>CM061919.1:195803925-196245785 GCA_031002005.1 Vandiemenella viatica
TTTGAGATAGAAGTATGGTGCAGGGCATGATTAATTTTAATTAAGAATTATATTCGTTTTGTGATGTCTGTGTGATGAGGACCAGAAGAGCATTGCAAGACGCACCAGCCACCAGCTTACCTGTAGGAACAACGCAGTCTGCCTGACATCATGCTGCGCCATTTTGTCGCAGTCATCCGCTTGTATTCGTTTGTCGCAGCACTTCCACGCCAAGATGGTAAACAACCCTAGATTCTCTGTGTGAAGTTTGCAACAATTCCATCCCTACATAGCGGCCCTGAGAAATTCATGAGGCCGACCCTGGAAGTGTAACGGCTAGCGTGTTGGCCTCGAGTTGCTGGGGTCGCCGGTTCGAGTCCGCCCTCGGGCATGAGTGGTTTTAATTAAATGTAGTGTCCGTCTTGTGTTGTCCATACTATTGTGAATAAAAACATTTGAGAGATAATACATATTCAGTTACAAAAATGACGTAGACTTGATGAATCATTGAACATTAGTGGATTTAATAATGAAATGTTGTGAAGCTGGCTAAATGGCAATAAAAGCCGAAGGCCATATATTAAAAAGAAAAAAAAAAAAATTCATGAGCACTGTACCGATCAAGCTTGTTAAATAAAGTCCATATTACGTACTGTAGAATCAAAAAATCCTTTATTTTGTTCAATAATTGCAAATTATTGCCATTAATTGTGAACACTTCTTCATTTACGCCTCGTTTAACAAGAAAGAGGTGTAATGTGTAATAAATAATAACTAAGAATAATATTAAACCAATGGAGGATTTTTTTTTTTTAAATTTGTTACCCCACATCAGTAAGTTTCTTAATGAATGAAACAAGTAGCATTACAAAGTCATACATACTAATAAAGAATGAAACAGAAATTACGGGCTTTAAAAGGAGGCAAGGACGTATCCAGCGAGGGGCAGAGGGGGGGGGGTGGCTGCTGCCCCCCTCCCTAGAAGAAAGATCAAGTTGCCTCCAGTACGTCTTGACGAGTGAAGAAATGGCTTAAGAGCACTATGGGAGAGAAAAGATCGACCGGATTATGCCTGATGAGTGTGCATCAAAATTTCGTGAAAGAATACCATGACATATTGACAAAGTTAGTTAAAAATGTTCTGAGAATCCGAGACGATTAATGTTTACATAAAAAAAACTCAATTGAGTTACGATCTTGACTACGTAGTAGGTCCTTAGATTTAGTGGTTGGATTACTATGTTAATCAATGATAAAAATAGTTTCCTCAATAGGTTTGCGTTTCATTTTGTAAGAAATCATCATGTTTCAGTTCCCCACCCCACTTCCTCAACACCAATACGAGTTCCCCCCCCCCCCCCCCCCTTAGTTCTGATCCTGGATACGCCCTTGAAAGGAGGCCTAACGATGACCATCCGATGTATGTAGAGACCGCTTTGGTCGACGACAGTTAATTATAGAATATCATGGCAAGGTCTGACGTATTAAAAAAAAAAAAAAAAAAAATCAAGCATCAATCCAATTAATTAGAATTTTACTTCTATATTGATCGTCAAATACGAGACGTTTTTTCGATGGCCATAAATAAACCAAGCTAGTTTTATTCAGAAAGAATATGAATACCATGGGGACATGAAAGCTTGACTGCATGATGCATGACTGATTTGTAGTCAGCAACAAATGACGAATACTGCCCGCTTTTCGCGTTTCTTGTCGAAACATCTGCTTTTTCGGCTACCCTACCTTGAGATTAATGTCAAGGAAGAAACTGCAATGAAAGGGACAAGTAGCAAGACGACTGGACGTCGTTCGTAAGGGGGCTCCATAAAATGTTCCCAACAGTGACGGGAAATCGATCTTGCAGTCCACCGATAGGGTTTTGGCATGATTGAAAATATGAGAAAGAAAAAATACTTAAGGGTACTGTAGCACGAGAGTTGAGTAACTGAGGGATGATAAATTGATTTTGTCCGGGTATTGACCGGGTAGAGAGGTCGAATTAAAGGACAGACATTACCGGTGCAGTATAAAAAATATGATAGGGAGTGGAGAGACTGGTGTAAGAAAGAATCTTTGCTATTTGAGTTCTAGTGGAAATTCACGATAGGCCAAAAAATGTCACGCGACGTTTACGATTGGCTCAAGTGAACCAGGAGGAGGAGTGGCGGCCATGGTTGACTTGGTTAGTATTTGATGGGGAATTGTTAAGAGTTGGAGGTGTGCAGTAACAGTGATTGTTGCAACCGCCATGTGGCCCTTGAATCTTGTTTGTATCAAAGCACACCAGGGGTTCCTCAGAATTAATCGACAGTAGACGTGCGTGTGTGTTTTAACAAACTTGAGATAGAGATGCGCTGTTTATAATTATCAACCTGCAAGCAAACTTCTAATAAACAGTTTTGTAACTTTATGTAGAGTAACTTTTAGTTATTTCAAAAGCATAAATCGCTTAAAGGACAAATTACCTAAGTGGATATACTGTTTATTTCTCCGAATTCGGGATGACGGCCATGTCAGCTGAATAATTTTCAGAACCTGTTTACAGAACTATCATAATTGTTTACTCGGTACCTCACGAACTAAAACAGATCACAGTCTAAAGTTTTGTATCTACATGTGGAGTGTTGGACAGTAGTAACTTAATAATCGTGTGCCCATTTCTTAACGGGCTGAGACATTTGAACAGACCGCTAATAAATTACGAAGCAGTAACAACCTATTCATCGCGCGTGATACATTTAACTGTCACAGTATAGGAAACAGATAGCAAAAGAAAGTACTTCAGTTTTTCTAAGCCGAAGATATTATAATACCTATTTAACGCACCACTTTCATGAAAGAAACATTTTTTGGACAATCGAGTAACTTAGGAAACCGAACAATGGTATTATTGTAAAGAAACTCCAATGGAAATTTCAACGAAAAATTCATTTCCGCTTATTAGGTATTCTTTCATGACGAATATAAATCGGGTATTTCATAGTGTTGAGTTGGTCAAAATATATTGAATGATTTCGATATATGTGTGTGTGCTATATCTTTGTTGTTGTAAAATCTTTGTACCGACATGCTGTACAGTGTACTGTTTAGTGGTAGTTGTTACCTGTTCGTCGGTCTGTACGAATTAGCAATAAAAACTTAACAGGTTATGGGCCCAGGTACCCAGTGCAGGAATTGCTGAATAAAACTACGTGTCGTTAAAGTCCTTTGTGTGTTGTTGTTCACAGAGAAGAAGTGATAAATATGGCGACGAATTATCTAGTAAATGTGCCGAAGCTGAAAGGTCGCGAGAACTACGGAGATTGGGCGTTCGCTATCGAAAATGTGCTTATTCTCGAAGGATTAGCGAAATGTATTTCAGAAGTAGTTACAGCGGAAGATTCTAAGGCCAAAGCGAAGATAATTCTAACGATTGATCCATCTTTGTATGTGCATGTAAAAGAAGCAAAAACAACAGTGGACTTGTGGCAGAAGCTGAAGTCAATGTTCGACGATTCTGGTTTTGCAAGAAGAATTAATTTATTGAGAACACTGATATCAATACGTCTAGAAAATTGTGATTCGATGACAAGCTATGTGAACCAGGTAGTAGATAATGGTCAGAAATTACGTGGAACTGGTTTTGGTATTAGTGATGAGTGGATAGGTTCGTTATTGTTAGCAGGATTGCCGGAAAAATATTCTCCTATGATAATGGCAATTGAGCATTCAGGAATTCAAATCACAACGGACGCAATAAAAAGTAAGCTTCTAGATATGGAAGAAGATGTTACTAGTGCCAGTAGTTCTTTTAAGGTCAAAAGTTGGCAAGGTAAGCCGAAGTTTTCTCACCGAAATGTAGTGGGAAATCAAAATAAGAAGGACGTTGTCTGCTATAATTGCAAGAAATCAGGACATTTTAAAAGAGAGTGTCCTAACAGTGACAATGATACAAGACAAAGAAAAACTTCAAACGTTCTCAGTGCAGTGTTTATGAGTAGCTCTTTTAACAAAAGTGATTGGTATGTTGATTCAGGGGCTAGTGTGCATCTCACAGCAAATGAAGACTGGATAAGAAACAAAGTAAATGATGTTAAAGTGCTATAAACTAATGGCTAGCGAATCAGACAGAAATTCCAGTGTTGTGCTCTGGAGAAGTTAATTTAACAACTGTAGTTGGAAAGGACGCTTTTGATATTACTGTGAAAAATGTTGTGTGTGCTCCAGAACTAACTACAAATTTGCTCTCTGTGAGTAAGTTCAATGAACATGGAAATTCTGTTGAATTTAATAGGGATCAATGCAATATTTATAACAGGCATAATGAACTAGTTGCTACTGCAGATCTTACTGATGGTGTGTACAAGCTAAATAAGGTCATGGTACATATTCCCAAAGTTAAGAGAAAGAAATGGGATAAAAAGGCAAAAGAAATGATCTTAGTGGGCTGCAGCAATCACTGCAAAAGGCTATAGACTTTATGATCCTGAAACGAATGATGTAGTGATAAGCCGAGATGTGACAATAATGGAAAATATTAATGATGCAGAAACTGAAATAAAGAATCATGAAGAAATCATCACTTCAGTGGGGGATAATGAAGAAAACAAGAAGTCTGATACTGCATTAAGAGAGGACTTACATGATGTCTCAAAAGAAGTAGTTACATCAGAGAAAGAAACTGATGATGATGAAAAATGTGGTATGCAAGAAGATGAAGTAAAGAAAATTAGAAGATCACAAAGGCAGCCCAAACCAAATAGAAGATTTGATGATTATGGATACTGGTTTTTGGCTGGAACTTTGGATCAACTCGAGGACCCGACAACCGTGCAGGAGGCCCTTGATAGACCTGATGCAGAACAATGGAAACAAGCCATGGAAGAAGAGATACAATGCTTTTGAAGACAACGATGCTTGGGAAGTGGTAAATCTTCCAGAAGGTGCAAGTGCTGTGCAGTGTAAGTGGGTGTTCAAGAAAAAAATCAACAGTGAAGGTAAAGTGCAACATCGTGCCAGGTTAGTAGCAAGAGGATTCACTCAGAAACCTGGAGTTGATTATGGTGAAACCTTTTCTCCTGTGGTAAGACATTCAACACTTAGACTTTTAATGGCTTTAGTCTGTTGAACTAGATTTGAACATTACCCATCTTGATGTTAAGACTGCGTTTTTAAATGGTATTCTTAAAGAGGGATATTTTCCTGAAACAACCTGAAGGATTTAAATCTTTGTAGTGATAAAAGAAAAGTTTTAAAGTTAAAAAAGGCTATGTATGGTTTAAAGCAATCATCCAGAGTGTGGAATCAAAGGGTAAATGATGTTTTAAGCTGTATAGGTTACAAAAAATCTGATTTGGAACCTTGTTTGTTCACAAAACATAAAGATGGAAGGTTTAGTTACTATGGTAGCATTGTATGTTGATGATTTTTTAATTTTTTCCAATGACTCAAGTGTAGACTGAATTTTTAAAAAATAAGTTGAGTTCAGAGTTTGAAGTGAAGGATTTAGGAATGGCTAAAAATTGTTTGGGAATGGAAATCAAATATGATAAGGCTAATGAAGTGCTAGCTGTAAGTCAAGAGAACTATATTGATCAATTATTGAAAAGGTTCAATATGACAGACTGTAAATCTGCAAAGACTCCTGTTGAAACTAAACTTGATTATCTAAGTGAAGAGGGAACTAAAACTGATGATGTGCCTTATCAGGCCCTAATAGGTAGTTTAATGTATTTATCAGTACTAACAAGACCTGATATCTCTTTCAGTGTAAGCTACTTAAGCCAGTTCAATACTTCTCATACTGAAAAACATTGGAAATGTGCTAAGCGAATTTTGAGATATCTGAAAGAGACTAAGAATTATGTTTTAAAGTTTAAGAAAGGAGGTTTAGAATTATGTGGTAATGTAGATGCAGATTGGGCAAACTGTCCCTTAGACAGGAAGTCATATAATGGTTTTATTTTTAAGTTGCGTGGCTCTGTAGTGTCTTGGCAGAGTGCTAAACAAAAGACTGTTGCTCTGTCTACCACAGAAGCAGAGTATATGGCTCTTTCTGAAGCTTGTCGAGATGCCATTTATTTAAAGAATTTGTTAGATGAACTCATAGGCTATAATAAGTGTATAACATTGTTTAATGACAGTCAGAGTGCCCTGAAATTGTCTGTAGACCCGTCAAATCACAAGAGGTCAAAGCACATTGATGTTCGACATCATTTTATAAGAGAAGTTGTGTCAAATAAAATTGTAAAACCTCTCTATTTACAAACTGCTGATATGACTGCAGATATCATGACTAAAGGATTGGGAAAAGAGAAACATTATGACTTTCTGAAATGTCTAGGTTTAAATATTATTTAAGGAAATCATTCAAATGTTTTGAAGTGGGGGTGTTGAGTTGGTCAAAATATATTGAATGATTTCGATATATGTGTTTGTGCTATATCTTTGTTGTTGTAACTCTTTGTACGGACATGCTGTACAGTGTACTGTTTAAGTAGTAGTTGTTACCTGTTTGTCGGTCTGTACGAATTAGCAATAAAAACTTAACACATAGTGAAGTGTGTTGTGATTATGTGGAATGACATCTTATTCTCTTGCTGTGGCTTGTATGTATTAATAAATTACTACAGAGATAGAGCAAAGAGTAGGGGCTTCCGTGTAGTATTTTGAAGACAATATCAGCTCCATGGCACTTATACATTTGACACAATTATCTAAAATGATCCATTACTAGACTTGAGGAGGTTTGACTTCAAATTCGGCCGCATGCGTACGCGCGTTTATCGGAGGTTTTTATGTGACAATCTATTATGCAAAGGTCGTTCCCACTTTTTGACTGAAAAAAGTACCCTTTTCGCCAGCAAATGCAATTTGTATATAAACATTTCCCAAATGATCAGCAGGGAAATGCTAACGCCAACTCATGATTTTTGTAAAACTTTCATGCCTATAAGACTTAAATCTCATAAAAAAGAAAATTAAGTAAATACAGTCAAAAAATTGAATTTATTGAACACATATTTATGAAACGTTCAAGACAACAGGTAGCGTTAGATAGCTTTATCATCAAAATGGAAGGTTATGGCAGACTTCCTGTTCCTACTTCCCATCCACAAGAATTTTTTTTTTTTGGGGGGGGGGGGAACTTGCATCTCTTGGGCCCCTGTCATGTTGATTGGGATTGTAAAGAGAGGTTTGCCCACCGTTTCTTGTTTTCATAAATATCTCTCCCAGTTGAAACTATATTACACATGCTGAGCACACACTAACTATATTCCACATGTTGAGTACACACTACTTACAAATAAATTGGTTTTCAGTTTTCACTGACGTAAACAGAGCACTAACTGCAACTTTTAACGCGGGACATTGTTTGTAACTATAAATTATAGTTCACTCCTTTAAGTAAGAGTGGTATAGTTATCATTATTTAGAGCTCTAGTTTGTGTTTGATTAAGGCAGGCCATACAAGTCGTATTGCGAATAGCTCGACCTAACGTTCACAACCAGTAAAACAGGTTAACAACGAAACTTTACACATAAATAGTATACAACCAATTGGAGGATATGGTCATTGCGTCTTCACTGTTTGAATTTAAGCTCTGAGAGCTTCTTCTTTAAGAAACTAGAGACAATTTAAATAGTGACATATTCTACTCAACTCTGTGAGCTCCAGAACTTTGCCACAACTAAGGAGGCATAACAAATTCTCACCACTGGTTGGGCGCAGATTTGACCTCCAGCGGCGGTTTCAGGTCGTACAGTAGCAGTTGCTTTGGATTGCTCACATCTGCCACCCACAGAGTAATCTCTGGGTTCGGTGTCCCCACCTGAAACAACACAGTTGTTTGTAATCTATTTATTATAAACTATTTATTATGTTATCAGATTAACCTCAACTGAAGTTCTACTGGAAGGAACATTAAACGGAAATGAACAATATAGCAAATTCTGAGTTATATACGCCTTAGGCCTCGTATCCACTTGAGCACGCTCAGGCGAATGAGCCGCTCAGTGAAGCGAGCGGCTCAAGTATGGACGCCTGAGCACGCTCGCAACGAACGACAGCGAGCGCGCTCGGGGCGAGCCGATCGGTTGTCGGTATTTTGGAATGCTCAAAGGCGAGCCAGCGTTTGTTCGGCGCTCAGTGTGGATGGTATTTGGCGGTTTCTACAATGAGCGCGAGCAGGTGGGACAATGAAACTTGCTTAACTCTAATTGATGCATTTGAATCAAAGACGGTGTTTATGGGATAGTTCCAGTATTATAAAGGAACTAAAAAATAAGGTGCATGGCGTGAAATCAGCGAGATATTAAACTTTAGTATTGATGATGTGAAGAAAAAAATAACAAGCCAGCTAGGGTCAGTCAGGCGAGAACGATCAAAACAGAAGAGAACTTCTATAACGGGAAGTGGTAAGTCTTTTTTAATAGTATTTCTCACAGCTGAACGGATTTTAATTGAATTTGGTGTTACGAAATTCAGATCCTAAGTGCCTAAAATCATATTGATTTTGTGCCAGGCAATATAATTGTTTTACCAATTTTTATTAAAAACTTGAAATCAATGCCATAATTAAAAAAAAGAACATAAAAATAACCTTTAAATCTATATTTGTAAACACAAATTAAAAATCGGTACCAGCCTTCATATAATTTTGGAGTGACTCAATAGTGCCATCACAGACTACCCGTACTAAACGGATGATGCTTTGTTTATATACTTTGAACATATACTGCAGGCTTGTGTAGGGACTTCCTGAGGCTAGGAATCTTAAGTTATTATTAATTTTATCTTCTGGTGGGATCGCCTCACGCATAGGCGTATCGTGCATTTTAATATGAGGTCCAACTAATGACAGCAAATGTTCGAAATCGATCTCGTAAAGTTTTGAAATAGCACATTGTCTTCTTCTAAAGTCAATTCACGAATTAAATTATTAAGATAATTTCTTCGCTGACGATGACTTTCTCTAATCCATCAACTTGGTAATTTTCTACTCTGTTTCGACATCGTGTGGATAATAATAAAGGCCGCAGCTACGCGTGACGACACGTCAATAGCCGAGCGTTTTCTGAGCACTGAAACCAGGCTCGTTCGACCAAAATTTACTTTTCCTTGAGCACGCTCGAACGATCGCGCTCAAATAAATGAGTGGCTCATTCGCCTGAGTGTGCTCAAGTGGATACGAGGCTTTATGAGAGATGTGTGGAGTTAACATAAAGCAAACATTTAGACAGGAATGGATGCGCCAAAATAATGTCGAGCAAACATTAAGGCGCAGAAAAACGTCAATAAAATAAAAACTTATGAACATCGTATAACACTTTTTCTGCGGGCATTCCTAAAACTGGGGAAGAGAGGAATGGGCTGAAGCTGGAATATATTCTTCTATAAGAAATAAGGAAAGGCCTAGTTTACTCATTTATGCAAACACAAGAGAAACAGATCGGATGACATACAATACGATATACGTGTTCCAAACTTACTGAGGGGAGGTTTGGAAAAAAAACAACACTTTCAGTGCGTACTTTGTTATCTCTTTTCAGCAGCGGGAGGCGATGGAAGTCAGAAAAACTTAGCATTTGGATCGCAATATGTGCTCTATTGCCACCATAGTAGGTAGCAATAGCTGTTTAAGGTTGGCAAATAAAATAGTGGATACTATACCAACTTGGAAAATTGCCACAAGCTCGAGAAGTTAACACGACATAATGACACTCAGTTATCGATATAGCAGTTTCGTTTCACGCCCAGAGCTAACTATGTGGACCGCCAACATCCAATAGGAGAAGGCGACTTAAGAAGAAGTTCCCATGTTACAGCTACAGTTTTATACAAAATTATTACTTTCGAAGATCTATGAAGGAAAACATTGACCTAATTACTTGTTTAGACTGGGACCAGTTAATAATGACAACTTTCTCTGGAACTATAATACGGCTAATGCATTATCATTATTTGTAGTTTTAATACGAACATACGAACGAGTTGATGCCCGGTGACAATACATCTATACTCCTAGATGCGCTTAAGGCGAAATTTTACTTTAAATTCTTTCTCAATTTGAGGTTATTATTATTATTATTTATCGAATGATGAGTGTACATATTTTACAGAATATACAAAAATTCTTGTACAGTTGTGCACATCACAAGCTTATATAATCTTATATACAGTGTCTTGATACAACCAATTGCTTTAACCGAGGCATGGTGAATGTCCAATCCATTATTGTTCTTTCGTAAGCTTGAAGAGATCAGTCAGAAACGATACGATGAATTATCTGTGATGTGGTTCATAATTTTCAGAACTAGCACATTCGAATTTGTGTGATAGGTGACCGCATCTGCCTTGTACTGTTCAAATCCGGCTGATGATTCTCCATAGACGTATGGGGAGAGCGAATCCTTGTATCCGCATGGAAGGGTTTTAACTAGATTTTTATTGACTATTGTAATGTTACGATAACATCACAATTACTTTATTAATGTACGTGCAGTACATTAATTAATTACTCGGTTGTCCGCGTGAAAGATAGTATTCTGTAAAGGCCCGCCAGTGAGCGAAGGGCAATGACCGCTCTCAGGCCACCATGTCAGGCAGTTCTGGGAAGGACACTCGGAGAGTGCTACTGTCAGCTGTATCATCGGCCAGATAAACATCTGTGAATGGACTGTGTCGAATTGGTACATGCAGTACTCAGAGTTGCAAAGGTTTAAGGCACCTGGAAAGCTGTCAAGAATTCTTATCGTCGAATCGTATTATATGATCAGGTGTAGACACGGTGTGTTATCGAAATAATGAAAAAGCGAGGGAAGTGCCGATAACCGCAATTCCATGAAATTTGGACATGGAAGGAGAGCTGGCAGTCAGTCAGAATAAGTCTGAGTGAAGAGAGGGGATATGTGGGGGCTGCATGATTGTGAGCCCCCAATATCAAAATTAGTTAATTTTAGTTACTATTTTGTTTAAGTTATTTTTTTCACATCTGGAGACCAGAGAGGCGGATGTGAAGCGAGACTGGGCCCGACTGCACGCGAGCGGAGAAGGGGAATCGAAACCAGAGTCTACGAGGGCGGAAGGTGCGGTCTGGACGGGAACTCGACTAGTGACCTCAGAGCAGAGAGGTCATGAGACGAGCTGGTAGCCGTCAAGAGGCGACAAGTTGACAGTTATAAGTGTTTATGTTCATGCTGACACCACTGTAACTTCAGGTACAGTAGTTTAAGGACAGATCGAGGTGTTTGCGTGTCCACCCCAGTGCTGACTGTTACGATAAATACTACTACAGTCACTTCATTCTGTGCACTAAGATTCAAATAAGTTCTCTAGCCCAAATAATGGCCTTGAAAACGAGACTTTTGGATAAGAATCTCAATCTATAGAACAGGAGGAGCATATGTTTTTGGTGAATTTTTTGTTTGTAAAATCAACGCCGTGCTTTTGTTATTTCTTTGACTTATTAAATTGTTTGTAAACTGTAGATGTCACATTACTAGCGGAGATGATAGGTTCATTTTGTATGTCTGTAATTGTAGTTTACCGATGTTCGTCTGTAGTATAAGCAAAAGCGCAGTATTTAATTGTTATTGCTATTAAAATAACTACAATCACCATTATACAACGTTTAATTGAGTTGAGAAATTAACTGGCCAGGTTATGGCAATTTTAGATTTATCCATTCTGTTACGTCTTTAAAATAAAGAATCCTTTTCATTTTCAATAAATTCAAAATCATTAAATTTTTGCTACCTGAGTTTATTAAAAATTAAATTCATATATTTAAATTAAGGAACCCAATAACACGTCACGTTAAATTACTGATGACTGCTCCCATAGAGTTAACCATAGTTCGTTGTTTGAAAGAGGACATTACAAGATTGATTGATTGCTGTGCGCTATGACGAGTTCCTTGATTTCAAGCGTTAGTGTTTTGCTTGGATCTATGATTAGCTGAAGGTTCTTTTGAGTGTTATTACAGACCTTGACTAGAGTTTGAGATAATTTGTTCAGACCCACCCAAGATAACTTTTGACAGTCTTTGACTTCCTCGCCCAGTAATGATAACCTTTCCTCTCCCTTACTCCGGAAGTAAAATGCTGTTTTAGGCCGGCATTGCACTGTAAAAGATCTTTGTCAAAGATTGTTAATAAAAGATATTTTATAAAATATTTTACAGTGTAATCGGGCATATTTTATAAAAGATTTCTTTTATAAAATGTAAGACGTTGGCATTACATTTTATGAAAGATTTCACCACCTTGCAAACGTAAACAAAGAAAATGGCGCAAGGGACGTTACCAAAGTTGGTTATGACTGTCGAATCCACGAAAATCTTTCTTTCTGAGTATGAACAGAAGGAAATGTTGTAAATCTCAGAAACATATAGACTATAAGATTAGGAATAAAAAGGTGAACACTTAGGAAAAGTTAATTAGTGCTATGATAGAAGGCTGTACTGTAGAAGACGTAAAAAGAAAAATTAATGTGTTAAGAAATTAGTATTTGACAGATTTCTGGAATAATAAACAGAAGTAATGCGCAGACCAATGCGTGTGCTATATTGCAGAATGGTGTAGATCCGTCACTATCAATCGAGTAAAACCGATGGCACATACACCGTAAAAATAAACACCCAATAGTTATATATGGGGAAATAATTCTGATGTAGAAATTTTTGAAAATATTGTGGTAAGAATGTATTGGACGTATACTCAGCATCAACCATAATTTTTATAATTTTGGCATGTCCTTACATTGCAGCTCTTTTCACTAAATTTTGATGAACTCCTATCATATCAAGTTCTCGTAATCCACGGTCTAACCTAAATATGTTTACTTCTCTTCTTATCTTTCAATAAAATGCATATTGTGACAGTGACAGTTGCAAAAGCTTACAAGTTTACTCCATTCATTTCAGAGAACTATGACGAAAAATTTTATGTAGTGTAATGGGACTGAAAAAATATCATAAAATATGAAATATAATCTTCACGGGTGTTCAGCCGGATGGTGTCAAAGTAACACGACGTTTCGACAGCAAGCTAGGCTGTCTTCATCAGGTATCGGTGTCTGCTAGCTGTCGTACGCGGTGACAGCCAGCAGACACCGATACCTGATGAAGACAGCCTAGCTTGCTGTCGAAACGTCGTGTTACTTTGACACCATCCGGCTGAACACCCGTGAAGATTATATTTCATATTTTTTGATATTTTTTCAGTCCCATTACACTACATAAAATTTTTCGTCATAGTTCTCTGAAATGAATGGAGTAAACTTGTAAGCTTTTGCAGACCCAGTTAGTGCAACTGTCACAATATGCATTTTATTGAAGATAAAGAAGAGAAGTAAACAAATTTAGGTTAGACCGTGGATTAAGAGACTTGATATGATAGGAGTTCATCAAAAGTTAGTGAAAGAGCTGCAATGTAAGGACATGCCAAATTATAAAAATTATGGTTGATGCTGAGTATACGTCCGATACATTCTTACCACAATATTTTCAAAAATTTCTACATCAGAATTATTTCCCCATATATACTATTGGGTGTTTATTTTTACGGTGTATGTGCCATGGGTTGAACTCGATTGATAGTGACGGATCTACACCATTCTGCAATATAGCACACGCATTGGTCTGCGCATTACTTCTGTTATTATTCCAGAAATCTGTCAAATACTAATTTCTTAACACATTAATTTTCTCTTTTTACGTCTTCTACAGTACAGCCTTCTATCATAGCACTAATTAACTTTTCGTAAGTGTTCACCTTTTTATTCCTAATCTTATAGTCTATATGTTTCTGAGATTACAACATTTCCTTCTGTTCATACTCAGAAAGAAAGATTTTCGTGGATTCGACAGTCATAACCAACTTTGGTAACGTCCCTTGCGCCATTTTCTTTGTTTACGTTTGCAAGGTGGTGAAATCCTTCATAAAATGTAATGCCAACGTCTTACATTTTATAAAATAAATCTTTTATAAAATATGCCCCATTACACTGTAAAATATTTTATAAAATATCTTTCATTAACGATCTTTGACAAAGATCTTTTACAGTGCAATGCCGGCCTAAAACAGCATTTTACTTCCGGAGTAAGGGAGAGGAAAGGTTATCATTACTGGGCGAGGAAGTCAAAGACTGTCAAAAGTTATCTTGGGTGGGTCTGAACAAATTATCTCAAACTCTAGTCAAGGTCTGTTATAACACTCAAAAGAACCTTCAGCTAATCATACATCCAATCAAAACACTAACGCTTGAAATCAAGGAACTCGTCATAGCGTACAGCAATCAATCAATCTTGTAATGTCCTCTTTCAAACAACTCTATGGGAGCAGTCATCAGTAATTTAACGTGACGGTTATCTGGGTTCCTTAATTTAAATATATGAATTTAATTTTTAATAAACTCAGGTAGCAAAAATTTTGAATTTATTGAAAATGAAAGGATTCTTTATTTTAAAGACGTAACAGAATGGATAAATCTAAAATTGCCATAACCTGGCCAGTTAATTTCTCAACTCAGTTAAACGTTGTATAATGGTGATTGTAGTTTTTTAATAGCAATAGCAATTAAATACTGCGCCTTTGCTTATACTACAGACGAACATCGGTAAACTACAATTACAGACATACAAAATGAACCTATCATCTCCGCTAGTAATGTGACATCTACAGTTTACAAACAATTTAATAAGTCAAAGAAATAACAAAAGCACGGCGTTGATTTTACAAACAAAAAATTCACCAAAAACATATGCTCCTCCTGTTCTATAGATTGAGATTCTTATCCAAAAGTCTCGTTTTCAAGGCCATTATTTGGGCTAGAGAACTTATTTGAATCTTAGTGCACAGACTGAAGTGACTGTAGTAGTATTTATCGTAACAGTCAGCACTGGGGTGGACACGCAAACACCTCGATCTGCCCTTAAACTACTGTACTTGAAGTTACTGTGGTGTCAGCATGAACATAAACACTTATAACTGTCAACTTGTCGCCTCTTGACGGCTACCAGCTCGTCTCATGACCTCTCTGCTCTGAGGTCACTAGTCGAGTTCCCGTCCAGACCGCACCTTCCGCCCTCGTAGACTCTGGGTTCGATTCCCCTTCTCCGCTCGCGTGCAGTCGGGCCCAGTCTCGCTTCACATCCGCCTCTCTGGTCTCCAGATATGAAAAAAATAACTTAAACAAAATAGTAACTAAAATTAACTAATTTTGCTATTGGGGGCTCACAATCATGCAGCCCCCACATATCACCTCTCTTCACTCAGACTTATTCTGACTGACTGCCAGCTCTCCTTCCATGTCCAAATTTCATGGAATTGCGGTTATCGGCACTTCCCTCGCTTTTTCATTATTTCGATAACACACCGTGTCTACCCGATCATATAATACGATTCGACGATAAGAATTCTTGACAGCTTTCCAGGTGCCTTAAACCTTTGCAACGCTGAGTACTGCATGTACCAATTCGACACAGTCCATTCACAGATGTTTATCTGGCCGATGATACAGCTGACAGTAGCACTCTCCGAGTGTCCTTCCCAGAACTGCCTGACATATGGTGGCCTGAGAGCGGTCATTGCCCTTCGCTCACTGGCGGGCCTTTACAGAATACTATCTTTCACGCGGACCACCGAATTAATTAATCGGTACTGCACGTACATTAATAAAGTAATTGTGATGTTATCGTAACATTACAATAGTCAATAAAAATCTAGTTAAAACCCTTCCATGCGGATACAAGGATTCGCTCTCCCCATACGTCTATGGAGAATCATCAGCCGGATTTGAACAGGACAAGGCAGATGCGGTCACCTATCAAACAAATTGGAATGTGCTAGTTCTGAAAATTGTGAACCACATCACAGATAATTCATCGTATCGTTTCTGACTGATCTCTTCAAGCTTACGAAAGAACAATAAAGGATTGGACATTCACCATGCCTCGGTTAAAGCAATTGGTTGTATCAAGACACTGTATATAAGATTATATAAGCTTGTGATGTGCACAACTGTACAAGAATTTTTGTATATTCTGTAAAATATGTACACTCATCATTCGATAAATAATAACAATAATAACCTCAAATTGAGAAAGAATTTAAAGTAAAATTTCGCCTTAAGCGCATCTAGGAGTATAGATGTATTGTCACCGGGCATCAACTCGTTCGTATGTTCGTATTAAAACTACAAATAATGATAATGCATTAGCCGTATTATAGTTCCAGAGAAAGTTGTCATTATTAACTGGTCCCAGTCTAAACAAGTAATTAGGTCAATGTTTTCCTTCATAGATCTTCGAAAGTAATAATTTTGTATAAAACTGTAGCTGTAACATGGGAACTTCTTCTTAAGTCGCCTTCTCCTATTGGATGTTGGCGGTCCACATAGTTAGCTCTGGGCGTGAAATGAAACTGCTATATCGATAACTGAGTGTCATTATGTCGTGTTAACTTCTCGAGCTTGTGGCAATTTTCCAAGTTGGTATAGTATCCACTATTTTATTTGCCAACCTTAAACAGCTATTGCTACCTACTATGGTGGCAATAGAGCTCATATTGAGATCCAAATGCTAAGTTTTTCTGACTTCCATCGCCTCCCGCTGCTGAAAAGAGATAACAAAGTACGCACTGAAAAAGTGTTTTTTTTTTTTTTTTTCAAACCTCCCCTCAGTAAGTTTGGAACACGTATGTCATCCGATCTGTTTCTCTTGTGTTTGCATAAATGAGTAAACTAGGCCTTTTCTTATTTCTTATAGAAGAATGTATTCCAGCTTCAGCCCATTCCTCTCTTCCCCAGTTTTAGGAATGCCCGCAGAAATAGTGTTATACGATGTTCATAAGTTTTTATTTTATTGACGTTTTTCCGCGCCTTAATGTTTGCTCGACATTATTTTGGCGCATCCATTCCTGTCTAAATGTTTGCTTTATGTTAACTCCACACATCTCTCATAAGGCGTATATAACTCAGAATTTGCTATATTGTTCATTTCCGTTTAATGTTCCTTCCAGAAGAACTTCAGTTGAGGTTAATCTGATAACATAATAAATAGTTTATAATAAATAGATTACAAACAACCGTGTTGTTTCAGGTGGGGACACCGAACCCAGAGATTACTCTGTGGGTGGCAGATGTGAGCAATCCAAAGCAACTGCTACTGTACGACCTGAAACCGCCGCTGGAGGTCAAATCTGCGCCCAACCAGTGGTGAGAATTTGCTATGTCTCCTTAGTTGTGGCAAAGTTCTGGAGCTCACAGAGTTGAGTAGAATATGTCACTATTTAAATTGTCTCTAGTTTCTTAAAGAAGAGGCTCTCAGAGCTTAAATTCAAACAGTGATGACGCAATGACCATATCCTCCAATTGGTTGTATACTATTTATGTGTAAAGTTTCGTTGTTAACCTGTTTTACTAGTTGTGAACGTTAGGTCGAGCTATTCGCTGCCTTAATCAAACACAAACTAGAGCTCTAAATAATGATAACTATACCACTCTTACTTAAAGGAGTGAGCTATAATTTATAGTTACAAACAATGTCCCGCGTTAAAAGTGGCAGTTAGTGCTCTGTTTACGTCAGTGAAAACTGAAAACCAATTTATTTGTAAGTAGTGTGTACTCAACATGTGGAATATAGTTAGTATGTGCTCTACATGTAGAATATAGTTTCAACTGGGAGAGATATTTATGAAAACAAGAAACGGTGGGCAAACCTCTCTTTACATTCCCAATCAACACGACAGGGGCCCAAGAGATGCAAGTTTCCCCCAAAAAAATAAAAAATTCTTGTGGATGGGAGGTAGGAACAGGAAGTCTGTCATAACCTTCAATTTTGATGATAAAGCTCTCTAAACGCTACCTGTTGTCTTGAACGTTTCATAAATATGTGTTCAATAAATTCAATTTTTTGACTGTATTTACTTAATTTTCTTTTTTATGAGATTTAAGTCTTATAGGCATGAAAGTTTTACAGAAATCATCTATAGCATCTCAATTGAGTTGGAGTTAGCATTTCCCTGCTGATCATTTAGGAAATGTTTATATACAAATTGCATTTGCTGGCGAAAAGGGTACTTTTTTCAGTCAAAAAGTGGGAACGACCTTTGCATAATAGATTGTCACATAAAAACCTCCGATAAACGCAGCGTACGCATGCGGCCGAATTTGAAGTCAAACCTCCTCAAGTCTAGTAATGGATCATTTTAGATAATTGTGTCAAATGTATAAGTGCCATGGAGCTGATATTGTCTTCAAAATACTACACGGAAGCCCCTACTCTTTGCTCTATCTCTGTAGTAATTTATTAATACATACAAGCCACAGCGAGAGAATAAGATGTCATTCCAAATAATCACAACACACTTCACTATGTGTTAAGTTTTTATTGCTAATTCGTACAGACCGACGAACAGGTAACAACTACTACTTAAACAGTACACTGTACAGCATGTCGGTACAAAGATTTTACATCAACAAAGATATAGCACACACACATATATCGAAATCATTCAATATATTTTGACCAACTCAACACCCCCACTTCAAAATATTTGAATGATTTCCTTAAATAATATTTAAACCTAGACATTTCAGAAAGTCATAATGTTTCTCTTTTCCCAATCCTTTAGTCATGATATCTGCAGTCATATCAGCAGTTTGTAAATAGAGAGGCTTTACAATTTTATTTGACACAACTTATCTTATAAAAAATGTCGAACATCAATGTGCTTTGACCTCTTGTGATTTGACGGGTCAACAGACAATTTCAGGGCACTCTGACTGTCATTAAACAATGTTATACACTTATAGCCTATGAGTTCATCTAGCAAATTCTTTAAATAAATGTCATCTCGACAAGCTTCAGAAAGAGCCATATATTCTGCTTCTGTGCTAGACAGAGCAACAGTCTTTTGTTTAGCACTCTGCCAAGACACTACAGAGCCACACAACTTAAAAATAAAACCATTATATGACTTCCTGTCTAAGGGACAGTTTCCCCAATCTGCATCTACATTACCACATAATTCTAAACCTCCTTTCTTAAACTTTAAAACATAATTCTTAGTCTCTTTCAGATATCTCAAAATTCGCTTAGCACATTTCCAATGTTTTTCAGTATGGGAAGTATTGAACTGGCTTAAGTAGCTTACACTGAAACAGATATCAGGTCTTGTTAGTACTGATAAATACATTAAACTACCTATTAGGGCCTGATAAGGCACATCATCAGTTTTAGTTCCCTCTTCACTTATATAATCAAGTTTAGTTTCAACAGGAGTCTTTGCAGTTTTACAGTCTGTCATATTGAACCTTTTCAATAATTGATCAATATAGTTCTCTTGACTTACAGCTAGCACTTCATTAGCCTTATCATATTTGATTTCCATTCCCAAACAATTTTTAGCCATTCCTAAATCCTTCACTTCAAACTCTGAACTCAACTTATTTTTAAAAATTCAGTCTCACTTGAGTCATTGGAAAAATTAAAAAATCATCAACATAGTAACTAAACCTTCATCTTTATGTTTTGTGAACAAACACGGTTCCAAATCAGATTTTTTGTAACCTATACAGCTTAAAACATAATTTACCCTTTGATTCCACACTCTGGATGATTGCTTTAAACCATACATAGAATTTTTAAACTTTAAAACTTTTCTTTTATCACTACAAAGATTTAATCCTTCAGGATTAGTGTTGCCCAAAATCGGTCTTGGTCTTGCATTTTTGCAAGACCAAGACCAAGACCAGGTGTATTGATGCAAGACCAAGACCGGCCAAGTCTGGTCTTGTTCTTGCATTTGGGCAACACTAGTGTTGCCCAAAATCGGTCTTGGTCTTGCATTTTTGCAAGACCAAGACCAAGACCAGGTGTATTGATGCAAGACCAAGACCGGCCAAGTCTGGTCTTGTTCTTGCATTTGGGCAACACTATTCAGGATGTTTCAGGAAAATATCCTCTTTAAGAATACCATTTAAAAACGCAGTCTTAACATCAAGATGGGTAATGTTCAAATCTAGTTCAACAGCTAAAGCCATTAAAAGTCTAAGTGTTGAATGTCTTACCACAGGAGAAAAGGTTTCACCATAATCAACTCCAGGTTTCTGAGTGAATCCTCTTGCTACTAACCTGGCACGATGTAGCACTTTACCTTCACTGTTGATTTTTTTTCTTGAACACCCACTTACACTGCACAGCACTTGCACCTTCTGGAAGATTTACCACTTCCCAAGCATCGTTGTCTTCAAAAGCATGTATCTCTTCTTCCATGGCTTGTTTCCATTGTTCTGCATCAGGTCTATCAAGGGCCTCCTGCACGGTTGTCAGGTCCTAGAGTTGATCCAAAGTTCCAGCCAAAAACCAGTATCATAATCATCAAATCTTCTATTTGGTTTGGGCTGCCTTTGTGATCTTCTAATTTTCTTTACTTCATCTTCTTGCGTACCACATTTTTCATCATCATCAGTTTCTTTCTCTGATGTAATTACTTCTTTTGAGACATCATGTAAGTCCTCTCTTAATGCAGTATCAGACTTCTTGTTTTCTTCATTATCCCCCACTGAAGTGATGATTTCTTCATGATTATTTATTTCAGTTTCTGCATCATTAATATTTTCCATTATTGTCACATCTCGGCTTATCACTACATCATTCGTTTCAGGATCATAAAGTCTATGGCCTTTTGCAGTGTTGCTGCAGCCCACTAAGATCATTTCTTTTGCCTTTTTATCCCATTTCTTTCTCTTAACTTTGGGAATATGTACCATGACCTTATTTAGCTTGTACACACCATCAGTAAGATCTGCAGTAGCAACTAGTTCATTATGCCTGTTATTAAAATTGCATTTATCCCTATTACATTCAACAGAATTTCCATGTTCAATGAACTTACTCACAGAGAGCAAATTTGTAGTTAGTTCTGGAGCACACACAACATTTTTCACAGTAATATCAAAAGCGTCCTTTCCAACTACAGTTGTTAAATTAACTTCTCCAGAGCACAACACTGGAATTTCTGTCTGATTCGCAGCCATTAGTTTATGCACTTTAACATCATTTACTTTGTTTCTTATCCAGTCTTCATTTGCTGTGAGATGCACACTAGCCCCTGAATCAACATACCAATCACTTTTGTTAAAAGAGCTACTCATAAAAACTGCACTGAGAACGTTTGAAGTTTTTCTTTGTCTTGTATCATTGTCACTGTTAGGACACTCTCTTTTAAAATGTCCTGTTTTCTTGCAATTATAGCAGACAACGTCCTTCTTATTTTGATTTCCCACTACATTTCGGTGAAAAAACTTCGGCTTACCTTGCCAACTTTTGACCTTAAAAGCACTACTGGCACTAGTAACATCTTCCATATCTAGAAGCTTACTTTTTATTGCGTCCGTTGTGATTTGAATTCCTGAATGCTCAATTGCCATTATCATAGGAGAATATTTTTCCGGCAATCCTGCTAACAATAACGAACCTATCCACTCATCACTAATACTAAAACCAGTTCCACGTAATTTCTGACCATTATCTACTACCTGGTTCACATAGCTTGTCATCGAATCACAATTTTCTAGACGTATTGATATCAGTGTTCTCAATAAATTAATTCTTCTTGCAAAACCAGAATCGTCGAACATTGACTTCAGCTTCTGCCACAAGTCCACTGTTGTTGTTGCTTCTTTTACATGCACATACAAAGATGGATCAATCGTTAGAATTATCTTCGCTTTGGCCTTAGAATCTTCCGCTGTAACTATTTCTGAAATACATTTCGCTAATCCTTCGAGAATAAGCACATTTACGATAGCGAACGCCCAATCTCCGTAGTTCTCGCGACCTTTCAGCTTCGGCACATTTGCTAGATAATTCGTCGCCATATTTATCACTTCTTCTCTGTTAACAACAACACACAAAGGACTTTAATGACACGTAGTTTTATTCAGCAATTCCTGCACTGGGTACCTGGGCCCATAACCTGTTAAGTTTTTATTACTAATTCGTACAGACCGACGAACAGGTAACAACTACTACTTAAACAGTACACTGTACAGCATGTTGGTACAAAGATTTTACAACAACAAAGATATAGCACACACACATATATCGAAATCATTCAATATATTTTGACCAACTCAACACTATGAAATACCCGATTTATATTCGTCATGAAAGAATACCTACTAAGCGGAAATGAATTTTTCGTTGAAATTTCCATTGCAGTTTCTTTACAATAATACCATTGTTCGGTTTCCTAAGTTACTCGATTGTCCAAAAATGTTTCTTTCATGAAAGTGGTGCGTTAAAAAGGTATTATAATATCTTCGGCTTAGAAAAAACTGAAGTACTTTCTTTTGCTATCTGTTTCCTATACTGTGACAGTTAAATGTATCACGCGCGATGAATAGGTTGTTACTGCGTCGTAATTTATTAGCGGTCTTGTTCAAATGTCTCAGCCCGTTAAGAAATGGGCACACGATTATTAAGTTACTACTGTCCAACACTCCACATGTAGATACAAAACTTTAGACTGTGATCTGTTTTAGTTCGTGAGGTACCGAGTAAACAATTATGACAGTTCTGTAAACAGGTTCTGAAAATTATTTAGCTGACATGGCCGTCATCCCGCATTCGGAGAAATAAACAGTATATCCACTTAGGTAATTTGTCCTTTAAGCGATTTATGCTTTTGAAATAATTAAAAGTTACTCTACATAAAGTTACGATACTGTTTATTAGAAGTTTGCTTGCAGGTTGATAATTATAAACAGCGCATCTCTAGCTCAAGTTTGTTAAAACACACACGCGCGCACGTCTACTGTCGATTAATTCTGAGGAACCCCTGGTGTGCTTTGATACAAACAAGATTCAAGGGCCACATGGCGGTTGCAACAATCACTGTTACTGCACACCTCCAACTCTTAACAATTCCCGATCAAATACTAACCAAGTCAACCATGGCCACTCCTCCTCCTGGTTCACTTGAGCCAACCGTAAACGTCGAGTGACATTTTTTGGCCTATCGTGAATTTCCACTAGAACTCAAATAGCAAAGATTCTGTCTTACACCAGTCTCTCCAACTCCCTATCATAGTTTTTATACTGCACCGGTATTGTCTGTCCTTTAATTCGACCTCTCTACCCGGTCAATACCCGGACAAAATCAATTTATCATCCCTCAGTTACTCAACTCTCGTGCAACAGTACCCTTAAGTTTTTTTCTTTCTCATATTTTCAATCATGCCAAAACCCTTTCGGTGGACTGCAAGATCGATTTCCCGTCACTGTTGGGAACATTTTATGGAGCCCCCTTACGAACGACGTCCAGTCGTCTTGCTACTTGTCCCTTTCATTGCAGTTTCTTCCTTGACATTAATCTCAAGGTAGGGTAGCCGAAAAAGCAGATAAACTTTATGTTTCGACAAGAAACGCGAAAAGCGGGCAGTATTCGTCATTTGTTGCTGACTACAAATCAGTCATGCATCATGCAGTCAAGCTTTCATGTCCCCATGGTATTCATATTCTTTCTGAATAAAACTAGCTTGGTTTATTTATGGCCATCGAAAAAACGTCTCGTATTTGACGATCAATATAGAAGTAAAATTCTAATTAATTGGATTGATGCTTGATTTTGTATTTTTTTTTAATACGTCAGACCTTGCCATGATATTCTATAATTAACTGTCGTCGACCAAAGCGGTCTCTACATACGTCGGATGGTCATCGTTAGGCCTCCTTTCAAGGGCGTATCCAGGATCAGAACTAAGGGGGGGGGGGGGGGGAACTCGTATTGGTGTTGAGGAAGTGGGGTGGGGAACTGAAACATGATGATTTCTTACAAAATGAAACGCAAACCTATTGAGGAAAATATTTTTATCATTGATTAACATAGTAATCCAACCACTAAATCTAAGGACCTACTACGTAGTCAAGATCGTAACTCAATTGAGTTTTTTTTTATGTAAACATTAATCGTCTCGGATTCTCAGAACATTTTTAACTAACTTTGTCAATATGTCATGGTATTCTTTCACGAAATTTTGATACACACTCATCAGGCATAATCCGGTCGATCTTTTCTCTCCCATAGTGCTCTTAAGCCATTTCTTCACTCGTCAAGACGTACTGGAGGCAACCTGATCTTTCTTCTAGGGAGGGGGGCAGCAGCCACCCCCCCTCCCCCCCTGCCCCTCGCTGGATACTTCCTTGCCTCCTTTTAAAGCCCGTAATTTCTGTTTCATTCTTTATTAGTATGTATGACTTTGTAATGCTACTTGTTTCATTCATCAAGAAACTTACTGATGTGGGGTAACAAATTTTTTTTAAAAATCCTCCATTGGTTTAAAATTATTCTTAGTTATTATTTATTACACATGACACCTCTTTCTTGTTAAACGAGGCGTAAATGAAGAAGTGTTCACAATTAATGGCAATAATTTGCAATTAATAAACAAAATAAAGGATTTTTGATTCTACAGTACGTAATATGGACTTTATTTAACAAGCTTGATCGGTACAGTGCTCATGAATTTTCTTTTTTTTTTTTTTTCTTTTTAATATATGGCCTTCGGCTTTTATTGCCATTTAGCCAGCTTCACAACATTTCATTATTAAATCTACTAATGTTCAATGATTCATCAAGTCTACGTCATTTTTGTAACTGAATATGTATTATCTCTCAAATGTTTTTATTCACAATAGTATGGACAACACAAGACGGACACTACATTTAATTAAAACCACTCATGCCCGAGGGCGGACTCGAACCGGCGACCCCAGCAACTCGAGGCCAACACGCTAGCCGTTACACTTCCAGGGTCGGCCTCATGAATTTCTCAGGGCCGCTATGTAGGGATGGAATTGTTGCAAACTTCACACGGAGAATCTAGGGTTGTTTACCATCTTGGCGCGACGTGCTGCGACAAACGAATACAAGCGGATGACTGCGACAAAATGGCGCAGCATGATGTCAGGCAGACTGCGTTGTTCCTACAGGTAAGCTGGTGGCTGGTGCGTCTTGCAATGCTCTTCTGGTCCATATCACACAGACATCACAAAACGAATATAATTCGCAATTAAAATTAATCATGCCCTGCACCATACTTCTATCTCAAACCTGAATACTATAGTGCTTGCAACTTGGATATTGCCTCACATAATAAACAAAACAAAAAATTGCAACCAAAATTAAACCATCGCAAAGCCATCAGCCATGAAACGTGTGCTATATACATTGACCTCGTGCCTAGCAAAAACTTTGAACTAGAACAGAACGATATCCCAACAATAAAAAAGAATTGCATAATTTGAAATTAAAATTCAAACATCCGTTGAAATCTTTTCTTTCTGATAACTGTAATATGTTTATTGCGTCTTTTCTTGTAACTACGAGTTTTTATGACTCATCAATAGCTAGTCTGTTAAGTTTACAGAATCACCAATAATTAGATGTTATGGGCCATGACTAAAATATCAATGCAACTGACTTTTTTCTTAAGAATTTATGCTGCTGTAAATTGATCAGTTCACCGATTTCTTTCTTGATTTTTTTTTTAATGCTTAATATGGCTATATCATTAAATGTAAATATGTGGTTTGTATAAATCTCAGTTTAGTTGATCCCTTTTGGAATAGACCATTCTCGTTCTATCTTGTTGCCACTATTTTTTAACAGCTTGTTTTGTTGACATGACTGTATTCTTAAATTTATGAATGAGTAATTTGGTTTTAAGTTTTTGATTTTAAAGATTTGTTAAACTGCAATTGCGTTTCAATTATTTAATATATGTCTATAGCCCTACCACTTCTGCTGTATTTATGGAAACCGTGCAAACCCGAGGTTTGGTTGGTAACGCTGGAATCTGAAACATACCCAATTACCCACCGTAATGCGGGAGCAACAACTTCGCCTGCTTCTCCTCTTTGTTTTCCACCCTGCCCCAAATACAGAATGTATGAAGTGGTGACGCGCCTACAGTTTAGGCCGCGCGGAGCGCACGATCTGACACCTGTTGCTGCTGTTGCAGGGACCAGTACTTCACGTCGGTAACGTGGGTTTCCAACGACGAGGTGTCTGTCGTTTGGATGAACCGCCGACAGAACCTCTCCATAATATCCGTGTGCAGAGCCAAAATCTGGAACTGCGAACAGGTCAGTATACTAGCTACAATGACAAAACAATATGTGGAGAATTACGAGTACACCATACCGCTGGACACCTAGACACTGAATTCCACAGGAAAGCTCATGTTACAGGCGAAAAGAAACGGTTAAGTACTAATCCACTACAAAGACTATGGTTAACGTAAATTTGTCTTCTGGTCTTATCAGCATTTCAACCTGATCCAACGGCCATCAATTTTAAGACTACAGCCGTACATAAATTTCAGTAATATTTCTTCATATGATACAGATGTAAGACGTCATTTTTTGTAGCATATAAGACGTGTGCAGCCATGTGTAATTACTAATATTATGTTAGTCTTACTAGAGTTACTAAAGATTTTGTAATAATTCATACGTATGTTGCAGGGCAGTACCACCTTAGGTACAAGTTCAAGGTATT
Source organism: Vandiemenella viatica (assembly GCA_031002005.1). Classification (NCBI taxonomy): domain Eukaryota; kingdom Metazoa; phylum Arthropoda; class Insecta; order Orthoptera; family Morabidae; genus Vandiemenella; species Vandiemenella viatica. Next base: position 195,830,455 of record CM061919.1, read on the forward strand.
TTATGCAATTGGCTTTAATTTCCAAGATATCGTATCCCAGAGTTTTCATAGCAGCTTTCGTACCAAGTAGGTTTCGTCAGCGAAGCGGGACGTAGGCTAACCAAGCGGAATTGGGTTCGCCTGCGACCACCTGATATATACGTATTCTGCCATCGTTTCTGTTGTTTCAAAAACTTTTATAATTTCAATATTAATGCAACCTTTATAAACCATTAACTATTGTCAAACTCTTTTTGTAGTTTCTGATTTTTTGTAAAAAAATAAACATAAATATACATTTTTTCTATGTAAAATACGTCAAGTTCTTTGCTTCACACAAACATTTTATTCAATTGTAAATATATAGGCACTCCTGCACTCTTGCACTCATATAAACCGCAAATACGACGTGAATGTTTGTGGATCCCATTTTGAGTGAAAACTTATGCACGGCAATTTCTACCTGCTACAGTACTTATCGGGAATGCCCTTCAATTAGCTGGAGTAAGTTTAGCCCTAGCCACTGAATGTGCCTCGACATCTGATAAAGACAGCAAAACTCAACATTATTTCACATCTCCATCCATGGGATCACCTATGAAGGACTTTAACAGGTTATGGCTTGTTAATTCTCCTTGTTGCAGATGTGATAATCAAACAGAGGGAGATATAAATTATATTTGTCTGTTTCTATAATGTGCACCATAGCAGTCTTCAGCTTTTTATTAGAACGTTCAAATTCTTGGGTTGATCTGAGTCAATTAAAAAACAAAGGGGCAGGCACTCACCCTTAATGTTGGTAAGATGCTCACCACCTTTAAAATAACGTTCGCCATTTGCAGCTAGCAGCATTGATCAAAACGTGGTATCATTTTAATAACTGCAGTTGCTTCTGTTATAGAGATTGCGTAAAAACTATCCTCTTATTATGTTCTGTTAGATAGTTATTAGACTACTGGTACTTAGGGTTTTGTAACAGTTGTCAGAATTTTATCATTCACGAGACTGTGGATTGAAGATAGATAAATTTGATAGCTAAGGAGTGTCCATAAACCTCGTTGCTCCATATTAGCCTCCTGTGAACACTCCCCTCCCCCCAGGTAGCCTGACGTGATGCCTTTACAACCCTCCTCCTCTTGGCACGTAGCTTTTTTTTTCCCCTATTAATTTCAGAAGTCATTTTGTACTGTTTTCTCTTGTCAGACTATCATAAATTACATATGGAGATAATTAAATGACGGAAATACATATTCACCTACTGTTGTGTGTTCTGTACCTTATTTTAATTGTAACAAATAATATGAATGAAAAGCTACCTGGCTTGGCTCGCAACCCCCACCCCTCCCCCCACTTAGCCCAGTGTAGTTTTCTACCAAACCCCTCCCCACCCTAGACCGAGCCACATGGTTTATGGATGCTCGCTTAAGAATAAGCCAGCGAGTTTTAATTCAGCTTTGAGTTTCCGTGTATTACGAAATTGTCATTATAAAATTTATTTTTTACTTGTCCAGTGAACAGTGCTAACTTCTGGTACAGAATGCATTCTCTGATAGAAAGTTATAATTTCACTTTCTATGGAAAATAACCTTCAGGAAACACAATGGTATCAGTGAGTATATTACAGTCAGTATTTGCTCCCCTTTATTACAAAATGCTGACAACTTGTTCATTTACTTATTTTATTAGGCATTGTACTCAGATTTTAATATCAAGCTGAACTTCCCTTGTACAGAGGAAATATACTGTCAGTGCAGTGGGGAGGGGAGAGCAAACAGGTGTACTTGCCCCGTGCGGCAACTTCAGGGGGCTGCCATATCGTGTTTGAAGGGCGTTTATGTCTTTTTTCAGCTCCACTACTACTGCGGGCACAAATGTGACACGCATTTTAAGTATTAAATACAGGAGTTGGAGAGGGTGCAAAAAAGGGCTGCTAGATTTGTTTCTGGAAATTCCCGCAGAAAGCAATCAGTTATAGATATGATAAAAGAGCTGGATTGGGATTCACTGCAAGACAGGAGGAGGGTGAAAAGGGTCATGGGAGTGTACAAGTCCTTTACTAGTGCTGACGCATGGAAAGATATTGGTGTAAGAATTAAAAGCAATGCATAGTAGGGAAAAGATGACCATGACCACAAACTGGCACTCGATTTCAGGCACAAAGGTGTAGGAAGATTCTCTTTTTTGTGTAAGGGTGTCAGGGATTAGAATAAGTTACCAAGAATTTAAAGTTAAAATTTGCTGAGAGCAAATGTAGGTGGGTGCAGGGAAGGCGAAAGATGGGTGATAGGGAAATTGCCATCAGAGCATGAGCTCCACTGCAATTTAATTTAATTAATAATAATTACCATATCCTAACAAAATACCATGTGACAGTGAAATTCACGGTAAGGGTTAACAGTTGGCTGTGTAGATACAGATGAAAACAGAAGAAACCAATGAAGGTCACTTGTGCGTATTTGCAGATACCATTATAGCCCCTACATTATGTCCTCGTATTTCCAATATTTCCATTCTCCATTCAGCAGTGTTCTGTGAAAGTATTTGTGTTTATGATAATGCTTCTAAAACTTGGCTACAAGAATTGTTGAATGCCAAATCATCAAGTGTCATTCATATTATGAATCGATAAGCTTTTACAGCAATGGCATACAATCATAGATAATAGAAGGCAATATGCTACTGATTTGTTTGCGTTGGTCTTAAACAAAAACTTTAGCCATGGCAAAAGTTAGGTTCATACTTATGCATTAGTCCTGTATATTGTGTACAATACTACACAGAATTTTGTATTGTAATTGTTTGCAGACACATGTGGAACAGTCTGGCTGGTGGCTGGAACCCTTAGGGCCACCACTATTCGCCCCAGATGGTTCATCATACATAGCTCGCCTTCCAGTACAGGAAGGAGACTTGGGCTCTTACCCACATGTGGTCCAAGTTGAGGCTGACTCGCAGAAGACTATCCCACTTACGCAAGGTGCCTTCGAGGTGACTAGAATTGCTGCATGGGACCACGAAAACCATATCGTGTGAGTGTCGTGCATTAAAAGGAGTCTCTATCATTAATTTTTAAATTCTTGCCTCATTGGCTCAGTTTGTTGCAGCACCATGTTGGTGCCCAGTGCAGTTTGCTGGTTCAAAATTTTCATTGGTTGGAAGAGTAGGAGAGGTGGTGGGGCACCATTCCTAATCATTTAATTACATAGCAAAATTCTGGAATAAAATTCTTTCTTTAGAAGGGGGTTGCAGTTTTCTTTTATGTTGGAAGAGCACTAGTATCTTTGTGTTATTTGGTTGGATGCACCAGAAATTATGTCTCGAGAGGTAACGATTGACGTGAAGTTTAATTATTTTGGTGGAATATTGTGAGTATGCCTATTGGTTTTCAGGTTTTGTTACTTCTCAATGACAAATGTAAGATTTTCAAATGGCTTATGCATCTGTCTTGACTGTGAAGACAGCTGGTTGCTCCATCATCCTTAAAAGCTAAGGCCATGTGGCCACATGCAAAATAATGTGTTCTTGATATAATTATTAAAGTTACCAAATTATTTGAGTATTAAATTCCTGCCCATCTATTTCTGAGATTTACAATTTTAATTTTAAATTCCTTTAGCGTTTTTGCTAAATTATTAATCACTACACTTTGTTATTTTCTCCCAATCCCTGACAGCCTTACCCACAAAAGAAAATTTTCCCACTTCCTTATGCATGAAATTGAGTACCAGTTTGTGGTAATGGTCATCTTTCCCCTTCCATTTACTATTCCTAACTCTTTGACCAATATCCCTTCAAGCCCCATTACCAACATATGCCTTGTACATTCTCAGCACTCTCTTCATCCTCCTCCTGTCCTCCCATGACAGACAATCAAGCTCATTTATCATAGCAGATAAATGGGTCTTGTAAAAATGTCTACAAACACATTTAACTGCTCGTCTTTCCACGCTCTCAAACTCCTGAATGTGATACCCAAAATGTGGGTCCCACCAAATTCAACCAATGGTTTGACCAAAGTTTTGTAACCCAATTCCCTAACATCTCTGGTTCATTCTTTCTTCACCCTTTCCAGTAAATGTAGGATTTTGTATCCTTTCCATACCTCTGGCCAAATGTGCTCTGCCCAATTGAGTTTATGCCAACATATCTATACTTCAAGCCATCAACAAGCAATTCTGACCCCAACCTACAATCATAAACAATCTGTAGTTTTTTTATCTGTGTACCTGATAAGCTAACTGTTGTTGACATATATCTTTATTCCATGCTACCTACCATTTATATATTCTATCCAGGTCACCCTGCAACTGTTCACAGTCTTCCTGTGTTATCTTCTACACAATTTTATTTTAACCATATCCAAAAATAATATAACAGGAGGCAGCATTATAGTTCATTATAAAATCAAAGAAGAAAGCAAGGAGACTTCCAATCAAAACAAAACAAACGTATTAACACAACATTTTTTGTGACACCTTATTCATGGTATATAGTAAACACGAAACACAGCAAGTGTTATGTGGAAACACTATAGCCCTTTACATGAATGATTAAAGTGTTTACCTGAAATATTGTGTATTTGTTTCATAACTTTTACCACTGCAGCCCTCTTGTGTTTGGCTTTTGTAAGTGACAGTTTACTTTTGCTGACTTCATTCACGTTCAATACTCATTTTCAGTTGCTTATTACATATTTCTCACAATGTGTCTGATAAAACAGTGGAATATTCCTTTGAGTAGCAATCACCAGTTTATCATTTAAAACATTCAACTAAATAAAACTTTAGAGTTTAGAACACTGCATTTCTTTATGTTCTTAGATACTTTGTAGCAGCTCCTGAAGGACAGCCTGGGAAACGACATCTATATCGTGTTGGGGATGCAAACAGCACCTTCAGAGCATGGGAATGCCTTACTTGTCCTCTGCCAGAGATTCCACCTGGTCATCCAGATGCAGTAAAACCATGGTAAGAAATAACAATGTTCATGAATCATGGCATCACTGCATAAAAATAAAATACCATATGCAGCCATATTTTCTAAAATAGATAAAATAATTTCATGTAATCTTGTGTATATTTTAAACATTCCTATGGCTAAGGGAGTTTTAAGTGTTGTAGATGCAGTGTTATTGGTTTAGGTGAAGATAGTCTACAAGAGATCTGCTACACAATATATACCAGAAATTACTCAAAGAACAATAGAGTCCAAGGTGGGAAGACTTCAAGCAGATAATAAGAAAGGGGGAAGAAAAATTTATTCCAAAACAGAAAATAAAGAGAAGTAGAGAACCTGAGTACTATAATAGGGAGGCGAGGAGGTTACAGTGGTTGGTAAGAAGAGATCATAACAGAGTTAAGAGACAGCAGGGTAGTAGGTAATATTTAAAACAACTAAACAAGAACTTAATAATAGCTAAGAAGGTGGCTAAAGATGGATTTATGAAGACACCTTGTGACACCTTATTCATGGCATATAGTAAACAGGAAACACAGCAAGTGTTATGTGTAAACACTAAAGCCCTTTACATGAATGATTAAAGTGTTTACCTGAAATATTGTGTATTTGTTTCATAACTTTTACCACTGCATTGACTGATGCATCAAGAAATTTCTATGGCTATATCAGGAAACTGAGCGGAAGGGAGGGTGTAGAGACGCTTATAGATAAGGATGGAGAAGTAGTTACTGAGGATTTGAAAAAGGCAGAGATTTAAGTAACTGGTTTAGTGAGAGCATTAGGGACAAAGAATCAGAAACGGGAGGGTCTAACTCCGTGAATGAGCTTAACAATACAATTAGACATGAACAGAGCAAAAATTTGAAATTCATTCTGAGGATATTATGAAGGAAATAAGAAATCTGAAAAAACATAAAGGAGCTGGTGTAGATAATGTTACTACAGATACCTTAAAGATAGCCGGATGTGACATTGTACCTTATCTTGAAATATTATTTAAATTGAGTCTGGATACTTGATACTACCACAGGGCTGGAAAAGTGCTATAGTAGTGCTGGTACATAAAGGACGGGTGAGAAATAGAGTCGAAAATTATAGGCCGACCAGTTTGACATCAGTGGTAGGTAAATTAATGGAGAGATTGATATGCAACCACATCAGAAATATATGTGAGGAGCATAAGTGGTTATCAAGTAGGCAGCATGGCTTTAGGCAAGGATATTCATGCGAATCTCAGTTGGTGGGATATTTCATATGAAATGGGCAAGGGAGGCCATGTATGTAGTGTAGCACTAGGTCTTTCATAGGCTTTGACAGGGTGAGCCATAAAATGGTATTAAATAAGGTAAAAACTATTGGAGTGGATTAGAAAGTGATTTGCTGGGTAGAAGAATTTTTAAAAGGTAGAAAACAGAAAGTTAGGGTAGGAAATGTAATATCAAAAGAAGTTGAAGTAAAAATGGGAATGCCACAGGGTAGTGTTTTGGGACCATTGCTATTCATTATTCTAATGAATAATTGTGTTGATTGTTTACTATCAGAAATTAGATTGTTTGCAGATGATATAATGCTATATTAAAGGATCAAAACGGTAGAAGACTGTAAACAGCTGCAGGGTGATTTGAACAGGATATCTAGTTGGGTTGGTAAACATGGGATGAAGATAAATGCAAAGAGAAGTCAGCTTCTTAGATACACAATTAAAAACTATAGGTTGATTATGGTTATAAGGTGGGGCAAGAACTGCTTGTTGAAGACTTGAAATGTAAATATCTTGGCATTACATTTGATAAAAAAGCTTTACTGGGCAGGACACATTGGTCAGGTAACAGGAAAAGGTTTCAAAACTCTGCACTTGTTGGAAAGAGCAATGAGGGTATGTACAAGAGAAGTAAAGGAATTGGGTTACAAAACTTTGGTCAGACCATTGCTTGAATATGGTACTGTAGTCACAGCTGGGCACAAAACAGTTAATCCGTTAATCGTTAATTAACGAAGTTAAAAAAAATTGCGAAAATTTAACTTTAAGTTAACCTAAAAAATCATTAACGGTCTTCTTAACTTCCGTTAAATTGGACTTCCGTTAAATTGGACTTCCGTTAACTTTAGTCCGTTACATAGGTTGTTGACGTCTTTTCGTTGTTTGAACTGTGCGCCACGCCACCACTCGTATGCAGGGCTGCCAGATTGTATAATTGGATACAAAACTTGTATAATTTGGTTACCTCTTGTATCCTGTTTGTATAACAGATTGCCTTGTATAATTGGATACAAAAATCAGCACTTAAAAGTAAAGTACATTCCAGCATCTTTTGAAAGTGTTTGCCCTTTGTTTCATTGAGTTGGCAACCCTTCCTGCATATCTATTTCCTTTTGTTATTCAAAATTTATCAATGTATACATTGTTTACTTTTTTTGCTCCCAGAACTTTCACTCACGTATGTAATCAATGGATGACCCCTTTGTATAATCGGGTTTCATTCTGTATAATTTCAAAGAGACAGCGGTATAATATAAGTTGGCTGTACTGGCAGCGCTGCTCGTGTGTTCGGTGTTAGTGGGCGCCGCCTGCTAAAATCTTGGCGGCGGCGCGCCGAGCATTTTCAGCCGGCGGCGTGACTATTTTATATTGTGAATTCTGCAAACGTAAATAAACTAAAAAGCGTCATAACCTATCATTATGTTATGAAAGAAAATGTGCTATGACAACATGGAAATATGTTAACGTAACAGAACAAGATTTTACATGATTTATAACAAGGATATTAAGAAAATGGCAATGACACTTAATAGTTATACCCTTTGCTATACTTCAGAGGGACCGTCCATAAACCACGTAGCACGGTAGTGGGGGGGGGGGGGGGGGGGGGGTTGGCTGGAAAGCTACATTGGGCTACGTGGGAGGGGGAGGGGTTCCGAACCAGGCCACGTTGTTTTTCATTCGTATTATTGTCACAGTTAAAATAAGGTACATAACACTCAAGAGAATGTAAATATATCATCATTAGTGTTGCAGATCAGCAAAAAACTCAACTTTCAGTAAACAGTGCGAAAAATTCAAAAAAATAATACATAAGTTACGAAAAAGGTGATGTGCAATTTTAATTCGAAACATTTGTCTATTTTTTAAGTAGAAGCTAGTTTAGCAGTTTCGGCCGTGTATGTAAAAGCATGTCGCTGACTAACTTCCGTTCTATTTGTTCACGTAAAAACATGCAGGCCATGATTTAGTGAAACCAGGCCGGGTCGTCTAAAGGGGCCTTTAGGTCACAGGTAGGCCGTGGCAGAAAGGTAACCCTAACAGGCATTGGTCATAGATTTTAGGTTGGCCGCAAATTTTACTGATCACAGTTTTCACATATTCAGGTATCCCAGTCCAACTTGTTTTCTATAATATTGTTGCTTTTCATTCTGCATTCATGTTTTTTTTTTTTTAAATATATGGAATGCTATAAAGACCGAAATAATGAAAGCTGGCAAAGAAACCTTAGGCTTTAGGGAACAAGCTGCCCGAAAACCTTGGATCACAGAAGAAATTTTGCAGCTGATGGATCAGAGAAGAAGGTACAAACATGCTCAGGATGAAGCAGGAAGAGAGCAGTACAGGCAATTTAGAATCAAATAAATAGGAAATACAAAATAGTAAAAGAAATGGCTACAAGAAAAGTGTGAAGAAGTAGAAAAGGAAATGGTCGTAGAAAAGTAGATGTTGCATATAGAAAGATCAAACAGAATTTTGGAGAAATGAAGAAAAGAGGTATGAACATTAAAACTGCCGATGGGAAACCTCTTTTAAGCTCAGAAGATAGAGCTAACCGATGGAAGGAATACATTGAGAAACTGTATGATGAGGACGACTTGAACAATAGTGTATTGGAAAAGGAAGGCGATATCGACATTGATGACTTAGGAGATCCTGTTTTGAGGACAGAATTTAATAAAGCTCTGAATGACTTGAAAGCAAATAAGGCAGTTGGAATTGATGAAATCCCTGCAGAACTTCTTAAATCTCTAGGAGAGGAAGGATTGAAATATTATTCAAGCTGATATCGAAAAGTTATGAAACAGGAGAAATTCCAACTGATTTTAATAAAAATATCATCTTCACACTTCCAAAGAAAGCACAAGCCGACAAATGTGAGAATTATCGCACCATTAGTCTAACATCACATGCTTCAAAATTACTGACCAGAATAATATACAGAAGGATGGAAAGGGTAGTAGAAGAGATAGTAGGTGAAGATCAGTTTGGGTTTAGGAAAAATCGCGGTACAAGGGAAGCAATTCTGTCTTTAAGATTAATACTTGAAGGGCGGATCAAGAAAAACAAAGATACTTTTATGGCATTTGTTGATTTAGAAAAAGCTTTTGATAATGTTAGGTGGGACAAGATGTTCAAAATTTAGAAAAAAGTTAGGTCTAAAGTATCGAAATAGAAGAATACTGTATAAACTATATAAGAATCAAGTGGCTATAATAAAAGTAGAGAATCACGAGAGACATGCATCAGTTAAGAAGGGTGTGAGACAAGGTTGTAGTCTATCCCTGTTAATATTCAACTTGTATCTAGAAGAAGCAATGAAAAAAGTCAAAGAAAAATTTCCATGTGGCATTAATTTTCAGGGAGAAAAAATCAGTATGTTACGATTTGCTGATGACATTGTCTTGTTAGCAGAGAGGGCTGAGGATATTGAGAAGTTACTGAATGGCATGAACAAAAGACTGAAGGAAGATTTTGGACTGAATATAAATGAAAGCAAGACAAAGTGATGAAATGTAGGAGAAATGATAACAATACTAGTAGATTAAATATAAAAATACAATCGGATGCAGTAGGAGAAGTAAGTGAGTTCTGTTACTTGGGAAGCAAAATTACAACCGATGGCCGAAGCAGGAAGGATGTTAAAAGCAGAATAGCACTAGCTAATAGAGCCTTCATGAAAAAGAGAAACCTTTTAGTTTCAAATATTGATATAGGAATTAGAAAGAACTTTTTAAAACTCTATGTGTGGAGCACAGCACTTTACGATAGCGAAACATGGACTTTAGGAATACCGGAAAGAAAGAAACTTGAAGCATTTGAAATGTGGTGCTACAGAAGAATGCTGAAAATTAGGTGGACAGACAAAGTAAGAAATGAAAGAGTTTTGGAAATGATGGGTGAGAAAAGAAGTTTGTGGAAGAAGCTTACGGAAAGAAGAGACAGGCTGGTAGGTCATATTTTGAGACATGCTGGATTGGTTAATTTGTTAGTGGAGGGAACAGTTGAAGGTAAGAACTGTAGAGGTAGACAGAGATTAGAATATATGAAGCAGATAATTGAGGACGTGGGTTGTAACGGGTACGTAGAAATGAAGAGGTTAGCACAGGATAGGAAGGGATGGAGGATTGCATCAAACCAGTCTAAAGACTGATGACAGCAAAAAAAAAAAAAATAAAGTCAGGAGTACCTTAATTGTCTCTCGTAAGACAATTTGCAAGTGTTATGTTGATCACAGTCTCAACAAAGATAAAAACAGATAGGAATACCACTTCGTTGTTGTGGCGATAGCATAACCACAATTTGTTAATTTTTATAAATAAATCCACACTTGCATCATGGTACATAACACCTTGAGATAGAGAGCAGTTATACCTACCGTACTATAATACTAATACATCAGTACAACTTTTGACTAGTTAACTTTTAACGGATAACTTTAACTTGCGTTAAATTTACAAACATTTAACGCTTTAACGATTATCGAAGTTAACTTTTTAAGTAGCGGAATAATGATTAACGAAGTTAACGTTTGGATTAACTGTGCCCACCTGTGACTGTAGTATGGGACCCACATTTTGAGTATCAAATACAGGAGTTGGAAATGGTGCATAAAAGGGCTGCTTCATTTTTTTCTGGAGATTACTGCAGAATGCAATCAGTTACAGATATGATAAAAGAGCTGGAATGGGATTCATTGCAAGACAGGAAGAGTGTGAAGAGGGTCATGGGAGTGTACAAGTCCTATATTGGTGATGAGGTATGGGAAGATATTGGTGTAAGAATTAAAAGTAATGCATGAAAAGGAAAAGTTAAAATTTATTGAGGGCAAATGTAGGTGGGTGCAGGGAAGGTTGAAGATGGGTGGTAGGGAAATTGCCACCAGAGTGGCAATTGCAATTTAATTAAATATTATTATTGTAAATGAAGCTTGTATAAGTGTTATCAGTGGCAATAGCAATTTGTAAAATGAATCTTTTGACTGAATAATTTGATAAGTCATAATTTAGCTGAGGGAATTATGACATCATGAAATAAATAGCAGTGATGAAATTATAAGATTTTAATAAATATTGTAAAAACTTTCTCCTGACCCATTTCCAAATTTTTATCCTTTGCATTTAATTTATTTTCAAAAAGGCTGCAGGTGATCAGGAATCAATCTAGAAGTTTAATTAATAGAGATCAGGGGATTTGTTAAATATTAATTCGCTACTACACAATAAGCCTACACAATATCATAATTAAAATACTCAATAAACAAAACAAGTTTTGACAGAATATTTTCTGTAGCTTCATGGCATTATTACTAAGTGTAACTGATATGTTATTTAAAGGTACCAGGAGATGAGCCCCTGTGTTACTGATATTAAAGAAGCAAGGATGAATAAAACATCACCTACGAAGATTCGCAGACAGAAGTGGTAACATATCTGAAGCAATTAGACCTGCAGATTCTTTGCAGCTTCTATTTTCCATACTGTAGTTAGTGTGCAATGCATCTTTTGGGTAAACTCACACTGCACAGAAAGGATAGTGAAGCATATTACTTTTCAATAGAGTGGCCTCAGAAAACTGCTTGTCAAAAACTATTAAAAAAAGAAAGAGAGAAGCATTATTACAACCAACGGTCATATGGCTCTTATAATAAGATTACCTAATACCAAAACACCTTGAATTCAATATTTCTAGTAGTTACATATCAATCACTTCTCAATACCAACCATATCACGGTCATTAAAATTTGGTTAAAACCCTTTGTTTCTAAGATCATTATTATCATCATCATCAACAACACTATTACTAATAATTTTGATGCCACTTATGCCCCAAAGGCAATTTCCCTATGTTCCTACTTTTTCAATATGTAACTTCTTACTTTAAATTCTTTCAATATGTGTTGCAAATTTTTTCGATCTTCTTCAGTAATAATTTATTGCATCTTTGACACCCTACAAATGAAAATTACCTCGCTCACTTAGGTATTATGTGTATTTTATGTTCATGATCAACTCTTCCCTTCTGCATACTACTCAATTTTTCTCCAAATAATCATCCAGATTGCATCACTAATATATTGCTTTATACAAAACCAGCACTGTCCTCACCTACCTCTTGTCTTGCATTGACTAAAAACAAATTTCCTATTTTGTGTACTGTAATGGCAGCATTCTCTGACAATATCCATAAACTGCTCACCTTTGCACACCTTCAATCTCCTTATTCCTGTTTCCCCATACTCAAGCAAGGGCTTGAAGAAAGCTTTGTATCCTACTTTCTGAACTTCCTGCTTAATCCCCTCAACATATTTTTCACCAGATAAGGAGATAATCATAATAATTACCTAGTCAGCATCTTTCTTCTGACAAACCATATACAGGTATACATAAACCTGGGTACATTGTTTATCATTTTATTGGATCTAAGGAAGATTCATACATAACTAATATTCAGAGGCACAGACAGCTTTAATTAGCATCAGTCATTATATATCACGTGAGATAATTGGTTTTTGATTTCTTTTGTAATTTAATAATTTATCTTCATCATCCATTATTAATGGACAATTCTTTTTTTTTTAAATCTTCTATATACTTTGCTATAAGTGACAAATAAAAATATAAAGAAAGATGACCCTGCCATTAAAATTGCTCTAGTTAAAATGAAAGAATATGTACAATAGGCACTCTGTTATACCCCAAAATTTTAAATTTTTCATTAGGCACCACAGTTATAAAGAGTTGTGCATAACTATAACACAGGCTGTGCTTTAACACTTAGTAGCATTTGAAAACTGTAAGTAGACATCAGAGCTTTGTTAAAAAATAAATGCTTCACCTGCAAAATGAGCTTACAGTTGATGATGATTTTGCTAATTATTGAAAAGCTGTTTTATCATATTTTTTTTATTTTCTTATTACTTTGTTTAAAAAGTAACAAAATATTCTGTCAACAAAATATACAAATAACTAATATGTTGTAGGTTGTCTATTTAATAACATGACATATAACCATGACATTGTTTCTTAATACTATCCCTCATTCATTTATACAGTTTCATGTTAAGAGACAGGATAATTTAGTTCATTGAATAACATTTTTATGTAAGATTGAGTTGCTAACATGCTTTCAATATGGTGTAAATTTTTTTTGTCTGTGCGATTAACCATTATTTGTTGGTTTTAATAATGAATATTTTAATTAAAATATATCATTGATTCACTTTTGAAGCAAATTATATTTATATTATATATCAGTAGTTAAAAACTGTTTGTCAAGTTTAAAGTTATAATCAAGGTCTGTTTGTGTTATCATTTAAAATAATTATAACTTTGTTTTAATGGAATTAAGAATTTAGATTGTTTAACAGGTTACTTAATAATAATAGACTGACTATATGTGCTGGCACTCAGTCATTGTTCAATTTTCTGGAACAGCAACATTGTAATGTTCAAGTTCGCCATGGTAGATATAATGGTGCACTGCTTACAGACAGAAGTCACAAAAATATGTTACAGGAAAGCTGAACCATCATTGTTTATCAAATAGGCTTTGTAAGTTACCAAAGTACCTTGCAGAGAAGCCCAATTATATTGTTTGCAAACTTGTTCTGCACTAAATGTTTGAAAAGAAATTTAACAATTGTGCTTCACCATTAATATTCAGTTATTAAAATACTTTTGAGTAGTCAAGTATAGGAGCACATTATGTCAAAAACTCATTTGCAGTTATCTCAAGTGTAATCAAATCACATAAACCTGGTGGAATAGTTTGTAATGTTTTCTTGTGAATAATTTTCTACTTTAGACAACCAGAAACATATGTTTCTAATCCTCCTAGTAAATTAATTATTATGTCTTTATTTATTTTTTCTAATAAAGATATAAAATTATGACACAGAAAGTACTAGGTTCATTTGAGTTTTCGATATTGACATTATCAGAATTGTAAGGATTTTGTGATATATAATTTCAAATCACACAGATAAGCAAGAAATATGGTGACAAAAAATTTTCGTCGCATTGTGATTTAATACTGTGACTTCACCTAAGCGTAAAATCCAATTTTGTTTTTCAATCCACTTGTTAAATTCATTCCCTTACTGTGTGAAGCTTTTTGAAAATACGTGTTTTGAAAGTGTAGGGTAATGGTCACCAGATTGTGCACTCAATTTCAATTAAATATTATAAAAATAAATATTCAATAAATGCTCAATTTACTCCCCTGCCCCCTTTCCACACACAAAGAAATTAATATTTTCAACAATTTTTTGTGAAAAATAATACTATTCTGAATAAACTAAATTTGTATTTTTTGCAATATTTTCAGTACTTGCTTAGTAATTTAATAACTGTAAATTAAACTTTTGCAGCAATGAGAGCAGTGACCTTGACTGGGAATGTCTTTTTGTCCATCCACACTTCAGCCCAGGCTTATCTCCTCGTTACTACATATTAGAATGTTTGGGACCTGACCCACCATTTCATGTTCTTGTTGATGCATTATCAAATACCAAACTTGTCATGCTTGATGCAATGAATGCTCTCAGGGAGAGACTTGCAAAAATGGCTTTACCACAGGTACACATTTGTTTAAAATTTACTCAAATATAATTTTAAATTACTACATGTATTTATCTATGTTCACAGTAATTGCCACACCATGGTTAAATAATGAACACTTTTCTTTAATCATTGTTATATAATTATTCATTATAATTTATACTGAATATTCTAGACAATGAGAAATCAGTTTTTGATGGAATTGCAAACCTTACTCAAATGCTTATAAGATATCTATTTTTGATGTTCTCTCTTTTAGGTTCAGACATTCAAAGTGCAGGTTGCAGATGGCTTCCACGCACATGTGAGATTTCACCTACCTCCAGGACTTCGAGAATATGAGGACATGGTTTTCCCACTGGTGTTGCATGTGTGAGTATATTAAATTTGAATTGGTTTATTTAGAGCCAATTAACAGGCAAAATGAAACACTAATTAACATTTAGAAGTATTATGTTCGATTCACTGATAAGTTGATATCCTCAGAATGATTAGAAAATCTTTTAATTGAAACTGGAAAAAGTCATATTTAGCAAAGTAATAGAAACTGCATTTCAGAAGACCACTAACACCAGTAGACTTTACCATAACCTTTCGCAATATCTTAAAATATGGAACTATTGTTATCTACTGATAATTAAGACATGCATACATCTGAACATAATTCATAATATTTCCAAATTTTTGTGAAACTTTTCCAACCTCTTTTAACTTATGACATTCCATAGATTCTTCTTTTATGCTTCTTTAAATTTGCTAATCAGTACCTTTGTTTCCTGTAATACTCAGTTCCTTGGTGTGAACTTATTATCAATATCTTTCCAACCATGTCTGTATGCAAAACTGTCTTTCTCTGTTATGATTTTATATGGCACTAACTACATATTCTTTGCTCTCAGTATCCCACTGACTTAATAAAAAATGCCACTATGTTCTCCTTTTGCTTCTTTGTACAGATGGACCTTTGTGACAGTTTTCTGTTTAGCCTCTTTTTTTCAATTTGAAAAATAATTAAAATAAATTTTAAACCTGACTCTGCCACTCTGAAACATTATCAATCAATTATGGTAACAGTAATTCATATGAATAATGCCGTTACATCTTTGAGGTTTGAGGCTGCTGGTGAGGGGACAAAATTTAGTGACAAAATGAATACAGATGCATTGTGGGAGAAATCATAAATACTAGAGAGTTGTAGTTGATGAAATGATAAAACAGGTTGTTGCAACAAGGAGGATGAAGAATATGAGCAGGCCCACCACTAGCTGTTTGACCGCCCAGGTGCAATTCTGATTATGCCACCCCTTGTCTAACTACGGCCAGTGGTTGATCTAGGAATTTTCAGAATTGGGTTAAAAAAACTGTGAGATCGCCACCCCTTGGAACATTATTTGCCACCCCCATTGTTGCCACCCCACCTGAAGCAGCAATGGAGTGGCAACTACTGCGGGCAGACGACTGTCGATCACTCGATTTGCCGCCCCACTCGACGTGCCGCCCGCGTGTGGTGGACGCCTTGCATGTCTCGCATGCCCGCTTACGGTGGCCCTGAACATGAGAATATGACAAAGCCAGATATAACATGAGAACGTGTTTTAAAGACAAAGTAATAGTGTTTAGCAATTAATAGAGATGCACAAATCACAAATACTTAAAAGGGTGAAGTCATCATTTCAGGAATTAGTACCAGAAAATTAGGTTTTCCCCAGTGATTATAGGTTTTGTCACAGAGATGGTGCATGAATTAGTAGACAACTACAGGTCACTGGTGTTTATAGATCTTGGTTAAGAGTATCATGGGCAGGGCCGGAGTTGGGGGGGTGGTAAGCGGGTCAAAAGTACCTGGTCCCCGCCGGCTGATGGGGGGCCCGATCACAGACTATGGGGGCCCTCAGGCCATGAAGCCAAGAATACGCCCATTGTCGCCTGGCCAATTTGTAGAGCTAAAAAAAAAAGTAATTCCTAGCGCCGGCCCTGATCATGGGTTAGATTTCTGGAATGAAACAAAAGAAAAATCTGAGCCTTGGCTTCTTACAATAGTAGAAGAATGAATGATGGAGATGAGATTTCTAGGGGAGAAATTAAATTCATATTCACAGTTCAAAGGCGATTAAAGAATGGTCATTATGGGTGCGGACTAAAATTTACCATGTGTGGACTGCGAGAAAAATAAGATTAATAACACAAGGGAATGGAGTTATGCAAATACATTAGTGAGGGAAGAAGGCTTTACACATATAGTAGAGCAGAGCACAAGTTGACAAATATTCTGGATATATTCCTAATGATAACCTTGTGGAGAATCATGCAAACTGAAAGAATAAAATAATCAATAATCAGTTGTAGTTGATATTAGAGGATTCTGCAAAACAGTGGTCAAAATTGAAGGCAAATTTATAAAACGCACATACCTCAGAATTGAAAAGATATATTATGGAATGGTTCAGTATGTGAAAGGAGAGTTTCCGTACAGGGGAGAGGAGTTGGGAAGAGTTAAAAGAGATGATAAAAATTGAGTAAATGTACAGAACTTAAATACAAAATAGGAACTTGAGAAGACAAAAGAGGTTAGTAAGAAGTGAATACAATGAAGTTAAGAAACCGCAAGCCAGTAGCAAAAAGTTAAAGGGAAAAAAACAACTAAAAAGCAGTTAATAACAGATAAGATGGAATCTAAAGATGGGCTTATGAAGAATATTGTATGGAAAATGGGTAGGGGGTCACTAAGTGATTCGTCTAGCAATTTCTATAGCTATATTAGTAAGCTTATAAGTAAGCTTAAAAAATCATAAAGGGGCCAATGTGGATAATATACAACAGATATATTAAAGGTAGTTTGGTATGCCATTGTGCCACATATTTAAATATTATCTAGATTGAGTGTTGCTTAATAGAGGTCACAAAAATTGGCTTCACTGGTCTATAAATTAAGAGATACAATGCGGGTTGAAGATAACAGGTGAATTATTTTGATTTCAGTGGTGGGTAATTTGATGAAGACTGATATACAACCATATCAGAAGTTGTTTTGTAAAATTTTAAGACTGAAAATCAAGTAAAGGATGGATCAGTTTATTGAATAGATTAATGGTTCTGAGCAGCGTTAAAGGTGAGGCCACCTGGCAAGACACAGTCGGCAGGACATTGATGAAAATCATGTGATTCTGCAGTGAGATCTAGTCAAAATCCCTTTAAAGGTGGTAATTTCTGAGAGAATTTTGTAGTGTATATTTTTTTAAAAAACTGACTGGTCCAGTAGAAATTTAGAGAAATATCAGTATTGATAGCAGATGACAAAGTGGATTCTAGAAATACTGTAAAAACATTTGTGGCCAATGGGCTTGATCCTATTCTTTATGCTTACAATAATTGTCAGAAATAATCTCTGGGCAATGAAGGTCTTACTTAATGGTGATCTTGGAATTATATTGACCAAGCAAATCACCAGAATATTTAAAACCATTTGTAATAATTACTGTGTACCAGTGATCAATGGTTTAGTTCTAATTCCACAGGTTGAAACGACATTTATGGTTCAGTCATAGTCATGCAGTATGATGCAATTTTCAATTAAAGTTGGTTTTGTATGCAACATATACAGGTCTCAAGGATTGACTTTGCATAAATTCTAATTGATACTGACAAGCAATAATTTGATTTAGGAATAATTTATGTAACTATTTGAAGATATAAACATTGGGAGGATTCGTTTCTGCTCAAAAATTTGAGTAGCACAAACTTGAGAAAAGTAATCTGCATGCCAAATCAGAGCACTAGAGAAGGTTTTTGCATTCAATACAAGAGAGATACGTACCTAAAATTCATTCTGAGCACCAAGTGCCTTTTTGAATTTTGTAATATGTATAGATATAAAAGAAAAGGAAATGGTCTTTGTTAAACTAAGCTCTGCTAGCATGTTAAACAATGTTCACCACACAATAAGGTCTGCTGTAATAATAATAATACTTTTATTGAGGCACACACACTACAACTTTATATACACATGTTTACAGTTCAACAGCCAGACAACGACTCCTTTCACTCATGTACAATTCCAAAGATACATCTCCAAAGATACATCAAGCACCAGAACATTCCTCACAGATATAAATGTACAATACTCAACACGCCTCCTTACATTTATATCTGTACTTCTATTAATTCACTTTCATCACTAGAATCACTCTCTGAATCATAACCCTTTAAGTGGATAAGTTTAACATTATTCTCTACAATATCAACATGTCTTGCAACAACAATTTTATTATTCACTAATACTCTGTATCCAACTTCACTATAACTTAATAAAATTCCCATATCATCGTTACGATCCCATTTAGACGTTCTCAATTGTTCAGGTACGCTTACAAAAACTTTACTACCATATAGCTTCAGATGTTTAACATTTGGTTTCTTTCCTAGTAATATTTCATAGGGAGTTTTCTTTTCAATAGTATTAGCTAAAGTTCTGTTTTTAAGATAAACTGCTGTACAAACTACTTCAGGCCAGAACCTCCTATCTACTTTTGCTTCAGCTAGCAAACACCGTGACATATCCATGATAGATCTATTATATCTTTGAGCCGTACCATTTAACTCATGTACATAGGGAGGGCAAACATTTAAAACAATTCCTTTTTCCTTTACAAATCGATAAACATCAGAATTTAAATATTCCTTTCCATTATCACATCTCAGTTTCTTAATAGTTTTACCTGTCAAATTTTCAATTTCATTTACATATGCAACTAGACAATCATAAACTTGACTTTTTGATTTGATAGGGTAAACACGAGCTGCTTTGCTATAATCATCTATAAAAGTTAGAAAGTATCTTTCACCATTCAAACCAAGAGTTGAGTGAGGCCCATTTAAATCAGTGTGAATAATTTCTAAAATTCCTTCTGCTTTGCTTCTATTATTTTCTAAAAGTAAATTGCGCATTTTGTTTTCAATACAAACTTTACACTTCATATATTCAGACTCTAAACTTTCAGGTAAACCAACTGTTAATTGATCTTTACACAAAGTATTTAAATAGTTCAAATTTACGTGCCCTTATATGCGATGCCATCTCTCCTTTTCAGTCATAGAATCACTGTTACTCACAATATTTACATTAACATCTTCCTTAAAAATGCTACTTGTCATTTTATACAGATTACCTTCCTTCATAGCAATTGCAATTAGCCTGTTATTTCCATCAAAAACTTTTGAAACATTTCCTACAGATACAATGCTGTGCTTGTCTGTTACTTTTGCATAACTAATCAAGTTTCTACTCATATCTTTAACATAAAATACATTTTCCATATTAATTTGAATCAATTTACCATAAACTGAAAAATAACTAACTACATTTCCTATCTTAGTTGCTTTCAAAATTTTCCCATCAGCAATCTTTACCTCTACAGGCTTTTCTAAAGTTACACACTTAGAAAATACTCTTCATTATTTACAACATGATCTGTACAACCACTATCCAATAACCAATCAATTTTAATATTTTCTTTGTTACCTGTGTTCATTTTATTTTGCACCATCAAGCTCGTAACCTCTGTTTCAAAACTGCCTGTTTCACTTTCACTTTGGTGGTATACTTCACCATGCCGATATTGGCCATTTCTTGATCCCGTTGCACTTACACTTTCACTTTGTTGGCATTCTTGACTTCGCCGATACTGGTCGTTTCTGGATCCCTTGTGCTTACTTCCGCTCCACGGTTGACCATTGTTGTGACCTCTGAAGTTTCCACTTTGATGGTTACTTCCTCTGCTGCTTCTTTGGCACTGCCTGCTGTGATTCCATGTGCCTCTTTCATTTTCTTCATTTCGACGACGACAATCTCTCTTGAAATGTCCTCTTCTTCCGCAGCCCCAACACAATTGTTCCTGACGACTTGTACCAGATTTTCTCATACTATGGAATGCATTTGTTTTTACAGATTCACTTTCACCTTTGTCTTTCAAGTCCATTAATCGAATTTTACTTTTAACAAATTCAACAGTTTGATCTTCTTCTTTCAAAACATCGACCAAGTCACCAATGTAGCACAAACTGTCCGGCAAAGTTCTAACATATAGTTTAATTTTTCTTTCTCAGTCACTTTAGCCCCAGCAGCTTTCAATTCGTTAGCTGTCCTTTCAAAATCACTAAAGAATGTCGGTGTTTCATTGTAGTTTTTTAACTTCAATTTTTCCAGTTTGTTTCTACAAATTATTTGGAGTGCAGTCGATTCCTTGGAGTATAATTCATCGAACTTAGTCATTATTTCATATGCATTCACTTTATCACTCACAAACTCAAGTTGCTTATTCATAATAGCACTATAGATGTAGTTTACTGCCTTCAGATTTTCTTCTTCCCAAATTTCAGCATTATCCATACTTGTTTTCTCTCTTGAAGCCACTGTATAACATTTCTTCATCTTTAAATACATCATTATTCTTTTCTTCCAATTTCCATAGTCCTCGCCGTCAAAGCACAGTATTACAATGTCAGCCATTGTTACTTGAAATCAAACTTTCTTGAATACACGAAAGCCACACAGACCTTTTTTTCACCCATTTAACCACTCAACCACGGCTTGGCTACCATGTTAAACTAAGCTCTGCTAGCATGTTAAATAATATTCACCACACAATAAGGTCTGCTGTAATAATAATAATACCTTTATTGAGGCACACACACTACAACTTTATATCCACATGTTTACAGTTCAACAGCCAGACAACGACTCCTTTCACTCATGTACAATTCCAAAGATACATCAAGCACCAGAACATTCCTCACAGATATAAATGTACAATACTCAACAGTTTTCAGGCAATGTAAATAAGAGAGGATAGTGAAAATAATACATCACTCTCCATAGTTGAGGGCCTAGGCCAAGGTAGTAAGTAGTAGGTGCTGGTGTTAGCACACCGCCCTTGCCAAATGGCTTTTAGTGTTTGTCTTGTATATTGCACACTCATCACAGCCCTTCAGCCTTCAACTTTATAATAATATGTACATCAAAAGATTATTAATATTTTGAATTAATTGAAAACAAAATTGCTTTTTTCAATAATATTTTGACAGTAAACAATTTGGGGTAAAAATCTAAAAAATCTGTGGCTTCATCAAATTATACAGCTCAGAAAATTCACAGATTTTTTTTTTAATGTTGTTTTAAGCTAGTTAGGTACATGGATGAAAAGAAATAAAGTTATTTTTTGTCTAGATTATAGGGTTTGTTGAGATGTTTAAGGTATTAAGGGCAAATGTCTAAGCAATATTTACCGAGTTTGGTGGTGTAAAGGCTAGCATTCTGGCCTTGCGTTTGGGAGGACAGCTGTTCGAATCCCCGTCCGGGCATCCAGATTTGGGTTTTCCATGGTTTCCCAAATCACTCCAGGCAAATGCCGGGATGCTTCCTTCAAAAGGCCATGCCCGAATTCCTTCACATCCCTTGCCCTCCCCCCCCCCCCCCTTCCTTTCCCCCCATCCTTTCCCATCTCTAAAGACCTTGCTGTTAGAGAGACATTAAGCGGATAAAAAAAAATAAAAAATCTAAGCAATATTTGATAGTAAACTTGATTGAGCAGATGCAAGGGAAAGGTCTCAAACACCATTCTGGTAGCTAAGTGGTAAAGTTACTTGCTTTAATATCACATGAGCCCATGTTCAAACCCTGTTGGTATCAGGAATTTTGCCTGATCATATGAGTTACACTAGTACATTCCATGATTCATATTCTACATTAAACTGTAGGTCCAGTAACGATAATTGGTGTATAGGGAAAGTCACTAGAGCAAGTACTCCATCTAAATTAAAATGCTTCACTTATTGGAGAGTGTGATAAGAGAATGTACCAGGGGTTAAAAAATATTAATCATACCATTATTTGAATATGGCAGTGTATTATGTGAATCACATTTTGTGCATCAAATACAGGAGGATGGAGGGGATTCAAAGGATGCTATCTAGATTTTTGTAGAAATTATTGCAGAACACTATTTATTTATTTATTACTCTTTTTCCTTAGATCCCTGATGAGGATCAGTAGCTAATATTATAAAGGAGCCAGATGGGAATCATTGAAAGAAAGAGCCATCTGAACAGAGTTCCGGATGTATACGAAACATGATGAGACTTAGACGAATATTGGTAGAAGAATTATAAGCAGAATGTGGATAAGAAGATGTGACAACAGCCATAACTTTATTTCAGCAAAATCTTCTCGGGTGTCCAGCCGTATGGTGGTGTAAAAACACGATGTTTTGACAGCTGACTCTGCTGTCTTCATCAGGTATCTTGTGGTTGTTCTCAGCTGACTGCCTCTGCCTCGACTGGCATGGCCGCCAATCGAACCTCCTATATACCCTCAGCTGGAAGGCCCGCTCGCTCTGGTTGGTCGAGAGCATTGGCTATATACGCGGCCTGCTGCAGCCACCACTGGCTCCACTTGCTCCTCCCCACCCAGATGTGCTGGCAGTCCGAGATGCTGTTGTGTCTACTTTTGTCTACTTCTGTCTCCGCCAGCACATCCGGGCGGGGAGGAGCAAGTGGCGTCAGTGGTGGCCACAGTGGGCCACATATAAAGCCAACGCTCTTGACCAACCAGAGCGAGCAGGCCTTCCAGCTGAGGGTATATAGGAGGTTCGATGGGCGGCCATACCAGTTGAGGCAGAGACAGTCGGCTGAGAACAACCACAAGATACCTGATGAAGACAGCAGAGTCAGCTGTCAAAACATCGTGTTTTTACACCACCATATGGCTGGACATCCAAGAAGATTTTGTTGCATTGATACGCCAGGAAAGTCTCCACTCACACATCACTTTATTTCAGGTAAAAACTAGGTGTGTGGTGAAATTACTCTCAAAGAATTTAAGATTACTAAGTGTGGAACTATGTGTGCAGGACAATTACCATCAGGGCATTTGATCAACCACAATTAAATAAAAAAACTGTCTGTAAAAGAAATTGTGTTGTGTTTATTTCAAAAGGTATGCTCCTTTTTTTCTCTAAATCCAACCACAAACCTGGATTAACATTAGTTTATTGTATTGTGTTTGTTGTCATAAATAACTTGATCTTTGTATTCCACAATATGTGAATCAGGAAATCATATTAAATTCTCTTGTATATCTTAGAAAACTCCTGCATCATATATCTTTGCATCAAACCTCTGTCTGAGCATAATAGCAATTAACTTAACTGATTATTGTGTTTCTAGATGTGGAGCACCTGGTTCACAACTTGTTTCTTCCCAGTGGACTGTGGACTGGCCAACTTACCTAGCTGGAAATAGGAACTTCATAGTTGTTCAAGTTGATGGTAGAGGATCTGGTTTCCAAGGCAACCGCATGAAACAACAGTTGTTCAGACAGCTTGGATCTGTTGAGATTGAGGATCAGATTGCTGTCGTCAAGTAAGTTAGTACTAAGGTGGTACATTCTTCAGGGGAATAACTGAACTGAGCACAAGAAAGACAAATACAATCCAAACCTATAGGACAGAACTTAAAAGGACCAGACTAAAAATTTTGAAATAAATCTTGATTAAATCATGAAGAAACTAAGAAGGTTAAAGATATATTAAGGGATCGGTGTAGATACTATTACTACAGATGTATTAAAGACATTGATATATACATTGTACCTTACCTCGAAATGTTATTTAGATTGAGTATGCAAATTTGCTGCCAGAAAATGTGAGGGGAGGAGGGGGACAAACAGAGTTTAAAATTACAGGTAGATTATTTTGACATTAGTGCCAGATAAATTGATAGAAAGAATTACAGCCAACCACATCAAAAATGTCTGTGAGGAAAGAAACTGGTTAGTAATTTGGCAAATTTGCCTTAGGCAAGGTTATTCATGCAAATCAGTTCATGGCTTAACTGCAAGACATTTTGGATGAAATGGACAAGGGAGGCTAAATTCATAGTGTAGCACTATTTCTTCTCAAGTAATTTAACAGAGTGAGCCGTAAAACTGTTAAATAAGGTACAAACAATTGGAGTGGATAAAAAGTGACCTGCTGGTCAGATGAATTATTAGAATGTAGACAACAAGAAGTTAGTGTAGGAAAATTAGTTTCAAAAGAAATGGAAGTGAAAATGGGATTACCACAGTATCGTAGTTTATTTGTGACATTATTCTAATAAATGATAGTATTAATGGATTACAGTCATAATGTTATATAACAGGATCAAAATGGGAGAAGGCTGTGAACAGCAGCAGAGTAATCAGTACAAGATATCTAGCTGGATAGGACAACACAGAATGAAGATAAATGTCAAGAAGCACCAGCTCATTGGGTATGCAGATAAAAAAACTAAAGGTTGTTTACGATTATAGAGTAGGGAAGGAATTGCTCGTTGATGAACTGAAGGTAAATATGTTCGTATAATATTTGATAACAAACTCTACTGAGTAGAACACATTGGGCAGATGGTAGGAAAAGGTTTCAGGATCCTACATTTATTCAAGAGGGTGATAAGGGGATGTAACTTGCCAGTGTGACTGCATGCACTAAAGTGCCACCACACTGGAGCCGGGAGGTTCAATGGAACCAGGTTTCAGTCCTGGTCCCCGTGTACCAGCCATCCTGATTGCAGTTTTAGGCAGTTTTCCACAGTCACCTAGGCAAATGTTGGGACTTTCCCCAATCTCCTTGTAAGGCCTAAATGTTTGCTGCGGGCTAGGCAACACTAGGTTTTAACTTTGAACAATAATGTTCGTAACCATAGCCCCTGGTACCATGCTACATTCAAATCAAACAGCCACCACCTGATTGATATACCCTCAAAAGTGAAAGGGAAAATAGAAATGAGTTCACTGTACACTGTTTTAAAGTCACACAACATGTATATTCTTCCAAGAGTTATCCTTTACAATATCAGTATCAGAAATTTTGGTAAAGCAATCAGACAACAGTTCCACAGAAGATTTGAAGGTAAAGCACACTCACTAGAGGAGACAAACTCTCATCAAGCCACCTCACTTGGATGAAAGTACGACTACCGCATTTCGAGTTATACTATGACGACCAACCACGTGGAGCAACTCGCTCTGCAAGCTGCACGAACTGATCATTATGAAACTTGCCAAAAATGTACGCCCTACAATACGACACGATGTTGACTCTTTGAAAACTACCAAACAACTGAGCACCGCCAAGATGGCTACTGGTCTATTTATCGAATTTGAAATTTCTGTGACATCAGCAAAAACCTTCAAAATTGAATATCTCCAAAAGTACTTACTAGTTTGAATCATCATTACTATATTGTCTTCCTAGTATATTATTCTATCTCTTTTGATTTAGTTTAGTCTTCAAAAAGGTTTCTGTTAAATTACTTTTAAATTCTCTTACATCATCAATCAACGTGCCATTCTTAACAATTATGACAATCCATTTCCAAAATCTCATTTATCTTACAGATGCTTTAAACTTCCTATAGGAGTCAACATATATTTTTAACCCTCTTAATTTTCTCTAACCTCTGATATTAATTTCTTGTTTTTAGTATATTTTTTTTTCTTAAATTAAAAACCTTAGTTATACTTTGCCTAATTACTTGACTTTATTTTCAAAATACTCTAGAAGGTGCTGACTATTACTGGTGATAAAAGATCAGCTATAACTTTATGCATTCCCAAGTTATTTCAAATTTTCAGTTTTAGAAAGACAACAAATCAATTTATGCATCTCTTAAACTAAATTTTTCCTGGTATGATAAATACACTTTAAAATGCTTCTAATGATGAGTTTTAGTAGTGGAAATGAATGCAAGAAAATCCTTTAAGGTTAAAAAACTACTTAAGCTGAAATTTATCTTCCACAAAGGCAGCTTTAAAATCGAACTACAAAGTATGTAACTACTGGGAATAGCTAGCAGAAATGCTTTTAGTGAGCTTAGTGACATTACATCCACCTTATAAACTACACACTTTACAAATTAAAAAATTCTCACATCTCACAAATAAAATAAATTACACATTTCACAGGCAGATGGCAACACATCTGCATCCTCCTATTGAAGCTATGACACTTCTATTGAACAGATAGCGGATGAGACATTCTTTGAAAATAAGGAAAACCACTGGAAAAAGATGTGCTGGAAGCATTGTAAAGATAATGATGATGATGAGGGTATTGGGTAGGGACTTTGATCTCAGTATTGCTTTAATTTGGTGGTGTAGTGTCGGACTCACATTTTGGGTAAGCAGTTGAAAGGAGTCCAAAGGATGGGAGCTAGATAGTGGAAATTACCACATAACACAATTAATAACTCATACATAAAGGAGCTGGGATGATATTCTTTGTAATACAATGTAATATATCTATAACCCTGCCAAAACCATTCAGTTTCATAGCAAATAATTTCTATTAACTTTTATAACAGTAAAGTACTCCTTAGCTTGATTTTAAACCATTTCTCATGAAAGCTATAGCACTCAGATTATGTTGCTTTCAAACATTATGAATTTTGTTACATTCATTTCCACTAAGAGAACTCAAGATGACGATCATTTTAAGCAGTATTTTGTATGCTCTGAAAAATTTAGTTTAAAAGATATTTCAATCTTAGTTATGTAAAACCATGTGCTCAGATAAGAGACGAAGTACAAAATTTGGAATTATTAATGAATGTAAAGAGCTACATTAGATTTTGATGTTGTAGTCAGCATCTGGAGGGTGAATAGATAAAATCATGTAGATTAAAATCATATTATCAGTTACAGAAGAAGTTTAAGATTTTGTGGAGAAAAACAAAATTTTCCAATGTGCATTGTTAAAGTATTGTCGATCATCCTACTAAAACATCATTGTCATGAAATTAAATGAAAATTCAGTATAATCATTCTTAAGGAATAATAAAGTTTCAAAATTAAGAGTAAGTTGTACTAATAAACATTTGTGAATTACAGTTTAAAATATAAAGTGGTTAGTCAGATAATAAATTTTGAAGTTAAGAGCTGATATCAAGATCCTCAAATTTCTTACTTGAGGAGTCATATTGAATTTTGTCCAGTCTTTGACCAGTCTTATTACCAGTTTTATTACCAGGATATAAAATGATTTAAAAAACTACTAAGGAAGTGATAATTAGATGACTAGGAAAATTGCCACTGGAGCATTCGATCCAAAAAAAAAATTCTAAACCTTCGAAACATGCCACAAAAAACACGGTGTTGGTTGAGTGTTTGGTAAGGAATGTAAACAGTTTTGTTTCTATTTTAGTTGAGTTAGTAAAAAGTTTTAGAAATTATTATTTGTTTCCAGCTTTTCACCTCATTGACATCAAGGTCATTAGAGGCAGGAAGGGACTGGGGTTAAGGAATTGGAATGAATCCAGCCATGGTCTATTGAAGCCGTGATAGACGCAGTCGAGAACTGCTGCAACAATCATAGTCACATGACTTAGTCGGCTATAGTGGATGCCCTCAGTCGCTCCCTGTCACCCCACTCAAAGTTGTCTATTGTTGCTTGAGTTGTTAGTCGCTCAAATATGCTTGCAATGGATGACCAGCCTTAGGAGTAGTACATAGATCATGACCACAAGCTGGCACTCAATTTCAGGCATAAGCAAATGGGAAAAATTTCTTTTATAAGTAAGGGAGACAGGGATTGGAGTAAATTACCAAGCAAACTAATGAATAATTACACAAAAGTGATGAAAGAATTTAAAATTCGTAAAGGGTAAAGAAGGTAAAAAAATGGGTGTGTAGTGAAATTTCCATAGGAGAATGATTACAATCAAAATTAAATAAAATTTACCTCATTGCCTAGAAATCTTTCCTTTTGTAATACTCTATCCCTAAAACTATTTTTGGTCTGTTCATCTTTATTAAGTTAACAGCCTCTATTACTTTGTTCATTATATTCCTACAGTTCACAACTTTATAATTAGCCTTGTCATATTCTTACCATTACCTTTAACCCTTCCTGTTGAGAAATCCCCTTCAATTATTTTATCTTTCTTAGTGAAGCGGTCTGGTGACACACTGGTTAAGGCATCTAACTGGAGCTTGAAAAGTCCCTGGTTAAAATCCCTGTTTAGGCAAAGATTTTCAAAGGCCCTTATCCCAACCTTCACCTCTGGCACAGCTAGCTGTGTAATGTAAAGTACACCAGAATGCTTCTGTAATTTCGATACCACATAAAACTGTAGGTCCCCTATAGCCCATAGTAGTACTGGGTTAGGATAAGGTGCCTACAATAGAGGCAGAATGCACAACCAATAAAACCCTTGTAAGGACCCAAGCGCATACTGGGGCTGTAGTATCGCTTTAGTGCCTTACCCAATAGTTCACGTGGATTCAAAGTTCTGTGGAAATTTTACAAAATAATTTTAATTTGACCATGTAGCCCTCTTGGATCTCAACTGAAATGCTTAGAGCTCGCCACTAAATTTGTTCAAACCAAAAACTTAGAAAAGGTTTCCAGTCTACTATGAAATTACAAGTCCACTTTGCAAGAAAAATTTGAAGTTTATTTAAAAGAAATCACAAGTTCAAAAATAGCATTATACAGTTGAGTAGGCGATCGAACAGACTTTTCCAAAATATTGCAGATTGTGGAGAGAAAATTTACCGAACACCCCTTTAAAATTTTAAAAGTTCTAAGTAGTCTTCATACTCGCAGACTAACACACTGATGTTTCAACATGGCTGCCAACCACTACTCCGACACGAACTGACGCAGATTATCTCACATAGTGCTCCCAGGATACAGAAAGAAAAGACCAAAAGAAAAAGACGTGGTCACATGTAAACACGAGTTTATATTGGTTCAATGACGTCACAGCCAAAACACAATTTTCTACTGTGGCCTAGCCAAAATATGACCCAGCAAATTAAATGAACAAGAGGATAAAAAGCAATTAAAGTCTGACAGTGTTTAGACCTATTTAATAGAAGATCAACGGATATTTAGTGAGTATTTTTAAGTGATTAGTTTTAAATGTCTTGTTCAACCTACGCGTAGTGACACATTCTAATGTGATCGGGGAAAATCCCTAAGTGTTCTGGATTTTTACGTGCGTCAACAACAATCCGCGACAATTTATTTTCAAAAACTTAATTACTAGACAAATGTTTAAACTTTTTACCAAAACCATTATATATTCAGAATCGTCTTAATTAGGGCTGTCTACTGATATAAATTTCAAATTAATATTCCTTTTAATTAAAAAGTTCATTTTTTCTCTTAATTAAAATTGCTAATTAAACTTTGCCGAATTCTTTAATTTTATTACCAAAATATCTGGAACAATGCTGACTACAACTGGTGATAAAAGTTCAGCTGTCGCTTTACTCGATTTAAAGATATTACAAATCTTAGAATTTCTACTTTTATGATCGCGCGTTTCAAAACCTGAGCAAACCAAAATATCTCTTAAAATAAACGTTTCTCGATAGGATAAATACACTTTAAAATGATTTTTATAGCGAATTGTTACTGTGGGAAAGGTTACAGGGAAATTACTTAAAGTTAATCACTAATCTTCTCGAAATTTCTAAGTCCAACATAAGCAAAACTAGAATTTGCCAAAATTCTAAGGTGCTTACACCCTGTCATCAGGTCATTATGACCACACAAGCCTTCTTACTTTCAAATTCTTGTTCGTTTCAGAAATAGATACAATTAACTGCTTCCTTAGTATAACATAATCTGTTCAATACTACAATGCTTTCACTTTTCTAAACTTTTTTGTTGAGGGAGGGTGGGGAGATGGGGGAAGGATTTGCACATTTCTTACAACTGAACAGCAAACCCAACATTCACAAACTTCAAACCCTTTGGTGTTTTTTTTTTTTTTTTTTTTTTTTTTTTTTTTTCCTTACTGCTTTACAGCTAAGGCCTTTAGAGGTGGGATGGAACTGGGGACAAGGAACGGGAATGAATTCAGCCATGGTCTTTTTGAAGGAAGCATCCCGTAATTCGCCTGGAGTGGTTTTGGCGAAACCATGGAAAACCCAAATCTGGATGCCCAGTCAGGGATTTGAACCATGTCCTCCCGAATGCGAGGCCAGAACGTTAACCATTCACTCACCATGCTCGGTCAAACCTTTTGTGTCAATTACATGAACAAAATTTTTATTTTCTCTTTTCACAATACAATTTATAATCAATCAGTCATTCATAACACATTCTTTGACATTGTTCACAATAACATTCTAAAACAACTAAATTACATTTCCTCACTTTTGGTTTTGTCAGCTTCAGTGTTTTCTATCCCATTAACCTCACAATCAGATACAATAGTCAACTTAGAATTAAACTCACAAAGAACATTGTCCATATGAGTTATACTGTTTACACTCTTGATCAAACTAAGTAAAATGTCATGATGACCAGCTATTTTGCATCTAATCCAGAAGCATTGAAATAACAAAACCTAGGTATATAAAAAATGAATGAAAACAATATAAAACATTTCAGACATTGCTTAAATAGAGAAAATTGATCATAAGGACAAAATTTTTAACACTTTTTGATTAATTTTTTTAAGGGAAAACTGTCAACATACCAAACATGAACCAGGTAATGGGAAAATTATAAAAAGTATAAGAGTTTCTATTAAATGAAAAGGGGCCTTTAGATAAAAGTAAGTCAAATAACTATTCACTGAAAGCTCACTAAAAACTTTATTCTAAAATACTAAGAAATGTAATCAAAAAGACCAAGAATATGTATGCATCAGAGAAAATAAAGAATTATGGTACTAAAATGGGAACTATATGGCATGTTATAATGTTAGATCCCAAAAAGAGACATCCATAGAAACTGCTGTATATTCGTTTTTGAATAACATATTTGAAGAGCTGAATAATAAAAGTGCACTGTAGAATCAGAAGCATTTGAATGTGTAAAGCAACAAATACTATTCAAAAAATGTAACTGCAAGTCATCATTATCATCACCAGCACATTTGTGGGTCAGGCCTGACACTCCCTATTTCCAAAGGCTTGTGCTTATTTTGAAAGCATATTTTTCAGTCAAACTACTGACTTACTGGACCCGTGATAGTCTTATTGAGAAGTGGTTGAGTTCCCCTACATCTGCAAAGCATGTAATTTTTTTTTTTTTTTTTGTATGGTAAGTGTATTTTTTGTTTGTGTAATGTGTAGTTTATGAGTCAGAAATTAGGTACCATCGCAAAATACACCTTCATGACTGTCTAAAAACTGCAGTCATGACTGCTAGTACCCCAATCCATTGTGGTGGCACATCAAAGTGAGCTGCCACAATGGTGGGTGAAACACAAGTAAATGGTTAATTCAACATAAACACGAAATGCAAAAAGTCTTACTTCTTGATTCTAAAATCAGTGAAGATGCTTCATCAGACTAGGAGAAAATACAATGCAGCATTCCTTTCACTTTTGTTATACAACAATCATCTTTCTGGAAACTTATCCGACAGGCTAAGGGCATGTGAGTTGCAGACGACACTAATTGGGCTATAAACAATAAAATCAAAATCACCTGACATTAATATGGAATTAAAGAAACATGATGTACTCAGTAAAGTAACAAATTGGTTTAATGCAAACAAAATCACCAGACATTAATATGGAATTAAATGAAAATTATGTACTCGGTGAAGTAACTAACTGGTTTAGTGCAGAGAAATTCAAATTAAATTTTGATACAAATATTAGTCTTCTTCTTCTTAACCCCTTTTTCCTAACATTTTGGTGTTGGTTGCATTCAATGAGTTTTACTCACTGTTGGCATGGACAAATTTGGAACTATGATTTTACAGCTGCATGCCCTTTAGAACACTCCTGCTGCCGAAGTGAAGTATTTCCATCTGTTTGCGAAATGTGTAACTATGTTCGGCACGTGATAATTGTATTTTTTGTTTGTGAAATGTATGGTTTATGAGGCAGCAATTGGGGACCATCCCAGTATTTGCCAAGATGGCTGCAGAAAATTACCTAAAAACCAATCAGGACAGCCACTATGTAAGGCCCTGCGCTTATGGCTGGTCCATTATACTTCCCCAATCCAGCACACTGAGCCACAATGGCAGGTTTTTGATAAATACATTGCATTTAAAACAAAAAAACATGGGAAGAAAGATTTACATTTAATAAGTACTGCCAACTTTGCAATAAGGACACTTTTCTATCAGCAGATATGGAACTAACAAAACAGATGCACTCCTCTTATTTTCATTCAGTCATGTTATATGGCACAATTTCTGGGTGAAACTCTTAGTGCGGAAAAGAGTTAGTATGATAAAAACAATAACTTCTTACAGAAAACGCTTTAATAAGATCAATATTCTTACAATGACTACTCAGTATAGATATTCTCTTGTGTGTTATGTCACAGAATATTTTAACTTGTTTACATTGGTTGTCAATCCAGTAGATCTATTAGTTACATCAGTTACGCATTATCAGTAGCACAGGCTTTGAACTCGTTATTTAGATCTCTTAGTTGAGTCGATTGGATTTAATTACAGAAAAAAGGCTCATCAATTTTCTTGTTGACATATCAGAATTAACATTTAGTTTAGCATAATTTGATTTGAATTTGGCTTTAAAAATTCCAAATAGTTGCTGTGCATTAAAACTCTGATGTATCTGAATCTCCATTATTAAAGTAATACCACAGAATGAATTAAAGTAAAAAAAATATGTAAACTTATTTACAGTACACTAAACTATCCACAAAGAAATATCACTTAATGTTAATTAAAATAAAACTTAATTGAGTTTTTAACTGTTATGTCTCATCTTTTGTTGCCCCGATTTCCATTTCATTGTTGTAAACATGTGGTCTCTGTTATAAAATATTTTTGTCTGTTCTGTGCTAACATGATGTATCACAGCAGACCAATGCATTGTTTTCCACTAGAAGCCTCTTTGTTGCTTCTTTTCTGCTTGCTTGTTTTGTAACGTAGTAAGACTTTTCAGCCATAGCTTAAACGGGAGAAAGTTTATTTGGTATAAGGTTATGGAGTAATGCTAAATAGTGAATTCCTTTAATATTTATCAATACCAAGTCTTATGGATGTACATAAATGCATTTTATCATATAAAGCATTATTGGGGAATATCTTTCAGAAAAGTTATTTGAGAAAGTCGACATAGCAGCTGCCACTGACAGAAGATTAATAGAAACCATATTTATTCGATGAAATGCTGAATAAATGGTCAGCACATAATGTTTTAAATTTTAAGATAACCTTAAATACTAAGTTTCAGCATAAAAGACCAAGCAATAATAAGAATTTTTAATAATCAAAGGAATTTGTGCCCCACAATTGGATAATTATAATTGTAAATAATTAATTAATGATAGCATTAAACAAATAAAGTATGTATGAAATAAATGAAATTTTATATGAAATAAGAATACAAGAGCAGTTAAATGCATGGGAAATGTGTTAATAGTGAAAAGGACGAATACAATAGTTGGTTATAATGTTGTACAATACTAATTAACGATAATCACTATTTTATTCATAAAGATGTAAGAAAGGGCTTGTATACTAAATGAAAGGGCATTTATTAAATTGTGTAAGTTTAATTTAATAATATAAAAGTGAAATAGTAAATACTTCATTAAAAACTATGATAGTAGACACAAGATGAAAAATAATGAGTTTTGGTTAATACTTCATAGTTATAGTTTTGTACAGGGGAATACTGTATGTTGAATTAAGCTATGATTAAAAAGGAATTTTTCCTTTTTATAGATTTTACAGGGAATCATGTTCAGAGAGAAGAGTTAATTTTGGTGTTTGGTTACTTTGATTAATTTTCACATCTCAACTAACTCATAATTTGAAAAAGTGACGAGAAACTAAACTGTTTAAATCTATGTCATAATAAAATCGGGAGAAATTTAATGATCAGTCAGTGCATTTGGCAAAGTTCTTGGCCGAAACTGTGACACAGTATCCAATGTTCTAGAAGCTTTGGATGATATGTCTCATTATTTCTAAGGCAACCAAGAGCACAACATAAGAAACTCTTAGAAGGGATCTGTTGTAGCTACTGCAGGCCGTGTTATTTCATACATGTACAAGTGTGTGTCACTAACACTAGCTACAGTGAAGTGAATATTAACTTCAAGAAACTTCAAGAGGGTTGCATAAACTATTTTAGTCATCTGAACTCCTTTAAAGCTAAACTCTGGGGCTCTTATGCAAATATTGAACGTGCATGAAAGTTATTAAACATGTGAATGTTACAGAAGTTAACTTGCATCTTCTATGAAGGATTGAAGCCAATTTAGGTTCAAGATTTCTGCTACGTAAAAACCAGATACCAGAAGTAGAGTTTGTTTTACTTCCAATAATTGCAATGAAACTTGATTTTTTTGTGAATCTTACTTGAAAACTATTATTTCCAACTGCTGTTCCTTACAGTCTCACAATTTTACAGTAAATTGCTTTAAGGAGATGGTGACATCTTGGATTTTAGAAGAAATTTGTTATAAATAGCCTTCTTATGTTAAGGAGACTCAAGTTCTGCAACCAATGTAAACAATAGCAGCCCCTTCACATATCAATTCTAAGACAGTTGCTCCAAGTTTTCTCTCTGAGAATGTCTCCAAACAATGCCATCACTCATATATAAAAACAACTATCTCCTAATATTATCATGAATCCACTGGGCGATTAAAGAGTACCTCCATAATTTGTATATAATGGGGATGGAAACTCAATCACTCCAAATTAGTGACACCTGGAATGAATGGAGGGTTTTCCAGTATATCAAATGAACAAAATGTCAGGCCTCCCACCACATTAAATTGATGTGACATTTTGAAATCACTCCACAACTTCATCTTCTAGCAAAGTGTCAGGCTCCTGAAGTGACCATGCTTACAAGTATATAGCCTGCATCAGCCAACTGTTGCTTGATGCAGGCTATTTAAGATTCATCAAATTGGCACTCTCCCCGAGAACATTTATACAATTGTGTACATATTTTTTTGTTTGTTTCAACTCTCCTCCCTTCATCTGTAGTGAGCAATGGGTTTTATTTTCCCTATTCTTCCTTGTTTTTCATTGCCTAACAATATTTTCATTGTCACCATTATCTCAACCATTTCTTTAGTATTTATTATCTCTCCCACCATGCACATGTATTCAATATACATTTAGTTACCTGTCTTCATTCCCTCACCAGTAGCTTCTAACCTCTTATAAGTGAAATTATCTTTAGATCCTTTTTGGTCATAGCACTCAATAACTGGTATTAGTGGCAGTTTTTTAAGCATGTCAGTATTAATGATTTTTGTCTGTCATCAATCTTTGATACAATTCTCCATCTATTCCTATACTGAGATAACCTCTTTATCTTAGCACACCTCTTACAACCTACACCTTTAGTTATCTGCTTCATACATTCTAATCTTCGTCTAACTCTACAGTTCTTACCTTCCACTATCCCATCCACTCGCAAATTATTCGATCTCACATGTCTTAATATGTGACCCACCATC
Source organism: Vandiemenella viatica (assembly GCA_031002005.1). Classification (NCBI taxonomy): domain Eukaryota; kingdom Metazoa; phylum Arthropoda; class Insecta; order Orthoptera; family Morabidae; genus Vandiemenella; species Vandiemenella viatica. Next base: position 195,866,684 of record CM061919.1, read on the forward strand.
CTGTCTCTTATTTACCTCTTCCACAAACTTCTTTCTTCACCCATCATTTCTAAAACACGTTCATTTCATACTTTATCTGTCCACTTGATATTCAGCACATTTCAAATGCTTTAATTTTTCTCCTTTCTGGTATTCCTAAAGTCAATGCTTTGCTACTGTATGGTCTACACATAGTTTTAAAATGTTCTGAGTCCTTTAAACTAAAAGGTTTCTTATTTTCAAGAAGGCTCTTCTCACTAGTGCTATTCTGTTTTTGCCATCATAAGAGAGAAGAAACTGCAGAGGTTTATATGCAAAGTGGGCCTGGCCAGTAACTGGAAATTGTGGAGGTTGATGAAATATGTTGTAAAATGCACAAACCTTTATATGTATTCATATTTAATTCATATATATTTTATTTATGAAAGGAGGAAGATTTTAAATGCAATGTTATTTATTTAATATATTTATATATTTTATTCAGCATCATTATTGTTGTTTTCCATTTTATTTTGTTCCTTTTCCTTAAGATGGATTTTAATTACTTGTTTCAGGACAAATGCAGTTGTAGTATGTTTTTCATATAAAATTCTGTAAGCTATACTGACTCAGTTATAAGTTCATGAATAAGTTGGCTTTCCTTAAAACAGCCAAAGACCGTGTAAATAAAAATTTTACACATGTACTGCCAACATACAGATAAAATTAAAGTTCAGCAAAGTGTTTCCTTCATATCTATTTAAATAAGGCCCATGAAAGTGACATAAATCCTCTTCTTTTTTCATTTCAGTAAGCTATTTCAACTAAACTACACTTACATACTATTGTGTGTGTTCTACAGACAGATAACAAGAACCACACCTGTGATACAATACTAAAGAAAAATCAATTTTATTTGTTGCAGGTATCTGAGAGATAACCTGAAATATATAGACAAGGAACGTGTTGGAGTCTGGGGTTGGAGCTACGGGGGATTTGCTTCAGCCATGATCCTAACTGAAGATGATAAAGTGTTTCGATGTGGCATTTCTGTTGCCCCTGTAACTAGCTGGGCTCACTATGGTAAGGGAAGTGGATGGTCACAGCTATTTTACACAAAGCTGATACTTCGGGTAGTTTCATCAATATTCCTGTAATTTAACCCAACATGGACAATAGAAAACTGAGATGCTCTTTACCAGTTGCTTACAGTTGCCAATGGAGACATAAATTGTATTTTTCCACCTTTCAGCAGCTTATGATACTATCACACAAGGGGATTATTGTCAAGCTCCTACAAACAGTTCCATGTAAAAACATAAGAAAATCCTGTACAAGCTGGTTAACCAGATATTTCAGGTCTACTATGAAGCCAAAGAGAGTTGCCAGCATATCCTGCCCCAGGCCTCAGAGCTATCACCCTTGCTTTTTAATTACGTATTGTAGACATACCTCAACTGAACTACTGGAAATTCCATTATACCAATGATCTGGCTATTACTTACTAGAGCAGAAACTTCCAGCTCTACATATTAGTCTCTCAGAGGAGACTTATACCCTTCCTGACATAGACAGTCTTTTTGCTTCCACCTTTAAAACCACCCAATATCAGAGTTAGACCACTCAGAATGTAGAGCATAAAGATCATCCAAAATATATAGGGCTTACCTTGGATCAAGTCCACAGTATTTGTTCAACCCTGCAGAAAAAGTGAAGATCTGTGAAAAAAAAAAAAAAAAAAAAACCCTGGCTAGAATATCATGCAGCGCAACATAAGTTCTTTGAAGAGAAGTTCCTGCCCTGGCATTCTCAGAACACTGTTGCTCTCTCTGGCACAGTAGTTCTCATTCTACCAAAGTTGTCACCCAGTTCAACACTGCTATGAGAATAATGAGTGGTGTCATTAGGTCTACTCCCATATTATGACTCTCAGTGCTTTCAAACACTCTTCTATTACATATGTGGAGGAATTCAATGTTGCTTTGAGAGTGTGGGAAACAACAGATTCCCACCCATAGCAACCTTCAAGATCTGCCCCCCACTCTCTTAAAATCAAAGATTCTTGCTTGTGTAGAAGCAGAGAACTTATATGAGCTGTGATCAAAAAATAATGGGAATTTTTTAATTTATCGGGCTTTATAAAAACGATTTTCAAACTTTTTATTTTGATGGTACACATGTTCCCGAAGTATATTGCAATTGACAGCCATTTTTAACGTGTCAGGTAACCTAAAATTTTGTTATGTCATAACTAAATTTGTTTAAAGAGCACCGAGGTCAACTCAGTAACATTGCAAATCAGGTTTAAAGTTATTTGCTTAAGTATTTCAAGTCATATATCAGGGTAAATAGTCATATAAAGTCATAACACAATGTAAACATAACTGGTATATGGGGCTCAGACTATTTTGGAAAAGAAAACATTGTATTTATTCTCATAGTTACTTTAATTCATTTATAGTAAAATGAAATAGGTAACTCCACAGCTAGGAATTTTTTCCTGAAGAGATATTGGCATTTTAAAATCGAGTTTTCTGAAAAGCAGAAAGATGTAGTAAACACATTTAAAATTCTGGAAGCCACAATTTTGAAGATAGGGAAACAGTTTATAGATGAAAAAAGTGTGATGTTTTCTTATATATCATATTAAATTTTGAGAAAGGTAGCTCAAAGTTAAGGGTTGTTTTTGGAAGTTTTAAGGAGTATAATAATTATTAATGACGTCCAACGAGAGCGAAGCAGGACACAACACGCTGTCAAAGCAGCTAATGACTCCAGTCGGGCGCCACGGGTATCCGCGGACTAGCCATCGACCAATCGGGGGGGGGGGGGGGCGTCTCCCACCGGACGGGACCGCTGGCACTCCCTGGTGGGGCGGGTGCACTCTGATTGGTCAGACACGCCACGTGGGCAGGTAGATAAGGAGGTGCGTCGAGGAGCTAAGTCAGTCGACACGGTGACAGCCAGCTTACGACAGCCAGCAGACACCGATACCTGATGAAGACAGCCGAGCTTGCTGTCGAAACGTCGTGTTACTTTGACACCATCCGGCTGTAAACCCGTGAAGATTATATTTCAGTATAATAATCCATGTTCAGATCAAAGAATATAAATAAACTCAAAGGAGGGACAACGTTGAAATGAAAGGAGAATTTTTTATAAGCATGATACTGTAATTGGTTTTTGAATTTATGCAATATTTTGGCTGATATCTGAAAAAGAAATAATTAAAATTCATCCAGCAATGGCGGTTTCTGGTAGGAGTTTGGTATGAATTCAAACTATAAGTGGATGTGGTGAATTTGTAAAATGTTGGAAAAACTATCAAAGAACTGATATTACAGTTAGATATTGATGATACCTTATTGAAGAGCTAATGTAGGATCATTTAAAAAAAGTTTTCAGAGCCACAACTTCAATACTTCAGGAAATATCTATGATTTAAATTTCGCAATTTTCATTCACTCAATTTAAACATAGTAACAAAGTGGATTTTGGTGTCAAATCAAAGAGGAGCAAAAATAAATCAATTTAAAGGTTCTTTCAACTTCATAGCTCTAAAACTTTGGGAGTTACATACATTTTTTGGAATTTCTAAGAAAATAATTTTTTATGGCTAAACAATGACAGATACAATAATTTTGACTAGGATGAGTTTTAACGCTTAGGAGATGAGCAAGTCATTTGGAATAATTTGGATACCCAGAAGTTTTGGGTGATTTAATGAGAATAGGGAATTTTCCGGGTTACCATGATGCCACTATAAATAAGGGGCACTGAGAATCCTCAAGGCCAGTTCATAAAAGTCAGTTGAGCACACACCACATCACTCTGGCCAGTGCTTGGGCACAAAGGTTTAGGCAGGAGTCAACAGGCGATATCATGACAGTGGTGGATCCAGGATTTTGGTTTGAGAGAGGCTTGAGCAGATTTTGGTTTTTTTTGGGGGGGGGGGAGCGGGCTTGAGCTGATTTTGGTTTAGGGGCTTCTAGAGCGGATTTTGTTTGGGGGGGGGGGGGCCTCGAGTCGGATAAGGGTAGGCTTTATAGTAATGCCACCCTTAAAAAAAAAAAAACCCACCCCCAGTATCCGCCACTGTACCATTACGTAGTGTTTTCAGTGGCCATCTTTGAATTCTAAGTGCGCGCGTCTAATACTTGCACCCTTCATGCAGTTAGGGGTCTGAGGGTTGGCCTGACTCAAATCATTTATCAGTACTTGCAATCAATTGATTTGGAGAAGAATTCAGATGCCTAAAGAATTTTTCTGAGAATTGTATATATATACACATATATATATATATATATATATATATATATATATATTTAAGAATATAGTGATGATTTAAATATTCAATAGTAGCAGTGACTTTAATTTCTACATACCTCTCCTGGTTGAGGTTATCCAATCTGGTGGTGACCAATCAGCAAGAACAATCTTTATATCCAAAGGCAACACATCACAGTTAGAGATTCAGGCTAAGTGTTTGATACAAACCCCTGACAATGTCCTGACAAATGTTGAGTTTATTTTTAACAGTCAAAAAGTTTAAGTGTGTTTTGGTGTGCCTTGCAATTTTGTATTTAAAAAAAAATGTATCAAGGAATTTGCATAAAATTTTGCTTGAAAAATGTTAACGGTATCTTTTGTCAAATCTGCTATGAGAAAAACAAGAATTTACAAGTGGAACAGACATTTCAAAGAGAGTCATGAAGATGTTGAAGATGATGAACACCTTGGATGCCCTATATTTCAACAACCAATGACATCAAACAAGTGAAAAAAATGATTCTGGAAAATCACCATATCACTATTAGACAGATTGCTAATGATGTCGGAATATCATATGGCTCATACCAAGCAATTTTTTCAAATGTTTTTGGCACGAAAGTCTGGCAGCAAAGTTTGTTCCAAAACTGCTGAATTTCGGGAATAAATGTCACATAGGCATCACTCAGGAATTGCTCTTTGAAGTCAACAACAATCCATAACTTCTTAAAATGGCCATAACAGTTAACGAAACATGGGTGTAGGGCTATGACGTTGAAAACAAGGCCCAATTGTCCCAATGAAAGCTGCCTAAAGAACCAAGATATAAAAATAAAACTTGAAAAGTTTGATCAAATGTGAAAGTTCTCCTTTTTTATTTTATTTCAATGGTGCTGTGCATCATGAGTACCTTCTAAATGGTCACACTGTTAATAAGGAATACTACCTGAAAATTATGCGCCATTTACATTAGGCAATCTGTTGAAAGGGCCCAGAAATTTTTAAAACCCCTAATGCTTCTGTTCACACCTCATTGGTTATTTATTTATTTTTTAATAAAAAAAACAAAAATCTTGTTTTACCTCAGCAATTGTATGGTCCCATTTGATTACTTTCTAATTCCAAGGATGAAGAGAACCTTAAAAGGATGTCGTTTTGCCACCACTGATGAGATAAAAATGGAATCGCTGAAGGAGCTGAATGTTACAACAAAAAGTGAATTCCTGAAATGTTTGTAAGATTTGAAAAAGTGCTAGCACTAGTGTATTTTATCTGAGGAGGATTACTTTTAAATGCTCAAAATTGATCCTGATTAATAAATAAATAATCTTTAAGAAAAACAAAAATTCCCATTATTTTAAGATCAGACCTCATAAATACATGACAACCTGAATTCCAGATTTCCATCAGCCTAGGTGACTTTGATTGTAGCTTTACATGATTTGTACAGTACACAAGTTGAATCTCCATAAATGTGACTGCGGGAATACTCTTACAACCAACCAAATTGTAATGGACTGGTCAAACACTGGCCTTGCACCAAGCTTAAATCACTCGATATTGTCACTTGATTAATTTCATTATTTTTTCTGTGTCTTATGATATATTTTGTAAAACTGCATATGATTGTAATAACAACTGGCTCTTCCTTGCCTCTAATTACTTCGAAGTGGACAAGGTGTAAAGCCACAAAGAAAAATCTAAATTGGATTTTATGTTTTATTTACACCTTATTTATTGACTTTAGTGGAGCCATGCCCAGTTGGTAATTTTCCTACACAGCTACTTAGCACTATACTAACTATAACTTCAATGGTGACTGATTTGGTCCCAATATTATTCAGTGAAAGTTCTAGGATCCTAATGACTTTGTCGAGCTCCAGATAGAACAGAATGGGTAAGAGGCCATCTCCTTGTCTTTTTCCAGTTTTGTTCTTGAAACTATGGGACAGTTCTCCTTTGAATTTTACCTTGGAAGAGGTGTCTCTGAGAGTTTGTTTGGTGATGGTGTATGTGTTATAATCCACACCACATTCTCACAGCACTGAAGAGAGTATATGGCAGTAAATCAAACTATAAGCCTTCTTAAAGTTGACGAATACTACAGTGACAATCAGCTCCCCATAAGTTTAAATGTAAAATGGTTTTCAGGTTGTAGAACTGTTCGCTGCAGGGGCATTCTCGCCTAAATCTTCTCTGATATCCACCAATTGTATGGCCACTCTGATTCTCAATAATGTCCAGCAGAATCCTAGACAGAACTTTATAGGATACTAGTACCACTGATGTTCCCCAATAGTCCCCTTTTTTGTTCTGTGGCTGAATTAGTGCTGTACTTCAATCATCAGGCATCCTTCCGGTGTCTCAACAGTCAATCAGGATCCTCTGTGATACTACTTCCACCTACTTTAGGAGCTTCTGCGATGAAGCCATATTCTCCAGGTGCTTTCTTATTCTTGATGCATTTGAGGGCAGTACTGCAAACTAGGTAGCTCAGATGGAGGTCTATATGTGTCTCCTACTGGAAATCATTCATTGGACTCATGGCAACTGAATAACTGGTCAAAGTAGTTTTACCAGAAGATCCAAATTCCCATCATTGCAGGTGACCTACTTCCCCTCTGGATTCTTGAAGTGAAGGCATGGTGGATTATACTCTGAGAGCTCCTCTTTGAAAGCCCGGTAGAAATTTCTAGTGTTGTACAGCCTGAATTCTTCATACAATTTATCCAACCTCTCATAAGTTCACATGTCTAATGATCTTGGCTGACTGTCATTGTACCTTTGCAAAATCTTCACAGTTCTTTAATTGAGTTCCACTTAGTCTAGAAATAATTTACATATCCTAATCTGCACATTTCATTTCCTGTAAAATGTACCGGGCATAGGGGAAGTAAAATTATCTAAATGTTCAAGTCAGTCATTTTATTTTTGTTTATGATAATGAAAAATAGTAAGAAAATGGTCCTTGATAGTTGGATAAATTTTATTGAAAATCAGCATGATCTAGGACTTGCTTCATTCTCAAATATTTAAGAACTAAAACAAAATTATTATCTATATTTTTACATATAATTTTTAATTTCCATATTTTATTTTTATGAAAAACACAATCAGGACTTAATAATTTATTAAAGAAATATTTATAGTCATATATATATATATATATATATATATATATTGCAGCTTTATTAAGAACTTTTTTTCCTTAGATTCTGCATACTCGGAACGTTACATGGGCCTACCATTAGGAGAGGATAATTACCTGGGTTACGAAAAGGCTGATGTAACAAAAAGAGCTGGAAATCTACAGGAAAAAATGTTTTTGCTTATACATGGAACTGCTGATCACACAGTTCATTACCAACAGAGCATGTTGTTAGTCCGAGCACTAACAAAAGAAGGTGTGCTTTTTAGACACCAGGTAAGGTAAATTAAATCAAAATATTATTAAGATTTTAATATGGAAATGAAAGATAAATTTGATCCATCACTTTCTTAGTTGAAGGAAGGCATGCTACAGCAACAAAAAACACTACTTAAACACAAATAACATGGCTGGATTGACCATAGTTGAAATAGTGAACCAAGCCAATTTTTTATTCTTCATCCTTTATGAGTACTTCCTCCTTAAGGACAAAGCCCGAAATAGGTTTTTTTTAAACCATTGCAGGCCTCCGCCCCTCACCTTTGGTAAATGGTGGGGTGATGGGTCTAATTTATTTTTCTTCTCCATATTAATACTGCAGATCTTCCTGCTTCATTGAAAATTTAATTTTCTATCATAACCAGTGTTTTACAGTGTAGTAAAAGAGGTATGCTGTGTGTAACACATGAAGTATATATCACATATTTGCATGAAATAAAACACATTAATTGAAATACTAGAAAATCAGCCTCTCTTAAATATTCTGCATCCTTGTACAAAGAATAAAATATGAGTTTCAAAACCAAATTAGTTTCAAGGCTGAATGGAAAATATTTATAGGAATTCTTATCTAAAGTACAGATACTGATTTTGGAAACTGAAGGGTAAATGAGGGTGGTTCACAAAGTAATCTATATTTGGCAATAAATTGAGAAAAAAAACTGCAAAGAAAAATATATTTTATTGTATGCACCTTTTCATTATTTTCCAACATAATCAGCATGTAAGTTAAGCAGATGTCATACTATTTCATTGATTTACACTCATTCATAAAATTCAGCTGCTTGGGTACTTAGTCAATATTTCATGGTATTTTGAAGTTCATCAACAGCATCAGTACTGTCATCGAATTACTGTGATGGAAGCTACTTCTGACTGTGAGCAAGGAGATGAAATCACTTGGCACCAAATCTGGGCAGCAAGGGGAATTAACAAAAACAACCCATTTGAATTCATAAGTTCTTGAGTTTTTGGAGCACTGGGAGTACGAGTGTTGTGAATGTCTGTAATAATTTTTGGTACTCATTGGGGGCGGAACCTCCATTAGCCCAATTTAGAGGTGATAGCCTCATACAAAACCATGTGAAAAATTTTCAGAAATTGTTTGGAATGTTCTGAGCAATTTTTCTGGCAACATCAATAATCACAATTGAAGATCTACCATTCTTCTCTTGTCCTTACACTTTAAAGAAACAGATCCACTGTACACAAAATCTTCATGCTTAACATTTTGGTGCTATACACAGTACTGTCAATCCGAAAAGGCGAAATGTCATTATGGACAAGACAGAATTCTGCTTAATTCTACTACAAGCCACTAGAGGCTATCAAAATTCCAATCATTAGGAAACCCTGGGCAACATTAGGAATAACCCTAATGGCAGATCCTTCCACCACCAGGAGAAATGTCAAAACTGTCATGATGAAATCTCCTGTTAACATCTCTATTCAGAATTCACTTCCTATGTTTAAGTTACTGCCAGCATGGATGTCAAATAGAGATAGATTGTAGATTTACACTGTTTTCATAGTAGTAGTAGTAGTAGCAGCGTCTGTAGTTTTCACTGATGACAATATTTTTATCATACCAATGAATATTTCACAATATAAGACAGAATTCATAAATCGGTTCAATCAAGTAAGTGCAGAAGAAAGACAATATTGAAGGATCAAATTATTTCACTTTTTTGACATTATATATATGTTATTTACTAATCATTTCAGGCAAAAGCAAAATTAGAGTGTAACTGTAGTTTACAGTCAGTCATCATCATCAGCCGAGGCACAAGTTTCATTTTTACTTCCTTTAAATTTATACATACACTTACAAAATTTCTTCAGATGATCCTTTGTTATTGGGTAGATCAAACAACAACGGATTCTAGTTTGCAAATCTAATTTTACTCTTAACAGTTTACCGATTGTTTAAAATTTCAAGTTGTCACCAATCATACAGAAAATCCTTTCCACTTCTGCATTTCCATGTGGTAACACTAACAAAAAATTTACTAACTTGCAGATGCTTGAAAAAACTCTCTCTCCTTCAAATATTTTAATTTTACTTAACACATACCAAAAACCAACAATACCATCTGACTTTAACAACTCTTCTTTTTATTATTCTGAAAAATAGTATGAGAGGTTGAGCTTTCTTCATCACTTCCCGTTTGTTAATTTTAGATTCAAATCTCATTGCAATTTCTGAAACATCATATTTTTTCTCAACATTTTGGTTCAATGGATTGCTTGGAACGAGAAATGACAGATTCTTAAAAAAGTTGTCGTTTACTGGAAATCTTTTTAAAGATTCACCACCACGTTTTTGGTAAAACTTGACACCAGCCTGAACTCCTTTTTGTTCCTTTCACTACACTCTGCCAACATTTACTTGTTCTACAGGGAGTAACGTGTGAGGATCAAACACATTCAATTTATGTAAGTTGTCCTCACTACTAAAGTGAAGTGGTTCCACAAAATTTGCAGACAAAATTCTGACAAATCATCTGCTTTCAGGATAGAGATTTTGGATGGAATTCTTCCAGAACTGAAACATGGCATTGAACAGATTGAATGTAGGCAAGACATGGTTCAAAAAGTGAAGGTATGCTTTGATATAAGGATTTTGATTATCTGAAAAAACATGTTTCGCACTGGATTTTTGTCCTCAAAAGCTGCATCTCTGAACAGTTCAACAAGTACATTCCACTTTTGTAGAATATGACAGTTTGACAATGCTAGCCATCTAGTCTTACTCAGACTTTAATTCAGAAGCATGCATAAGCTTTTGAAATTCCACCAAAATACATTGTTGTTTTGGAGGACGGGAAAAATAGTTATGTCTTGTAACAAGGCTTCAACATAAGCAGGAATTTCATTCGATGCTGCTGAGTGATATATGCAGCTGTTTACAAGAATTTCTGGATTGTCATTTACAAGATGGATTTTGAAGAATTCATTTTTACCAAGCATAAAACTGGCATTATCAGAGCAGAACCCAACTAGATTGTGAACATTTAATTCAAAATTAATCACGCAACTGCTGAAAAGTCTTTAAAGGTCTTTAACATTACCATCATCATTACAAATGGGGGATCTTAATTTCATCATGGTATGTGTATCTTGCTAAAATAAACAACAATCTAGTATTACTGATATTAACACTTTAACTATGAGGACCAAAAAAACATAGTCTTTAAGCTCTTTAGTTACAGTATCATTGATTTTTGATCATAGAACATTTCAAATAATACTAGTACACGTTGTGTGACTTAAACTTTTTTTTCAATAGCTGAATCCTTAAAATTTAGCTTTGCAACTTAGACAATGAAACACTGAAACTAAGATTACGAGCCGCAAGTAATAAACAAAATCTTATGTCTGCTACCATAGCTTCGGTTTCTTGTGTCTTTGGTTTGAAAGTCTCAAAGAGGAAAGGAAAGAAAAGCCTAGATTTGTACATGTAGTTCAAATAACTGAAATAATATCAAACGATAATTGTGGTAAATTATGAGAAGTTCTGGTGTACTCGGTCAAATCTTCTTTCTGACATCACATTATATATATACATGAGCAGACACTGGGATTCAAACCACAGCCATCATAGTCATTAATCACTAAGCTCCATGATTATTTACTCACATGCAATACAAATAAAAATCCTAGTTTAACTACCTGAGAAATCTGTTCTGTGTTGCCGATGACTTTCGTGTTCTTCAACTGTCTTTGACTTTCACTGTGCTTTACCAAATCATTTTTTTTTTCACACCCAAAGCAACTTTGCAAGCCTTGCACCTCACTTTTGAACTGCTCTATTTCACTGACTGTATCCACTTTCAGTGATTAACGACAATATTTTTGCTTTTTCTTGGGCGTAGAAGAAGCTGCTTTTTCTGTATCACTCATCATGCATCACATGTGACTTACAACAATTAATAGCAAACTTGTGCTTGGACTGACCAATGAGAAAGCATATAGGCATTGCATGAAGAGCAGGGAAATACATTCGTGAGGATTCACAACCATTCTCCTTGCAATGATCAGTTATTCAATTTTGTAAGAGTAGGTAATAATTTATTTTGGCTTGTTAGATGCCCAGAAAGAGACTATTAACTAAATTAATGTTGAGCCTTTAGAAATTTATTTTCAAAAGTTATAGCAATAAATATGGCAATAGGTCACTACATAATTTACTCAACACCAAATAGTCACCTGTAATTATAAACTGTTTAGATGTGAAATGTCAAACAGAGATTAAGATCTTTGAATAACTATGTCTTTTTAATTACCTATTTTATTTTCTCCAAACAGACATACCCTGATGAAGGTAACACATTTTCGGGAGTCAAGAACCACTTATACCGAGTGATGGAATCATTCTTCAACGACTGTTTTGGTCCACTTGATTTCGAAGAGTGGGAATTTGGGACAAACCTGTTCTCTTTCAAACAATAGCAGAACAGTGGTGAAGAATTCACTTAACTTTTATAAAGAGAATGGTTGACCATTACTAACTGGGTACAAATTTTCCAGTGTGCTGTGCTCCTGCAACTCTGAATATAAACTGTATCACTGTTCCCAAGTTATGGTATGTCAACAAAAACTTGGAAACATGTATATTAGCCAAAAGTGGTGTGTTCAGAAATAAATTTGCCAACAATTTGTAAATTTTTGTTCTTTTGTTTCTTCTCCCACTTTTAAACCTCTTGTCTACTTCAAAATTTAATCTAAACATAGATATATTGTGTTGCATTCACTTTCTACTATTTAATTTTACAGTAGCTTTATAGTTTCGATGTGTATAGCAGCAAAGGAATTAATTTCTTTGGTACAAAAAAAAAAAACTGAGGAAATGTACTTAAGGTTATATAATTATTTAAAAAATTGGAATTAATATACCATTCCTCACAATTAGTAATTGAGCAAGAACTATTGAACATTACACTCAATAGAAATATTGATGAAGACCTTGGATATTTGGTGGACAGTTGCATCAAACTGTCTGTATTACTTCTGGTGATTAATAATAACATGAGATGCAAATTAAAAGTCATGTTTCAGAAAATGCAGTCTTATTATCTGTGCCTTTGTCTGGAAAATACAGGAGTTGCAAATAAAGATTGGTTCAACAAAAGAAAGCATTTTGTAATGTGCATCATGTTTGGAATTAGATTTATGTGTGATCAGAACAACAGGAAACATTTTGACATGAGCTAATGAGAAGCGTAAATAACAGAAAAATTGATACTTATTGTAATAATGCTGGTTGCCTGAGACGTAGTATTGAGTTTTAAACATAGGAATCAAGCAGATACATACCAAGCAAAGCTTTAATTTCAATAGCTTTTGGGCCTCTTAGTAGTACCTACAATTGGATTAACATCCTGCACTCAATATTTTGCAATCAATTATATATTTCCCATCCTTTGCATACTTATTTCTAATTAAAATAAAATTTCATAGTAAAACAGATAGTTTTATAGTAATTTTTATTTATATTAACAACTAGTTAATGTCATTGTTAATTTTATTACTATTATTATAGATAAAAAATATGAGAAATCTTAGTATTATTGGGGACAAGAAATGCAAGTCAGCATATAATAACAACACAATACACAACTGGCATAAATATATTCTCTAAGGCGTGCCCCCTTAGTATACAAAAATGAAGACCAGTCAATAATTAAACAACAATTGTGTGTCATACTAATCTTTTATTTTTTTTTTTTTTAAATTCTTTTGTGTTCTCAGATGAGAATAAAAATTATTAATGGAATGGTATGGAATTACTTAATGGTTTTCTTGGGTAATTTTAAACACAATAGTTGTTATTTTGTGTAAATTATTTTAGAGGAATAATTGTTCATTTATATAATTCTGCATTTCTTCAACAGAAACATCAAATAAGAATTATTTATGAAGCTAAGACAATTTTTATGTTGAGTTTTAAGAGAAATCAAATTGAAATTATTTATATCCAATGACTATTGAGCAAAAATAGACAGCTGGCTGTTAGGACTATAAAAGGATTGTTTGACAGTGTATTCAGCTATTTGTTTTGTTCAAAGTGAAGACTTTATGTTTATAACAGTTCTCAATAATTACAACATTTCTTCCTGGAATTGAGAAAGAGCATATACAATTTCTAATAAGAGCATAAAGGCAGAAATAATTACTCCTTTTCATTGTGAATAACTAAATTATTTTTGGAAAGATATTTTTATACCATAGCTTGATTACCATTTTAATTATTATTACTGTTCCTGTGCATTCTCATACATACTGGTTTCACAGACTTATATTTTTATAAAACTAAATCTAAATCACCTGTAGTACTCATTGGAGACTAAAAAAAAGATATTAATAATAAATACATTTGCACCAGTCACAAACTTCTTAGATTTTGAAATTACAGGCTCTCAGAGATGAACTCTCAGATCTGTGGTGGTGAACAGACAAGACAATCCTGCAGCATTAGTGTACATTACAAAATCCATATGAATACTAAGTTTGGCTAATGTTTTATCAGAACAGCCCAATATTTTTTAAGATATAAATAACAAACCATGATTGTCCAAAATGTAATACATTGATTAAATTATGCATTGCTTGTATTTAATCTAATACTGAAAATATGTGTATACAAGATCATACTCTATGTATTAGAAAAAATATTGTAAACAGTAATAATGCTTCAAGTCTAAATCCAGTTAAAAACATTTTTTGTGAGACTATGATAAATCTTTGGTTGTTTGAAATATTACACTACCACTCAAGAAAGCAGTAAGTCCTCTTTTGAGTAAAAAAGACTAATTGATAATGATAGTTACAATAGGGAGAGTGAAAGAAAACTGGGTACAATAGTGTTCAGTAACATGAAATATTTCTAAATGATGAATTATTGGTCTGTGGCATGAGGACAGAGGTCATAGGTTTCATTTAAATTAATTGTTTTCGGCTCATGATCATTTTAAAATGAAAGCAAACGGAAAGAGGGAGGGATCATCACTTAAGACAGGTAATGGTATGACAACTCACATTCACACACGCAAAAACTGAGCATAAATTAGAACTGTTTTGAAATTGCCAGGCTGAAACATTTTATGAGCAGCAGAAAAAGAATTGCATAGGTCATGAATCAGAGATAACTACTAACTTGTTGATTAATAGAAATGGTTGTATAAAAAAGTAAGGGCAGTGTGGAGGAGGAAAGTTTGCATACAAAGACTAGTGAGAGAGACACAAATGGAGGTAATGTCAAAATTAAAGAGAGTTGGTCTGATTAAATAAAATAAAGCTTAATAAAAAAAAACATTTTTAAAAAGTAAACTAAATATACAAAGAAAACCAAAAGATAACATCACGTATAGTATAGGGAAGGCAATGAAAGAGAGAATGTGGGCCAACAGGAAGATTGAAAGTTGGCAAAGGGCAAAGTGATAGGTAAAACACTATTGTAGATTCTGTCCACTTCTAACCTCATTCATTACATGCTGCAAGGCTAATTTCAACCATTTAATTTTGACACAGTGCTGCCAATTGATAGCACAAAACATGTATCATTATTGGATACGGGATTTTGTGTAAATACCTTTCACCAATATGGATAATATATCAGTAGTCAGACATTTATATGAAGCAGGACATTTATTTCAGTGATTTAATTTCCAAATATTCCATTTTATTGAGTCAAGATATATTTTTCCTTTTTAACCTCATCTTCCCATTGTCTCATCCTCTTGTGCCTAGTCTGAATTCCCCTCACCACTACCCCCACCCCAACCAACACAGCTTACAGAAAGATGAAAGACAAAAATTAAAAAAAAAAAAAATCTGGTGCCCTGTTAGCACTTGTGGTAAATGACGTTTCCTCACTCATTCCTTATCTATACTGCTAGTCAGCAGTTTTCATTTCCCATCAAACCCAAATAATAATACAAGCTGAAATAGCCATACTTTCAGTGTTTCTAACCAGACTAACTAAATATGCTTGGAAAACAAAAACAAAAAACAAAAAAACATTGGTAAAAAGAAGCTGATTTTTGGTATTATTAAAACTGGAAATGGTTGGAACTTTATATACTTGGACAATTTCAATACTTAAAACAAAAATATTAGTTTCTGGAATAAAAACAGTCATAGGAAGATATCAGCAACCTACTGATCACTTATATCTTAATTAGTATTTAGAGTGTGAATGAAAGAAATTAATTGGGGAGAGTAAAACTAATTTTTTTCATCACACCTTCTTTATTTACTGGGAAAAATGACTATAAAGGTGAAGAAAATACAAGTTGTGATATAATAAAGTGTTGAAACATTACTTGGCATTTTATTGTCATTGTGCCACTTCTATTATGGCTATCCCCAAAAAGCTTTTGAAGTTTCTAAAAGAAGTTTTTGATGGCAGGAAAAATACTGCACTTACTGCAAAAGCATATAAACCAGTGATAATTATACATATAATAATACAAAAATGTATCAAAGAACATTCTCAATTGGCTGATACAAACTACAACAACTTATAGATTAAAAAAAAAATCGTATACAAAAATGTTCATTGTTCTCAGTTACAATACTCAACATAATATTATCTGTAAGCACTTATGATTTGCTTATATGTAATTTACACAAGAACTGGTACATTAAAATGATAGTATGTGCACTCAGCTCTTACTTAATTCTATTATTTTCTCATTATTGGGTTTAATTTGTGTGAAACATAATGTATCATTGTCTGAGCTAATGATATGGGATAAGCATTGTGTGTTGCAATATGGCTAAATGAAAAAAATCTGTGTGTATCATTGTAAATAAATATGTTTCCATTAGTAATAATAGATATAACTGTGTATTCAGAGATATACATGTAATTGTTATTACTTTATTTAAATGCTTACTTTTTAAATTGATGTTATTGCATAAGAATTTGCAAATTTGTTGAAAATGTATCTATTTAAGAGAGTAACTGAAAATGTAGTTTTATACAAAAGAGAAATTTATTCAGTGAGACTTATTTGAAGAAAAAGTGAGTACAACATAATTATTGTTGTTAATAAGCATATTGTGTTAGCATTTTGAAATCTATCACCTTTATTACAGAGAATCGTGCTGTTAAACCTGTCTTAAATTGTTGTCATTGCTTGGTAATCTGTTTCGCTGAGAGAGAGAGAGAGAGAGAGAGAGAGAGATTTCAAGAGTATTCTGTTTGTTATACATTTCCATTCAACCTCCATTGTGTGTTACCATATGTGTGTAAGACTTGTGAACATTTTATCCACATGAAATCATAAGCTATGATAAAGTATTTGTTACGCAATTTTTTATTATGTATACTGTTATTTTGTAATAAAACTGTGAATTTTATAAGAAAACTAAGGATTCTTGATTAATTCTTGACTGAATCATCTCTCACCAGCAAAGAATATCTTAAAACATATTATCACAATTTATTTAATGTGAAACCGCACTGTTAGAAACCACTATATTAAAGATTTAAACAACTTACTTTCTTCTGTTTAAGGTAGGTTTGCACAATGCATTTAATTCAGTTACTATCTGAAGCATATAGAAATATCAATTCTCTAAATTTTCCAATTACAAACAACCAGAGTAAATGGTACCAATTTCTGATTTTGGTCTAGAGAAAATTCTCCTAAGAACTCTAGCTGTCTTACTACAAATACACACAAATTTGTGTATTTGATACACACAATTTATGTCTCATACCATTATGTTATTAAAAAAAAAGGCCCTGGCCAAGGTTTCATGGCTTATTTCCTTTCCTTCCCTGGAGTACCCATTCATTTCCCTCTTTGAATACACTGCCTCCCACCTTGTTAATGTATCCCACCTGACTGATGATTTATTTTTTAAAAATCAATGACAGTCCAATATTTTATTATACAAACCATTTATTTCTTTTCCCATGCAACTTATTCTGACATTAATTTTCACCCCGTGTTGACCTACCCAAATTCCATCTATAAAAAAAACATAACTTCAGACTGTAAATTAGCAACAAAATAATTCATTATACTGATAATCAGCAATAGTCCCCATACACAATTCTGTGGCACACATGCTTTTTCTTCTACACTCCTTGGCACAAAGTTTCCTATCCTGATTCTTTGTATCTACGTCTTTAAGAATTCTTCCAGCCAGCAAAGCACATTCTAAACCACTATGGTAATTTAAGCACTATTTACCACTGTCCTGTGGCTCCTTCTGTCAAATGCAATGGAGAGATTGAACAGTACCCTATAAACATGATCTTACTGATTCATTACTCTGAGATTTTCATGAATAACCTTCTTGAAGTCATGTTTCTGATCAATAGGGTTTGGATCTTTATGAACAAAAAACTTGAGAAATATGCAGGCAAATATGATCTTAAAATTGGGTAAATATGACCTAAAAAAGAGACAAAAAATGATCAAACATTAAATTTATTATACATTAAAATATGCTCAATTGTACATCATTTATTTTATGTACTAGTGTCACTTTCGTGTAGACAGTATAATTTGCTTCCATGCACTCACTGTACCATTAGGAAATTAAATTTGTTCAAAAATTATTTTCTTGTTCCTATAAAAGAATAGATTACTAGAATTTTACTTTTAAAAATAGGAATTTATTACAAATTTTCTGCAAATTAGTGTATATACCATTTCTGATTCTTATTTGATGCCAGCATTGCAATATATTATCATCAAGTTCTCAAAGAAGAATTTTACCCAGTTCTCACTTAAAACTGTCTTGTAGTGTGAGAAACTCATTCGACATCGCAAGAGGTCACAGGAGCATACTTAAACAGAGTCAGTTCACTTCAATTTAATTGTTGGTGCAGTCAAAACAGATTCACCACCACATAATAAAAATTTATATCAAATATTCACACGCAACACTTTATCCAGTTTGATTTTCAGCAAACTAGCCACGCTGCCCCCTGCTGGGCCTATCTTGGTTTCCACACTTTTAACTACCCCCAAACTTTCAAGCTGTTCTAGACCAGTTTCTTCAAGGCATGTGATTGCAGTTGTCATGCCTGAAAAACTTAACTTTTGTGTATGCCAAATTTCTGAACAAATTGCTGGAAAAGAGTTCTTGGACAATTTTTATGGAAGATGCTTCACTGCTATCAAAATTAGAAATTATTTTCTTTATGTTTTCATAATATTCACAGTAATACTAACTGCATTGACCCAGGTGCCTCAACGAGTAAGTATTGGTTGAGGTTGAAGAGGGGCAGACGGTGTGTCTTCTTTAAATTTTGCCACTCTCATTGGAGCTTTGACAAAAATCTTTTTCACATTTGATATTAACCTATCAATATAAGGGAAATTTAGTCTTACTTTCTCAGCAACTCCATGTAATCCATGAGCGAGGCAAGTTAGTTGCACTATCGAAGGATACGACATCTTAAGATCATTGTCAGAGTTTACCATGCATGGCGCAGCATCAGTCAGAAATCGTAAGACATGTTCTCGCTTAACTTCATCATTCCACAATAGTTTCATAGTGTTGTAAAAATGTACTGCAATTGTTGAGTGGTTTCCTGATTCAAGAACTTCAGAGTCCAGTAAAAATATATTGCCCAGTCAGTCAGCAAGTAGCGTTTCAATGATAACATTTACTACGTATCTCCCACAAGCATCCACAAGCACTCTCATCCATTGATACAAAAATCGTATGGATGTCTATCTTAGTTCTGATTGTCTGCAGTACATTTTCATAACAAGATGTAAACAGTTCTTCCTCAATGTTGATTCAATTGTAATCATCTGTGTTGAACATTTCAAATCCTTCTTGGAGAAATACACATTTTCACTTTATTAAGTGGGATGATTGCTGTTACCATCTTTCACAGAGTTCTTTAGAAAAAAATTGAAAATTTTGAAGATGACAAAGCTGTAGATGTATCCAAAAAAAGTTGCTGTTTGCTTTGTCAAGCTGAATGCCATGATATATTATTCTTATGTCTTGATGTATTGCAATGCTGCTGCACATGGAATCATTTTGTATCAGTCGCTTTAGTTTCACATAATTTACAGAAAGGAACTCTTTCATCTAAAATATGCCTCTCCAAATTTCTTTACGTTACTCCATAACTTTGCACTTTCAGAAAATTTTGTTTTTGGCATGGCAGTACTCACTGATCCACTGCAGATTTAAAACTGGCTGAAGATTATTTTCAAAATTATTGATGACAGTTTGTGTGTGACTGAAGGCTTTGTGCTTGTCTCGATGCATAGAATTTGGTATGCAGGAAATTCCTGACCTTGGTAGGGAGGTGTTTCCCGCTAATCAGTGGTTTGTTCATACTGAGGACCATACGAAGACAATTGGTTCCTCACAACTCATCGGTGAGTCCCTGCAGTGGACTCAACTCCCAAGTTACCATTGCAAGTGAGACATTGATTGATGTGGCTCGACATAGGCATGCTGCATTGTCAAAATTAAAAGGCAGGCGGAACATTAATGTTTAGAGAGTGACAATACTTTAATAACTTTAATTCTTGACTGGTGAATTCTGACCAATTTCGTGACAATTAGTTTTGTTTCTTTCTCCATACATAACAGGAGCACATTTCTGTAAATAATTATCTTAATTTCCTCTCATCTATAACTTCTTTGAACTGAATTTGAAACATGATAAACACAAACTTGTATATTGCTACGATAAGGCAAATGATGCAGGTATGGTTGATCAATAGGTGAACATGTTTGAAACATACATGCTAAATATAAATGATGAGGAACTTTGGGTTAATTTAAAAGAGATAATATAAAAAGGTTTAAATCAATTTGTTCCTAAGAACTTTATTAAGGTTAGTAAGAACTGCCCCTGGTTCAATCGGGAAGTGAAACATTTCCTCAGGAGGGCACAGTGAAGAAACCGGGGGACTTGTCTAATCATACTAAATTAGTCCAGTTGTGAGTGGAAGTGAGTAAGGCATTGCGTGATGCATTTAAAGAATTCCAAAGATCTGATTATTAATCCAAAAAAGTTATGGATGTATATAAAAGTAGCAAGAGGCTCTCATAAGTTTATGCTGTGACTGATTAAGGAAAACGGGGAATTATCAGAAACTAACATAGAGAGAGTATAAATTTTGAATAATATATTTTAAAAAAAGCTTTCACAACAGAAAACATAGAGATTCCAATATTTAAGAATCATACCAATAAAATTATGAAAGATCTTGTTCTTGATGTCAAGGAAAACTGCTTACGAATGTAAAAACCAATAAGGCTCCCGGACCAGACGGTATACCTATAAGATTCTACTCTAGGTATGCAAAGGAAATTGCACTGTATTTGATGAAATTATATTCCGCCTCCTTGGATCAAGAAGTTGTTTTTTTCGCTTTAGGGCGCGTCAACATCAGGGTTATTAGCACCCTAACTAAAACCTGGCATGACAACGTGGCAAAATTGCCGTCTGAGTGGCCAACTGTAAAGGGTTCGGCCACAAAGACAGCACAATAAAATACTAACATACTCACTAAAATACCATCTGTGTGGCCGACTGTAAAGAGATCGGCCACACAGACGGAAAACGTAAAATATAAAACTCAGACTATAGCCTGTCTCTCTCCTATAGCCAGGTCTCGCGTTAGGGTCGACAATGCTGCAACACTTGGTGGAATCCTCCGATAGCCATTCTACATGTATGTAAGTAATTGTTCCATCATCTACTAGTACTTCAGATGATGTAAATCCAATAGGAGCCTACGGGGATAGCCTCGCAGACGGCGTCAAACGGATGATCTGTATTCAGTCAAGGACGAGCAACAAACAGTATTGTACCGCAGCTAGGCTGTGTTCTCACTGGTATAATATAAGAGAACCTGCTGTTTGCCATAGTAAGCCTAAGTTGGTGAAGCCATACTAACAACCACACAGGTCTGTGGCCTTAATCCACAGTGGTATCAGAACCTGATATTAATAAATAGCCTTACAGCTGAGCTGGAGCGTGGAGCCGAGGTCGCCGGAGGTCAGCAGCAGCATCTCCATTGATTCCAAATTACGCCCACAGAAGGAGTTAGACCACTCGACTAGTCCGTTACAAATTTGGAACGACCAGCACAAGCAAGAATTTTGAATTTCAATTACAATTTAACTTTGTTGGAGAAACTTTGTAAACCGGGAAAGTGGAATCCACACTTACACTTGCTATGAGTATTATTTAACACCATTATTTCAGTTTTATTTTGATAATTTTGGATATTGATATTTTTACTGTAAAGAAGGTTTATTTTATTCAGATTCATATTCAAAGCCCTGAAATTTGAAGATACGGGACGTATCTTTCCCAAAGAAGGGAGGTAATGTAAAGGTCGTTTTGGGCTTTATTATTAATTAAGAATGATTTTATAAATATACTGGCCACACAGACAGAAAATGTAAAATATAAAACTCAGACTATGGCTGTAAATTGGCAATAAAATATAAAAATACATACATTAACTGGTTGGCTGTAAAAGGGCCAACCAGTTTAAAACATCAAACTAACTAGTTGACTGTAAAAGGGCCAACCAGTTTAAAACATGCGACTAATTGGCTGACTGTAAAAGGACCAGCCATATAAACTAGGTCACAAGAAACAACAGTACTTGGGTTGGTGGTTGTAAAAGGCCCCCAATCCAATCTAAAACGTAGGCCGATCTGCCAAAAATTTTTGGGACAAGACCAGCCAAGCTACAAATCTTTAAAACCTTAGCCACATTGTCACTCTAATCGTTTAAAATAAGGAACAGATCATTAGCTATGCCAACATCTGCCCTTAAATCCAAAAACAATACACATTCGGTTAAAATGTGGCGTACCGTCAAAGGTGCGACACAGGCATCACATTCTGGAGGGTCCTCTCGGCGGAGAAGAAAGCCATGAGATAGAGGACAGTGCCCTATACGGAGACGAGAAAGGAGAACCTCATCCCCCCTTGCCAGCTGGAAGGAGCTGCTCCATGGCTGAACGGTCGGTTTGACCTGCCAGAGCTTATTATGCTCAATTTCCAGCCACTGCCTCTGCCAAACATCAAAAATAAATCTCTTCGCCGCCGAGGCAAGGTCTGACTTTGGGACCGGAGCAAAGTCAATCCTGACCTTGTCGCAGGCTAACTTGGCAGCTTCATCAGCTGCCTGGTTCCCTCTGATTCCCACATGGCCCGGTACCCAGCAGAATAATACCTCCTTTCCACGAGATTGGAGGGAAAGGAGGGCATCCTGGATGTCCTGGATTAGACGGTCTGCTGGATACATATTTCCTATGGCCTGAATACAGCTAAGGGAATCACAGCATATGATGAACCACTTAGCGCGATTTACTTTCATTTGCTGGAGCGACTTTAGCACGGCGTAACACTCGGCAGTAAAAACGCTGCACTTGCCGTCCAGTTTGAATGTGTAAGTCGCTCGAGGGAACACTACAGAGCATCCAACTCCGTTAGCCTGCTTAGACCCATCCGTATACACCAGGGTAAACGTGTGATGCTGATTTAAAATGTCTCTAAAAATATTATTAAAAATATTGTCAGCGGTACACAGTTTGTTATACCAAGACAGGTCTAAAATTATTCCAGGCCTCTTTAAAAGCCAGGGAGGAGATTTACTCCATCCCTGGTGATAAAAGAAGGGAAGCTCAAATCCGTATTGTTCAAAAATCACCTTTGTACAGTAGCTGAACAGTTTAGTGGCTCTATGCCGATTGGTATAGAGCCGTTCGTAGTTGGGGTGTAGAACTATGTCGTACACGGGACTGCCAAGTGTTATGGCAACGTGCAGGTAGTGTCGCACCATGAGGAGTCGCCAGCGGATGGTAAGCGGCTCTCCCGAGTCAGCACAAATGCTGACAATGGGGCTGGTGCGATAAGCACCCGTGGCGAGCCGAATTCCAGCGTGGTGGACAATATCCAGTATTCGAAGTTAACTGTCCCATGCCGAAACGTAGACAATACAACCATACTCCAACTGCGACCGTACAAAGGCTCTATAAAACTGTAGCAGGCAGGAGTGGTCAGCGCCCCAAGACCTGCCACACAAACACTGTAAAACATTAAGAGCTTTCAGGGCCCTGGCTTTAACATCTTTAAGATGTGGCAGCCATGTAAGCCTACTATTTAAAATGAGGCCCAGAAACTGAACAGTATCAGTAAAACTTAAAACAGTGTTCTGCAAGGTGAATCTCTGGTAAAAGGCTTCTGCTACGAGTAAAAAGTACACACCAGGTTTTCTCAGCAGAGAAACGAAAACCGGTGTGCACTGACCATTCGTCCAGCATGTTCAACGCAAGCTGCAACTGTCGCTCTACACTTCTCAGGCTGGACGATGCAATAAAAATTAAAAAGTCGTCCACATATAAGGAGTACCAGAAACAACGACCAGATAAAAAAGATTTTATAAAACGGGGTAGGTTACCCCTAAAACTCCATTCATGTAACTGTTTTAAAATAACATGCCACCAGGTAGTATCGTAGGCATTTTCAATATCGAAAAAAAACACCCAGGTGTTGGCTGCGGATGAACGCATCCTGTATTGCCGTCTCCAGGAGGATCAGGTTGTCCAAGGTGGAACGGAACTTCCTGAATCCACACTGAAAGCGGCTCAGCAGATTACGGGACTCGTGACACCAGACGAGGTGGCGATTCACCATCCTCGCCAGTGTATTCCCCACGCAGCTAGTCAAGGCAATACAACGATAACTACCTGGCAACAATTTGTCTTTGCCAAGTTTTAAAATGGGAATTAATGTTGCTTCTTTCCACGAGTCGGGGAAGTGTCCTCCCGTCCATATATCGTTAAAAATATCTAGAAGGTACTTTTTAGCATCCTTACTCAGATGCCTCAGCATCTGATACTGGATCAGATTGGGCCCTGGAGCAGTGTCGTTTGCGCTGTTTAACGCTGACTCCAGCTCCCAAGATGTAAATGGGCAGTTGTAGGCCTCTGTATTCGACGAATCGAAGCACAGCGGGCGCCTCTCGGCAGCGACTCTTCGTCGCTGAAACCAAGGGTCAAAATTAGCAGACGATGTGATGGCTGCGAAATTCTCCGCCATCAGCTGCGCTATGCTTCGTTCGTCGGTAATTATACGTCCGTGATCCAGTAACCCAGATACTGGTGGGCGGGAGTACCTTCCAGATATACGGCGGATAGACTCCCATACTTTCGATGAAGGTGTGGAACGATTTATAGTGCACACAAAGTTCTGCCAAGACCTTTTCTTGTTTTCCTTAATAACACGGCGCGCCTTAGCTCTGGCTATATGGAACGCTGCTAGGTTGTCAGATGTTGGGCACAACCTAAAACGACGCAACGCCCGTCGGCGACCCTGGATGGCGGAACGACATTCGTCGTTCCACCACGGGACGGCGTCCTTCGCAGCGTTCTGGAGCTTTTGGGCATGGAGACGTCAGCTGCACGGAGAATCACTTCTGTGAAGTGATTCACCTTCTCCTGTATACTGCCACAGGGTTGCAGTAGTATAGAACAGCAGTAGAGCTGCCAATCTGCACCACACAAGTTCCATTTACGCCGGTTATTACCTCCTCCACGTTCACACTCAACATGCATCCAAATAGGGAAGTGGTCGCTACCAAATAGGTCGCGATCCACCTCCCACTGCACATAGTCCGCAATTGAGGGAGAACACAAAGAAAGGTCAATGGCAGAAGACGGACCGGAAGCAGTGGAGAAATGAGTCATTTGCCCTGTGTTCAGGATACAAATTTCCTCCTGCTCTATCAATCTACCAACCACTCGGCCCTGGGGGCAATCGGTGGTGGAACTCCACAACGCACTGTGGGCGTTGAAATCTCCCAAAAGGAGAAAGGGCCGAATGAGTTGTCGTATAATGTCAACCAGGTCATCATAGTCGACCGACAAACTGGGTAGCAGATAGACAGAGCATACGGTCAGTTGTATTGGACCATGTATTTTCACCGCTACTGCTTGTAATGTGGAGGTGAGAGCAACGGGTTTGGAGTGGACTATGTTTCGGACCAACACAGCCACTCCTCCCTTAGCTCGATCACCCTCGGTATCATCCTTTCGATAAATGTCGTACCCTCTTAGCACGCGTTGGTGTAGTGGTCTAAAATGTGTCTCTTGGAGACAGAGACACAATGGATTAGACCGTACTAAGAGCTGGACTTCCTCTTTGTGAGCCTGAAAGCCATTGACGTTCCGCTGAAGTATGGGAGCCATCCTACCTATTTAAAACCACCCGCCCCGGTTCGGGTGGATCCTTCGACGGTGATTGCTGAGGAACGGGACCAGGTTCGTCCAACAGCATAATGTCGTCTTCAGGGTCTGAAGACGATCCTTGTTCTAAGGCCTCGGGGTCTTGCGGATTTTTCTTCCGCCGACGCCTTCTCCCCTTCTTCTCCCTGCCAGTTGGGGATCTGGGAGGAGAAGCGGAAAGGGACTTAATGAACATAGTGGGGTCTGTGTGTTTAAACTTCAGACCCCCAACTTTCTGCACAGTTTTCCATCCGCTACTGGCAGATGGCGTTGCCCTTGCTACATCTGCTGCAGATAATGCTTCTGCAATGGGTGCTCTTTCTGCTGTTGCAGAGGCATCCACGTCTGTAGCTATTGTAACGGATGGCTGTGCCTTTGCTGGTAGACTTTCTGAACCTGCTGTCGATGTGGTCGAGTTTGTCAGAGTGTTGCTACCAACGTCCGAGGTCCTAGGTGTAATGACCTTGATGGGTGTGGCACCACATCTGCACTGACATGAGCACATTTGACTTGTGCCCATGTCCGCAACGGACGTCTGGGTAGCAACACTTTCTTACCTGACGGGAGTTAATAACGTCTTTGCGAAGCTGGTAGCAAAGACTGGTGGAGCCAGAGCCTTATATTGCTTCTTGGCTTCGCCATACGATATCCGCTTTTTCGTTTTCAACTCCTGTATGTTTTTTTTCTTCCAGATAAAATCGACACTCCCTGCTCCAGGCTGGATGTGCCCCAGAGCAGTTGACACACACCTGTGGGAGGGTGCAACTAATGCCTGCCTCATGAGCTGCCTTTCCGCATTTCCCACAGGTGGGGTTGCCCTTGCAGGTCGCCGTCTTATGACCAAACCACTGGCACTTGAAGCAGCGCGTTGGGTCCGGTACATACGGGCGAATATTCAAATATCCTGGCTTGATGTTTTTGGGCAACGTCAGTGTCTCGAACGTCAAGACGAAGGTGGCTGTCTTCTCAAGACTGCTGTTAATCCTTTGTTTAATCTGACGAACCTCGATCACATGTTCTGTTGACCACTCCTTAAGGAGTTCCTTGGTCTCTAAATCCATAATATCGCGGCAGGTGATGATGACCTTACTGGAATTTAGAGTTTTATAGAGTTCGCACTTCACTGTGAACTCCCCGAGCTTCTCACACTTAAGGAGTTGGACAGCCTGCTTGTGGGTGGATGTTTCCAAAAGCAGTGTCCCATTCCTCAGCTTTTTTACTGATTTGAGGGTACCCGCAATACCCTCTAAACCAGTATTTCCCAACGTGGGGCCCACGCCCCACAGAGGGGCAATTTGGTTTTTTTAGGGGGGGCAATTTAGAAATTGACTTGATACGACTTTACCGCTTTCTCTTTGGGTTATTTAAACACAATGCCAGATATGGTTACAAAATATAGCAAAAAAGCAAATTCTTAAAAGGATCATACTAAATTGCCATAATAAATGTTTATTATAAATCTTTTGAATTTGAATTTTAGTATTTCATTATATGTTTTTTAATTTTACTTACTGTGTATTATGATAATATTAAAGTGTTTTCTTTCAAAAACCATCCTATATCAGTTTCTTTAATAACAAATAATTTTTTATTAAAAATTATGTATGGGGGCAAATAAATGTTGAAAGTGGTACATGACCCAAAAAAGGTTGGGAAACACTGCTAAACCCTTGTGTACATAGAATGGAGAGACCTTCTCGAAAGATCCCTCCACCCATGTCATAATAATGAAGGCATTGTCAATAATACAACCCTTGCCATTACTGTTGTTTACATCTGGAGGAGGGCTTTCAAACCTAGCCCGTTTGTAAGAACTGGGTGTATTTTTATCAACCTGTGACACACCCTGGCTGCAGGGGTTTCTAGGTTTTTTGTGAGTAGGAATTTTGGTCCCACAAGAAAAAACCAGGTTAAAAAGAAGCGCTAATACAACAGGGGTGCGCAGGTGCCCCTGAGATTGCACGTTAGTGAGTGATTTCCCTCATTACCCATTCACCTCCTCGGCACATGGCTGACCTTGAGGTTGAGGTTTTTTTTTATAAAGGTTTGTACCGTCCTCGCGATCCGGGCGGTGAAGCCAAGATCCCTGTTCTCCTAGGTACACAACATTCCACCGCCACACCCTACGGTGGTCACTGAAGCATGGTAGGAGTTTACGGTGTGGGAAACTTGCGGCGCTCACAAGTTTCCAGCTCGGGAACTGCAGGTTCGCCAAACCCGTACCTGGCACTTGCGTAACCGGCCCCTGCGTGGTTGGATCAAGGAACAAGGAAAAATACCAGCTGAATGGAAGACTGCTATCATAAGTCCAATGTTTTAAAATGGGTATGTTAATGATCCTCAAAATAATAGGCCGATCTCGTTAACATCAACATTTTGCAGGATTTTAGAACACATCATCTACTGAAATGTCATGAAGTTTTTCGATGATGGAGATCTGTTAAACCAAAATCAACATGGATTCAGAAAAGGCCAATGCTGCGAAAACACAACTTGTATTTTTAATTCAAGAATTGTGTCATATTGAAGATAAACAATCCCAGGTTGACTTAGTTCAGTTAGATTTTTTTAAAAAAAAGCTTACAACAATGTGCCTCACACTAGGTTACTCAGGAAACATCATGGTTATGGCATATCTATACAAATATGCGACTGGGTTGCACACTTTCTGAAGGGCAGAACACAGTGTGCAGTTCTCGACGGTGAGTGTTCATCACTTGCCGAAGTGAGTTCCGGGGTTCACCAGGGAAATGTGATGGGCCTCTGTTGTTTCTCTTATACTTTAATGATTTGTGCAACATGATAAGAGGGAAGAAAAGACTATTTGCCGACAATACTATTAGTTATCCTGAAATCAAAATTCAGGACAACTGTGCTTTGTTACAAGATGATATTATTAAAATAATTGTATGGTGTAAAGACTGGCAGTTGGAGTTAAATGCTACAAAATACTAATTCATGCATATAAGTAAAAAGGAGACACCATTTAGCTTTGAATATGCAATTAATGGCACTGTCTTTAGAACGGTAGATTCTGCTAAATACGCAAGGGTAACAATTCATAACAACTTGTCATGGATGAGCATATCGAGAATGTAATTGGGAAAGCAAATTGTATGCTCCAATTTCTAGGTCGTAATTTAAAACAGTGCACACTTCAAATTAAATCGATTCCATGTAAGTCACTAGCACTTTGTAAGACACCTGGATTGTATTTTGCATGGTATTTTCACTCAACTAGAACTCAGTGGATAAAACTCTCCGTTCTGTAAATTATTCATACACAATTCGAGAAACAGATTAATATTTTAAATAGTTCGCTGTTGCTGTGGTGCCAGGTGTTGTACCAAGCCAGCCCTAAGCCAGAGATGGGAGGATGAATAAAGAAAAAAGTCACCAAGTAGATTAACAAAAACTTCAGGCCACCACAATTTTATAGTAGCTGGTTAGCCACCACCAAATTTTAAATACAAAGGCCAATAGAAAATTCATCATTCCATAGATTGCAGAATTTTTTAAGAAAAAAGGAAATTACTAATCAAGACTGCTTTCCACCAAGTTACTTTAATGTTACAGTTCATGTTGTTCTTCACTTCTGTATTGTTCATACTTTTACATATCACACCTACTGTTCCAGCTAAACACATTAAGTTCTCTTCTTGATACTAAATAAACCGCACAACTACTGTGGCATCTATTGGCTGCTCGAGCCGCCCACCACCACACTTAGGTCACGACTGACTTGAAACAATGTATTAGTCCGCTACTCAGATACTACTTACGGGACGGCAGAAGTTGAATGTGACGTCAGACTTCCTGCCTACCGAATGTGATAACTGTTCAGATTTTTTTCCCGAAAAAACTGAAGAATTATCATAAAGAGGGGGGGGACCAGAAAATTTCATATTACAACTCTAGACTATCCTACACATTTGTAAATTTCCAGGTGCTCAGCCATAAAAAAAAATCTGAACATACAGCTTGAAAGAAGAAGGAAACAAACAAATCAGAAAACAAAGAAAGAAAAGATAGCATACAGAAAATTCATACTGTTTCATGATCACAGTTCTTGCATATACTGTCTGTATACAATAAAAATACAATGATAAAAAAAAACATGTAAACTATACTATTGCTTTTACTGCCGGCTCTATGGTTGGAGGCATTGGCTACAATTAACTAATGAGGTCACCTCTAGACTGCTTTTATCTGTGGAGGTACTTCACTCAAACTTTACACTGCCCTACACAGCCTACTGCAGCTGCTGCTGCTGCTTGACTTTTGGCATTTCTCAGGCAAGGAAAAGCACAGGAAATGCGGATTTATTTTTCTTGGCCTTCATCGGAAAATAAAGGTTTTTCTTGCTATAGTGATTGAGCAACAGGCATATGCCATACATTTAGAAGGATAATCAAGGCAAAGGGTGTCCCCTATTTTAATCGTTTACTTCTTCCTGTAATAGTTTGTAAGGTCCAAGTGCCGTCACATTGAAAGTACCCCTAATACTCTGGTCCCCTGGGTACACTAGAACATAGGAATTTTCTCTAAGGCAACTAGAAACCCTATAAGGGCCTTCATACAAATACTTGGACTTTCGAATTTCATTATTTAATCTTGAGGATTTATAATGAGTCTGCGCCAGTATCAGATCACCCAGCTGTAGTCAGTGACCTTCCCTCTTCAGTCATGCCACTTCTTTCTTCTCTGAGCTTCATTCCTCATCTTCAGTTGAACTGTCTTAATCAGCTCTTCTCGGTTTACTTGAATAGTCATAGGAAAATCTACAAATTCTGTTATTATATGGAGGGCCTTTTCTCCGAACATAACTTTGTGTGGGACTACAGAAGTAGAGTCATGTGGTAAGTTATCAAGCACAAGTTCTAGGGGCTCAACTTCAGTGCCCATTTCTGACGGTTGTCTGTGCAGTACCTCCGGAACCACCTTCCGATCTCTCTCATTACTCGCTCAGATACATTACTCTGGGGGTGGTATAGGGAGGTTTGCAACACTTCTATCACGGCTTGATCCAGCCGCTCAGTCCACTTGCTGCTACAAAATTGTGGTGCATTGTCTGAGACTATCTTCCTAGATTTCCTGAACTTTGGTATGAAATCTTTGATAATTTTATTTGCCATCACTTTAGCAGTAGCCCTTTTCAATTGGTATAGTGTGAGAAACTT
This sequence comes from Vandiemenella viatica, assembly GCA_031002005.1. Lineage (NCBI taxonomy): Eukaryota > Metazoa > Arthropoda > Insecta > Orthoptera > Morabidae > Vandiemenella > Vandiemenella viatica. The sequence continues at coordinate 195,897,767 of CM061919.1, forward strand.
GGAAAAAACATCAACTGCTACCAGCATCTGCATCACTCCAGCCATGGATTTAGGCAGTGGGCCATACTCTTCGACAGCAACTAACTCCAAGACACTCTCAGGTAAGATGCACTTCATCTATCCTGTCCTCAACACACTATCCACTTTAGTTCTCTGGAATAAGCCACATCAGGACAGCAGTTTTGCTACCCTTCTTGCCATATCATTGAAGTAGCAGTTTTCCTTGATAACTCGATGACATGACCATAACTTAAATGATGATGGGCGATTATGGCGTCTACACACTTTTCTGGCACCCACAACTTCCAGTCTTTACTGATGTCTGAATTTCACAGAAAAACTACGACTCTATGAATGCAATAATACTTTGACAACTTTCCCCAGTAGTCGGGTTTCAATATTTCATCTTTTACTGCCTTAATAATCTTATCATCTTCCTGTAAGTTCTTCATATTCTTCAATAATTTTACCACCTCATCTTTCCCTGTAACACCATGAATGTAATGAAGGTGAGCTTCCTGTGCTGGCTGAATGTTATTTCTTCCCTTCCACTAAACCAACAGGTAACTGTGAGAGGCTGTCTGCCACGAGATTTTCTGCTCCTGGTCGATATTGAATTTCAAATTCAAATTCCTGCATCAGTAGCGCCCACCCAGTTAGCCTTCCATGTACTAATCAGTAATTCATCAAAAAGGATGGTGTCTTATGATCCATGTATAACACAGTTTTCCATCCTGAAAATAGGGCTCAAAATGTTTGAAAGCTCCATATAATAGCAAGGATTGTAATGGATACGTAGAGATGAAGAGGTTAGCACAAGATAGGATAGGATGGAGGATTGCATCAAGCCAGTCGAAAGACTGTTGACAGCAAAAAAAAAAAAAAATAGCAAGGATTTCTTTCTCTATGGTGTTATATGACAGTTCGTGTTTATTCGAAATTCTACTTGTGAATGCAATGGTCCTCTGCTCAGCCTTCCCTCCAATGTTTTCCTACTGAAAAACCTGTGCTGCAAGACCATAATGCGAGCCATCAGTGGTCAGATCATATCTAAGTTCCAGTCAGGCTTTACTAACACAATTTTTTGTGGTAACTCCTGTTTTATACTGTTAAAATCTTCCTCGCAATTTGTAGTCCAATTCCAAAGCATCCTGGATTTCTGGATCTCTGAGGTGTACACTATTCAACACCTGTCCAGATATAAACTTCCGATAATATCCACAGAGTCCAAGGAAGCTCTTTAATTGTGTCTTGTAAGTTGGTCTAGGGAACTTGTTAATTGACTCTAATTTCAAATCCTAGACAGTTATTCCTTCTAGCAGAAAGACAAGTTCCAGGAAATTTAAACTTCTTCTCAAGAATACACATTTCTTCAACTTTAAGGTCATTCCTCCCTTATTCAAAGTGATAAGCATCTCTCGTAGTATTTTCAGATGTTCTTCTAAAGTTCGTGAAGCAATAATAATATCATCTACATAGGTATGGATTTTCTCTCTTAACGGCCTCCCTAGCACTTGATCTAGGCCCCTTATGAAATTAGCTACCACGTTATGGTAACATTTTCCTTCGAAACTAAAGGCAGTATACTTTCTTGGAGCTTCATCAATGGGTACTTGCCAATATGATGCCGTTAAGTTCAAGGAACTTATGTATTTGATACCATGAAACTTTTGTAAGATATCATCGACCAGTAACAGACGGTCCCTTTTGGTAATCAAGATTTTATTATGTGTTTGTGCTTCAAGTACTAGTCTTATCGATTTGTCGCCTTGGTTACTGCTACCTGTGGGTTCATAAGCTCACTATTTGATCGTTCGATCTAACATTCGGTCTATCTCCTCCTGTGCCTTTCTTCTCATTGCAAAGGGTATAGGATAAGATTTAGCCATGAAGCGTGTGTCTATCCCGACTTTAAAGTGGCACAGATATCCTTTGATTAAATCAAGTTCATCTGAAAATATTTCTTGAAACTCGCTGATAATTTTCTGAACTCCCTTTCATGCTTCTTCTTCATACTCGCACTGTTGTTTCCAACACATCAAATTCTTACTGTCTTCTTCTGCCGAGACATATGACAGCTGCAGAGTATTTGAAATTCTTCCTGACATCAGAGAGAGGATACGTATGAAGCACTTCAATCCATCCCGAGGGTTAATACATTTCCTCACCGGTCATGGACCGTATGAAACATATCTTCATAGGATCAATATGACAGAGAATGATCTATGTGCGTGCAAATCTCCAGGAACACCTGAACATAAACTGTTTGAATGTGCTCTAGTTGATGATCAAATCAAACAGTACAGAATGAAGCTCATGGGGAAAACTGTCAAGGAAATTATGAAAGACAACCTCCTCCTGAATGAACTCGACAAGCTGGCAGATGCTGTGTCAGATGCAGCCAGGGAGCGGTATCGGCTTCAGCATAGCCAGCAACCTGCCGGAACACAACAAGCCATTTAAGGAATGTGACAAGATACTCTAAACGGACGAGACACAAACAACTAAGTGGGACGCTGATGCCGGAAGTGGGGCTTCTGGAATTTACCGAAGCTTATTTCTTCAATGGATGCCAGCGTTAAACGAACTTTTGAAAACTCAAGATGTTCAGTTATTTAGTATTAGTGGGTAATATTTTTTACTAACAGGTTGATAAATTACAGTGTGTAGTAATAATAGTTGTACCATTTTCGTAGTATATAGGATTTGTGTTAATTTTACAAAATTTTTGTTTATTATAAATTTCAATACAGTATTAAGAAATAACGGTTCGTTGTAGACTCTAGATAACGAACCATCTGAATGTACAGTTAAATAAATAAATAAATAATCGATTCTGCTTTTCACCAAGTTACTTTAATGTCACAGCTAATGTTCTTCTTCACTTCTGTATTGTTCAAGAATTTACATATCACACATACTGTTCCAGATAAACATATTAAGTTCTCTCCTTGATACTAAATAAACTGAACAATTACTATAACATCTATCAGCTTCTCGAGTCACCCACTACCACACTTAGCTCACAACTGACTTGAAAAAATGTGTTAGTCCACTACTCGGGTATTACTTACGGGTCAGCATAAGGTAACCGTGACATCACAGCGTCCTCACTTAGAATATGTTGTTCTGTATGGGGTCCCTATCAAAATGGATTAATGGAGGCTCTCGAGAAGGTTCAGAGAAGAGCCGCCCAATTCTTTACATGCGTTTATAGTTGGAGGGAAAGCGTAAGTGTGATGAAGGAGTTGGAAAGACATGGAACACAGAGGGTGTTGCTCTCGACAAAGGTTAATAGAAAAATTTATTACTGATTTATTTCACAATGACAGCAAACAAATATTACTACCAGCAACATTCATATCTAGGAATGACCACACAAAAAAAGATAAGAGAAATCATGGTCAGGACAGATTTATTTCTATACACATTTTTTCAAGAGCGATTAGGGAATGGAATAGGAAGGATTTACTGGCTGAGTAAACTTAAAATCTGACAGGAATAGTTCTCAATAAATCACTTCAGCCATCCTGATCTGAGTTTTCCGTGGTTTTCCCAGATCACTTTGGGCGAATGCCGGGATGGTTCCTAAAAATAGCCCATGGGCACCTCCTACCATATCCCGTACATCCCTTCCTATGAACAAGTTGTTACACATTAGGATTGGTGCAATGAACCATCTGCCACCCACTTTTAGTGAATCACGGAGGAGTAATAATAATAATAATAATAACTTCTATTAAAAATTACCAGATTTCCTCAAAATATGACCATATGACTGTAAATATTATTGTAATATGACCAAAATTAGGAAAATGGCCTGAATATGTATTTATATGCTATATAAAATACTAAATACAATCATAAATGTTGAATCAGTGTTTAATTCAGGATTTCAGTTCAAAAAGGCAGGAACAAATATGACCTTTTTCTAAAGATCCAAACCCTACTGATCAGAAACAACTATCCCCACAAACGTTGTTACTGTAGATGGATACTAAGTTATTCATCAAACTACCTGCCACTGATGTTACACTATTTCGTCTATAGTCCTTGATCCAGTTTTTATACATTCATTTACAACCTTTTCCAAATTGTTCTTAATCTCAACTGTAGCTGGGGATTCCGATCATTTTAAATTGCAATGCATGCCTGTACCTATTAGTTCTAATCACTGTGGCCAACGGTGCTGCTGTCCATTTTATGTGGGAATGGCGTAGCTACAGGAGAAGTCAATTCATTTGATACAGTATGCACCCTACAAATTTCTTATACCAGTCATAAATCCATTTTATGACTATGTGGCAGGTTATTGAACTTCCAACAGAATGTATGTTCCACATCTACAATGGATTCATTTCTTCCATACCTTAGCACACAACGACTTCTTGTTTGGTATCATTTTTTCCATGGAAACAGTCAGCAAATGGAACTAACAGAAAGGGGTTACAAACTTTGAACTTTCCTCTACTGTAAGCTACCTTAGAATTCTGCAAATTCTAACAACAAAGTTCATTTACAGTAGAACAGACATAGGTGGAAGATCTGATACTGCAGCCTTTGAGCCATTTACACAGAAAATTAAAACCGCTAAGTAAACTAAACAGTAAATAGAGACAATAAATCACCTTTAAATAGTAAAAATCACATTCTAAACCTACCTAAACAGCAGTAGAAGAATATAATCCAGCACAGTAGAAGCAATAGTTTATTATGATGTAATTTCACAAAAAGTTCAACACTTTTCTTCACTCTGCGAGTTCTTCATAATAATAAACAGCCTAAAGTTAGTAAATTTTGTTATAATGAAAGCATAGTAAAAAGTTTAAAGTCATTTAAAGCCTGAAAAGCCAGTTATTAATTTATCATGTAGTAAATAAGCACTATAAAATTCATGAAACCATATGCTAGAAGGAATATTAGAAGTCAGCTGATAGCATGAGACAAGCTTAATGCTCTCCCACACAACATACTTAAATTTGAGAAAGTTTTATACCGTTTAAATGTAGTTTTAAACAAAATATGAAAAAGCACCCATGTGCTAGTAGAAGCTTTTAATTATTGCAAACCAGCGATGTAAATTCAGTAGGGGAAATGATGTTCAGAATATGAAATAGTAAATTTACACCATAACTGGTAAGCCTTTTTGAGAAACATGGAGTATCCTAGTTACAATTACAGGAAATAGTGATGTTTTGCATATGGTCATAATATTATTAAGTGACAAGGAAGTACGATATTTCAAAAATTAATTATGAAGCAGATAAAGCAGCTAGAGACTTGAAAGACGAGATAGAGGCTTCAGAGGATCTGTAGAATCTGTTAAAATATGTCTTAAAGTCATTTTCTTAGTATTATCACACTCAAAAATCCTGATATTCTATCATTTATCATTTTTGACTACGGATGAATAAACTGGTCATATTTGGTATTAAACGCAAGCCAATTTTATTAGAAGCTGTAAAAACCTCATTTGAACCTTCTAGCATCAAAACTTTTAAAATTATTAACAGATTGTATCACACCACAAAATCACTTTTTATGGCAAATCCGTCATAGCTACAGAAATTTTTATAAGGGTATAAATTGTTAATTAACCTTAAATCTATCTACTGGTAAAGTTTCAGAATGTTAGAAGCTGCACGAGGTAGGATCGAAGAACTATTTTTCATAGTTAAATTTTGGACCCACAGAGGGATTCAAAGCCTATAAATAAGGGCCACGCAGGTTTTCATCATCCTTTTGTCAGTGGTCATTCAGGTCCATATCGAGCATTGCGTTCAAGGCAGGAAGTGTGAATGTGTGTGGAGACCCATGTGGTGAGACAGACATCTTAGATTTTTGATAGTGCTGGGGAACTTCCGTAACCAACATGTGACTCTTGAATTTCACTAAGGGGTTTGGTCTGGTTTGATTGCTTTTCACTATTTGCAGTCTAAAAGTTGGGTAAAGAATATCTGATTGCCTTCAATTGTTGTGAACTTGTAAATTTATTCAAGAATATAGTGAGCTCTGACTTTGAAACAATAGAAGTGACTTTCATTATGATTTTAACCTAACCTTTCCTTGCTTGTGGTTTAAATCAAGTCAGGTGGTGGCCGAAGTAAGTTCAAGCAATTGAAAATCCAGTGTTACATATTACATGGTTGGAGCTAAGGTAACAAACTACAGTAGAACTCCACTTATCCGAACTCCGACTATCTAAATCGCTGAATATCTGAATTGATTTTTAATTAAGACAGAAACATACTGCAAAAAAGCTTCCCCTCTTTCGTTAAAAGCAACCCAAAGCTTGGGTAACTACAGCACTGTTTACAGAGTGGTATGGCAAAATTTTCATCTCTGAAATGTAAAAGCACCAAAAAACTCTTAGGAAAAAAGGCAGTAAAGTACTTTGGTTTGTTTATTGTGCACCAATTCATTCCACTGAAGAATTGTTGGAAAGAGGGAATGGCCAGTTTAAAACAATCTTTTTACCGCCAAACCTCACAAGTTTGTTGCAACCAATGGACCAGTCTGTTATCAAAACAATTAAACATTATTACAGAAGGCAACTTATAGGGAAACTTACATGGTGGCGGAAGCTTGGAGCTTGGTTAATGGAAAGGCATACCAACTGAAGAAGAGGAGGAAAAGGAAAAAGAAGCTAAAGAAAAAGAAAGGGAAGACGCAGGAGAAGATGGGGATAACGTGTCACTTGAGGAATTCAGAAACATTCTTTCGAAAATTCCTGGATGTTCAGAAGTTAGTGCTTAAGATATAAATTCGTCAGACCCTGGGTATGAAATTCTAAATGATGATGAACCTATTGAAAGTGTGAGAGAAAGTGACAAGGAAGAAGATAGCTTTAATCTCGAAGTTGAAGCAGACACGGGATCATCAGCGAGTCAAGCATTTGCCGGCCTTGAAACTGCGTTGAAGTGTATGGAGCATCAGCCCAAGTGCGACCACATACAACTTCTCACTGTCAAGCAGACAAGCGACTCGGCTACCCAAAAATGAATGAATACAGTCAAACAGCTTATTTTGACCGATATGTTCTGCAAGCAAAGACTTTTATTTACAGTGCAGTACATACATACTGTACTAATGTACAGTACTTTGTGATGATCATATGGTTATATTATGGACGATTATGTAGTATGCAAGTATATTAATATGCTTACTCTTTGAGATTGGGTTACATTCGTGTTCCTTTTGTTTTGAGATGTTGGTTGCCAGGAGCGACATGTTGAAAGCCTGCATGGTAGAGGCGACATAGTAAGTTCGCAAGTTGGATATGTTGATTGAGAAATATTAATATAAGAAGTCCGATTTAAAGATTAACGGTCGTAATTACAACTGGTGTTGGTGGAAGTTGTTAAACCAATAACTGAATAAAAGTTTTATCAGAACAATTAAATGTCTTACGCATCGGTTCATATGTAGATGCTAGCTATATAAGATAAAGGTGAAAAGTGGTAACTACATTAATAAATAACCAAGAATATATCACCACATGGCGACTCGAGACAGTTTTGCTCTACAACATGCATATGCATGGAAGTAAGGAAGCAAAATAGCGACAAAAAGAACCTGAAAAGTACTGATTGACGCCGACTGAACTTTGGAGGTTAACAGACTCGGCAAGCGAAATAACATCGCAGAATTCCACGGCTGCCAACGTTGACGAGAGAACAAGCTAAGTCAACCTTTTCAAGACGCATACTTTGGAGAAATTCGCCGCCAGTTAATTTAAGTTTTGTCTTAAAAAAATAATTGTAACAAAGGTGAACCAAAGTATACGTTCTTTGATTTTCATATTAATTTAGTTTTTTGTATGTATATTTCCACATAGTACGAAATTTCATGTTCGCTACTATTTAAAATATATTTAATCAAGGACAAAACATGTATCAAGTTGGTACAGTGCCGTATGTGGAAATATATTAATATTTACAATCTTTTACGTAAAGAATATTAGTAAACAAAAAATATTATTTCTTGATATAAGATCATGGCGGATAATATTAATAACGGTGTGGCAGGCACTGCTTCTAACAATTTAGTTCAAGCGGCAGAAACGAACGTAATGTCACCAGAAGCGATTGGACATGTTTTAGATGAAAGTAGTACTCCACCACACATGCAGCAATACTCACCTCCATTTTTAGGTTTCTCACCTATAAATCAAAATAATTTACAGCCTCTAGGTGAACCACTAAGTAGTGAACTTGAGCTGAAATCGCTTATATTAGGGTTGTACTCAAAATTTGAATCGCAAGCAACTGAAATGAAATCACAATTCAGTGTCCTTGAATCAAAACTAGAATCACAAGCAAATGAAATGAAATCACAATTCAGTAACCTTGAATTACAACTTGAATCACAACTCAGTGACCTTGAATCCAAACTTGAATTACAAGCTACTGAAATGAAAACACTATTTGATCAACAGTCATGTAAAGTCCAATCACTTAAAGATCAAATAGAAGTACAAGCGAATAAATTAGAACAACACACTGTCGCAACGGAGAAACAGTCTGTAATTTTCCATGCGGAAGTAACAAACATACACGAAAAACTTCACAGTTTGGACAACAAAGTTGTAGAATGTGAATCAAAATGTTTAGCTACCAGTCAAATTTTACACAGCACACTCTCTGACAAAATAAAAGAAACTTCATCATTTCTCCATGTCGAAGTTCAAAAACAAATTACAGAACAATTTCAGGCGATGGAGGGACACTTACATACCTTTCATGGTAAGCTAGTGGACAGAAATAATACAACAGAGAAAAGAATATCAATAATAGAATCATCCAACAACGAAATAAACAAGAACTTGGGAGAAATTCAAGATAACTATAACAGATTCAATGCTGAATTAGTCCAATTGAAACACAGTTGCAATACAGTACCTCAACAGCTGGGAGACATACACCAAAAGGTGCAGTCAATAGGTGTTCCACATTTACCCATCAGTGTAAGGGAGCATTTTGACACAGACAACTTTTTTGGTCAGGGTGCTAAATACACAGTCTGTTCTATAAAGGGAGTAACCAAGCATTTTGACACAGAAAACTTTTTGGGTCAGGGTGCCAAACGCACAATCTGTTCTATAAACGAAGTAACCAAACATTTTGACACAAATAACTTTTTGGGTCAGGGTACTAAACAGACAGTCTGCTTTATAAAGCGTTTTGAACAGTACAAGTTGTTTTACCTGTCCAATGATATGCCATTCAAAAATTGGAAATATAGAAAAAAAAATAGCTTGTGGCTTGGAGGAGCGATAGATTCGCCTCCTGCCCCATGCGATTTTTGGTGGGGGAAAGTAATGCATTAGTAGTGAGTGAAAAATGTATGCTGGTGACAAAGTTAGGGAACAAAAATCTATACTTTGGTTCATCAGGAAAGAACTGTCTTTATGAGAGATATCAAACACATGTCTCCAAAAGATTGACTTTTTATATGTGTGTTTTTTAATAATAATAATTAAGTGTACATGTTATATGTATTTAAAAGAAAAATGATATACTAATGTACCACCACTTGTAAAAATACCCCAACACCAGTCACGATGTGTGAAAATCATATTTTTTTTATTTAAGTCAGTCATGATGTATAAAAATCATATTTTATTATGTAAGTCAGTCATGTATGAGAATCATATTTTTTTATGTAAGTCAGTGATGTAGTATGAAACATACTTATTTGATGTAAGTGAGTATGTATGAATTATGTATGAGGCTATAATATGATCAATATTGTTGGAGTTTAACGCTATATTGTTGAAGTCATACAACTTCCAAAAAATAGCGGTAAACTGGAGGGGGTTGTGATGATCATATGGTTATATTATGGACGATTATGTAGTATGCAAGTATATTAATATGCTTACTCTTTGAGATTGGGTTACATTCGTGTTCCTTTTGTTTTGAGATGTTGGTTGCCAGGAGCGACATGTTGAAAGCCTGCATGGTAGAGGCGAAATAGTAAGTTCGCAAGTTGGATATGTTGATTGAGAAATATTAATATAAGAAGTCCGATTTAAAGATTAACGGTTCGTAATTACAACTGGTGTTGGTGGAAGTTGTTAAACCAATAACTGAATAAAAGTTTTATCAGAACAATTAAATGTCTTACGCATCGGTTCATATGTAGATGCTAGCTATATAAGATAAAGGTGAAAAGTGGTAACTACATTAATAAATAACCAAGAGAATATATCACCACAACTTGTAAGTACACTTAATATGTAAAAGTGTTGCCTTTTCATTTAATTAAAAGCTGTTTTTCTTTAAAATAGTTTTTTTCTCCTATTTTCAGCATTGATACAATAATTAATTAAAATAGACACTTTTCTGAAAAAATCCAATTATCCGAATTTTTGATTATCCGAATGGGGTCCGGTCCCAATTGATTCAGATAATTGGAGTTCTACTGTATATCCTAGCCCTGATATAGGCTTTGTCCCTTACACTACCCAATAATGTGTGGCACCTGTTTGTATCGTTTATAGTTTGTGAGAAGTAAAAATGCAGAAACTGCTCCTTTTTAACAACCCTGTATAGAATATGCATTTATATCGCTTAACCTTATTATAAAACAAAAAATTAAAAGATTAATGTTTTTACAGAGTAAAATTTCTTATACATATATCATAGCAAGGGGAGAAGTGATACTCCAAAGTCATGAAAGCCATGGCACGTGAGTCTCATTTGAATTCTAGGGAAGAGTCAGCATCATGCAAAAGACGAGTTGAAGAATCTTTCTAAGTCACAAACACATAACCAAAATCCAAAACTTTTCTAACAGCATTCAAAGGTAATTCCCTCACTCAAACTGGAAAGATGAGAGGCCTTACCAGAGCCCAACATGAAAATCGGACATCAATAGGCATCGCTGCAAGAAACACAGTGTCAAAACAAAGATTTTTTTTTATCTAAAAGGTTATCATTTCTTTCAGACTCAAGCCGAGGAAAAGAATTTTCAATGAGTATCTAATGCTTGGAACAGCTTTTGCTATGAAAACTAAAATTCTTGAATCAGTTGAAAACCTTGAACCTGTCATATAATCATATCATCTTCAATAACATCTTGTAAGGTACCGTAAAATGGGGTAACTTTGGGACTAGTGGTATAACTTTGGGACAGTGCGAAATTTTCAGCTTTCAAAGCTCCCAAAGATGTTATTCATTTTGAATTGGAGCATAATGTGCGTTATTAGAAGCACCAATATGTGCTACCACCTTGTAACATCAGTTAGAAACTTTTGCTTTATTGTCGTCTCAACAAAGTGCGTTTCTTTTGAAGTCAATATTTTCGAGATTCTGTGTTTTTCCGGAAACTTTCGTTTGCCTAGATAAATCTGTGCGTATTACAACATTGTCAGGTATGTATTTTAAAAAGTACATTCTTTGACAATCACTTTTGTATATAACAGTTATTTTAAAATGTACATGTTACTTAATAACCTCAAAGCTACGAAAAGTCAGCATTCAGTGGGGTAACTTAGGGACTGTCCCAAAGTTACCCACAATGCAACCCAAGTGCTATTCAGTCTATTTTCTGTTTTTTCTTCATAGAATAAAAGCTGATAACCATGCCAAGAAATCCCAAACGTGCTCTTGGAACACGGCCATACAAAAATTATACTGCGGAAAGTTTAAATGAGGCCCTGCAGGCAATAAAAAACAAAACTTTGTCTATTCGCCAAGCAGCATCAAAATATGGCATTCCAAAGAACACACTGCGCCTGAAAAGCCAGGAAAAACATTCAAAACCTGTGGGTCGGGCTTCTGTTTTTACCAAAGAAGAGAAGATGCAATTTGTGGGTCACATTATTGCCACATCAAATTACGGATTTCCTGTGGGTATGGTTGACCTTCAATTTGTTGTAAAGTGCTACCTGGATCGCTGCGGAAAGAAGGAGGCGCATTTTAAAAACAAATGGCCTGGAAAGGATTGGATTAAGGGATTTATGAATCGGCACAAAGATGTGTTGACACAGAGAGCTGCAAAAAATATTTCTCACTTTAGAGCAGCAACGGATGAAGAGGTTGTGAATAATTTTTTTTGACAATTTGGAACAGGAACTCAGTGGAATTCCACCTACCAATATGATGAAACAAACCTTGTTGACGACCCTGGTGCCGGAAAAATTATTACTAAGAGAGGAAACAAGTATCCTGAGAGGATTCAGAATTCATCAAAGGCGTGCACGTCCATCATGGTGTGTGGAAACGCATCAGGAAATTTGGTGCCTCCTTATGTAAACTACAAGGCAGAGAAGATTTGGACAACCTGGACTGAAAATGGACCCTCTGGCACTCGTTACAACTGAACCAGATCAGGTTGGTTTGATGCACACACTTTCGAGGATTGGTTTACAACTTTACTGTTGCCTATCCTGAAGCGCCAGGAAGGTCCGAAGGCTCTTATTGGTGATAATCTGAGTTTATAACAAAAAAAACTGTGAAAAATGTTCTCTTGTGTTCAATGCTTGTCTGAGATGTTGATAATAAACATCTGATTTGTAACATTGGTACAAATTAAGTTTTTCTAATCATTTCTGGTGAAAAATAGTACTGTCCCAAAGTTTCCCCACTTGATGGTGTAAGTTTGGGACAGAAACAAAGGCTAATTACTATAAAGTGATTGAGTATAGAGTAAAACCATGCCCTTATTTGCAAAGTGGAAGGTCAGTTTTACATAATATCGTAATCTCAGTGAATTACTTTTATAAATATAGATTGGAGGTGTAAAAAACTCGAAAAAGTGTCCCAAAGTTACCCCGTTTTACGGTATCCCTCGTTCTATTTGCAATATTTGGTTAGAATCGGGCCGAGTTTTGGGTTAACTTTAGTATCCGGTACCACACTTTAAATCGAGTTGACAACACTTTCCATACACTAAAGTGAATAAATAATCCATAACCAATGTAAATAACATATAAATGGCATTAAATAAACGATATTCCAGCAGGAAGCAAGTAATAACATATAAAAGTAAACTAGTAATACCAGATACTGACATTGTTTAACGAATTGCTATGAACCAATTTAAATGAAGGAAATGATTAAAATGAGTAAATACAGCCACTAAATAAGCCTTTATCACGGTCAATAAACTTTATGTTAAAGATAAACAGATAATTTTAATACAGTAATATCTAACCTTAAATTTTGGCACATAACAGACTTTGGTATTTCTGAAGTGATTTTCGTGCAGTAAAGAGTATAAAAGTCTAATAATACACAGGCCTAGAACCATTATAAACATAACTTCACATTTTAATACAGTTTGGCAGGTATTTTAAAGAAATAGACTGGATAGTAGACTAAAGCCGTATGAAGATATCACATAGTAATGAAATTTGACCATTTTAGAGTCCTAAAAGTGAACAGTATAATCCCTGAGACAGTGTAGTAGATTAATTAACAGATTTCTGATAGTTTTCAAGAGTTTAATAATCACAAGAAGTAATTATGGAGGATTTTGAATACTCATTTTCTTAAACAGTTCACATAAATAATTTGAAGTCTTTTAAGTAATTTCAGGATTTAAAAAGTAGACAAATATAAAGGAAATAAACTAATCTTTCAGTTTTAATAGGTGTTAAGCTGTTTCAAGCAGTAAAATACGAGATATCAGTGAATAAACAGGCGCCGGTAAACCAACTAATTTGTTCAACTTTTCGGAATTAATTCTAACACTTATAAGTCATTTCCAGAGCGATAAGAACATGTAAATACCAGTTAACACACATAATTAATTTTCCAAACACATTTAAAGGCATTTCACTAACCTGTGTATGATAATCCAATCACAAAGTAACTTGCTATAGACACTGCACATATAAAATGCTTTTGCACTGATTTTAAACACAGTCATACAGTAAAAAGTAGCTAATAAATTAAAACAGTCCTAAATAGAATCAAATTCATCTAAATCTTGTAGTTTCTAACCGTTTAAGTATTTGTAAATACGATCTGAACACGTAAAATAGAATACCCGACTTTAACATTTTTTCATTTAAAAACCTATTCAGATTCCGGGCTAAAAATTAGTTTGTCGTAAAAATCCATTCTTCTAGTTTCATACATATTAATTTCACGTCATTTAAAGACATAGAACCGATGTTATGATTTTTCTGAAAACACTCTGTAACAACCCACGTGTAAATAACTAAATAATTTATTGTGTCTCAGAGGTAACAGCTACAAAGATAAAATAAACTCTAAAATACGCAGTTTAATTCAGGCTACACATTGATAATTTTTCCGGCTTGATAATTCATATAACTTCAGAGTTATACCATAAAACATAAATGATGATTACAACTGATTGTTAGAATTACTAGTTTTATCATAACTCAACAGATTTAAACAAAGTTTATATTTTGCGAGAGACTAAAATCGGGAATAATATTTTGAGCCTAATTTCGAGTTAGTAATTAAAGCCAATTTTAAAAAGGTAACAAAACTTTGACTAATACGGTAGGTCACTTCACACATCCATATTTGGTAATTTTTCGGAGACCCGAGCTTATATAAGTCAGCTAGGAGATGTGGAAGGAGCACTTGGCTGGAACCTCTCGTAGTGACTTCATGTAACTTCTCGTGTAGTGAATTCAACGGTGGTGGTATGGCGAGCGAGGAGGATCATGGGAAGTTGTGACGTCATGGTCGGTCAGACTCGGAACGAAGCTACGATGGTCACAACAGCGCGTTAGTGGCGGCCATTGTTTGAAAGTGTGAACCATCATCATTTCGAACCATCTTTAGGATATGTGAATTTCGAACCTTCTGTTTTGTTTTCACCGGGGGAAAGCGGTTTGGCTCTTGATTCTCAACTTGTGATTTTTGGTGAAGATGAATGTCCGATGGCCTTGCTAACTGTATAATGACATTATTAACGTGAAAATTTTGGAAAATATAATTCTGTGATTTCGACTTGTGACTTTCATTTATACTTTAGTACCCTTCTTGTGGTGGGTTTAAAACTACAAGTGGCGACTGTGCTCAATGTTAACAGTTAGCATAAACATTTTAACACGGTTACAGAACTTTCTTTTGGACTTAGAATATTTTTGGACGACATCTGGTTCAGGTGACTTAGTCGATATGCAACCCCCAGTACTCGACGTGTCCCTGACAATCTACTATATGGTTGAGAAAGAAGCTTACAACCTAACAGCCATGTAGTATAGTGCTCCTATAATGATTTTCTTGATTATAAAGCGCATTGAGAAGTAACATTAGTAAACATTGAGAGATTTATAGCAAAATTTCTGATGATTGTGCCACATAGGGTGATATGAATAAAAATCTGTCTCATAAAGAAGGGTCACTTAGTTTCGGAGATGTTAAAGTTTGATACATTAATGATTCAGAATGAGAAGCTGCAACTTATATAAAAAGATAGATATTGTAGGTAATATAGAATTAGTTTTTACGTAAAAATAGATGCGAAATTTTGGAAATAGTTAAGATACAGAATTAAAAATATATTGAAATTAAAGGAAAAAAATCGCTGATAATGAATATATTTTTAGTTTTTCAATCAGATCAAAATTTGACGGCTAAAAATACAATTCTAGTTTTATCATTATGGCTGCCTTGCTAATTGTGACATCAGGATGATGAGGAAATATGATCAACAAGCATTGGTAAGAAAATTATAAAGAAACATTTTAGGAGTGAGGAAAAAAAAACTATGAAATGAGGGATTTTTCTAAGGAACATAGTGGTTCTGTCATCTCAAACAGAGCAATAGTTTCAGAGAAATTAATCCTAATAGATTTCGGTAATTATGCCATGATGGTGAAGATAATGCCAAAGTACAAAGTATTCAGTAGAGTGGCAGTTATCAAAAGATTAGGAAAATTTTAACTAGTAATATGATACTACAATCATCACACCGGATTGAAAACTTTAAGAGTAATTCAAGATGATATGATTTGAAGCTTTATAATATTATAACTTAAACGAAGCAATTTTTGACATGTCATGACAGAACAAAATTATTAGAAAAATAGGGGATACAAGATGAAAAATTTCAGTGAGATTTGGACAAGTTGACAAAGTAGGAAAGACCAAAGGTCAATGGTGGTGATCTCTGTGTAAAAGACCTGTTTTCCTTGTAAAAAAAAAAAAGCAGTTTTTTTAAGGAAGTCAAGGTAAGTTGATGTGTGTTAGGAGCTCCGTGGTAGGCAGACTTGAGCTATGTAGGTTGTGGATAATTACCAAAAGTTTGAACAGTAGCAGTACTTCAGGGACTTAGAGAATTTCAAAATGTGGCCAGCATTCAAATTACAGTCATGATAGTGTACTTTGTTTCTGTTCTATAATGTATTAAAACTTCTTCCATATTTCAGGGTTACTTATGGAAGATTGCCAGCAGTGAGAGATTGAGTGAGTAATGTCAACCTGCAGTCTAAAATTTGTGGATCCGATAGCTTCAATGCCTTACCTTAGCTAATATACTGGTACTAGATTTGTAAAGAACATTTTTCAAAAATATAAACTTTTGTCTCAGAGTGGAATGTTTAATTTTCTATTATCCATTAACTATTGTGGGATAATTACAATAGTGTGGTGGCCATCTTAATGAACTATAGCAATCATCATTAATGGGTACCTGAAACAGTCATAGCTTAACATACAATATTGCCAGTAACCCCCACAAGCAACAAGTAGTTTGCATACCAGTAAAGGACACGTTCTCCATATAAACAATTAAGTGCATTAACAAAACCTACATCCTGATAAATACCCAAATGACAGAAACAGACCTGACCCAGATAAAGTGGAATAATTTTGGGGCCTACTAGATGTTAAGCCAAAAGTTGCCAAGTACCATGTAAAAATTCTTTCTGGTAACTTAAACGAACAACTCATGTGAAAAACAAAATACCGGAAATTTATTGGAAATTACCCCGGCCACAAGTAAACAAGTAAAAATGGCAAGAGATCAGTCTCCCTTTGTGAAAATGATAGACTTCATGTCATGTCAACACACATTCATCATTTGCCAAGAAAGCAAACAATATGGCGATCTTCGATCCAAGCAATTGGAGAGTTTGAAAATGGATCACACTGCTATCTCCACAGGAACAATAGCCCTGAAATTATGTATGTTAAAATAAAAAAAGCATAAATGTACACTTGAATCACTATATGACAATTATCAAGTTCAAACCTACGCCTGCAAAAAATCATGGAGTTTCAGGATAAGACCAGACCCAATGATTGTAACTCCAAGCATGGAAACTGTTCCCAGATACAGGATGCTTTGGTTAGGGAGCATCAATAAGTCACATACCTCCATTTTGGCCTCCTGTGAATTCTCCATCCCTCCACATAGCCTGACGTGGCTTTTGCCCATAAAGTTTCTCTTAAAAACCTATTTATTGCAGAAAAGGAACATTTCCACAAAACAAATACAAAAAATCTCATTGCTTTATGATGTGGCATTTTGAACTTTTTAAAGCACATACAATTAAAGGTTGCCAAGTTACATGACAAAGTATAAAAAAATAATTATCATATGTCAGTTTGTATTCAGTTTGTTTTGGTTCCCTTGTAAAATTTAGAAATGTGGATGTGTCGCCTTTCTGTGGTTAGCAATTCATGTGTGCTTTTTAATTAATATTCAATGAGAAGCAATTTAAACTAATTATAAAGAAATCTTGGATTAAGTATTTCGATTAGTATGAGCAAAAGTTTATGCTAGCAGCCACTGTTATATGACAGGCACAGTATAAAATTACTAGTAAGTAGTTAGCATAAATTCTTAATATATATACATTTATATATACTTTTTATTAAGTTTACACAAAGTTTTATTTATTTTATAGTAACAAGTCTATAAAATTTAAACTATAAACCAGGATTAGACACACTGTTTTTTTTAAAAAAACTGTAGTTATCAAAGACAAAGCACGTAAAAAAGGTTTCTCCATACCAACCACAGCAAACTTAACTGGAGGAAAACCACACATCTATTGGCTATAGCAAACTGAGCTTGTTAATTAATTTAATTGAGTTGAAGCAAATTCTCAGTTCTTAGTTTCCCTTTACACGCATTTTTTTTATTATTATTATTTCTTGATTTCAACTTAAACTCCTTAAGAATAATTTCCCTGCCCACCTCTTGTAACGAATTAAGAAAATTCCCCATGCCTGAAACGTGCGGTAGCAGTCATATTTTTCCTTCCATGCACTATTCTTAATTCTTTTACCTATAGCATTAGAAGCCTAAACAGTATACACCTTGTACACTTCCAGCACTCTCCTTCAACATCTCTCTGCCAATGACTATCAATACAACTCCTTAACCATGTTACTACTTATGTTGTGCAGTTATTTCTACTAACAACTCTAGCTACTTTCCTTTGAAACCCTTCCAACTCCTGTATTTCATACCCAAAATTTGGGTCCTGTTGTACACTACCATCATCTTGCAAGTCTGACCAAAGTTTTGTAACTTTACTATCAAATGTTATGACTAGACTTCCGATTTTAGGTTAACTTTGACCGGTGACAATAAAAGTTATTCTCTTGATTTATATGCTTTTTAATAAAGTTAGGTATATCATTCGGTAGGTAAATGCCTAGCCCCCAAAATGCCATATTTAGTTTTATGAAAATGTTTATGTATGTTCTGATATTGCATCTAAATCGAAAATATTGGTCAAAGTATCCCCATTTAATTTCATTCCATGTTGATCTAGCAGGCTAGATATCAAAAGCAGACCTCCCCTTTTATCTGTTCATGGTCCTCTCCCATTCTGATCCTATTATACATCACATTGGCTACAAACAATTTCACTTATGACAGCAAACCATCATAATCATTCATTGGCATAATTAATAGCAAATGGTCTGATGTAATCGACTGTTTTGTTGGTCTAGTCGATTAGTTGTCAGCGTGGTTGGAGTGGTGTACAGCTTTTATGCTATGGCACTTACTTGGCAAACTTATATCTTCCTCAGCATTCGTTCTCCTGTCCTCCAGCATCTGTGACAGATGGCTGCAACTTCACGAGACTGTGACTGCTTGGCTAGGTTATTAAATAAGTATAAGTCTTCAAATGCCTCTTCCTATTTATTACACCCATGCCATAGAGAAGTTACAATGCTTGAAGACCTCGCGAGCAATTATCGAGAAGCACTAAGATTTCCCTAGGCAGAATAAGTACACTTAAAGTTCAACAGTGGCAAGGAAGGGTACCGGCTGGCTTTCCTAAGTCTTGGTATTGCTGCTTAAACAAACATAGCGGCGGCATAGTCGTTTCAACACTGTGAAAGCGAGGCACTTTGCTGCCTCCTTTTTATAGCCCTTCTCACACGCTTGTGCATGTGACTTCAGTTGTTACCCCAAATGTTCTAGAAAGTCACTGCATGGCTCCGAATGTTCTCAAAAGTCACCGCGTGACTTTAGACCTCTTTTCGATTTGGTCACGTTTAAGTCCATTCATTACCCTTTGTTTCACGCGTGACTGGTGTGCATTTTTGCTGAACTAGCGCCTGTCAGCTTTCTACTTTGTCGCTACGAGCCCCGCAGTGCTTCTAACAGCTGATTTCTATTTTGGCACCTATAAAAATATTTTACTCCTTTTTAATTCATTTTTTCTTAAAATTACCCCTTCGAGGAAAGCCAGCTTTGTCCTCAAAGCCTACACAGATTTGTTATAGTTAAATTGTTTTTAGATTGCATCCTGGATCTTTGCTCTGGGGTTGCAAAGTTTTTACAACAATATTAATATGTTAAATTGTCTTGTTGATTTGTTGTCCAACCCTGTAATAATAGAATAAAACGTTGGTCCACATTGTTATACCCAATTATACAATCGGTGTATTAACATTTAGTGATGCTAATTGGATTATCCTTATCACTTTCTTTACTTGTAGTTGGCAACGTCAATAAAATCTGTGAAGCTGTAGGTATTTGCGCTTCAGTACTAAGTCTGTGTAAGACCCAAGGCTGATACCGGGGCTGTAGTATAGCCTTAGTGCCTCAACTAACAGTGGGTGTAGACTCAAAGTTCTATGGAAGATTTACGAAAATAATTTTTGGTTTGACCATGTAGCCGGATAACTCAACCTAAATGCTTGAGGTCGCCACAATATTTGTTAACCCACAAATAGAGCAAACAAGTTCACTGTTAGAAAAATCCAAAGTTTTATTTTCAGAATCACAAGTTCAAAATTGCATTTAACAGTTGAGCAGGCAAATCGAACACTCTTTTCTAAAAGTTTGCAGGTTGTGGAGAAAAATTTTAAACGACTGAACCCCTTTTGGTGAATTTAAAAGTTCATATTAAGAATTAGAGTTGTTATATAACCCGACAACATCCAACATGGTCGAAAACAGTTCACAGACCAGCATAGCAAGTTACGACCCGCGACAAAATCGACGTAATGTTACTTCACATACTTTTCCCGAAGCACAGGCCAGACGAAACCGAAAGTAAGAAAAGACAGACTACATTTTGCTAAGTTCCTATTTTACAAATCACTGGCCAAGTCATGCGCGTAGTTGCCCGATCACTTCCCGGCAGAGCGTAAGAATGAGACAACGTGTGCTTACCGCACGAACTATTATAGCCCGGCGCGCGCCTATAACCTTGACAAATCTTTCTTTAATTAATATCTTTAAAAGTATACGATAGTTTAATCTGAGATTTTTACAGGGACTTTCTATCATCCTGTTGTATCTATTTTAATTTAATTTAATATTCCAAAAGGTTTCTATTGTCTTAAAACTGAATTAATCACGTGACCATCTTGGCGGACTTTGTGGACTTTCCCGAACTTCCACCCGACAATTAGCAATAATCAATTTTCAAAAACTTGATTACCAGACAAATACTAAAACTTTTTATGCAAAATAATAGGCCCCTATATGTACGAAATCGTCTTAATTAGGGCTATCTACTGGTGTAATTTTTAAATTAATATCTCTTTAGATAAAAAGCTTATACTTTTCTCTTAATTAAAATCGCTAATGAGACTTTACCAAATTATTTAATTTTACTGCCAAAATATCGGGGATAGTGCTGACTACAGCTGCTGATAAAAGTTCGGTTGTACCTTTACGCGATTTAAAGATATTACGAATCTTAGAATTTCAACTTTTACGATCCCGTGTTTCAAAACACGAATAAACCTAAATATCTCCTAAAATAACATTTCACGATTTGACAAATACACTTTAAAATGTTTTTACGGTGAATTGTAACTATGGGTAAGATTACAGGGAAATTCCTTAAAGTTGAAAACTGCTCTTCTCGAAATTTCTAAGTCCCGCCTAAGCAAAACTAGAATTTGCCAAAATTCTAAGGTGCGTACATCTGTTTATTTATTTTTTGAATGGTGTTTGTAGACTATAACTATCAAAATAATTACAACTGAGATTAACACAATAGAAGCGAGACTGATAGATAGTACTATAGTTTTGTGTCTAGACCAGTGTTTCCCAACCTTTTTTGGGTCATGTCCCACTTTCAACATTTTTTTGCCACCCATACATAATTTTTAATAAAAAAATTATTTGTTATTAAAGAAACTAATATAGGATGGTTTTTGAAAGAAAACACTTTAACATTATCATAAAACACAGTAAGTAAAATTAAAAAACATATAATGAAATACTAAAATTCAAATCCAAAAGATTTATAATAAACATTTATTATGGCAATTTAGTGTGATCCTTTTAAGAATTTGCTTTTTTGCTATATTTTGTAACCATATCTGGCATTGCGTTTAAATAACCCAAAGAGAAAGCGGAAAAGTCGCATCAAGTCAATTTCTAAATTGCCCCCCTAAAAAAACCAAATTGCCCCCCTGTGGGGCGTGGGCCCCACGTTGGGAAACACTGGTCTAGACTGTGCTTGTATTTGGGTTTCTACTGTTCCAATCAGGTGGTTGTCCTTAACTGTGTCTTTGGCTTGTTGCAAATGCTTAGCAATTTTGGTGTTCATTATCATACGATTAGTCTGGTTTAATTTTAGCAATTTGGGACTATGATATATTTTTTGATTAAATAGGGGCAATAAATAGTTTGGAAAAGACAAATTGCTAGGAATAATGGTTTTATGGACTACAGGTATGATGAAATTTTCCCCTAAAAATTGGCAATGCATTGCTTGTTCAATAATTCCAGATCCCGATAATCTGATGCGGTTGAATGTCTGATTTAGGTTTTTGTCCCAACATGTGACTACTATGTCATGTGGATATGGCATAGTGAATAGCCAATTTTGATTTATCGGCATTAAATATGGATGATCCATTTATTGATTTCTCGTTGACATAAACTTGTGAAATTGTTTAAAAAAAAAAAAAACATAGAAGTTTCACAGTTTGGTTGGAAGGATTCTATCATTTAAAATGAGTCAAGGACAAATAGTTATGACTGAATTTTGACATTTGTCTAAATCCTGGTTGTTTATTATAGCATATACCTTTTGAGTTTGTGTCAACAATAATACATCTTTCGTCTGCCATTGTACATAATGACCTGTATGTTCCCAGAAAACTGGAAATGACTGGATCGAGTATCTATTTAGGACGGAATCAATAGTACCAATGGGTAGATCGATTATGATCCTTAGGTGTCCTCCCATTGAAGCTGTGTATATTGTTGCTATTTGGTAGTAATAATATACGTTTTCTGAGGTACATGGGAGTAACATGTAACTTTCTGCACCTAAATCGCGTTGATTCATCTGTAAATATTGTAAGTATACTTTAGGACTAAGGAGTATGTCACTTAGTTTACCATTTGTGGCTTGCACTAATACAATTCTCAGCCTAGTTAATTCTACTATTGTATTTGTAATTATCAATACCAACTGTTGTAATAGCCGAGTGCTATAAAGTTGTTTCACAAATATTTTTTTTAACTCCCTTAAATTCTGATTAAGGGTGGTTTGAAGCTCTGATCCTTTAGCCATAAATGTATTAGCTAGCTCTGAAATCAAATAGATATTATTCATTATTGTATTTTGCAAATTTTTAGTAAGTAGCGCCTGTCTAGAGACACTAATCTCTACATTTTGAGTGATTTGGTCTAGATCTATCAAATGTGAGTTTAATTCTTCATAATCGTGTTCTCTAAGTGTCCCGAATAATTTATCGCTGACGGACCCGACATTTACCAAACCACACTTCGATCTATTGTTTTCTGCAGGTAGAAGCTCTAGCAAATTGTGGTATTCTTCCTCCAGCGAGGTATACAAAACTCTTAGATTAGCAATTAGAGCATGCATTATTTTTTTCATCAAAAGAAGGTACATTTTGAAAAGAAGCATCTAATAACCTGAATATGTTGCTATATCCAGGCTGTGATTTCGTAATTCGTGGAAACTAATCTGTAGCACTACAGTCCAATGAAAAGGAGAGATTATTGTGTCATCTTGTTTAACAAATATTATTCCCTTTGTAAGGGGTCTGATCTTGTAGCATTGACCTACCTCTCTACTCTGTAATATGCTTAACTCTATCAATATAAAACTAAAGGAATACATTTTTTACGATACTTTACAGTAGACACTTCATTACTCATTACTGCCCGAAGTACTGTTCTTAAATCACTGGTGTCACTACTAAAATATTATCACTGTTCACTGCCCCATTGGCATAAAATCATTATTTCATAATGTACTACAAACCAATGTTTTGATACTTAGTGTTTCTGTCTGTGAGTTGACTCAGTGTACCCTTCAATTCAGCACCTGCTGATGGCATTGCTTCCCTGCACTTGCCACGTCGTTCGCTGTGTCACACCCACATCAGCTGGTCTTTGACATCTGCCGTCTGGCCTGAAGAACATAATTTCCACGAGAGAATGTTCGCTTGGTATTGGCATTACACAAAATATATATTAATTTTAGCACTATTAATGCTTTGAGTAGAGTTTCGCTCAGTTATTATTCAAACAATTTTCATTGTTAATTTTAAATAGCACATTTCTATTAATAATGAGAGCAGAATTTTACATATTCCAACACAATTTTTGCTTATTTATAATCTAGTTCACCAGCATTGGTTTCAAGTGGAAGTGACCAACATTATTCTAAGCTATTTCCCGCTCGTTTATTTTTAGCAGCTCAGTTTCTATTTCTTAAGCTATACTGATGTCTATTGTTTTTCGCGGATTCTGCTCTCCCAACTATTTTTCTCCGACTTTTCTGCACTTGCTGCTGTACACAGCCTCTGTTTAATTCATCTTAACGTCACAAATTGTACAGTGTTTCCTCCCGTCCGGGAGGGGGGTATCTGTTAGGATTCTTGCGTTCGTCTCTCGACTCGATGACCCGGGCATTGTATTAGTAGTTTCACTCCCATCACTCTGATCGGTTTTGTGCCAGATTTTTATGTACTACCAGATCTCCTGTCGGGCAATCTGATTTTCAATGCGACAGGAGACAAAAGAAAAACCACTTCGAAAACCCACTTCACGAAAACTTACATTTAGAGCATGATCCTGATATTCTATAAGGCCTATTTAAGAAAACGAAACAAAAGAACCAACCGGAATATCCTGTAGTTTCGCTTTCTTATTTTATCTTTTGACTGCTTGGTGAAAGATTTTGAATTTGCCTTCAGCATGCTGCT
The DNA here is from genome assembly GCA_031002005.1 of Vandiemenella viatica. NCBI lineage: Eukaryota > Metazoa > Arthropoda > Insecta > Orthoptera > Morabidae > Vandiemenella > Vandiemenella viatica. The sequence goes on from CM061919.1 coordinate 195,922,378, forward strand.
CCATATACTGTTTAATTTGTGTGCTAGGCTCCTTACTTCTGGATTTTTTATTTCTTTTGGCACTGGAAAAATTGAAAAAGGTGAGTTAATCTTTCCTCCATACAGTACTTCATACGGTATCTTGTTTGTGAAAGTATGAACTCTGCAATTGTATGCGATAACTATAAAAGGCAAGATTTAACCTTTTTTTGTGATTTATTCACGTAACAATATTCGTTCAATGACATCTTTCCGTGCAACCGTTCCCTGCGGGATTTAATGGCGTCATTTTTAATTTCTCTATCGCCAGTAATTTACATACTTGATAGAAAAATCGATCCTTTGTCCGACGAAATAAAATCCGATGAGCCATGCACTAGCACCCAATTCACTACAATAGCCTTAGCCACTGCCTCCGCGCTCTGATTTACAAAAGGAACCATTACTAGATATTGCGAAAACACATCTATAATGGTCAAAATGTACGCGTGACCTTGATCGCTCCTCGCAAACAGCCCTACCACATCTAAATGAATTCTCTGAAATGGTGCTTAAGTCTTGGGCAAAGGTTGTAGTTTTTTCCCGATTTTTTGTCTCGCCCGCGTGCTTATCACATATGAGAGAGCTTTTCACGTATTTTCTCACATCGCGCTGGGGCGACGGCCACCAGTACTATTTAGCTAATAAGCGGTTTGTATTTTTATACCCTGCATGGGAATCATAGAACGAATCATGGTGTAATTTCAGTACTAATTCGCGTAACGATGCAGGTACTACCGCTCCCTCCCCTTGCTTCGTTTGTCTATACAGCACCTTATCGTGTAGGACAAATCGAGGATGCTGACGCCAACGTTCACACTGGTTGTCTTTAGACTGGTGCGGTGGTAGTTGCGCTAATGTCATGGGCGTTGCACTTCTATAGCACTAACTTTTCTGCACAGACTATCAGCATTCCCGATTTCCCGATCAGGTCTGACTTCAACCGTTGAATCGTACTCTAAAAGCAACAGCGCCCTCCATATCAATCTACTTGATGGTTCTTTAAGATTTAACATCCGAAGGGAATTATGTGAATTCTGTACTCCATAGATATGTCCGATGATATTTAATTCCCCACACTAGGCTTGCCAGTTCTCTCTTGGTCGCCATATATCTCCTTTCTGATTTAATTGGCGTGACGCAAAAGATATTGGTTTCTCACCGTCGTCGAAGATCTGCGACAGACCGCGCCCACTGCAAATTCCGATGCGTCCGTGGTAAGAAGAAACCTTCTGGAAAGGGCAGGGAAAAGCTAGTAAACGTTGTGTGGTCAAAATTTCTTTTAATTTATCCATGGCCTTCTGGCACTCCTCCGACCAATCAAAATTAGCTCCTTTTACCAGCAGCCTAGTTAATAATTTAGCAATGTCGGCATACCCTTTAATGAATTTTCTGTAGTAGTTAGACAAGCCCAAAAATGATTGTAATTCTTTGACGTTAGCAGGAGGAGGAAAATCCCTCACTGCTGAAACTAGGGTCAGATCAAATGACCAAGATATTCAATTTGTGAAATAAAAAATGACATTTCTTATAGGACAGTGTCTAATTGGCTTTTCGGAGACGTTCAAACACTAGGTGTTCCTCGAAATTTTTGTTGTAAATTATTATATCATCAATATATAAAAGGCTGAATTGAGGTTTTATGCCTCGTAATATCGCATCCAAGAGGCGCTGGAAGGAAGTGGGTGCATTTTTTAGACAACACGTGAGGCGACAATATTCAAATAAACCACTAGGCACACAAAATGTTGTTTTAGATATATCCTCTTCCGCCACCTTAACCTGATAATATCCCGACTTTAGATGTAAATCGGAAAAATATTGACAGTTTTCTAAGTAGTCTAATGTTTCTGTGATAGAGAGAAGGAAATACACATCCGGTACAGTAACCTTTGTTTAGATGTCGGTAATCAACACAAAATCGGTATTTAATTTCCCATCCGCTGCCATTTTTCCCTACTAACATGTCACAACTGGCCCATGGTGAATTTGAGGGCCTATTTACACCCTCTCGCAATTGCTGATCAATTACTTCGTCTAGAACCTGTCTTTGACTAATCGGAACGCGATAGGGCCGATGATTGACTTGGGAGGGGGGTGGGGGGAGGAGTTTTCCATCAAAATCCTATGCTCAATAAGACTGATAAGGCTTGTTTCAGTGAAAACAATATTAAATACTCTTCCAATAGCGCTTTCAAGTTATCCTGCTAAGCTCCTGACATATGCCTTAATTTTTACTCAAAATGAATCACTGGTTCGGCCGTACCACATCTAACCTGCTGTGCACAGACATCACCTCCCTCACCTGTTAGAGGTACAGTTTGCAGGAAATAATCTACACTTACTATGGACACATTTGCTATTTGCTGACTCCGCGGAATCTCGGTTCTGCACTCACTAAAATTATCTATTATAACTGGAACACATATCTTCTCATTAGTTACGCACCTCTTTACATAAATTTTCCTCTGGTCTAGAAACTCGTTCACTGGTAATGGATCTATGAGCACAGTTATTCCTGCTCCTGCCTCCATTATTTTGGGTAATGGGTGCATCAATACTTTACCTGAGGATCCTGGAACGTCAAAGGCGGCATCAGACTTCAAAATTGGCTGGTGGATCCATATTGCAGGAAGAGACACATCTGACCCATTCATTGGATACTTACTAGAGCCTTGAAGCTCTATCATAAGGCATTCGCACAGGCAATTCCTTAGACTGATAGAACAATTCGAGAAATCCATTACTGCCTTATGTTGTTGCAGGATTGGTGTGCCCAAGATATCATTAAACTTTGGGCCTATCAATGAACCACATACACCATCTTAAAAAAATCTTCTCCCATTGTACTAAATTTTACTTCCTTGACACCTAGAACTAGAATTTCTTTGGAAGCATCTACATCCGTGATTTTGAAATTCGGAGGTTTCAAACCATCTGACCCACATATTTCTACGCTCAGAAGGTTACGGTTTGATTCTGAGTCAAAGATTTACAACCCTTACCTTCACACACTGCTGATACCGTGAGATCAATATTGTTAAGCCCTTGATTGTCCTGGCTATTAGCAACAGGAACGCTTATAAAGGGCAAATCGTTGGGCCCACGGCTACCCCCTAACAGTTTTTTGATGTACGACTCTCTATTTGTTCAATGCCAGCTTTGTCCCGCACATCACTTGCACGATGGCCACACCTGCAACCATTTTTCTGCCAGGCCCTAGGTTTGTTTTTATTAGCATTGAAACTACCCCCCAGAGGAGTCTTATTATTATAGCTATACCCACCCTGATTTCTGTGATGGCACTACGAACATTGGGTGTCGCTGTTACTTCTAGGTTTCATAAATCTGTTATGTTGTGGTTTGTTATGATTTCTTCCCCTATTTCCAGAGTTGCGAAAGCAATCTCTCTGTCGATGACCACCATCTTATTACCTTTTTGTGCATAAAATACTTGCTTAGGAGGCTTTAACTTACTTTCTGATGTTGACCTGTTCTTTACTTGTTTGAACAACATCGCAAACTCTAGTGCTTACGAGTACACTTTCGGGAGGTGAAGAGAAATAGCTTCATATAATTCTGTACTCACCCCCGGTAAGAAAGTTTCCATAATCGTTGTTCTACTTCAAAGAGAACGATTTCGCCCCGTTTCTCATACCCTGTTAGCTAAAATGTATGCGCGTTTAATGCCTTCAAACGGTCTGCGAACTCTTCAAGTGTTTCAGAGGGATTTCTCTTGTTGCTTCTTAATTTCTCGAGATAAAACACTGCACTACCCTTCGGCTCAAACCTTTTAAATAATTCTTACCGAAGACCTTGGTAAGTTACTGACATCCTACATATGTGATCAACCCTTACATGGCGAAAAGCTACGCCTGTCATACGAGATTTCAAGGCATTGAGCTTAATATCTGAAGGAATTTCAAAAATTTGAATTAGATTATCGAATTTCTCTAGAAATTCCTTAATATTCTTCCCTGGAGCCTCACTGGAACAAATGCTTGGTGCGAGAAACTTACTGAGGAGTTGCAAATTCCTCGCATTTTCCTTGACTAAATTTCCGTGAAGAGTTAAATGTTCTACTCTTTCATTCAAGTCAGAGACAGCTTCCTGTACCGTCTCAGTCTGTCCACCTGCAACTGTATTACTAGTATTAGCTATAATTACTGAACGAAACTCTACTCACCGCGATGACACGCTGATCCGGCATACCCACTCAGTTGTCGCTGCGTCGTGGGGTCTGCCTTTTGTGCCCTCCCGCCGGCCACTGCAATGTGTATTTTCAAACCAGTTTCTTTGCTCACATATATTTCTGATGTCAAACTAAAAGGTCTGTAATTTTAACCTTTATTTGTCACTCCTCCTCTCAGTTCTCCAGGAAGTAGATAGTCTCCGTACTCAATCTCAATATCATCACAAGTTAAGGTACAATGTCAAGTCCACCTATCTTTAATACATCTGAAGTAATACTATCCACATTGGCTGCTTTTATAGATTTCTGAATACCTTCATATCATCAGAATATACTTCATTATTATGATTATTGCTCATTTCAACTAACCTGGAAAGCAGCTCAATTTACTCCCTCTCATCCCTAAACAGTTGTCCATAGTGGCCTTACTGAACCTGCTAATATCTCTGCCTTTTACAATCCTCAGTAACTTCTCCATCTTTACCTTTAATATTCTGAATATTTTATATAAGCCTCAATTTTCAAGATGAAACAGTGAATGGTTCCCTTGCATAAATAATATTCTTTAGAAATCCATAATTCGCTAATAATACCTTATTAATAGTTTCAAATGTTCCTTAATGAGTTGCCCTCTCTTAATTTTGCTTCATTCTCTTCTTACAAATTTCTCCAAGTTTCTCACCTCATAATGGCATACAGATTCTGTACCTTTCTTAATTTTCTGTTTTGAAATAAACATTTCTCACCGCATTATCATCATTTCCTTGAACTTTGAATCCAGTGTACACATTCCTCCCCTCTGTTTACTTAATCTTCACCTGTAATCTATCTTCAGTTGTGAAATATGTACCTATCCTTAATTGTATATATTATCAGTTTTGGTCACTAATTTACTAAACCCTCTAAATATCTATAACCACTAGTAATGAGACGCTAGTGCAAAAATGGAAACTGATCCTCACAATAGGCAATGAGAGATGTGTGCTCAGTGGAGTCACAAAAGCCAGCGGATATGCTGTTCGGTGAACTGCCACCATTGTAAAACCTTTTGTCAACCAACCTGCTTGGCTGACTTCAATATAAAAGAGAGCTATGTGAAGGGTTAGCAGCGATGACAAAAGCATTGGAAAGTGTTGCAACAAGTTACGGGAACCTGCAAATCAATACTAGAAGAAACTCTGGGTGTCCGCACGAGGGGTGACATGATAGCATGAAGTGGGGGAACAATGTGCCGAAGTTCGGCAGAGGAGATTGAAACTTACTTCTGGTTTGAATGTCGACATGAGCAGACCCACTTGCCTGATCACTGCCATCATCTGGGAGGTCCAAGGTGCAATTCTCATCACAGGTAGCGTAGTAAGCAGTGTGCGGACATGGTAATGTGCCATAGAACAGTGTGACTGTTCGCAACATGTCAAAGGCCCGTAAAATACTCCTGGACAACTGCCCTGATTAGCTAGAGACTTATTGAATGAACCTGCCAAACTTAATCTCTGCAAGACTTTGTATAGGTATCAAACCTTGTCCTCTAAACAAAAATAATTGGTTTGTGCAAATGAATTACTTGTTGTGAACCCATTTTTTATCCTTTATAGCCCATAATAATAACATTCAAGTTGATAGAGTGATATCAAGTAGTTTTTTGCTAGCCGGTAAATACAGTGCACCTAACAAGTTTCAAAGGAGAACCACCCACAAAACAGATCACCATTACTCATTTCCCCAGTTACCTTGGACCCCACATGGTTATTAGGCTTTATAAGAGAGACGTTCAATGTGTTTGGTCTCCTTATACTCTGCTCTACAACTTCCCTTCCTTTCCAAGGTATTAACAAATCTCTATTCCACTGTGTATTTATCTAGTTTCCTTATATGTCTCCACCTAAAATGAAAATTCTCCTTTGAACTTAGAACATGAATTTAGTTTCTCCTGAGCTTAGTTTCTTCCAGTGCAGTAAGCAGACAAGACAGTATTTTTTTCTGTATCACCCCAGAAATATACCCTAAGTAATTCATTACTATGATCTATGAATACAAGTGAAACCTTTGTTAACCAACATAAATAACTTACCATCAATTCCTCCTTTATCACTACAGTACATTACTTAACGGTCAGGGAAAACCTCATCTAACACTACTTTCTTTAACAAAGACTCTACCTCAAATTATTTGTGGTTGTGATCTATTATATTACCAAAGTTTATTCCTGTGATTTTTTCAGCATTAGACTTTAACTTCCTTGTTGCAGACCATATATTATTGTTCCATCTGTATTAACTACTTCCTTATCATTTATGATTTTTCTCATCATGCATCTCTATTTAGTACCCCTGTTGCATCGCCTATGTTTATGCACTTGGCAGCAGCCTCTAGAAAGAAAGTGAAATACTGACCCATCATCACTAGTAATAGGCTCCCTTACAGCTTTAGCTAAAAGCTCTGAAAGTACCTCATTTAGGTGTAAACCATGCATAGTGAAATATCATCTACCATTGAAATATACAAAGACAACCACCCCTCTCAACCAAGGAACTAATGCCTTTCCCAAGCAGCACCTCACAGTGTTGTTCAACTGACTAATCACAGAAACTCGGGACCTCCATTATCTACACCCTTATGTGCTGCACCTGCTTCATCAGGTCATTCTACATTATAACTCCAGTTTCTATTAATAATATACCCTGCAACCAGTGGTGTACCTAGGATGGGGCAGGTAGGGCATGTGCTCTAGGTGCCATTGAAAGGGCAGCACAAATAATTATACTTAAAGCTCAAAATAAATCAACAATAAAATTCAGATTCAAATAAACTCGCAATTGCCGTGTGTGGCTGATGAGTGAGAGGAAATGGGTAAGCAACAAAACAAATAAGTTTGGTAGTAATCGGAACACCATAAGAAGGTATATTGCGTACTCTGTCAAGATGTACCTGAATGTACCAATAGCAGCCACGGCTTGGTGCCTACACTGACCAGCTTTGTTCTAATGATAGAAGACAAGCGATACTTTAAATTGGTTGATTGCTGGTGAGGTGATTGGCGAGGCACAGTTGTTTATTCTATTTGCACTGCATTTGTCGCAAGTGAGCATGATGCTACTTGACATGATAAGTTAAATTACCTCGGATGACAGTGATTTTAACATGAATAATGGACATTTTTACAGTAGGTACAAATATACGAGGGGGGATCAAATATTAATGGGATTTTATTTTTTATTTAAATTCATTTATTGAAAAACACAAGCTAATTAAAATTTATTTATCCACAGTTTCCTGCTTTGGGAATGCATTTGTCCCCGCGTATTGGCAGGGTCGTGTCACCAGCCAGTGTAGCACGAAGTCTTCCACACTCTCGTCATCTTCAAATCGTTGCCCTCCTAGAGCTACTTTAAGAGGTCCGAACAAATTGAAATAGCAGGGCGATAAGTCCGGACTGTAAGGAGGGTGATCAAGTTTAGTCCAGTGCATTTCCTGTAGCTTAGAGATAGAGATGCAGTATGTGGTCGCACATTGTCATGGAGGAGAATGACCTGTCTAATCGGTTGGTCTCTTCTTTTGCGGTGATATGCAACTCTCAGCTTGTTCAACAGCTCACAGCATTGACTTTTTGCATGAGCGACTCACAATCAATCAGCAAAATACCTTGCAGACCGAAAAAAACGGTTGAAAGAACCTTACCAGCTGACAATCGAGTCTTGGCTTTCACTGGTGCTGCCTCCTGTTTCCTCCGCCATTCCTTGCTGGCTTCTTTGGATTCTGGAGTGTAGTGGTGAAACCATATTTCATCGTAGGTGATGATCTGACTAAAAATGCATCACCTTCTACCACAAACCTTGCTGTAAGCTTCTAACAGACTCCCAAATGTCTCAACTTCAGATTTTCGGTCAAAAGGTGACGGACCCATCTGGAACACACTTAACGAAACTGTAGGTGTTTTGTGACAATTGCTTCACAGCTCCCATAACTGATTCCAACTTGTTCTGCAATTTCTGATACTCCCGCCCATCGAACGTCGTCAATGTCTTTAACCGCAAGAATATTATCGTCTGTAATGCTGGTCCAAGGATGGCAATCATGTTACTGATATTCCATACGTTCTCATCCTTCCTTGAACTTTTTATGCCAGAAAAACACACGTGTCCTTGACAATGTTTAATCACCGAACTGTGCAGTCAACCTCTGGCAAATTTCCACTGCTTTAATTACTTCAAGAGCAAGAAATTTTATAATAATGTGTTGCACAGTGGAGGGGTGGACCTGTTGCTCTGGCATCATGAGTGTTACTGACTAAATAGCGGGAAATATCTAACAGCAAGCTCTCCCCACTCCTAACGGTCCCACCTAAGCATAGCAGAAGCGCAGGGCCAGTCCTGCCAATTGTTGATGTTCAGGAACAATCCCTCTAATTAAGAAAAAATTACCCTTGAAACTATTCAGTTTTTTTTTTTTTTTTAAATGAACGCTGGGGAAATTAGACAAAGTAGATAGCAATATTATTAAAGTACACATTATTTCCTGTTAAACAGCACTGGACAGATTACGATCGGAAAGTTGCTGAACAAGACATTCAAACTTGAATTTTAAAAATTATTTTAAAGTTTTTGTGACAACACACAAATATAGTTTTTATTTGATGTCTAAGGAAGTTTTCACACACATGCTTTAAAAAAAAAGTGACAATGATTTTTATATTTAGTTTACAAAACTGCACACGCTCTCCCATCTCATCCCTCTAAAGACTGATTTACACGCGCAACTTTTCTGTGTTTAGCATACATCTCCAAAACAAATTCAGATTCTTTTTTGTATATATGCTGATTGGAATTACCAAAAACATTGCATATCCAAGACCATTGCAATAAACTTGAAATTGAATGAAACAGTAATTAAAATCTCTACATAAATATCTAATTTTTACCAAATACAAACTTTCAAATGTATTCATATAATCTATACATGTACTCAAGCCTAGCAATAGTGAAGCATTGCCGGGTCAGCTAGTTAATAATATTTGTAAATTTAACAGGAAATAAAAGAACCCAATTTCTATGTTATCACCTAAAATTTCCTAATTCGGTTTTAAGAACCTAAAAGGACCTAATTCAATATACTGATCCAGTCTGACTGTAATTTTGTTACTTAAATACAACAATTGACCAGCCGGATTAGCTCAATGGTACGGGCTAGTAACCTGCATTCTGGAGACACCATAAGTTCGAACCCCATCATCAGCTGTTCTGAAATGGTTGTCGTGGTTTTCCTTTTGACCTATAGGCAAATCCCAGAACAGTACCTTATTGACAGGCCGTGGCAGCTTCCTTTCCCCCTTCCTTCTCAAAAATTTCATTTCCATCTTCAACATCAATCCAAGTTAACGACACCTGGGCGATTCAGCCAGTCACCATTCCCAGTTGTATCTATGACTATGTGAATCCTAAGTTCCAAGACCCTGCAAATGTAAGCAGTGTAGAAATGATCCCTCGCAGGATCCAAGGAGGAAGCCGAACTTGGAGGGTAAACTGATTACATTTACGTGTAATACAAATGGATTTATTTTAAAATTGGAATAACTATTCACCATAATACAGGGTGTCCACAAATGATTATCAGGGTTTTAATGCTTTATAAGATTTATTACATTATCCTTACAGTTATAAATGATATGTCAAATGAAAGAGCAACTCAAACAGTTTTATATACAAGTGTTCTATGTGGGCACCATTTGTCACACGGCACACATCAAGTCTGTAGCCGAGTTCTTCCCAAACGTTGAGCAGTGTGTCTTCAGTAACTGTTGCAACAGCTGCTTCAATCCTCTGTCGTAATTCAAGGAGGTCGGCTGGTAACGGAGGCACATACACACGATCCTTGATGAAACCCCAAAGGTAGAAATCGCATGGCGTTAGGTCAGGTGAACGTGGAGGCCACGCATAGCAAGCTCTGTCATTGGGCCCCTTGCGGCCAATCCAGCGGTCGGGTACAGTTACGTTCAACAAACCGCGTACTTCGTTATGCCAGTTAGGTGGCGCACCATCTTGCTGGAAAATGAAGTTCTCTGGTTCATATTGTTCCAACTGGGGGAAGAGCCATTGCTCTAGTGTATCAAGGTAAGAAGTACCAGTTACAGTCGGTTCATCAAAAAAGAAAGGTCCGTAAACTTTCCGCCGGGATACGGCACAAAAAACATTGATTTTAGGGGAGTCTCGTTGCACTTGTACGATCTCTTGAGGATTTTCCGAGTCCCAGATCCGCACATTATGAGTGTTAACATGTCCACTGCGGTGAAAGGTCGATTCATCACTGAAGACAACATGATGTAGAAAATCTTCATCGTCATGTAAAAACATTTCGTTAGCGAATTTGGCATGTAAACCATGGTCTGCAGGCTTTAGAGCCTGTAACAACTGTAAACGGTAAGGACGTAGTTGCAAGCGTTTCCTTAAAACTTTCCAAACAGTCGACTTAGAAATTTCTAATTCGCGACTAGCCTTCCGAACAGATTTCTTTGGGCTACGAGTGAACGACTCACTCACTCGCTCAACAGTCTCTTCGCTAACTCTAGGTTGTCCCGCGCTCTTCCCTTTACAAAGGCAGCCTGTATCTTCAAACTGATGATACCATCTACGGATGATATTGTCACTTGGAGGATCACGCCCGAACTTAATGCAGAACGCACGCTGCACAGTAACTACAGATTCAGTCTTTGCAAACTGTAAAACACAAAATGCTTTCTCTTCACTAGTCGCCATCTTTGCTACTACCGCATTCTAGCGGAAACATTTCACGCACATGCGCACTAGTGCCAACGAACAAAACTGTTTGAGTTGCTCTTTCATTTGACATATCATTTATAACTGTAAGGATAATGTAATAAATCTTATAAAGCATTAAAACCCCGATATTCATTTGTGGACACCCTGTACTATGTGTATTAATATCGTTTTTGACTGTAGCATTGGGAAAAGCTAACAATGCGGTGCAGCACCTTAACGTTATCATAACTAGGATCTTTAGGATAAGTCATATTTTTTCCTGCCTTCTTTTTTAACTGAAATGCTGAGTTAAGCATTGATTCAGCATTTCTGATTGTATTTAAGTATATTTTATATAGCATATAAATGCATATTCAGACCATTTTCCTAGTTTTGATCACATTTCGATAATATTTATGGTCGTATGGTTACATTTTGAGGAAAAATCTGGTAGTTTTTTAACAGTACTGGGAATTTGCTGGATATAGATGAGAATAAATTAAGATAATTATACTGTACTTTTGTTATACACATGGGGAAAATTTTTTATTTTCACTGTGGTCAAAATTCACCAGTCAAGAATTAAAGTTACACATTAAATGTAACGTTCTGCCCACCTTTTAATCTCGGCAATGCAGCAGAAGCATGTGTGTGTCAATCAGCATCAATCAGTATCTCAATGAAATATCTTAAGTTATCGTTAAATCTGTATCTGATCTGTGAGTAGACCTATCACCATGCCGAAGATAAAATTTTCTGAAATTAAAGTGACTTCAACAAAATTATTTAAAATTTAATTTCCCAATGGTGCAGAGAGTGCATGGGAGCAAATTATGTTGTCGACATGAAAGCGACACAACTATATAAAATAAGTGATGTGTCATTGAGCATGTTATGACGTATAATAAATTTAAATGTTTGGTCATATTTTGTCATTTTAGGGCATATTTATCCATTTTTAAGGTCATATTTGCCTGCATATTTCTCTATTTTTTTGGTCGTGAAGATCCAAACCCAAATTATAACGATTCACATTTAGTAGAAACAAATTGAAAAAAATAATAATCATAGCATGTTAGATGTTAACAATTACAGGAATACAAACCCCCTTTGTGAAGTTAACAACTGTATACCGTTATCATTCAGTAAACGAAAATTAAAACATTGTATACATATTTCTAGTTCCTTCACTAAATGGGATCATGCCTAAAAACAAACCCTCAAGAAGTAGTCTACTATGAGAGAGGATTGAAATGGATAAGAACTTTTCTACACATGGGAAATTTATATCAAGCATGTGTAAAACTGGTAAGGTTGTTATATAAACACAAATATTTTTTATAATTTAAAAAAAATAGATTTTATTTGAAACAAAGTGGTCTTTGTAGAGTGTAGAATACTGGATGAAATTTCATAACCAAGTGTGTGGTAGGCGAGTGGTAATGCTCTGGCCTCGCATTCAGGACAACGCTGGTTCGAATCACCGTCCAGGCATCCAGATTTGAGTTTGCCACGATTTCTGCAAATATGGCAGGATGCTTCCTTCAAAAGGCCATTGCTGAATTCCTTCTCATTCCTTGTCCCCAGTCCTTTCCTGCCTCTAATGCCCTCAACGTTGACAAGGTGAAAAGCCATAATCAAAAAAGGAGAAAAATGAAATATCATAAATAGTGTTGCAAATTGAAAAAAGAAAGTTTTTTTTCAGCTTTGTGAAAAACATGAAAAAAAAAACTTAGCACCCTTGTTTTTTTTTCTAAATTTGGTTCTTTTTTTCTTCAGAAAACAACGATTATAACGATTCACATTTAGTAGAAACAAATTGAAAAAAAAATAATAATAATCGTAGCATGTTAGACGTTAACAATTACAGGAATACAAAACCCCTTTGTGAAGTTAACAACTGTATACCGTTATCATTCAGTAAACGAAAATTAAAACATTGTATACATATTTCTAGTTGCTTCACTAAATGGGATCATGCCTAAAATCAAACCCTCAAGAAGTAGTCTACTAAAATTTAGATAGATAATTTGAGATAGTTATTGTTTGATCATACGTTACCGAGCTTTTACTGATTTCAAATATTTATGAAATGCGTTTATTCTAAAATGCAATATTCTAACTTCTATTTTATTCTACAATGGAAATTTTACCTAATCTTCCTTTACTACATAAAAAATTTACTTAAACTTTACAATGTACAAACAAAGTTTCCAGTAACTAGTATTCGATTCAACTTGGTGTAATGCTTCATACTAGTGCTCAATTGTATCAAAAGTAATGAATAACGAAATGATACGATGTTAAAGTGACATGACTCGATACAATACTACGCTAGCGCTTAATTGTACAAAAGTAATGAGTCATGATTTGACAGTAATGAGTACTGATTGGTTTAGTAATGAATACATACAGGTACACAATTTCTCATCACTTTCACAGCTCTAATGTTAATGGAGAACAGTTATAAGAAAAAACAATTTGCAGTCATTTGGAACTGCCAACAGATATGAAAACTTAAAACTAAAAATATCATACACGCAACACATAATACTTATAGCTAAAGATATACTAAACAGCAATAATTCCGTGTGGATGTAATGACCTGGTGACAGGGTTTTCTACTGGCTGCGCTTTCCACGTTTCTTAGCCGGTAGTGCTACCAGCTACAAGGGACCTATAGTTTAATGTGGAATTCAAACAATGGAAGTATTCTGGTGTACTTCATATTACACAGCAATTTATGCTAGATATGAATGTTAGTTTAATGGTCTATGAAAATACCCACCAAGACAGATTCGAACCGGGGACCTTTTGTTCGCCAGTCAGATACCTAAACCAGAGAGCCACCAGACCGCCACAGATATATTATTAACATCAGCATGTTGGTAATGCAAACCATTCAAAAATCACCCAATGCTCCTAAAGAAGTTTTCACTTCAAAAACTAAAAATCTATCATATAATCGAATACAACTCCTAAAAATAAATACTCATCATGAGATTGAAACCTGCAATGAGGAAAGAGAATTTTCAGAAGTAAGCGCACTAACCACTGAGCTACCTTAGCGCCTTGTTTTGAAGTATATGTGTGCTAACTACTATCAAAATCAGATAAAAACTGTGGGTTTGTATGAACAATGGTGACAGAACTTGAGGTGAGGGGGGAAAGGAGGAGAGGGTTTAGGTTTCTGTAAATCAATCAGTGTTTTTCTATTTGTTTTAAAGTACAAATATGCAAAATTCCATCAAAATTGGATAAAAACTATGAGTTTGTAAAAAAAGATTTTGCGAAAAGCGTCCTGCGCGCGTACTATACACACAACAGGTGACTTCTTGCAACTCACAGATTTGCCCCCTCCCCCCAAACACTGCAAACTTCAGAAATATTGGATGTTTGAATCCTAATATCCACAAGAAATTAGTAAACTTAAAAAAAGATCTGAATAGATTTTTGAATTCATTGTTCAGTACAGAGGTGAGAGCATCTTTTTGAATCTGCACATTTCAACTCGGATTATGCTTACAACTGCAATATCAACGCATGTTGCAAACGATCTTCCAGTAAGCTAAAACTAATACTTTCGTATTTGAGGACTAAAATGTGTTATCAAAGGTTATGCGACCTAGCTTTGCTCAGTAAAGCGCAAGTAGAAAAAGATTTTGAAAATTTTATCAATCTATTTGTATTGCAGAAGGCAAGGAAGGTGCAATTTTCAGTTTAAGACTTACATAATTTTGTTCTAAATCAGAAAATAAGTGTTTTGTAAGATTCACAATTAATTTATTTAGTGCATCTATCTATTTTGGTATGCCCCTGCCTGCAACCCCTACTGTTACTACACTTAGTAAAGCCCCAATAAAATTCTCTCATATACTTTTTTTCATCTTACCTAAGGTTACACTAATTTCCTTTTTCCTAAAAAAAAATAAATAAATAAAAAGCCTGTTTCTAATTGATCCTGCATACATCTCTCTCATCGCTATTATATAACAACATAATCTTATTCTTATTTTTTCATTTTCCTCCAACTTTATGAGGCTTATCCCCCCTCCGATGGTAACTTCCCCACAGGTTTTCTGAAGTCTGGCACCTTCATTATGTTCACCGTATCTCACTTCTACGACCTGTTGCCAACTCCCAATCATCTTTTTCACCCTCCACACTAATCCCACAACTTTTACCTTCTGCCTCTACAAGCAGAGCTTGAAAGACAAATCGTCTTATCAGTCTCCCCGATCATATCACCGTCACATCCTGCTCTGAAATGTTTGTCTCTAAAACAAAATAGACAATTCCATTAAGAACCTCATTTATTGTCCATATTTCTCTCCTCCTCTCCACTACATTTATCTCAGTGAAACCATTACCTTACACAATATCCATGTTTTAGTTCTGTCAATGTCCCCATTCAAACTTCACTGAAAATTAAATTATCTATCAGCAAATAAAATGCATTATAGAAAGGGATTAATTATTATTTTTGTGCACTTTAATAGTACTAAAAATATATTGACCAAGTTAACAAGATAAATACAAATTTTGTTATTCTCATATTTGAAACTGTTACAATCTTAGTACATCATATACAAAATATTTATCTTACGAACATACACAAATGAGTTAGATTAGTAAATACATCTTTGAAAAACAAAAATTTATATCACAGGAGAATATTTAGAAGGTTAGTCACAAAAAACATACATTTTTCTCTTTTTCATAATTTTAAATCTTCAAGCAAAGGTTTACTTCGGTCCCACAGACCATCATACTGACCCTGATACGTTACAAGAGGAGAAACTTTTGTATTAAATTCACGTGGTAAGTATTTTTCCACAAAATCAAAGAAGTCAGACTGTGACTTTATTAGGTTTGCATCATAGAGAAGTTTCCGAACAGCTAATGCACTAATCTTCCAGTTTTTCTTTGAAGATATAGTACGTTTAACTTCATGACAAATAGTGACCACAAACTCCTCACACCTTAGTTGACCCTCAAAACCAAATTTTTCTTCAAATTTTGGCATCACACGTTGGTAAAACCTATCAGTGACCCAAATCTGAGGTCTTGGAAGACTATGTTTACGGTAGTTCGTCACCTTTATAGCGGTTTTCTTTGTAGCATTTGCAAATCTTCCTTTATTTCCTTTATTTGTTGTACCAAGGGAAACAGGCTTTTTCAACTGCTGAAGGGGATTATTATCAGAAGATTTCTTTGATGTGGTTTCATGCTCTAAATCTTCCTCCCAACAAAAGCTATATTCCATTCTCCTTGATTCAATAGCAGAATTTTCTTTAGGTGCTTTATTCTTTGTTTCCTTTTCAAAGGATGCCCATTTTGGATTGGTAGGTATAACAGTTTCATAAGTTAGGACAGGGATCTCAGAATAATTAGACACATTATTTTGATCATTAATCATTGCAAAATTTTGTTCACGACTTGAGGCAAAAATTTCTGTGGAACAATTGCTTACTTCTGACAAATCTAAACTGTTATTTCTTGTATGAAGTTCCTTCTCTTTTGTAGATTTGGTTTTACCAGGCTTCTTGGAAACTGCAAGGTGCTCCGAGATTTTTTGCTCTTGGATACTTCTGAATCGCTCAATAAGGGGCATATCACTGTCTCCACTGGCTATAGAATTTATATCAGATTGTCTGTCACTTATTGGAACATTCTGTAATTGTGGTGCAGGCATAGCAGTTTCATAATTTATGACAGGGATTTCAGAATAATTAGACACATTAGTTTGATCATTAGTCATTGCAAAATTTAGTTCGGCAATAATTTCTGTGGAAAGACTGCTTACTCCTGACAAAGGTAAATTGTTATTTCTTGTAAGAGATTCCTTCTCTCTTGTAGATTTGGTTTTACCAGGCTTCTCCGAAACTGCAAGATGCTCAGAGAGTTTTTGCTCTTGGCTACTTTTGAATCGCTCAGTAAGGGGCTTATCACTGTCTCTAGTGCTTGCACGACTTTCTTTACTGGCTGTAGAACTTATCTCAGATGCTCTGTCATTTATTGGAATTTTGTAAGATTGTGATAATGAGGCAGAATTTTTTATGGTGATATTTTTCTCCATCATGTTTTTAGATACACTAGCCATATTAGGCTCATCAGATACGCTAGTGTTTGATGCAACAGTTTCAATTCCTACCATTTTCTTTTCAGGAATACTAGCCACATCTGGTATGGCACACTTCTCGGATAATTTGGAGGAAGATGACCTGTGCTTAGATGACCTGTTATCTTCCTTTACTACAGAGATATTTTTTACGTTTTGAATGTCGGGAACAATATTTCTGGACATTATCTCAACCTGACCATGTGCCTGAACAAAATCATCAGCCAAGTTGTCCAGATTTTCTAATGCCTGACTAAGCAGAGATTCTGTCCTTTTTTGACTGTGCAATGGTGAAATTGGTGCATCAACTTCAATGCTTATTTTATTCATTGTTTTATCAGGAACAACTTCAGTATCTTTCATAGTAACTGCTTTGTAATTGGCTGAAATTTCTTTAATTTGATGTCTTGCAGAGTTATGATTAGACACTTCTTGTGAATGTGGCAATTCTTCTACAAATGATTTTGACAATTTTCTTTTAATCTTGTCTGTCTGTACAGGAGTAAGTACATCACTACAACGAGACTTTCTCCGTGAGTTTGTTCTAATCATTGTCGAATGTGGTACATCATCCGCGTTGAAAGTTAATTCGGAAGATGGGTTACTCACATCAGAATTATAATTTTGCACTGGATTTTCTTTGTTGTAATTCATTTCTTTTAACATATCCTCTGGTCGTTTGTCTAGCAATCTTTTTTGGTCACTAACTTTTGATTCATCAGTTTTTTGCACTCTTTCTTTCTGCAAGTCATCAAATAACCAAGGTGATTTGAACAGAAAACTTCCCTGTTTCTTTTCTGCTGAATCATTCGGAACATTATTTAAATGTGGTTCAACATTTTCAGGTCCAACATCAAGTTTATTGGTATTCAAATCATGATGTAACAAATCAGATTCTGGAGGATTATGTGAAATTAATTTATCTGATGGCAATACCTCCACACTTCTATTAAAATGTTTTTGTATTTTTGTTGCAGATTTATTTTTTTTCAGGAGAAGAAATTACTTCAGAAGAAGGAATGTGCAGTTTGGTAGATGCCATCTGTGGTTTGAATTTTGACACCGACATAGAACCTGGTGTGGATAAAGGGTCCCTATCAAATGGTTGATCAATTGCGGAGCCCTTTTCACTTTGTGAAATTTGAAGTACATTTGTGACTCGTACCTGTTTCTCTGGAGTTTCAATTTTTGTTGGAGATGCAGTTGTTGATCTACGAATGTAATTGTTGTAAATGTTTTCAAAAGCCCTTTGGGCAAATTCAGTTTTTGAACTTCTCTTTCCATCACTTCCAAAATCATGAGCAGACTTTGCTGGATCTATTTGCAGTTTACCATCACTATGAATATTTTCATTGCTTGATTTAGAAGAATCTTCCATCTCAGTAAGACTTCCAACCTTGGTAGATGCTAGTAATGGTTTGAATTTGGAAACAGTAAGAGACTCTTGCTTTGACAATCTTTTATTAGTAGATGATTTGGCCAAATGTGAAATTTCTCTCTTTCCTGGTGATCTTGACATTTTTAATTGCTGTTGTGCACTTTCTGTAAGCAATGGTGTATTATCCCTTGAAGATCTTGTCATCTTCTGGTGGCTGCTATCAGTTTTGTTTTCAACGACATTTTCTGCGATACTACTGTTGTGATCTGCTCCCAAATCATTAGCAGGCAAAATAGATTCTGTTTCACCTGTCTTTTTACTAGCCATAGCAAAGTCGTCTTTCTTGGCTGCAACTGCATTTCCAACCTTCTTCTGCGAGTGACTTGTAGTTTCTGACAAGTTTTCTTTGAGAAGTTCATCAAACAAATTTACCTGAGGTTGAGCAGATCGCCTTACTTGTATCCTATTTTTAAGTTTTACATTTCCTAGAGAACTAGATGAATTGCTAGGTTCTTCATGAGAACTGATAGCTACAATCTCAGTAGCATTTCCAGACTTTTTAGGCCTTTTTAAATGAATAGCAGCTTCTAATCTAGACCTGTGAGAAGAATCCAACTGATATGGATGACTCCTCCGAAGCTTCCGATGTTGAGATCTTACTAGCGCTGGAGAATCTGAAAGATTTTCAGAGGATGCTCCCATAGGAACTGCATCTGTATTGGCAATAGACTCAAAAATATTAGAGAAATTAAATTGGTTAACTACTCTCTTCACAGTTTTTCTTTTAAAATTTGGTGCATTTGGCACCTGAAATTTCAAAGAATCTATACTGCTGGTTTCAGACTTTTCAATCTTTGAGCGTTTGTTAACCAATTCACTTACTTTCTTAGTGTGAGCACTGGACAGTACTAATGAGAAATCAGTTTTCAATTTGTTACCTGCTTCAATGTCTACATTAAAACCCTCCAGTTGCTTTGATTCAAAATTAGATTTTTTTAGACCCAAATCTCTTTGTAGAATAACGCTGCTGAACTTGTTTCTCCAAGCTGTCAGAATCTGAAGAGACTTGCGGATCTCTTTCTTTATTCACAACCTTTTTCTCATTGCAATTAACAAAAAAATTTTGAAGGAATTCTAACATTTCATCATTTCTTTTTTCCATTGTTGGCAATTTCTGACGACAAGTACTTTCCTGTCTATTCTCTACTAGTCCTTCCCCTTCCAGAGAAGTCGAGAGACGCGAGGATACAGGTGATACTTCTTGCTGCATGTTTATATTGAAATTTTCATGATTCATTACATAGTTGGATCTATTCAGATACTTCTTGTACTTGGAATCAAAAGATTTGGAAGATAATATGGCTGTGTTGTCGTGAAGAATATTTTCGGGAACTGGACTCTGTTTAAGGAATTTTTGCCAGTCCTTGTTTGCTGAAACAAAGAAACATTTTTAAAAAACTGAAGCAAAGTGTTGTTTAATTTAATTAAACTGAACATTAGGTACTATCAAGAAATAAAGTTTATCCTTAGTGTCTAAGAATCCATATCTACAAATTCACATATATTTCTATTTGCTCCTATCTTTATTTGACATGGAATAATGAAGTTATTTAACATATTGTTAAATTATCATCATCGAATCCACAATTTTTAGCTGAAAATTTTTAAAATTTTTGGGTGGCTCACATTCTGAAAATTAAGTATGCTGGCTGAGAAAATTATACCTACATTTTCCAATATTTTGTCTTTTGAACTGAAATATTCTACAACATTAAAGAAAGTCTTTACTTCAGACGTCTAATCTTGGAAGAGATGGAGCATCATTTTATTGCATAAACTGTATTTCTGTGGCTAAACAAAACCATTTCAAACTTAGTCTACTATAGCATGCATAATTTTTTTAAAAACAAATTTATTCAGGATACCTTCCTCATAATTGTTCCAGTTGAACATGGAACCAAAGCTGTTTTAATGTTGAAATGGGCTTTACAGTAAGGGGCAATCACATTACTACAGCCATGCAACAAGAGTAGGTACACATTTCTATAACCCACTTGTTCGATTCTTAAAACAAGGCCTATTTTCAGCGTGGTACTCAAACAAATTTTCTTTACTGGCACAAATGTCACAACATTCAACAAAAATATTCTTAGGGTGCTGCAAAACAATCCATTGCAATAAGAAAAAAAAAATTGTCAGCAATGTTGATTTATTATTGCAGAACAGAAGAAACAAATTTTTAATTCTGTTAAAACAAGAGCAGGAGTAGTCGAAGCATTAGTCACATTAAAAATATTTGTCAAGTTTTTGTGGATTTGGAAAACAGAGGCTTTTTCATACAGATGTAAACTGCCTAAAAAATTATCACATCAATGGTCATACCTGCGATTTCATGTGATACTGATACTATCAGAATAGAATGTAAAAAGTATACTTCTCTTAAGTGAACTCCCTCACTCTTTACAGGAAGAATTTTCTATAAACATATACTAGAGAATTGTGTGAAGTGTGAAAAATTTGTTCTGAGAAAAGAGTCAAACACAGTTGATCATCATAAACAACTTTTAATATTGCTCAGTATTGTTAAGGAGCTTAGAAAGACAGTAATAACACCAGTTTACTATAATTAAATGATACAAAAAAACTGGCATCCAATGATATTACTACAATTTCCAGTATCAATGGAAAAAATTGATGCACTGTAAGAGTGGAATTAGTTTGTCACACCAATGTAAAATGCTTAATCTTGTCAATAGAATGAATAGCTTGTAACAGGATTGGAAAACTCTAACTAACCTGTTAGTGTAATGATAAATATAAGTCTGAAGTTTAGACTTAACACAATGTTCTGAATAAAAGTTCATTACAAAAATATAAAATGCTAAGTTCTTAATATTTCGTGATCACCACTTCTTAGGTAAAAAGAAATATTTAAATTTATTCAAGTCATAACAGGAATCAAACAATTTGCTACTACACAAGAAGATAAAAAAAAAACTAAAAATGTGATGTATATAGAATAATGGTCAGGAGCTAAAGACAGAAAAGAAAAACTTATGCTGCAGATAAAGCGGCAGCTCGTGAATAAAATTAGTGGGGGGGCTGCTTTGAAAATATAGACCTAACAATTCATTATTACTTTTAAATCAAAAGATTGTTTGAATAATAAAGCAGGGCTGTTATATTTGGGATTGAGAGCCCTCTTTACTTAAATATAACTTTCTCATGGAGAGAGAGCTGTGAAAACTTAAGTTGCTGAAGTTCACTTAGTCACAGAATATATTTCTTTTGACTGCGAGGATGCCGTAATAAAAATTTTATATAAAATATAAAGAGAACAATAAGCAAACTAGCAGCACCGGTGTGATCACCTAAATCTAATATATATTAATAGATGTTAGTGGGTAATAATTTATGCCATTTCACTTCTATACCAAAGTAAAGCTAAAACAATGGAGTTCGCCCATTTGATTGAAGTTAAAGTCTAATAAATATACATAGCTTTATTCCTCATCAATGTCAAGGTCATTAGAGGTGGGGAAGGACTGGTGCAAGGAATGGGAAGGAAGTTTGGCCATGGCATTTTGAGGGAACCATCCTGGCATTATCCTGAAGTGGTTTCAATAAACCATGAAAACCGAAATTAGGATAGCTGCATTCTCCTGAATGCGATGCTAGAGCATTACCACTCACACACCATGTTTGCTTAAAATTATATATATTATATAAACTATACTATATCTATACTATTATAAATCTGTAAGGAAGCCACATGTTTCTGAGGAGTATGAACAGGTATCGCAAAACCCACTGCAGCAATTTGGATGGCATTTTCAAATTTTTAAAACTAATAGTCCAGTTCAAAACCTGTTTGAATAGCTAGTGACTTATAAGTACCAAGAGATGGAGCAAGTAATTGAAATCATTTCTAAATGGAAAATTATGTGCCATGGATCCCACTGTATTTGAGATGTGCACTCTTTTCAGGAAAAACTTAAAATTCTACTTAATTTTTTGGCTTCATATCTTTAGTTTTTCAGTTTTCTCGAAAGCGCAAGTAAATAGTATATGTAAATCCTGCTACTTTGCACACACGGATCTTGGCATGTACTTTATCCTTTTTATTTTAATACAAAAAAATTAACATCGAGAACCAAAAAATATAAATTTCATTTAAAAGATTTCCTTTCTTTTAGTTATTACCTTCGATTCAGTATTCATATTGGATGAAATTAAGTCAATACAGAGACAGCTGGCCACAATTAGAGCGGCAACAGGATCAAGAAAAGCCAATAGAGAAAAATGGACTGGTAAATGTTCATAAATTTGGAAAGTTCTATTCACAATAAAAATTGTTGATAAAAATCCTTGAATCATCTGAAGAAGTGAACGATCATCTTTGATTATGTCATTATTTCAATCAGAGACGGGTTTGCTGAAATGTTTGCAATAATTGCAAATTCTAAAATATTATGTGCCATTAAGATGTGTGTTGTAATTAGTGGGAAGCTGAAATATGAGAATAATAATTGTTAGCAGTGAGTTGATTTTAAAAAGCTTAAGACTGAAATAAACGAAATGTTCACAATAGCAAAAAAAAGAAGAAAATTTGTTAAATGTAGATCGAGAAATTATCTTGTATGTAGTAAGGATTAAAGATATATGTGCTGATCAAAAAGCCATTGTAGGTAAAAAAAATAGCATTGTTGACAAATATAATTATCTATTATAATTTAATGGATGACAGATAAAGTCATCAAACTTAGTAGTGGAAGCAAGGATGAACATATATCCGATAATCTGAATCAACCCCTTACAGAAATGGTCATTACAACCCATTAATAATTTGTCGAATAGAGGGTTAAAACCATTGACATGAATTGGTTAAAAGGGAAACCACTGACATGAGTTAGTTAAAGGAGTGTTAATGAAAGATGTAATCGTTTACTAATTAAAACTAAAAAGTTTAGTGAACTTGGATGCAGATGTATGTTGAGAAACAAGGAATAATGATTTGATTTAATTTAATTTAGATGGAGCACACACCCACTGGTGGAAATTTCCATACACACCGATTTCCCCCCTTTCCTGTAGCCACCAAATTTTGCCTTCTACAAATTTCAACTTTAAATTTTTCTCTATTTTTGGTAAATTAATCATAAATTCTCTTGATAACTTATTCCAATCCCTGGCCCATTTAACTATGAAAGAAAATCTTTAAAAAATCACAATGAAACGGAATGATTGAGGATGCAATGAAAGGATAATCTGAAAGTATGGTGTAAAATAATAAATGATTTTGTACATGGAAGATTTAATTAAGAAGTATAAAAAGTTTTGGCTGCTGCTAGCATTATGTCATTATCTTTAAGTCTATTTGTAACAGGACCCATGAATAAGATTTTTTTTAAATGTAAAAATAGAAATTAGTCAAGAAATGTTATACTGTTACTGACAGTAATGATCTCATCAGCTAAGGAGACGTATGGAAGTTAATGTTTAAGAATAACATTTTCATTTTGTTGCAATGAAAGATTTTGAGAGAAAGTTTGATTAGATAAACAAAGTTGGTTGTTCAGTTTGGCAGATTGCAGTCAAAACAGACCAGGAGGCAGACAAAGTAATTGTAAGAGTCCTATCTGACTGACAGGGTAGCCGAGGGATAGATTTGGGTTTGTTGTGGACTTTAACTGTGGTGGGACTCTAGTGGAGAGTTTAACTAATTTCGTGGCATTCTTGCAGCTGTAGAAGTCTCTTGTATCTTGATGGTCTTGACCTCTTGCGTCTTGTGGGCTAATTAATAAGATGTAATTTGTCAGGAACAATGTGACACCAGCCGATTAGTAGCTTTGGCAACCAGGATAGGGGAAGGCTGGTACGTGCTAGATGACCAGCTGAGATTCTATCCTATTATGAATGATAACAGGCATCTAACGGTTATGAGGTCCCATTTAATGACATTGAAAGCCATGAACATACAGCCGATAACATGACTGCAAGGATCCTCCCGACAGCGCCTATATGAGATGCTAATTGCATCTGATTGAGTAATAACTCATAGACTAATGGATTATTGTATGATTGGATGGCAAGCCAAGTGGCTGATGGTATGCCGCAGTGCCTACATGGTGAACAGACT
The DNA here is from genome assembly GCA_031002005.1 of Vandiemenella viatica. Taxonomy (NCBI): domain Eukaryota; kingdom Metazoa; phylum Arthropoda; class Insecta; order Orthoptera; family Morabidae; genus Vandiemenella; species Vandiemenella viatica. The sequence continues at coordinate 195,946,978 of CM061919.1, forward strand.
TGAGCGAAGAGAGTAGGTTTTACTGTTAGAAACCCATACTGGCTGATGAAAGCTACCCGCGGAGAATGAGCTGTCTACTCGTCAATGACTGCCCGCAGAGTGAGAGCTAATAATTCATTGCTACCTCGAAGGTGAACTTTATTGACGTCAAAGAGTCAGTTCCAACTAGTAATATCGATCGAGTCAGTGTCTCAGCACATTCCTAACAAACAATACTGCGCTCAGCTCGGCGCGTGCGAAGACTGGCCTGCTCGCTACTGAAATGAATTCCAATAAAATATTCTAATTTCCTTTTAATAAACCTATAAATCCATTACGCTCCTGACATAATCACTTGTCCAACCCACACAATAGGGACATCCTGTACTCATTCAAGACTTTGTTCTCTACCTGCCCTTATGAAACAAAGTATTTGTGAAAACTGAGTGTGAAATGTTTATAAGAATCATCTGGTCGGCCCAACAGGACAGCTGGTGAGTGATGTTTTGGTGTTTATACGGAGTCATTCCATTAAAAAGTATGTACATATATAAATACTTTTAAAAAAGGGATCCCATAAAACGATATCAATCTGAAAAAAATTTCAATAGAAATTAAGTATGTCCTATTGAATGGCAAAGTTTTTTAATACTAAAATACAGCCTTGTAAAAAAAAGTAATTAACCAACTATAAATATTTAGGATGCCAATTAATTTTAAATCTAAAGAAGAGATTCAGAAGCATCAATGGAAATATTGTTAGATATGTTGTGTTTATTTGTGAATATATAAAATGAAGTGGGTTAAAAATTTCAGCTTATTAGAGCGTTTATCAGTATAAAAATTTCTGCTAGAGTAGAAGTTAGTGTTTATTGATTCAAGAGACACCCGGTATTACTGCTGAAACAGAATGTGTTGTGAAATTAAGATTTATAAACGCTATTGTTAAATGATAAGTATAGTGTATTTAAGAAATAGTTTAAATACATGCTGGCTCCATCTGAATGGATTCCACACAAACTGCGGCAGAATAAATCGCGTTAGCAGTATGAACATGGATCTGAAATCTTGTCAAATGACATATTTGCAAGGAACAGTTGAAAGTGAAGTATTTCTTTTGTAACTATGTTAATATTTTGTAAACAGAACTTAAAACTGAACAGTATTTAAAAAAAAAAAAAATGGTGATCAAAACATTGATAGTGACAAGTGATGATGGAATTTCAAATTATTCCAGAGGACAACTTGAAATCATCTCATGGGGGAGTAAGTTTTAGTGTACCCTCAGGTATTACTGGTAGTGTGTGCATGTAAGCATAGCTTTATTTAGCCAGGTTTGAACTGGGTGACAAAATTCCACATGCCGTTGTTGACAGATCTCACAAAGTCTCACCAGAGGAGGGGGGGAGGGAGGGAGGGGGATGTCCACTGGAATTCTAGAAAAACACCTCACATCATTAATGGATGGCCCCTTACACAGCAAGCTATGTCAGAGGTGAAGTCAGATTAGGCCCTTATGAAAATCCTCTCCCAGACAGGAATTCAAACAAGGAGCTTTTTGATCTCCAGGCAGACACCTTAACCATAGAGCGCACCAGACTGCTTTATACTAGTGATAAGAACCAATGAAAAATAAATAAACGGGCAAGTTTTTTAATGTGTGTTTAGTCTCTTTGATCAAGAGTCAACATTTACTATGGAAGAAAGCATTTTCTCACAATACATAATTACAACTTCCTGAATTCCTTGATCAAATGACAGGATACTACTGTACATATTGAGGACTCTCAAAAAATAAATTTAATTCTATAAAACTGTTCGTTTATTCTTTCACATATACATTTGACCGATTACTACAGTAAGGCTTGCTGTTGATTAATAATGCTAGTAAACTATTTTAAACTAACTATACAGTGAAGACTGCTTGTTTACTCTACACCTTGAATAATATTGTGTTCCCCCCACCAATGAGTAAAATAAAAAAAACCTATTATTGTCAAAATCATATACAACACCCTATTAAAACCAGATATTAATTAAAACCCATTTAAAGTAGTTTTAAATTATAATGAAAATTACGGGAGGCTAATTACATCTACACTTCAACTTCATCCACAAATTTACTGTTGAACATATGTTCATAGACTGTTTACAAGACTTCCTAGAGACATGACTGGTGGCCGAATTCCTTGCAGGTTGTGAGAGCCTGCTAGGGTACCCATGAATATGCATCTCTTAGCAGTGGTTCAATTTGATTTCAGGCAGCAGATACAGGGTAGGAGCGTGCGGATTTTTGGGAACAAGAACTGAAATTGAATGAGGAAGGTATTGCAAAAAAGTTTGTGACATTACAATGCTATAAGCTCAGGACCTGTTAAAGTCAACTACGTTGAAGTATCGATAATCGATACCTATCAAAAGGTACATCATTGTACTAGACTCTCTGTAAGAGGCTAGCAATTGCTGTATGGAAGTCGCAGGTGTGTGTTGCGTGGGGACTACAATGTCAGATAAGTGTGGTGTAGTGAAGTTCTCCCAAGTCAAAATGGATATGTAATTTGTGCTGCCATACCGGGACAGAAATTTTGGCCTTCGTTCCCACCAAGACAGGCCAAGTAACATAAAATTGCAGAAACACACCACTGGAGAGGGTGTAATAAGTGTTAGATGAATAGTGATTGTTGTGTGGTTACTAACCATGCTAATGACTGAATAAACGTCTAGTGATTGAACTTTTCACTCAGAAGGACCTGCAATATCAGATACACAGCATTTCATATCATTTTCGGTTGGTGGTTGGTGTATGTGTGCTCGTTTGAAAACTGTTTGAATAAAAGCGTATTTCAGTATTAATTGACTGTGTATGTGGTCAGTGTTATAGTACCTCGTAAAGTAGTAAATGTTTAAATAAACTGAGGATTGAAAATTAATTGCAAGTACAGACCATCCAATCATGGTGACCGCATGTACAAATAAGAATATATGAAGTCTGAAACCTTTCCTTAGCTGGGTCAGAATATAGATCACCAGTTGTTTTACAAGTTCTGGAGGATGTTGAATAAAATCTTCATGCTCTTGACATCTGGTAAAGCCTAGATAATTTATTAACACAATTAAAATAAGAAGTTGAAGTAAATGCTGAAATTAGCAAAGTTCCAGCAAGTTTAAACACGTGCCTATCAATGTTAGGTTGAGATTATCTGGAACTAAGTAGTCCAGTTTTATAGCAAAAAACATGTGAGTCAAATAGGCCAATAAGATCTGATATTCACTGATTTTGATGTTGTTCTATCGAGCTTAGCTCCCAACACTGACACCAGAGAGTAAAATTCGATTGTAGATTACCTTGGGAAAGACATCAACATATAAAGAATAATCACCCGATCATCCACAATAACTATTGAAGGTTCGAATGCTACAAAAACATCATTTAACTTTGAACTTAAAAATCATTTAACTAATTTGAAAAGTTTCAAATTCTAAAATGACAGTTTCATTGTCAAGAGCAAAACACCTTGTCCCGTGGTACAAACATGGCTAACTCACTAACATCCATGCAGCCTGAAGTAAGGCAGACAATTTTCACTGAATCAGGTGGCATATTGCCTTATTCTACATTTCTGCCCTCAGTCTGGCTACAGTCCGCTGTCCTGGTCTTTTCTGTAGGAAATTCCCTTTCACCTCGTGTTGAAATCATTGCACAATATTTTCCATTTTCTCAAAGCAAGAAGGTCTCACTACCTAGTTCACTATCCTCATGTTGTAAAAAAGTGTTTTTTTTTTTAATGTTTTAAAATACTGTTAAAGAAGCCAGTCAGCAAGACTGTTGGTGGATCATCATCATCATCTTCTTCCGTCTCCAGTTTCCCGGGTGCGGTGTAAGAGTGCTCTCCACTTTTGCTTGTCCAAGTACGTTTCCTCTTCTTGGATTTTGGACCATTGTACACCTTTATCCTGTAGGTCCAATTTCAAAAGATCAGTCCATCTCCTTCTGGGCCAGCCTCTTGGCCTTTTACCCTCCAATTCTTTTTCCAGCCATATCCTCTGTGATCTTGTAGGGTCCATCCGCTTGACGTGTCCTAGCCATCGCATTCTTGCATTGGCAATTTTTTCTCGGAGGGTTTCACTGACTGGGATCTGTTTGCATATCACTTCATTCCTGATATTGTCTCTTCTGGTTTTCTGGACCATTGATCTCAGGAACTTCATCTCGGCCGCCTGGAGTCTGTTTTCATCTCTGTTGGTAGTGGTACATCTTGGTGGATCTCATCGCTAAAGTGTGAAAACTGGGATTCTTTTAACGGATTATATGTCCCAGTTTGCTATCTAACCGATAGTTACTCAACTAAAGGTTGGGAAAATAAATATTTTTGGGGTAATACTGAAAAGAAATACTTTCAATTTTGAAAATCACTGTTTATTCTACCCCGCTGTATCTCAAATTCAAGTCACATTCACATTAGGCAGAAAAGTTCTTTAAGTTAATAAACTTTCTATATTAATACACAAAGAAGAGTCCAGATTTAATTATCACTCCCTATCCAACATGACTGCCCATGCTATCAGTTATACAGCTCTATAAGATCACACGAATATACTTCATTCTCACTGAACCAACAAGCACTGACACAATCTGCTCCAGACTAACTACCACTGAAAAGAGCTGCTCTCTCTCTGTTCCTTCTAATAATAGACTTTTCTGTCACCACCCTGTGTTACCTTAATTCTCCAATCCTCAACTATGCACCAACTTATTTCTCGTCATGCTCTCTCTTCACTATCTTTTCAATCCGTGAAATTATTCTATTTTTTCCCACGTATTATTTGAAAATGTTCCTCTTTACTTTAGTATTACTTTTTACTTGTTGATTTTCATAATTAATGTAAGTTTCTCTAAAAAATGTGTAATTTACCTTTCTTTACCATCTTTTAAATACTTCTTATATACCACTTATCTCCCTCCAATTGTTATTTATCCAACAAACTAAAAGCAGATACATCTTCCTTGCAACTTCTAATTTAATAATATCTATACTAATTTTCTCTTCAGAGTTCTTAATATAGTAAAATCAAGCATTTTTATATATGCTATTTCTCCCATAATTTATATCTTACTTTTCTTATTCCATTAATCTCATATCACTTCAACTTTCTTTCTGGCCTCTAGATTTATGAACTTTATACCCACTTCAAATTAACCCAAATCATGTTTTATCAATATCATGCAAACATCTCTTTTGCACTAAATTTAAATCCCACTTTTCTAAGTAAATAACTTTCATACCTTGGTTTTTTTTTTATCAATCCAATACAAATACATTTCATTAACCTTGTGACAATTATTATTCCATAATAAGATCTAAATTTTATGTTTTGTTAATTGCTGGGCTTTTTTAAAAAAATTATGTTCATATGCTTCAAATATAATAGTAATAAAACACTAAGTTTGGTCACTCTGTCATTACGTCATGTCCGTAACACTCCCAGTCTTCAATGTCAAACTAACAACGGCTAGAGATGTCACTACCAAATCGTGATTATGCACATTAGTTAATAACAATTTTATTTAGTTAAAGAACTGTGAAGTAATGATTGCCAGAACACTGAGAGAAAATTAGGTATTTCATTTAAATCGACATGTTTATTATTAGTTACTTTTGGTTTAGTTATATCCATTCAATGTAGATGTTTTCATTATGTTCTCTAATAGCGGTTATAGTTACTTATGAAAAATGGGGTCACATTTATATCACAATGCTGTGGATGTGTTAATGCACCTGCATGTGATGGAAGCTTTCATTTTAGAATGGAAATATTAACATTCGTCATTATAGCAGGGGGAAGGAATCTTGCTGTTGTTTTTGGAGCTTTAGGGTGTGTCGACTGTGTGGTCATTAGCACACTAACAAACTGATATGGCACCGAAGCTTTAAAAATGAGCCTAATTGTTGCCAGTATAGCCAACTGTAAATAAGTTAACCACACAGACAGCAGAAACAAATCAAATACTAAAATAATGACTTAGCTTTTTAGGCCTTGGTCTCTTTACAAACTTACTGGTTGGCTGTAAAAAGTCAACCAGATTAAACAAACAATAAAATGAGAAAATTTACATATTTGTCAGTGTTATATATTTTGTTTTTTAAAAGATATGGTACCTGATTTTACCTCCAACTTGTTGTCACTGGTATTTCTCAGAAGAATGAACCTTCTTGAGAAGATCTTGTCTGCCCCTTGGCATGTCATGGAAAAGTTTGTTAATATAGTAAGTGTAGCTTGAACTGTTTCTGTACTTATTCTGATGCTATGTGATGTCCCCCTCATATTCATTGAGGAGAAAACTATCTACTGATGTATTACTCCCAGGAAGACACAAAGACAGCTCTACTAATTTGCGAAGCTGAACATATGCGACCATTTTGTTAGAAAAATGTGAATAAACTTCATTCCATCTTGAGCAAACACCAACACTGGATTCATTTTATCCATCTACTTTATCTTTTGACACAAATTCCTTTAAAGAAGAAATTTAATTGATTTCTTTCTTTAAATGAATGCATTAGAAAATTAGGGCTTTTAAAAAACGTATCGCTAGATTAAAAAAAAAATCTGGGGTCAACAGTAAAAATCCCGGGACATCACGGAGACGGCAAACGGGGACTTCTGGGAACCCTAGTCTACGAAGTAGGAAACTAACTCCACATCAAATTTAATTCTGCTGAGCAATAAAGACATGATTCCACAAAGATCTATCCAAACTTTCACATTTGTAATTTTATTAAGATTTATTAATAATTTTAACACAATTCTTATAAATTTATTGTTGCTCTTTTTTCCCCTGCTCTATTAATACAATTCACATTTTTATATTCATGCATATCTACTTTGATATTTCACCACCCACTGTGACATATATATCTATAATTTTTTTTCCCAGAGAGTTATTGACAATTCACAATAATTTGTTTACCCCCACCGCCTCAACCTCCCCCACCCTGTTATCCATGGAGAAGCTAGATTTGTGGTAAGCTGTGGTGTTTGCTCAGCCCACTTGCCAAATGGTCCCATCCTGTCAACATGACTAAAATTTCAAATCGAAATATTTTGAAGTGTGTTTGTGTTTTTATGTTTGACTACCCCTCCCATCACCATCCGTGGTAAGTGATGGGTCATTTTCCCTTCCCTTCCTTATTTTCATTGCCTTATGGCACTTTCATTGCCACCATTATCCAATTAATAAGCATAGAAGATAAAATTGAGTCCACCAAAGTGTACTCAAACTGCAATAAACATGCAAGACAACTGAATTAATATTTTATGTTGCTTTTGTCCTTGCCTCTTCTTTTGCATTTCAAAATCGGCAAACCATTAAAAAAATTTAAAAAATTTCCCTAAAACATGAACACATTCAACAACAGTGATTAATATCTTACTAACCACACACAGTCACTGCAAGTTAATTGTGAAGACAGCATAAACTTGAGTGCAACATAGAATTATGTGGTTCTGTTCTTGCATTTACACTACATGTATTAACATGTCCCATCCTCAGATAAGCAATTATGGAATATACCAACAATCTGAAGATTTATTATGATGTGAATAAACGATACAGCAGATACATACTGGGTACTGATGGGTCACTGTTCGAGTTGTCTGTAAGCAGTGGTGATTCCTGCAGAGACTTCCTGTGTCTGTTTGACCTGAGCAGTTTTTTCCCCTCCATATTTGTTTCCAAAAGAACTGAAACAGGATGTTTAAACTTAAGGATAAAAAACTAAAAAATAATAAAATTATCATTTTAAAATGTGAAATCATTTCCTCAAAAGTTTATATGGTGTTTCAAAACCCAGAGTAAAAACAGTTTTTACACATGTAGTTTATATATTATTTTAACAAATAATTTGTATTAATAGAGACAAGTGTGTATGGATTAGATTTACAAATATTAGCATTTGGGGGAGGATAAGGCACTGTACTGACTTAGCCACAAAAACTTGACACCTTGGAATAAAAGGTAAATTACTTCAAAGCCTTCAGAATCAGCTGTTTAACATCAAACTTGACAAGTATTTAACAATTACAAAGGTTGATACTTCGAGAAAAAAAAATTGTTTTTAATCTGTTAATATTACTTCCTAACTCTTTTGATGACTTTGGTAAACTGTAATAAAAATATTATAACTGGACAAAACACATTTATTAAAATGAATCAAAATGTTGAAAATAGAAAACAGTGTTCACACCACAATATTAGTGGACAAACCTACAACACAGACCAGTAGACAGAAAAATTACTAGGTATATGGCACAAAATAGTTTAATGAGAAATTTGAACACTGCCGAACAATGTGAATGACTATTTAAAAAAATTAAAACTTCAATAGGTGCATTAGGCGATGTTTGGATGGGCATAAATTCATGAGTTTGTGTCTTCCCCTCACTGACATGCTATGATGTGCTGCAGTATCATATGTGCATTGGAGGCACTTTGGATGGGTAAAATCTTATGAGTTTGTACCACCAACATCCTGTAATAGCAGCATATCTGTAGCTATAAGTATGACATTGTAAAAGCTCTCTAACCTAAACTTAAATGGAATAGTATTTTATGAAGCACTTATAGTAAGCTAGAGTTTGATTGAATATGATCTGGTAGGTTTGTTTTGAAATTTCCTGTAAATCAATGTACATAGACTTTGTTTTATGAAAAGAAATTATTTAAAGGCCATTTAATATGTTTAAGAACAGAATTGTGGAAGATAATTGCTTAAATGTTCGTAATTCCAAGTATTAATGCAAGTTACGATGTCTAAAGGACAATTTCCTACAGTTTTAAAATGATTTCTGTGATTAATTTTGTGTTTAAGTATCTTTAATTTCCATTTCTGACCATTTTGTATTAATTGTAAATAATTATGTATTAATGCTGATTGTTTTAATATTTTTCAATTGTTTAAGTGTTCTAGAAATTTTGATAGAGTTTATATAAAGCAAAGATCTGAGACAGAGAAACAGTTAGTTTTTTGGCAAAGTTTTCACCAACTACATTTTATGATGGCCAAGAACTGTATTGTCTATGGAAGGAGTGTTGTATGCAATCTCTGGATTATATCGCTCATTTGCTGCAACAGTGACATAATTCAAAAACTTCAATTTTACAGGAGGACGAGATCAAATGTTTCATGTGTAATAACTTTATGCATTCACTAGAAAAAAACTTATATCCATGTTTTATAGAAAGAACAAGATGTAATAGAAGGGAAAATGTACAATATCAGTTGTAGGTCATAGGGAGATTTCCTTCGTATCCTCACAATCATCGTAATTTTGAATTATGACATTCTTGCTGTAATTATTGTTTTTATATCATGCCATAAGATAAAATGTGTCGTTTTTGTAATAGAAATAAGTACAAGACAGTAAATGTTTTTTTTCAATTTATAATTATGTCACAAGGTCACAATACCTGAAAACGATGGGGATTTTGGTTTGCTAAACAATAATTTCATCATAAGATGCTTTATTTTAATTTGGCAATAGAACTCAAAAAGAAAATATTTTTTTAAAGAAATCAAGAGTGTTTAAAAGTAATAATAATGAGAGCTTGCTTAAGAAAAAACAATCCGTTTTATAGAAAAAAGTGAACAAAATTATTTTCCAACCAAGCAACATTGTGTAGAAAAAAGTAATGCCTTAATCTTTTAATTCAGTCAGATTACAAAATTTTATAAACATCATGAGCACTCAAGTTATTATAGTAATTATCAACTTCAGGAAATGTTAGTTCAGCCTCAAGCTTTATCACATACAGGTAATCTTGGTTCAGTCTTGTTACATTTAGGTAATTAACTCCACAAACGTTACAACATTTCATAGAAAGATTTATAAAAACTTGGTAAAGCATTCTTAGGAATAATCTTAGGAGATCTTCGTTCTTTTGAGAAATTCCCTGTCTTGCATTAAATGCTGGATTTAATGCGAACTTTTCTTCTTCCTTTTGATTATTATTGCCTCTTTATAGTCATTCGCATACGAGTATTTATATATAAAAAAAAAAAAAACGAATTGGGAGAATCACTTTCAGCATCTTTACTTCTGATAATTTGAATGCTCCGAGGACCTATGTCTCCAGTCAGAGCTTTACTGACATAGAAATCCTTGTAACATAATTCTTTGACATGGAAAGGTTCTCTGCTTTTTTTCGCAAATCTAATTGCAGAGATGAAGGAATTAGGAGTATACGCTTCTGATAATGCGCTTAACCATTCTCTCTATCAAAGCGTGAACAGAATCGCCTTCATTCTGAGAGTGGCCTTTAACAAAGAATTTGTGTGTAATTGATTTCAGGCCTAAATAACGTTTGGAGTATAAGTAAAGAGCAAGAATAAATTTATTTTTCTGCTGCCCTGCACAGTTGTTCAAGTAAAATATAGAATCTGCATCTTGTTTTGTGGCAGCAATCTTTTTCAGATAATGAAAGACACATGTATTTAATTCGTTTGGACCATGATGGCCGTTTCCTTCATCCCACCTAAAACAATCACATGTATTAATCTTCAAGTCATATATAGTGAAATTGGGAACATTTAATTCAGATGTATAGTAGAACAGAGAAGTATCCCATTTAGGAAGTTGCATTACAACCTGTAGACCACCACAGCATTTGAATTTTCTTTGTCTGTTTTTTTCTCTTCTCTTGACAATTGTCTTTCGATAAGATGTTGATTAAATTTTTCTGGTAACCTCTGTGTTTCTTCACTGTCTGCATTTTCAAAAGCAAGTTTCATTTTTCGTTACAAAGAAAGATTTATGTGAAATATTAAATGTAGATTTCACGGGTTTTCCACTGTATGTTGTTGAAATGCGACAACGAGCTTTCAGCGGCTGACTTAATGCCATCTTCAGGTAGAATGTTGCGCTGGTTCTACCTGCACAACATTCTACCTGAAGATGTCGCATTTCAACAATATATGGCGGAAAACCCGTGAATACTACATTTCATCGATACGCCGTGAAAGCCTTCAATCTCACAATGAAATATTAAATTGTTTTTTCAATATTCTATGAAATGTAGTTTATTTGGCAAAATGAACTTATTTCTTTGCAAATAGCCACATAGTCCTCGTTGCAATTGATTTGCTTCCATTACTGAAGAACCTCGTTGTATTTGTCCTTAGGTAACGGCTTTTAGTTTACGATATCGAATCTGTGCTGCCTCACGCCTTCCCTTATCATTGAATCTAAAGATTTCTGGTTACCATGTTTACCTGTTCTATCAGGTTCCAATAGAACATTTACTAGTTTATTTTGTTTTTCCAGCACGATGCAAATAGGGCGGTCATTTATATCTAACGTTGTTTCGAAGAACAACTTACATACTCTAATCCTTTGGTTGTTTTGATTAAAATAAATGGTATTATTGTTTTTACGTTGACTTCTCATCCCTCCCACACGAATATATCAGTATCTGGGATTAACTGTTTGCATCGAATTTGCTATAAATTGCGCCTGTTTCTCAATGTCAATGTAGGATATCAAGATGCAGCCAAAAGCAAAGTTTTTTTATTTAATATGTTTCAACTTTTATTGAGTCTTACTTTTTTTCAAGGCAAAAATTAATGTCATGGAAAAAAAGGTAATTATAATATGAATGAAATTTGTCATTTATAGAAACATCTGTAACTTTCATAACATATTGCTTATTTTCTTCTCTTTTTTTTTTTTTGCTTTGATTTTAACTATTTACTTAAACTAAGAGACCCAAAAAAGTCTAAACCTCAGCATTGAATTAGAAAACTGCTTTTTATTGTTGACCGCAAATTTCTATCTTAATGTATATAATTAAATGCAAGCATTCTTTCAATTTTAAAAAAAATAAGTGTCCCATCTAGTGATAATATCAAAATTTTAGTAACAAGAGTGACATAAGTGTCAATCATAGAAGACGAAAAATATGTTTGTGGAGAATATTTCATGCAAGAACGTCATATCGTCTCAAACCACAAAGTGTAGACTAAGTATATGCAATATGGTATTTTGTAATAACGTCGTAACTCAAAATAATCCAACGACAAACAAGGTGGCTTGCATCAAGAGCGACACATTGAGGAATAAAACTAAAGGCACTTAAGCAGATTATTTCAAAAAGAATGTCACAATTTGATATAACACATTATTGAATAAATGTAAATATAACGTGAATAATCTTACCATTTAACCAACATCGACATAAACAAAAATACGCCGCTCTTGAAGAAACTTGTCGCTATGTTACTTGACAACAGCCAAAACTCAACTGATATATGACAGTGTTGTGAGTAAACTGGAGGGCGGTCTGCTGAGAAACAATGGTGACATAATCTGCTCTCTCTTGGCAATTAATTGAAGCTTAAATGTGTCATTTTACAAACTAAAAGAATATACGAAAATGAATCATCCTTTGGTCATAACTCAATAAAGGTCATTTTTTAGTTATGCCACTGTTGCAGCAAATGAGCGAATGTATAAATGTAACCAGTATATTTGACGTTCGCGTATTCTTTGAGAATAAAAACAAATGTTAAATTGAACTTTATGGTGGACTGATTAGTTATCATATTAATTACACCACCAATAATCTTATAACGTGTTGCATGTGGACAGCTGTGAAAGTATAGATTATACTTGTATCTTATAAAAGATTATTTCTTCATACAAACACAGTTTCAAAACAAATGAAAAAATACTTTTTATGTTTTATTTACAAAAACCTAAACCCTCTTCTCCTTTCACCCCCTCACCTTAATTTCTGTCAACGTTGTTCATACAAACCCCCAGTTTTTATCCAATTTTGATAGTACTTAGCACACGTATACTTCAAAACAAGGCAGTCTGGTAGCTCAGCAGTTAAGGCACTTATTTCTGAAAGTTTCTCTCTCCGGTCGTGGGTTCAAACACGTGGTGAGCAGGAATTTTTTGGGTATTTGATTATATGGGCTACGCCAGGACGTTCTGTGGTTCTGAGTCCACATTAAACTGGAGGCCCCTGGGGAAAGGAATTGGCCTTCCTGCCTCTGACAATAGCTTTGGGAAGATTCAACCAACCTTCAGGTTGTAGAGAATTAGATTTTTGAAGCAAAAACTGCTTAGTCACATTGGGCGATATTTGGACGCGTAAAATCTTACGAGTTCCCATCACTGACATGCAAATGTTAACAGTACATCTTTAGCAGTCTGATGGCTCAGTTTTTAAGGTGCCAGACCAGGGAATGAAAGGTCTGGGGTTCAAATCTGTCTCGGCAGGGATTTTCATACATCCTTAATGACCTTCACCTCTGGCACAGCTTGCTGTGTAATATGAAGTACGTCAGGATGCTCCTGTTGCTCGGATTCCATGTTAACAGTTTAACATGGAATCCATCCCCTGTACCTGATAGCACTACCAGGTTAGGTACGGGCAGTTACGACAGAGGCGGAATGCACAGCCAATAGAAACCATCACCAGGTCATTATGACCACACTGAATTATTATTCCTATTATTTAGTAAATCTGTAGCTGTAAGTATGATGTGTCGTGGGTATGGTATTCATAGTTTTCACTTCTGTAGGCAGTCCTCAACGACTGCAAATTTTTTTTTTTATGGCTTCATGCCTAGTAGACATCAAGGTCAAGTGGGAAAGGATGGGGACAAGGACAAGGAAAAGGAAAAGGAAGGAATTAGGCAACGGCCTTTGTAAGGGACTTGCGCGATACTGGTGTCACAATATCAGCTTATCACTTCAGCTCCAACCATGTAGTCTGTAGCCACTGGATAATCAACTGTATGAACTTAAAACGGCCACCACTTGTCTCGATTTCAACCTCAAGCTAGGAAAGGTTAGTTTAACAACTTGAATTAAAGTCACTGCTATTGTTTGAAAGTCAAAATTCACTGTATTCTCATAAATAAGTTATACGTGCATTACAGTTGAGGACTAATCAGGAACTTCTTCACCAAATAAATTGATTGCAGGAAATGAAATACAACCAGACGAAACCGAACCCCATTTTAAAGTTACATTGTTGGCTGTTAAAGTTCACTACTCTGTCAAAAATAGAAGATGGCTGCCACAACACACGGTCTACCGTGTAAGTACCTTATTACCGAAGAGGTTATGGGAAGGGAAGCTCAGTTTACCATGCCGATACCGATTATAAAACAATGTAACAAACCATTTATAATAATATTCTGTACATTTCTAATGGTTCCAGAACGTTTTAATAATAAATATCAAAGTGATAAGATTTGGTTAACAGTCCCACGTTGCGACTTTTCGAGAGTAAATTGTAGTTCATTGGGATAATCTCAAAACCTTAAAAGTACATTTAAACACGTCCCGTAATAGTTTCTCCAATATTAAATAAATTCTAAACAAAGTAATAAACATTTAATAGAAGATAATAGAAAATCTAAAATGTGAATGATACTACGCAGTTAGCCGGTAAGTCAGACATGAATTTCAGCTAAAATAATATATCTCAATAAATAAAAACTTTTGGAAAGTACTTAAAATTAATAAAGGAACATTGTAAAAGTAATACCTCGGTCTGAAAAGTTGTAAATAAAAAGCCAAATTGTAGGACGAAAAGTAAGGAAATTACCGATTCTAAGGAAGTACATATCTTCTAAACTACCGAACAGATTTGGATAATTTATACACCAATATAATCAGCAGAGACGGGAGAGCACTTCTAAAATAACTTAAAGCCCGAAATCTAAAATTTTTGACGGTCCATTTTTTGTACACAGATTTTTGAAATGACTAGGTAATCCAGTGTAGCAACACACCCCAGCTAAATAAATCTATAACTCCGTTCTGGAGCACTTAATTCATTATTACCAAGAGACACTAAACACGTATTTTTGCGGGATCTACCCACTGTGAATTTCTGGTAAATATCGGGAGATAAATCAAAAATTTCTATGTCTATTTTGACCACTTTAGTCCTAGTTTGATATAGGGAATTGCAGCGCCATGACAGGCACTCTGGCCTGGATTGTGAGCGAAGCAGGACGTGTGCGTGTTAGGTTGCGGCGAGCTAGCCTCGGGTGGCATGACCATGAGGCTAGTCTACAAACGGGAAGGCTTGATGGCGGATAGGCGCCATATTGTGATTTTTCAGTTACATAGTAAAATGTTGGGAATTTGAACTTTGAATTTTACCGGGGGAATTATCGGTTTGGTTATGCTTCGCTACTGGCAATTTTCGTGTGATGATATTCCGATGCCTTGCTAGCTGAACAGTTGTAATACAGTGACATTTTTGAATATATGTGAATAGTGAAACTTCATACCTGACTTTCATTTGATAGTATACCTTTCCTGTTTGGGGAATAACGAACAGGTGGCGACCATCTTGAAAACCAGTTAGCATTTTCCTTAGGCAATTCACGGTCAACAAACTATTTCAAGAACTTCAAGTATTCTCCAGTGATAAGTAAGTGAACTATAGTTAAGGAACGTAAAGCTGATATCCACCCCGGGTATCCATCTTAGTTCCTTACAACCGGCTACCACTTCTTGCTGAGAGCGGCCCGCTCTACACAACCTTCTACCTCGAGAGCACACAGATAACTGAACTAAAAGTTAAAATGGCTGCACAGGTCATTGTATATATAGACTCCGAGAACCTTGGCGTAGTGGTACACTGACGACACAATAGTTCTACGATCCCAGCTAATACTGCATCTACTGTTCTGAAAATTTATCAGTTGATAGATTTTTGTGTTCCTGACATTTTATATCCTTATAAAATTTTCTGTGGGTTTAACAGATTCGCTGTAAACAGTAAGTATAAGTATATTAAAAAAATGTTACTCAATGCTAATAACTCTAACAATTTAAGTGATAGCGAGTTCAAATCAGTTTCAGACAGTTTCTAATAGAATTAGCTCTTGTTTAATACCAAACGTAGCCAGTTTCTTCATCTGTATTAAAAAAAAAAAATACCTTAATCATACGGTATGTGACATAACGAATTTTCAATAGTGGAGATACTATTTTATTGGCTTTAAAACATATTTTAAGCGATTCTCCAGGTATTCAACTACTCAAAAAGCATTTAATCTCGCCTGTAGCTGCTTTATTTGCTTTGTAAATAATTTCTGAAAATATCTTATTTCAGGGTACCCACCTAACATAGCCACCATAATAAAAAAAAAATCACTATTTTCTATTATAATCATTGAGGTACTTCATGTTACTCAAAAAGGTTTATGGAATTTGGTTTAGAGGTTACTCTTTTATTAACTGACTTTATGTGGCGGGCTTGAAATTTTTTTTTAAAAAAAGTGTCTACAACCATCTGGCGTGTTTCATCATATTATATTTAGATGAAAGTTAAGCTTTATAAAACCCACCCAACTTTAAATATGTGGTGCTAGAGGACTTTAAGTTAGTCTAACTCTATCAGCTGACATCTAATATTGCTTCAAACCCATGGTTTCATGAAATTTATAGGGTAAATTCACATGATGCATTACAATACTGGTGTTGTATACTTTAAATTATTTTATACTCTTATTATGGTTTCTTTAAAACAGGATTTATTAATGATTAATTGAGTTTCGGGTTTTGCCGCGTTGTTTATTTCCTTACCTAAGCTTTCGGCTGGTATCCTCCAGCCTTCGTCAGAGATACTGTTTATGTTGACATAGCAACGAGCGCCAAGTATCGCAGAGTAAGAGGCCGCTAACTTCGTTGATGTTGTTGGTGTTTTTTAAAATTTCTGTTGCCTCTTTCACCCGTCGGGGCCACCACTGGTCTTCTCTCCACAGTAGCCTCATTTCTTGAAATTTTACTTCATGCCCGGTATTAATAGCATGGCGGACTACGGCGGATTTGTCACTGTTGTTATATTTGTAGTGGCGGATATGTTCTTTAAGTCTCTCCGCCACAGTGCGACCTGTCTCGCCGATATAAACACTGCCACACCTGCAGGGGATTTCGTAAACACCCATAAGCTGGTGTGGGTGTAATTTGTCTTTTACCTTTGTCAGTGACTGACCAAGTTTGCAGTTAGCCTTATATACTATTCGCACCTCCACCCGCTTTAACAATTTCCCAATCCGGTCTGTGATACCCTGTATGTATGGGAGACAGGCGAATTTTGTTGGCACATTAATATCATAGGATAAGTTGACGTCTCCCATAGGTTTCTTGGGTCTTAAAACCCTCCTGATCTCAGATTCACTATAGCCGTTGGCTTGGAATATTTTTGTAAGTGTCTCCATTTCTTCATTCAGACTTTCCGAGTCACAAACTGTCTTAGCTCTTAAGTTGAGTGATGTCAATACGCCTCTCTTCGTTGCCGGATGATGGTGCGACATGGCGTGCAGATACCTATTAGTGTGGGTCGCCTTGCGATACACAGTGTGACCCAAACTTCCATCGCCTCGCTTGTGAACAAGGACATCGAGAAATGGCAGTTGTCCATTTTCTCCCTAACCATAGTGAACTGAATTCTTGGGTGGGCACTATTCAGGTGGTTTAAGAACTCTTGCAAACTCTCCTTACCGTGAGGCCAGATAACAAAAGTGTCATCAACGTAACGGATCCACTTTGTTGGTTTTAGGCGCGCGTTGTTAAGCACCTTCATCTCGAATGATTCCATGAAAATGTTGGCGGCTACAGGTGAAAGTGGCGAGCCCATTGCCACACCTTCAACTTGAGCATAAAGTTGACCACCGTACTGGAACACAGTTGACTTAAGGCAGAACTCTGTCAGGTCAGCCCACTCAGTAGACTTTCCTTGTGCAAGAAGTTTAGCACGTATTACAGCAACGGCTTCGTCTACCGGCACATTAGTAAATAATGAGACAATATCGAAACTCACCATGACATCAGTCTTCTCTAGCGTCAGATCATCAATAATTTGTATAAAGCGAGCCGAGTTCTTTACAGCTGATCTGATATCTTCCATGAGATGTTTCAGTTTATTGGCAACATACCGCGCAAGTGGATGAGTAGGTGAGTTAACCGCACTCACAATTGGACGTAAGGGAACCTCTCCTTTGTGCACTTTGGGCAATCCATTGAACCTAGGCATCATGCAATTTTTTCTTTTTAGGGTTTTCTTGTCCTCCTGCTCAATCGCTTTGGAGGTGTTAACTCTTCGGGCCACCTCTGTCCTAATCTTCTGTAGTGGGTTTCTGCTTAATGGTTCGTAGGTCTTGTCTGCTAGCAAGTTCTTAATCTTATTGTGGTAGTCCAGTGCTTTCATTACTACGGTTGCACACCCCTTGTCAGCTGGGAGAACCACAATATCATCACATTGCCGTAATAACAGCTTATGGGTGTTTACGAAATCCCCTGCAGTTGTGGCAGTGTTTATATCGGCGAGACAGGTCGTACTGTGGCGGAGAGACTTAAAGAACATATCCGCCACTACAAATATAACAACAGTGACAAATCCGCCATAGTCCGCCATGCTATTAATACCGGGCATGAAGTAAAATTTCAAGAAACGAGGCTACTGTGGACAGAAGACCAGTGGTGGCCCCGACGGGTGAAAGAGGCAGCAGAAATTTAAAAAAAACACCAACAACATCAACGAAGATAGCGGCCTCTTACTCTGCGATGCTTGGCGCTCGTTGCTATGTCAACATAAACAGTATCTCTGACGAAGGCTGGAGGATACCAGCCGAAAGCTTAGGTAAGGAAATAAACAACGCGGCAAAACCCGAAACTCAATTAATCATGAACAAAGATGGCGGTGGAAGTCTGAGGAAGGATTTATTAACTTTAGGCTGTTTATTATTATGAAACACCTTTAAAGTGTCGAAAAGTGTTGTGTTTATGTCATAAGAAAATATTGCATTTACTATGATGGATTTTGCTCTACTATGGCTGTTTAGGTATGTAGTATCTGGGTGACTGATCTTCGCTCGGCATCTTTCGATTTCTGTTCAATATCCAAGATTAAAGTTTGATTAAAGTATAGGGCTTGGAGGTTTCCTAGGCATTTTGAGGTGCACAGTTAACCAAAGAGAAGCTTAACTAACATCAGTATGCTTACTGGTAGGTACCTGAAACTTCTACATAATGAGATTAGAACCGTTTTTTTAGAAACCAAATACAAAAATTGCTCCTTTTTTTATTTAAAAGTGTTAAAAACTTGAAAAGCAAAATGTTATCTACATATGAAATTTCATCCAAATCGCTAGAACCATTTGCGAGACCGCCTCATAAATTGCTTTAAAAGAAAAATGCTATTATTATGTTAAATAGAAATCTTAATGCCAGTCAGGGATTAATTAATGGTGCGAGATTTGTGGCAATTCAGGGGATTCTGCGATAACACTTGATGATGGATTCTTATGAAACTAGACGAGAAAAATTGAAAGTAAACAATAATTTGTTTATATATAGATATATCTCTTAGTTCTCAAGATATCATATCTCAAAATTGACATGGTTGGTTAGAATGCGACCTGGACTAGAAGATAAATTTTGCCATAGCCAAGTTTGATGATGAATTCATATGAAACTCGTTGAGACAAATCGAAAATAAAGAATTTATTTTTCTGATATCTTGCTAAGTTTTCGAGATATTATATCTCAAAAGTGAAGAGGTTAGGATTAGATCCGGCCTGGACCAGAAAAAAAAATCCACCAAAACCACTATGTCTATACGGTGGAAATGTACTTTCAATGTTTTATTTTGTTCCTAGTGGTTGTTGTTAGGTTGGAATACGGCCTGCACCAGAAGAACGTAGCCAAAAGCACAAGGAACTATACCTATAACTGATTTTTGACATGCTATATCTCTAAAACCAAGTGAGATATCAAGAATATTTTTCTTTATTTTTGATATGTTTCGTCGAGTTCTATAAGAATTCATCATCAGATTGTGACATCACGGTAATAATAGAACTGCCATAATTCACTTAGACAAGATCATCATCATGGTCATACCTCACAGTAACCTCACATCTTCTGTAACTGTGCCTTTCAAAATGAATTTGTAGATGTATTAATATTTAATTATGCACTTTATTATCAAACTTTACTCGAAATCTTGTATATTGAACAGAAATCGAAAGATGCCGAGCGAAGATAGGTCACACAGGTACTTTTTAAATGTTTTATAATTAAGGTGGTAGTATTTAATGACAAACTAACAACCACTTTTACGGTCAAAAAGTAAACCTTGTGTAAGGTACCCTTCGCTCTATTTTCGAGATTCAGTTAAAATCCGGCCAAGTTTGAGGTTAACTTCAGTACACGGTACCACAGTTAAAATCGAGATAACACTCTGAGTATAGAAAAGTAAACAAACAGTACATAGCCGACGTAAATAAACCATAAATTGCAATAAATCAATGATATTCCAGCAGGAAATAGGTTATTCCATATAAAAGTAAACTTCCAACATCAGATCCTAATATTGGTTAGGGAGATATTCTGAACAGATTTAAAAGAAGTAAATGTTAAATAACAGTAAATAGAGTATCTAAATAAACTGTTTAGCATAACTACCAAACATTATTCCAGAGATAAATAAATAATTTCAATATAAATCAAATCTAACCCTAAAATTTTGCCATATACCAGATTTTGGTATTTCTGAAGAGATTTTAATACAGTAAAGATTGTGAAAAGCTAATAAAAGCCAGGCCTAGACTTACAATAACAATAACTTCACAGTAAAGTATAGTTCTGAGGAGATTTTAAAGAAATAAGTATGATGACTGGATAGTAGACTGAAGCAGTATGAAAATATCAGATTCTGATGTAATTTGAGTATTTAAAAGCTCTAAAAGTAAATGTAATAATGCCTGAGACAGTTTAGAAGGATAATTGATAAGTTTCTGATAGTTTTCAACCACCGAATAATAACATGAAGTAGTTTTGAGGAAAGAAGATCACTCATTTGCATAGACAGTTTACATAAACAATTTTAGGTTTTTTAAATAATTTCAGGACTTAAAAAGTAGATGAAAATACAGTAAATAATCTTCTCTTTCAGTTTTAATAGGTTCCAAGTAGTTTTAATCCGGAGTAATATGAAATATCAGTAAAGACAGGAAGCCGGTAAATAGACGAAATTACCAAGCCTTACAACATTAATTCCAAGAAAGTTAAACCATTTTAAAAGTGCTAAGAACAGGTAGCAGCTAGTAAATACCCGTAATTAATTTTTTATAACCATTAAAGGACATTTTACTAACCTTCTGTTTGTTAATCCAATTTCGAAGTAACTTGTCAGAGGCACCGTACACAATATGCTTTTTCACTGATTTTAAACACTGTCACCCGAGAGAAAGTAAATAATAAATTAAAACAATCCTAAAGAGAATTAAATTCATCTAAATCTGGTAGTTTCCAGCCATTTATATATTTTTAAATGTTATCTGAACGTACAAAATAGGCCACTCAACTTTAACATTTTCTTATTCAAAAGCCTTCTTTGATTCCGGTTTAAAAAGTAGTTTTCCTTAAAGATCCATTCTTCTAGTTTCGCACACTTTAAATTCATGCCATTTAAAGCAGTAGAACTGATGTTAGAGAATTTTCTAATTCACTCAGAAATAGCACATGTGGAAAAAACAGAACAATTTTATTGTGTCCAAGATATCGCACCTACGAAGATGCGACAACTTTTAAAATACGCATTTTAATACAGGCTACACATTAGTAATTTTTCCGGCTTAATAATTAACATACCTTCAGAGTTATACATAAAAATGCATAAATAATAAAAATGGCGGATTTGAGAAATCTCTGTTTATAGTAATAACTTAATCAGTTCATAACCGATTTAAATAAAATTTGCATTTTTGAGCGGCTAAAATCAGGGCCAACATTTTGACCATAATGTCATGTTTGTAACTGATGTCGTTTAAAAATTTCTAAAATTTTTGGCTGTGTTGCAATACCGGGATTATTTCAAATTTGTCGTGACGTCAGACCGAAAATTAAAGTTAAAAGTAAATTAAAATTTTGCCACACCACACGACACAAGTAAACTCCCATAACTCGTGCTGTTTCTAGATTTTAAATTGAACACCTTGGAGGGAAGTTATAAAATTAAATGTAAGTGAATGTTTGAGAAAGCGGAAGAGCACGGCCGGAGGGCAGCGTCCTTGAAGGACTCCTATATAAGCGAGCCAGGCGGAGACAGCGAGGCCGGTCTGGTTCAGTACAACGTCTAACTTGGAGGAGAACGCACGCTCCTCGCGAGTGTCGGGGGGCGGAAGCTTGTGGTAGGGGAAGTCCTACATAATGGCCGATCGGCGCCATCTTCAAAATTTTTCCTGAACATTCAGACTAACAGTTTTCGGCATGTGTAAATAGAAGATGTAAAGTTCCTTGGGGTTAGTGCGGTCTTGCTCTGTTTCACGATTTGTGATCTTCGGTTGATGATTTTTCTCCGATTGCCATAGCTAACTGTGACTTTTGTAACTTATGTGAAAATTATCAAGAATATAATTCAGTTATTCAACTTTAGATTTTCATTTCTACAATAGTACCTTTCTTACAGGAGGTTAATCTGTAAGTGGCGACTGTGGTCATTTTAACAGTTAGCATCCTACATGGTTGAACACGGTAATAGAACTTTTCAGAACTTTGACAACTTTTGGAAGACTTCGAGTTCAGGTGCTGAAGCCGATACCCAACCCCATATCGCGCTTTAGCCCTGACACTTGATTACTTTATAACTGGTGCCGGTAATATTATTTTCAAAGAAGTTTCTGTAAAGTATCACCTCTGACAAAACCAATGATAAATTTTTAACTATCTTCCTTTTTAAATGTTTTACAATTAGACTTGCAGTGCTAATATTTCCTCGGGTCAGCCAGTATACAAGAACTGTTCATTTAAATATTCTTTGAAATCAAAGAGAAACTATCTGTAGGCTTTCTGGTACTTGAATTGTCTACGAAATGGCGTTAGAGCAGTTTTCGAGATGCCGAGTGAAAAAATTGTTCGTATTTTGTAAACTCACTTTTTTGTAGGGAAGACAACTATTTAGAAATCATAAAAGTCAAAACCTTATTTAAATCTCAAATTTCATCCAAATCGTCATAGTCGTTTCCGAGAGCCGACACACACACACACACACACACACACTAGTGTAAGCCCGTGACTCTTTTTAGCATATCGTCACGGGTATAGAATAGTTCCAATTTTTAGGGTCAAATATTATAACAGGTTGACATGATCTGACCAAATATGAACCTGACCTGGGTTTCACTCTTAGTGTGAATAAAATCTCTTGAGCTTGAAGAACTCAAGTATAGACATAGGTATTAAACACAGACAGGGATGATTGCACTATCGTATAATTGTTTAAAAGGTCTTAGACTCGAACTTGCTTAAATACAAACTTGACTTGTATTTGACCCTTAAAGTTCACTCTGCAAAATTCCTGTTTCTTTCGAAAGCATCACTTTGTTAGTTATTTTTTCCCCCCCTTCTTTCTTTAACTGAGACTGGGAAGACATACATAATGTAATTATTGGTCATAGTATCTGTAACGGCCAGAGAACTTAATACACATTCCATATTATTCAACAGTTGAGCAACTCTGAAGAAATGGATTACCAGAATAGTTGATTAGGTAACATATTTGGTCTGATGTCCACTTAAAATAACCTAATAACTCACGTACAGTGAACATGAATAAAGCCCATCGACAAAAGTGGTCAGTAAAATATCTGAAAAGCAAATAAACCGTAATGCAACAAGCAACAACATTAGTGACAGTTTTAATTAAATTGAAATTTATGCTAAGTAGGAATGACAATTGGCATTCATGGTTACAGTAGAGACCATAAGTAATTTAAGTTTTTAGAAGTTTTTTTTTTTTTTGCTTTCATTGGCAACGTGTTATTGTAAAGCAGATCAACGTTTTCCAGCCAAAAAATTTACAAGTATTTTTTTAACTATGAAACTCTACGAAAAGCAAACTTAATGAATGTATTATAGCAATTAATTTGTTAACAGGTGCTTAGTTATTAAATTGTGAACATAACCACGAATTTCTACTAATGGTATCTGTGGTCGCTGTTTTGCGAGCGAAGGTTGATACCTGACACTGTTGTTCAGCCAATAGCTATCAAGATGAGTGAATGAGTTTTTTTTTTTTTTGCTGTCATCAGTCTTTTAACTGGTTTGATACAATACTCCATCCCTTCCTATCCTGTGCTAACCTCTTCATTTCTATATACCCATTACATCCCATGTCCTCAATTATCTGCTTCATATATTCTAATCTCTGTCTTCCTCTACAGTTCTTACCTTACTGTTCCCTCAACTAACAAATTAACCAGTCCAGCATGTCTCAAAATATGACCTACCAGCCTGTCTCTTCTTTCTGTAAGCTTTTTCGACAAACTTCTTTTCTCGCCCATCATTTCCAAAACTCTTTCATTTCTTACTTTGTCTGTCCACTTAATTTTCAGCATTCTTCTGTAGCACCACATTTCAAATGCTTCAATTTTCTTTATTTCCGGTATTCCTAAAGTCCATGTTTCGTCACTGTAAAGTGCTGTGCTCCACACAAAGAGTTTTAAAAAGTTCTTTCTAATTCCTAGATCAATATTTGAAACTAAAAGGTTTCTCTTTTTCATGAAGGCTCTTTTTGCTGGTGCTATTCTGCT
This sequence comes from Vandiemenella viatica, assembly GCA_031002005.1. NCBI lineage: Eukaryota > Metazoa > Arthropoda > Insecta > Orthoptera > Morabidae > Vandiemenella > Vandiemenella viatica. The sequence continues at coordinate 195,971,586 of CM061919.1, forward strand.
TTTAACATCATTCCTGCTTCGGCCATCAGTTGTAATTTTACTTCCCACTTCACTTACTTCTCCTACTGCATCCGATTGTATTTTTATATTTAATCTACTAGTATTGTTATCATTTCTCCTACATTTCATCACTTTTGTCTTGCTTTCATTTATATTCAGTCCAAAATCTTCCTTCAGTCTTTTGTTCATGCCATTCAGTAACTTCTCAATATCCTCAGCCCTCTCTGCTAACAAGACAAATCAGCAAATCGTAGCATACTGATTTTTTCTCCCTGAAAATTAATGCCACATGGAAATTTTTCTTTGACTTTTTTCATTGCTTCTTCTAGATACAAGTTGAATATTAACAGGGATAGACTACAACCTTGTCTCACACCCTTTTTAACTGATGCATGTCTCTCGTGATTCTCTACTTTTATTATAGCCACTTGATTCTTATATAGTTTATACAGTATTCTTCTATCTCGATACTTTAGACCTAACTTTTTTCTAAATTTTGAACATCTTGTCCCACCTAACATTATCAAAAGCTTTTTCTAAATCAACAAATGCCATAAAAGTATCTTTGTTTTTCTTGATCCGCCCTTCAAGTATTAATCTTAAAGACAGAATTGCTTCCCTTGTACCGCGATTTTTCCTAAACCCAAACTGATCTTCACCTACTATCTCTTCTACTACCCTTTCAATCCTTCTGTATATTATTCTGGTCAGTAATTTTGAAGCATGTGATGTTAGACTAATGGTGCGATAATTCTCACATTTGTCGGCTTGTGCTTTCTTTGGAAGTGTGAAGATGATATTTTTATTAAAATCAGTTGGAATTTCTCCTGTTTCATAACTTTTTGATATCAGCTTGAATAATCTTTCGATTCCTTCCTCACCTAGGGATTTAAGAAGTTCTGCAGGGATCTCATCAATTCCAACTGCCTTATTTGCTTTCAAGTCATTCAGAGCTTTATTAAATTCAGTTCTCAAAACAGGATCTACTAAGTCATCAATGTCGACATCACCTTCCTTTCCCATTACACTATTGTTCAAGTCGTCGTCATCATAGTTTCTCAATGTATTCCTTCCATCGGTTAGCCTATCTTCCGAGCTTAAAAGAGGTTTCCCATCGGCAGCTTTAATGTTCTACTTTACCTATGACCATTTCCTTTTCTACTTCTTCACACTTTTCTTGTAGCCATTTTTCCTTTGCTATTTTACATTTCCTATTTATTTGATTTCTAAATTGCCTGTACTGCTGTATTCCTCCTTCATCCTGAGTATTTTTGTACCTTCTCTGATCCATCAGCTCCAAAATTTCTTCTGTGATCCAAGGTTTTCAGGCAGCTTGTTCCCTAAGGGTGAAAACATGCCGAGCAGGTCGCCGTGCAGGTGGCGGTGGCGGTCGCGCTGTAGGTCGATGTTGCGGTAGATGGGTAAAAACATGCCGCACAGCTCGTGCTGGAGGGTAAGCTAGATGTCGAGGTACTGCTGCTACTGTTCACCAGTGTTTTTAAAATCCTTGTAGGTGCCACACGTTGTTAATCGTTAATATTTTGTGTTTAATGTGAGTATCTTTTACTTTATTTGATCTCCAATTATTTGTGGAAGTGATAACGATAGGAATGATGATGGTCTGTCAGTAGCCACAAAGTGGTGGCTACTTTCTGCGGCTGGTATCGGAAAATTCAGTTAACAGCAAATAAATGAACGTAGACAAACGCTTGGTGAATTTCACCATTTAAATCAGGATCTGAAAAATCATCCAGACTAATTCCATGCCCACCTACGAAACAAACCACAAACTTAACGGTAAAATCCTGGACAAACTGAAGTCAAATGTTTATAACAGTTACCACAACAATCCAATACATGCTGAGTGAAAACTCGTCGTGACTATAAATTAATGGTAATTATTGTAAATAAAGTAATGTACCGTTTAACAAAACATTTGAGTCAAATGTAAAATTTATCAATCCAAAATCAGAATTTCTATTTAAAAATCAGAATTTTCCATTTCCAATTCAGTCAACAGTTTATTTTAAACAATAATTAACACGAAATTTTTTTTTTTTTACTTTCTTTAAATTTATAATGATTGTTGGACTGAATTGTCTGATGTTCCATATTCGTAGGTATATGATGTGTAATAATTTCTGAATAGTCAATCAAGTCATCAACAATAGATAATTATTTCAATTAGGGCAAATGTAGGTGAGAGCAGGAAAGGAGGAAAGCTGGGTGCATAGGAAAATTGCCACCGGAGCGTGCGCTCCATTGCAATTTAATTAAACATTATTATTATTATAAAATTTGTTGTAATTTATCTGCCGCTGACTTGCTTGAAACATTCACTTTTCCGTAGTTGTACAATTTATAAAAATCTGTACTTATTATTTCATCAGTAATTTATTTAAAACAGAATGTGACATTGTCAATGTCAGTACTTTGTTAATTTATATCTGCAGTTGTGTAAAACTAAATGAGATTCATTAAATAAAATAATATTTAGAACAAGACAAAATTAAACATCACTCTGTATAATACGAAAGCCGAACTGCGTAATCAATTGTAGAAGCTGGATCGCATGGCCTTGACATAGCTCAGCCAATCAGAGCCAAGCAGACCTCCTGCGGCGCGCTAGGCCGCGAGGTGAAAACAAAATACTTTGTTCTCTCATCGACATCCAGCTGAGTGGCGAGCAGCGACAGCGACCGAGAGCGCCTTGGCGTGTGCTGACTCATTACTAACAATGCTTTTGTTTCATGTGGATGAAACATCTACCGCGACCGCCAGCACGACCTACACTGCGAGCTGCTCGGCATGTTTTCACCCTAAAGCCTAATGTTTCTTTACCAGCTTTCATTATTTCGGTCTTTAATGCAAAAATTCTAGCAACCTGCTTCCTCACTCATTTCCTTCTCCTAGACAAAAACTTCCTACAGTATTCCCATCTTTTCCTTCTCCCACTATTGCATTCCAATCACCCATGATTATTAGATTTTCCTCCCCCTTCACATATTGGATTAAGTCTTCAATTTCAACGTATATTTTTTCTATTTCTTCGTCATTTTCCTGTGACGTTGGCATATACACTTGTACTAATGTGGTTGGGATGGGCTTAGTTTCTAACCTCATCAAAATAATAACTAAATGTTCATAATAACTCACCCGTTTCCCTTATTTCTTGTTCATTACAAATCCTACACCAGTGACTCCATTGACAGCTTGTGTGCTAATTATCCTGTGTACCCCAGACCAGAAATCCTGTGCGTCCTTCCATTTCATCTCACTAATCCCAACAACATCTAACTAAAGTTGTTCCATCTCCCTTTTTAAGTTTTCTAACCTACCTGCCCTATTCAGACTTCTAACATTCAACGCTCCGACTCGTAGAATGTTTCTATCCATTCTGATGACTCCTCCCTGAGAAGTCCGCACCCGGAGATCCGATTGGGGGACTATTTTACCTCCGGAATATTTTACCCAGGAAAAAGCCTTCATGATATATGTAATTTGAGAGGATTACATGTCCTCGAGGTACCCTTTGGGTCTTTAATGCAGTGGTTTCCTGTTGCCTTCTGCATCCCCATGTCGTTGATCATTTCTGATTCAACCGCGTTTAGGGGCAGTTTCCAACCCCAAGGGCAAGAGGGTGCCCTGAGCCACTTCCTGCCCTCCTTTCGGAGGCCGTTGGCAAGCAGAGGCTGATTCCTTATACCGGGAATCTTTCAGTCGCCAGAGCCTCGTCCGTGCAGAGTGAAGGAGAGGTTGACATTTGGTTGGAAAGGGCTAGTATAGCCTCTCCCAAACCCTTACACCCCTGAATGAGCTTACGAAATTATATAGTAGGTATACACACACACACACACACACACACACACACACAAGAATTGTTTGTTCAAAGATATAAGATAAAATTACGTAGTTTTTCTCGGCGTTGAGAATATAAATAATTTTCTCGGGTAACTATAACACTCATATAACTCGGCTAGTCACCCGAGAAAATTATTTATATATAAGATAAAGCTTGATTTTTACTATTTAAGGTTGGTTTCTAATCTGTATTGACTGTTTAGTTAACTTTGTGGCTTTACTTTGCTGCTTAATTGGCTTTAAGGCTGTGGTATCGGGTCTTTCACCTATGCCAGTTCTGCTGCAATAAACTTGTTTTTAAACATTTCCAGAATAGTAAGATAGCTTACACCTTTTTAAAGGAAGCATCCTGGCGTGATTTCGGAACATGCATAACTCAAATCTGGAAGCAAGGTTGGTGATTCAAACCCGTGTCCTCCCGAAAATGAGGCCAGAGTGTTACAGCTCACTCGCCATGCTCAGTAATTTTCTAAGCACAACCAACTTCCAATGGAGCTACTAAAAAACGTTTTACCCTACACCAGAATCTGGGACATATGAAGACCTTTTTATAAATAAGATTTTATCCTCTGATAAGAGAACAAAGGTAAAGTAACTTAGATCATTGAGAAAGGGGTGAATAGTAGATATTGAGGAAATCAAGTTTTGAAAACAATGATGCCTTTATTTTTATCATGAACAGGATTAACGCAGAAAGTATTGGTCAGATCTTGACCGAGTTTTGCTTAATTTACAACCCATGGTGCCGAGAGTAAAATAGGGTTCATTTCATTTTGATGTGAAGTCGGAAAGCTGAAAATTTAAGATAAAGGTGTCTACAAATTAGTGCCCACTTTTCGTTGCACGGGTTATCTCACTCCAGTCGGGGTGGGAAGAGCCCACTCGACTCTCTGCTGGGTGGCTCGGCATTGTGGAGTTCGAACCGGATGAAAATCCAGCAGGGTCTGCCGAGCCATGCCAGTCTGACTGAGCTCCCCCCACATGATGAGTTTCAGATCGGCACTGGGCCATTTGGCCTGTTGGCTTGTCCTTGTTTGGGATCTGTTAGAGATACCAGAAGCCTCTGTAGAATTGTTGCTTTGTCTCATATAATTGGAACACCTGGCGGAAAAATGTGATGCTTGTTGAAGACCAGTAATGAAGGAAGCTTAGCGGAAATTCTTGTCTACAACTGGGAGACAAATCTGAGGTCTCAAGATCATTCAGAGACAGAAATCACAGAACTTTCCCATTTCAATTTCTATACAATGCTATTCAATCACTATACAATGTTGCACAATATTTCATAGTGTGGACATTCTGTGATACAGTTTCTCCTCTCTCTTCAACTGGATAAGTTCTTGTGTTGACAGTAAGTTAAAAATGTAGCACATTGATAAAGCTTCCCTTTTTGCTGCAATTAATTCCTTGTTTAATTGTTTCCAGGCTTCCCTGCTTCCTTGCTCTCTTAGCTATTGTGTTTTCATCTTACCAACCTATTTAGCCTGTAATACACCAGTAAGATTCCAAAGCATGATTTTTGGCACAGTACTTAAATACAAACCAACCCCTTTTCATTAAAATCTGCGAATAACAACATAGTGATCAAGAATTAACTTTTTTTGTGTTCAAGACATAAAACAAAAAATGCTTCACAGAGTCTATTTTACACATAGATGGGGTATGATCTGAAGTTGCAGTGAAAATCAGAAGTTTGTCCCCATATTACCCCCTGGGATAACAAAAAAATCAAAAGGCCAAAACTGGTATTTTAAGGATATGAAGGGGGGAAAAAACTGTCAAATAGATCGAGTTCAAATTTTTCATAAGTGATTAAGAATGTTGCTCCATTAACCCTCAATTATTACAAAACTAGTGCAATCTGCCAGAAACAAGGCTAAAAATCAAAACTGGGAATATGGAAACAACCAAATAGACTGGGTTAAAATTTTTCATAGTAACCAAGAACAGTAATCCTCTCAATTTTTGTATATTCCACATTTACCTCAATGACCTCTGCATTGGCAGAAAGACAAAAACCGAAAATCTTTACCCCATATATACGAATATTTTTTAAAAAAATGGTGAGGAGATACATCCTCAAAATATGGTGCAATAGTGTTTGAACAGATCCAAAGTGGCTACAAGAAATACTTTAATATCACAAGTATGGCAAGTCTGCCAGGAACAAGGGCAAATCTCAAAAGTGAATTTTTGAGGACGCGAAAAAAATGTCAAATAGATTTACTTCAAATTTTCCATAGTGGTTAAGCACAATATCCCTCAACTTTTGCATATTCTACTTTGACCCAGAATAACCTCTGACAGGGGCAGAAGAGCAAAAGCTAAAAACTTTGAAATTATCAGTAAGGAATAACGTCTTGATATATAGTGCAAAAGGCTTTGAACAAATTCCAAGTTGCTGCGAAAAATGTTCATATGTTACAGAATTTACAATTGTGAGTTGTACAATACATAGGCACAGTCCCTCTGCAGGTAGCAATTACCAAGAAAATTACAAAATGCAGATTTAACAAAAAACAAAACACAAAATAGTAGATCAAAGAATACAATCACCAAAAATTTTGAAAAATGGTAGTACCAGCAGAAAACAAAGTAGCTTCTAAAAATAGGGCCATTCCATGTCAACACACTCTGAACATACAGACTTTCATAACATTTGGCACAGGAGTTCAATTTAGACTTAGAAAAATACCAAATTTCATCAAGATAGATCCACCCATTTTTAATCACAGCTACGTAAAGTTTAAAAAAATTCCCAAAAAACTGCAAACCAACTTTTTTAATTGCTCTACGAGCTCTTCTAATTTAGTTAAATAGCTGGTAGAGGTGTCACTTTACAGCATTCATATCTTTACCTGTGGTATAACAAACTATCAATTTTTTTGTTGTTGACAGAATCTAAAAATTAAATTTTATTTCAAATTTTTCAAAAACCATACTATAAATGTAGGATGGTAATGGGTTCATTGTTAAAAATAATTAAACTGATACTTGTTTTCATTAATTCCCTGTAATCAACTAAATAATATAAGAATGCCAATGTTTACACTTCTGTGAAAATAAATATGAGCACTAACATGAAGAAAGAAGTAGTAGGATATATAATAGGATCATTTGAAGTTTGGCATACCTCAGTTGCAAGTGGAACATAACTTTGCCCAGTGAGAGAAACAGGATTCACTTTTGTCACAACATCCACTACTGATACCCACGGAACATCAGCATGAGAATGGTCAAGATAGACAAATGTTATTTTTACTTCATCAAGTTCTTAATTTTTCTGTAAAACATATTCGAGAAACCACTTTCCATTATCGACAACAGTTAGGTAGCCTGATACGTCTTTCTATTTTAAGTTACCTTGAGATTTTGAGACTTTCTTCCCCCAACCCTTCAAATCATCTGATAAGTTTTTCCATCAATAATGTTGAAGTATTTTTGGAAAATGAACCCATGGTATTGCTGGGTTCCTTGGATAGTCAATGCTTCATCCAAGTGAATTTTCAAGAATAAATCCAATTCATTATATCCTTCTTGGGTTGAGTATGCAGACTACCTTGGCAATATTTCTACTGCTCACTCACAAAGCTATTGAGAAGTTTTAATTTGCTTTTCATGGTATCTTTGCAAACTAGCACTAGCACATCGCAAGATCCTTTTCCATGGGCTGAGGTGTAAACGTGCAACTCTGCTTTAACTTTAAAATCTTCCTCAAGAAAGCAGAGGTTTTAAAAAGATTCTCTCATTTTTCTATTGAGCAGCAAACCCATTTGAAAAATAAAAAATCTTGTTTGGATGTTTTTGAAAACATAGGTTAAGATTATTATGAGGTTCTCTCTCTCTATTTTTTTTTAACATATAAACAGCAGCTTATGGAAGAAAGAAGTGATTCCAGAGGAATGGAAAATGGCCCTGATACACCCTCTTCACAAAAGAGGCTCTAAATCTGATCCGAACAACTACAGAGGGATTTCTCTGGTGGATGTGACCTATAAGATATTGTCCAGAGCATTACTTGAACGAGCAGAATCCCAGTTGGACTGCCAAATCGGGGAGTATCAAGCAGGGTTCAGAAAAGGAAGGTCTTGCCCTGAACAGATCCTAAACCTCAGAAACAGAGGGCGAAAACCATATATAGTGACTTTTGTGGACTTCCAAAAAGCTTACGATTCCATAGACAGAGGGTCGCTATTCAATATTTTGGAGGAATTTGGCTTGGACAGGAAAACCCTGAATATTATCAAAGAAACCCTCACAAAATACGACCTCAAAAGTTAGATTCATGGGTGAACTGTCAGAACCTTTTGAGATCAGAACAGGGGTCCGGCAAGGGGATGGCCTCTCCCCCCTGTTGTTCAATTGTGCACTCGAAAAAGTTGTGAGAGAATGGAATGCAAGAACCAGAGGAGGAATTAGACTTGGAACAAACAATAAAGGAGTTACGATTAAGTGTTTGGCATTCGCTGACGATATGGCGAAGCTTGCAGAAACGTGGGAGGAAGCCAAAGAACAAATCGCCGAATTACAAGAGCAGGCAGGGAAGTTAGGACTTAAGATTTCTTTCGAAAAAACAAAGATTATGACAAATATACCAGACACTCCTACGAGAGTCCGAGTAGGAGCTCATAAAATAGAGGTGGTTAGGAGTTTCAAGTACCTAGGGGAATGGATTGAATGGAACAACCTTGAAGGTAAAACAATGGAAGCGAGAAGGGCCAAAATGGAATTAGCCTTCCAGAAGACCAAAAAACTTACAATAAGAAAAGCCTTTCTTAGAACACAAAGATAAGACATTACAACACAGTAATTAAGCCGGAAGCACTCTATGCAGCAGAGACACTAGTCATGGGGAGGAAAGGACAAATGGAGAAATTGGAAATCAAGGAGAGGAAAATTTTGAGGAAGATCATGGGTCCCAAATTCCAGAATAACAAACAAGTTTTCTACAGAAACGAAGCCCTCTACGCAAAGTCCGAGAGTTTCTCGGAAACCATGAGAAAAAAAAGGATTGATTTCTATGGACACATATTCCGAATGAATCCTAATAGACTAACAAAAAAAATCTTTGACTTCTTTTATAAAAAAAAAGACTTAGCCCAACTGGTTTAAGGAAGTGGAAAAGGATTTGAGAGAACTCCAGATTACCGAAATGATGTCAAAGAATGGTACAGCCAAGACCGTGACCAAAGACAAAAGTAAGAGGTTCCAAGTTGCGATAAACACCAGAAAACCGATTCAAATATCAGAAGAGGAAAGAAGGAAGAGATCAGATAGAATGAAGAAATACTGGGATAAGAAGAAAACGCAAGCATCCAAGAAGTGATTGATCTGACGTACCTCAAAAATGGGAGATTCAAAAAAAACAAAAAACAAAAAACCAGCAGCTATGTTGTGCTCTTGGCAATCAGAAACAACTATGTATTTAATATGTTCAACTTTGTTCATTCCTGTTTAAATATATTACTAAATCATGAATCATGACCAGCTGCTTTATACAGTGGTAGTGCTGTGGTGATCTGGTAGTACTATACTATAAATTGCAGAAAAATCACAGGTGGCAGCAAATTATGATTCTTTGAGATTTTCTTTAGTGTAGTCCAGTGGTTCCCAACGTGGACCGTACCGCCCCCCGGTGGGCGTTAGAGATTTCAAGGGGGCGTTTGTGAACAAAAGCAAATTTGGGGGGCGTTGACGCCCAGCCAGCGCCCCCCTAGCCAACACTGGCAAGGACGTGCCGATAAGATTAACTAATAACGAAAAACATTGAACAAATGTTTCAGCAGGTAATTCCAAATGTCCTTTAACCAAGATCAGTGGGTATTAAAAGTTGGTATCAGTATTATTCAGTGAAATAAAAAATAACAGAATATTTGTGTACCTAATTTATTTCACTATTTTTCTAGGCCTCTTTTTGTATTTGAGTTAACACAGGATGTATCCAGTACTGTATGTTAATTAAATATTTACTATATTTCGTTCGACGACGCAGATGGCCTTCGTGGCTCTTACATTTCCTTGCTTATTGCTAAATCGGGAAAACCGCACACGATTGGGAAGAAATACTGCCATCTGTGTGAGTTCTGTGTACTGTACTGCACAAGCCGGCGTCTGATATTATTAAGAGAACCCCACTTGGCAATAACACAGTACAGAGGCGAATAGACAAAATGTCCGAGGACGTGGAGAGTTCTCTGACTGATTTTTTGAAGACTGCCTAATTTTCTTTACAGCTTGATGAATCTACTTTACCAAACAATGATTCATTACTTCTTGAGTACGTTCGCTTCATTACATGTGAAAAAAGATGTCAAGAATCACTGTTCGCAAAAAAATTAGAAACTGATAATAAAGGAAAATCTATAATTCAAGTTTTGGAACACTATTTTGAAGAAAAAAGTATTCCTGTGAATAATATCGTGTCCATTGCTACTGATGGTGCTCCGGCAATGGTTGGATGATACTGAGGGCTGATTTCATATTTGAAAAAGGCAGTACCAAATGTAGTCGCCGTGCATTACAGACACCATTTGGTTGCAAAAAACCTAAGTGATCGCCTTCACTGCTCACTGCAGTATGTAATTACGCAGTTAACAAGATCAGAAGCAATGCTCTCAATAGCAGATTATTTGGAAAACTTTGGATGAAAATGATGAGGATTTCAATCGTTTGCTATTGCACACAGAAGTTCGATGGCTGTCAAAGGGTTCCTGTCTAACAAGATTTTATAAGGTTTTGACTCCATTATAACTTTTTTAAAAAAAAAGATGATTTATTAAGAGAGAATTTATTGAAATATAAGAATGATATAGCTTATTTAACTGATCTATATCATAATTTAATGAAACAAACCTACAGCTGCAAGGAGATAATTTGAATTTGATCAAAGCAAAGTCAGTTATTTGTGCGTTCATGTCAAAACTTGCCTTGTACAAACAGAATGTGGGTCGAAGACAATTCTATCAGTTTCCAAATGTGAGAAAAAAAAGATGAAGATATTTTAGTATTTTGTCAACATTTGGAAGCACTTAAAGATTTTAAAATGGATTTCAGGATATTCTTAACATGACCATTCCAGTTTGCTTATTAGAACCTTTCTCAAACCTACAAAAAGCAGATTTATCGCTACAGGTAGAGTTGATAGAACTGTCAACAAATGAAGAATTAAAATTAAAAAATTGATATCAAGAATTTTGGCTACAGAGGCAAATTCCAGATTTATATCCGACTTTGTGGGCTACAGCAAAAAATTTTTTTATTGCATTCCCGTTGTCATATTTTGCCGAAAGGAGATATAGTGTAGTAAACAATTTACTAACAAAGAAAAGAAACAGATTGTCAGTAGTGAAACGCGGCGATTTAAGACTCCTGCTGACAAATATGGCACCAAATGTAGAAAAATTAGTATCATTACATCAAGCTCAGATCTCTCACTGATAATTTACAATAATTTTCAATATACGTTTTTAATCAAATTTTGTACAAGGCACCAATATTGCTAATATTCTTTAATAAAGTATTTTTTGAAAATCTGTCCTTGTTTTTCAACATTTATTATTGTCCAATTCACCTAAGAGGGGTGCCATCAAATCACTGTTTGAAGAAGTAGGCAACAATCCAATTAAATTGAAGTGCTATGGACGAAACAACGTTGATTACAACAACAAAGATGTCATTGCTGTTTTTTTCAAACAGGGGGCGGGAGTAATTTTTTTTTTCTTCGAAAAGGGGGCGGTTAGGTCAAAAAAGGTTGGGAACCTATGGTGTAGTCCATGAATGCTCCTGTAGTTAAAAATGTTATTGATTTAATCATAAAAAATGTAACTTTAGTCCACAACCCAAAGATTGGTTGGATCTTCCCAATGGAGGCATACTAAGCCATTGCTGTCAAGAGGTAGGACGGCCAGTTCCTTTCCTCTGAGACCTACAGTTTAACATGGAATCCAAGCCATAGAACAACCTGGATAGATCACATGATCAAACAATTTCTTAAAAATTCCTGCACCGACCAGGATTTGGAACCTGGGACCGGAGCAGAGAACTTTTTGAAACCAAAGTGCCTTAACCACTGACCTACCTGATAAGCACATTAGCATTAAGGGGATTTTTTAAAGTATGAGCTAATAAGTATTGCCAGCAGATTACAAGTCTATAATTTGTTTTACACTCATTCATCAAGTTAGTGCTCATTTATTTCCACAGAAGTGTAAACATTAGCATTCTTGTGTTAATCAGTTGTATATGCCAGGAATTAATTGAAAAAAAAGCTTCAGTTTTAAAATTATTTTAACAATAAACATATAACCATCACATGTTGATATTCTTCAAGGTGATTTACAACAATGCTGACTATTCATAGAATTATTTTTTTTGAAAAAATGAACCAGATTTTTTTTTTTTTAATGTTTTGGTGAATAGTATGTTGTACCACACGAAAGGGCATAAAAATTATGTAAAATGATACCTCTCCCAACTCTCCAGCTAAATTAGGTGATCTTCTAAAGCAATTTAAAAATGTTCATTTGCAGTTTCTTGATCAAAATTTTGAAAACTTTACAGAGTTTTTTAATTTAGACAAGGAGTTGATATATTTTCTATTTAATTTGGTATTTTTCCACGTCTATATGCATAGTACATCTGTGCCGAACTTCATGAAAATCTGAGCTGGGGTTAATTTTGTATTAGATTGTGTGATTTAACATGAATTGCCCAATACTGTAAAAGTGTCTGTTATCAAAGGGCTTCATCCTGTTCCTTATACCTACAACGAATGTCCTGCAATGCTCACATTAATATTACACAATACTGATATAGTAAATTTCACAGTCAGTTAATGTTTGAAATTTGTAAGCCCAAGCTAAATTTATTGTTCTGTCTCAAATATAATAGTTGTTTGATTATTTTCTAATACATTACAATAATATTTTTCTAATATTTTTTCATAAATAACTGATCAATTATTAGCCACATAGCACTAAATAGTATTGACCTATCACTTTCCATCTTGTTTAGTTTTGAAAATCACAGGTATAAGTTGTATTTATTGGATTTAAGTACTTTTTACCTAGTTATCATCTGCAATTAACGGATTAAGGAGCAACACGTCAATAAAAAAAAATCAGTTAAGCTTGCTGTAAAATTTGTTTTATTAGAATTTCAGTTAAATTTTAGACATTCAGAATGTCATATTTTAATCCTCCAGAGGCCTGTAAACAAGTATATTTTTTATGGTAATGTGTTGCCAGCAAGTAATGCATCGGGGTGGCCACAATGTTGCGGAAATGTGGGCATATGGACGGGCTATAATGCCGAGTGTCTTGGCTATATGTTTGAATTGATAATGGTATTGCTAAATGTTGCGCAGTGTAGTGAAAATATTGGCAGTGAGATCAAACATTCAGAGCAACTTCCAGTGTTGCCAGTAGTACAAGTGAGCTGCCCTCGCATGCCAATGGTTTTCAGTTCAAGTCTGACTGAAGGTATCCATGGTTTCAACTACACACTGTTCATCTTGTCATCCATAATCTGCACTACATTAATGTGAGAAATACAAACCCTTGAGTAGAAAAGATTTAAGCATTTACAACATCCACATAACAGGATTTCTGTAAGGTGTCACAAAGTAAGAGAAATGACTGCTATTGGCCTAAAATTTGGTATACATGTTCCTTAGCTCTAATTAGTCAGAAAAACTTTCAAAGAAAATCATAAAATGTATCAAACATACTTAGAAATTGAAACATGGGTGAATCCATACAGGTGATTATACAGGGTGTCCAGAAACGACTCCCCGATTTCAAAATTAAATATCTCGAAAACAAAGATTCGATAGAGAAATGCAGTAAACGGTATGTTTATTGTGACAGCTGTAAGAAGTGTATACAGCAGTGTGAAATAATAGTTACAAAAGCTGCTAACAGATGGCGCTGTACGCTGTACAGCTCATATGAGCATATATAAGTGAAATAATCATATGAAAACAATCTTTGCAAACAATCACATTACAATGTTTTCAAAATGTTCACCATTGGCACTACAGAGGTGGCACAAACGAAGAATGAAATTCACCATCACATTTCGTAGTGTCTCAACCGAAATGGATTCACATGCCGCAGAGATCACCGATTCCAGCTCGTCCAGCGTGGCAGGATGCTTCGAGTAGACCATGTATTTCACTGTGCCCCACAAAAAAAAGTCACAGGGAGTCACATCCGGCGAATATGGAGGCCAATCCATGCCTGCACCAGTAAATTCGGGATATCCCAAAGCAATGACTCGATTCCCGAAGTATTCCTCAAGAAAGCGAAACACTTGTTCAGTTCCGATGTGGTCGGGCCCCATCTTGTATAAACCATTCATTACCTGGTCGATCCTCTAACGCTTGCTGTGTGGCGACAATTGTTCCAAAATTGCAACGTAACTTGCACCAGTGACCGTTTTCTCGAATGAAAAAAAGGGCAACAATGCCTCTGCTGCATACTGCAGCCCACACAGTGACTTTAGGAGAATACAGGGGTTTCGTTTCACACCAATATGGCTTTTCGGAACCCCAAAATCGCCAGTTCTGCTTATTCACGTAGCCATTCAGGTGGAAATGTGCTTCATCTGTAAACCAGATGCAGCCAACATCAAATCCTTCACTATCAATCATTGTGAGCATCTGAGTAGCAAAGGCAACCCCTTGTTGCACAGCTCGTCCGGGTATGGCCTGGTGCGTTTGAATTTTGAATGGAAACATGTGTAGGCTCTTTCACAGTATTTTCTGCATGCTGGAATGCTTCAAACCAGTCTCAGATGCAATTCTACGGACGGATGACATTGGATTTCGCTGAATAATTCCAGACACCGTGGTGATATTTTCAGGCGTAACTGCGGTTCCACTAGATCATCAGTTACGCTGCCTGTTCATTGAAATTTTATGAAGAGCGTACGAATGGTTTTCGCATCGAGTCCTTTTGGATCATTAAATCGTGCTTGAAAACTTCGCCGTGTTGCCGTAGGACTCTCTTCTAACCTGTGGTACTCTAGCACCAGAAAAACGCGTTGTTCAATGGTGTACATGGTTTTAAACTCTTCCTTCAGTATGCTAACATCCTTTCACGTTTCAATGGTGGAACTGATCGCCCTGAGCTTCGGATCACTATTTAGGCATTACGTATGGCGATTACAGTGCCATCTGTTAGCAGCTTTTGTAACTATTATTTCAAACAGCTGTATACACTTCTTACAGCTGTCACGATAAACATACCGTTTACTGCATTCCTCTATCGGTCTTTGTTTTCGAGATATTTAATTTTGAAATCAGGGAGTCCTTTTCTGGACACCCTGTATAAGAAATGCATGTTATTTACCTGTTGATAAATCAGTCTTTTTGCAAGATAAAACCAAGAGCATCCCTTGGTAGTTTCTCACGTAAGATAATTACAGTAATTTAGCAGTCTTTTCAAAATGATATTGGTCACAAGTTGGTAGCCTTTTTGCACTAGAGTATCCCACTAATGACCCAACATGGCTGTTGGTGACCAGTAAGCATTTAGCACAATGGTAACTTTCATATCAAGCAGTACATACTCCTTGACTTTTATGTGAAAGATTCTCTTACACAACACATAGTAAGGAATATTGATTTCGGTGCATAGCAGTGTACCCACCAAATCAAGGAAATGGCAGCACTGCTTACTCTTTTCTCAAAGCAAGTCACACCATTTTTGCACATCATTTGCTACCTTCTTAGCAACATTACAAGCCTCACACTCCTGTTAGGTATAAATATCAGCAATCCCAGCAAACACACTATTTGCTTTGACCCTGTTTTTAGATTGGATGTTACTCATATGCAAATTTCAATTATTTTGCTATCCTCTTACTCACTGTCTAATTATCATCACAATTCTAAGGTACTTCTGTAGACATAGAAAGCTGAAATTTGGAACACAGATAAAGGTTTACCCCAGATCATACGAAAAGTCTAAACTCATAAATTTCCATATACCTATCAACTATCTACCCCAAACGTGAAATCACCTTCTATCCCAATAACTTTATATGTCAGATTTACATTATACATGGAGCTTTCTAAGTTTAACTAAAGTGATACATTTTACTTCCTTCCTCTCTATACTCCAGAGTTAGTCAAGTTAAAAGAAACTACTACTATACCCAGACATCAAAATTCCACTGTGCTTCCCATGGTCCTAGAAACAGATAATTCGAAACATACATATGGTTTCATTCCCAAATTATAAGAAAAGTACAATATTGGCCCATACTTACACAATAGCAACCAAAAACGTGAAATATTTAGGCGTATATTGGCAGTTTAATTGCTTTGATCTGAATGGGTCTATGTGTATCGAATTTCTTATGTGCACAAGGATGAGCAAGCTTGGTTAAGACCTTAAATTTTACTTTGTTTCTTGCTTAATTTAGAAGTTTCTTGGTATTTACTTATGGTGGCAGTTAACTCTGCGGCAGTCAGCTCTGCTCAGCCAGCACACACACCTATCATTTGCAGAAAGCAATGGGTATTGTTGGCATCTGACATGTATATTGATGTGTTGAATTCTGAACTGCCCTTATTCACCTATTTTTTTAATGAAACCATTACAACTGAGCGACGACTCAGACTAAGCAATCAAGAAATGAGATCTCACAAAAACAATTCTTGTAAAAAACGTCAAGTCTCGTCGTTTAGTGACAAAAGGTTACAAGATCTTGTTCTGATTCAATTCTACAGTTTACAGTATGTATTTACTTCTCTTTCTGAAACAGAATGTTTCTCTCAGTGTTAGGGATTGTTTACTTAAAATAAAATCTGGTGACTTTGCCATTACGCATACCATGTCTTAGTAAGCTTATATAAATAAATGTGTTACAATAAATTGGGCTGAACCAAGGAGAAGTACATTCGAATTGTGAGTTCATTTTGGTAGCAATAGAAATCAGACATCACAACGAGAAACTTTTTTTTGGGGGGGGGGGGGGGGCTAGCTATCCATAAACAAATGCAGTATTAGAAGTTTGTGTTAGCATTATTTAGAGGTGTTCAGTACTATTTGCGGCTAATGGCTGCTTGGGATTGGTCATGACGTATGAGAGTCGGTAGCTTAATGGCTGGGTATTTTATTAAAGTGAAACGTCTTTGCCCGTAGTAGGGAGAAATTCACGAGTGTTATGAGTTGCGTATGCACAAAACCCAATTTAATGGCATCAGTTGGCAACTTTTATATGTTTCAATATCAAATTGAAAATAAGAAAAACATTAGGATTGTAGCAGTATACATTTCTCCAAATCAAAAATTAGATGACATACATTATTACTGTATACAGTACAAGGTTTTACCTTACTTCATAAAGATAACATAAAATACCTATTCCTTTTAGTGGAGATTTTAATATCAGTTTTGCATTAGACAAAACCAAAAAGCTGGTTGAATATTTATCAGATAACTTCAATTTCTATTTGCAAAGTAATCCGCAAATTTTAACCAATGTAGAACAACAAGTTCCAACTTATAATAATTTGATTTGACCATTTGCCTCTGGGATCTACAAAATTTTGATAATACGGCTGCCACACCCTTGAAATCCCCTCAAACGTGAAATGAAAAAGTAAAAATGAGCACATAGCACACAGTCCTCAAGTTTTATAAGTTATAATTTTCTAAAAGCTCTCTTACAGATTATATGGATAAGGCAATCAGATTACATTTCCTTAGACGATCACAGATCAGGTACAGATCAGTCCCCCTTACTCTGATGAAAGTTGAACTATGGCATTATTAAGATGTACTGCTGCAGAGCGGAACTATTTGCTCCGCTAGCGACACGCTAGGCAACCTACACCAGATCTGCTTGTAGACAGAATGAGAAGCCTTTATGGTGGCTCTGTACACATTGAATCCATCAACTTTGTGGCATCAGCAAAAGGAAATTAATATCTACACAAGTACTTAATAGTCCGAGTCGTACTTTTAGCAAAGATTGGAGCATACGGTATATCGGATCAGATTTGAGAATGGGTGAACGATTTCCTAACTGGCCGATCACAGTATGTCGTTGACAGCGAAACCTCTTCTAAGCTAGATGTTACTTCACGCGTTCCTCAAGGAAGTATAATAGGACCACTTTTTTTCTTAATTTTTATAATCGATCTAGGTGACAACATTAAATTCTTGTTGCAATTGTTTGCCAATGATGCAGTTATTTATAGGGAAATAAGGTACTCTGACAATTGCTTAGAAATTCAGCACAATTGGATGCTATTTCCGAATGGTGCTGTAAATGGCAGCTTACACTTAATTGCAAAAAGTGCAAGGCAATGCGAATAAGTAACAAAAAGAATTAGTTTGTTCACGAGTTCAAAGTAAACAATTCAGTTGTTGACACGGTTGATTCCCTGAAGAATGTGGGGGTAACAGTAGAAAGCTACATGAAATGGGACTTGCACATAATCTGTGGTAGACAAAACTAATTCTAAATTAAGATTCATAGATCGTATTTTGAGGAATTGTAATGCTCATATAATAGAAACAGTGTATAAAACACTAGAGTGTCCACATCTGGATTACTGTTGTGGAGTTTGAGATCTGACTTGGACTTAATTGACTCAGTGGAGAGGGTACAGAGAAGAGCCGCACAATTCGTGACTGGTTGCCAGAGCCCTAATGAAAGCATCATAGAATTTATACGTAGATTGGGTTGGGATCATCTGGAAGGCAGACTACGTCGTTCGCATTTGAATTTATTGGAGAATATGTGAAATTTTTTGACTTACGAGTGCAATGAAATACTTCTTCCGCCATCCTATTTAGGTCGCAATGACCGGAGGAATAAGATTCGATAAATAAGATGCCGTTCTGATGCTTTTATGTATTCTTTCTTTCCTCGTGCTATTCGGGGATGGAATGCGCATAATTAGGATTGGTACTTAGCACCTTCTGGCACCCACAATGTTTGTGAATTGCAGAGTATGGGTGTAGATGTAATTAATATATGGTCTCCCTAGTATCTTATACAATCTGGTTTAGTCCTCAAAAGGTTTCTATTAAATTAGTTTCAAACTCTTTCACGTCATGAATCTAGGCACACTTTTCAACAATCATGAAAATATGTTTCAAGAAATCTCATTTATACTACAGACACTTTAAACTTTTTATCGAACCAATACATCCTTTTAACTCCCCTATGCCCTGAAATTAATTTCTTGCTTCTAACGTTATTAGTTTAAATTTCGATTTTTTTCTCCTAATTATACTTTGTCCAATTACTTGATTTTATGTTCAAAATGTCCCAGAAGGTGCTGACTAACTAGTGATAAAGGATTTTCTGTAACTTTTTGCATTCATCAGTTATTTCAAATTTTCAGTTTGTTTCCTCCCGACATCAAAAAAAATCAAAATATCTTCTTAACTAAATTTTTCCAGGTATAATAAAAACATTTTAAAATGCTATACCTAATGAGTTTTAGCATAGAAAAAGAATGCAAGAAAAACAATTATGGTTGAAAAAACTACTTTAACTGAAATCCCTTTCTTCCACATAAGCAGCCTTGAAATCAAACTATAAAGTATGTCACTACAGGGAATAGCTAGTAGAAATGCTTTTCCATATTTGTTCTCTGGATTAAACCCATCCTTAAATGGTTTTGACAAGGTTACAGATCTATTATACCAAGAAATCTAATACAACAATTAATGCAGTCTTCACGAGGTATGTAGCTTATAAACCTGTGCGAAAAATTTGCGAATACAATGAATAGTAATAGTAGGCTGGGGGTTTGTAATAGAATGAAGGAAGAACAGCCCCATTTGTTTCAATTGTTTATTTGTTTAGTATAATTGTAAGGACAGGGAAAATGACTCATCACTCACCAAAATTGACGGCAGCGACGAGAGGAGAACATATATAAACACACAAATAAACTCAATATTTCAGTTAAACCTTAATCATGATGGAGAAAATTAATCATGAGGCTCGGGAGGTGTGCACACGCCGAGGCTTGCTACATGACTAGGTGGATTATGAATATGGCGGTGGGACTGAGATATTGTATATAAATATGTAAATCGCAGATGGTGGTACAACTAACACTAGGAAAAAAAAGGGGGGGGGAATAAAGTAAATATGGTCGGTTAAATTTTGAAAAATAAGGTAATTAAATAAATGACAATAATGCTATTTCTAATCCTACTAATAATGAGTGATGTGTCAAGGAAAGGAATTTTATCTGTGGTTGAGGCCGGGTGGGTGTCTGGTATCTAGGATGTTATGGTAAGCAAGTTCCCATCTGCGAAGTTCTGAGGCGGCGGTAGTTTCGGGGAAAACTCTGATTGCTCTCACAGTGAAACAGTCATTGAAGTTGTTGGAATTGTGATAATTAGCATGTTCTGGTACGGGAAGATATAAATTGCGGGTGTGAACTGTTTGCTGTGGCCATTCATTCTGGTCGAGAGTTGTGTAGTCAGGCCTATGTAAGAACTCGTGCAATGGCGACAAGTTAGCTGGTATATGATGTGCGTAGTGGAGCATGTGGCATGTCCTGTGATGGGAAAGATTTCCCCTGTGACAGGGTTGGAAAATGTAGTAGTGGGAGGATGCATGCTGCAGGTTTTGCAGCGGGGTCTATTACAGGGAAAAGATCCATAGGGTGTTTTTGAAAAGTCAGATGGAGGGTATTTGTGCACCAAGATGTTTTTGAGGTTAGGTGGTTAGTTTGGTCAATAAATTCATGTCTTTTGTGAACCCATTTTCTTAATGGTTTTGTAACCCCTGAGACGTGTCATGTGCGAGGCTTAATATTAACATGTTGATAAAGAAAAGTTTTAATTGCTGACGCTATACAGTGTGTCTAACAAGTTTCAAAGCAGAGCCACCCCCATCAAATGAGTTTATTACAGACCGGAGGAAGTCATGCCCCTGTTGAAGGATTCGATTGATGGATTCGAGACCAGGCGAGAACTGGGTGACAAAGACAGGGCTATGGTTGGATGCTAGAGGCCGTGGGAGGGAGTGGTTGCATTGAGGGTGGGTGATTGCACGTGTGATTTGTTTATGTACAAGATCTGCTGGATAGGAGCAGGAAATAAGGGCTTGGGATAGGTTTTGGGAATACTGGGAGAGGGATTCATCATCAGAACAGATACGTTTGCCATGGACAGCAAGGCTGTAGGGGAGGGAACGTTTGGTATGGAATGGGTGGCAGCTGTCAAAATGTAATTATTTGATGTGTGCGTGGAGACTTTCCCGGCGTACTGAAGCAATGTAGTCTTCACGGGTGTGCATCCGGCTGCACACCCGTGAAGACTACATTGTAATTATTTGTTTAGTGTAATATGTACATAACAAAAATCAACGCCAGTGAGGCAGTGTATTAATATATCTGTGATTTGTGCTACTGTTATCTAGTGGCTAGGCTGTGAACAGTCTCATATGCACAACTTTCACAGTTATTACCATTTCCCTTCAAGGGTCAAATTCTGAAAAATTTCATTCTTAAGAAATTATGTGACCAAATGTTTAATATGATAGCTCATTTATCTATTTCAGTTAGATATCAAGGGAGATAAATGGGTCGTGATAAAAGAATACTTACAGATATAATGATAATTTTGCCCTTTAAGGGTAGATTACAGACAAATTACTTTTTTTAAATATGATGTGACAGCGGTGGAGATCTTAATCTTTAAAATGATACATCATTTATCTACATTGTTTACATATAAAGGGAGATAAATGGCTCGTGACACAAAAACGCATTGTAGAAATATTGATACTTTTGCTATTTAAAGGACGAATTAGGAAAAATTCTTTTCTTAAAATATGATTTGACCAAAGTGGAGACCTTAATCTCTAAAATAATTCCTCATTTCTCGATTTCAGTTAGCTGTCAAGGGAGATAAATTGCCCATGGTAAAAGAATATGTTATGAAAGTAATGATAATTTGCCCTTTAAGGGTAGAGTTCAGACAAAATCCTTTTTTTAAAATACGATGTGACCACAGCAGAGATCTTAATATTTAGAATACATCATTTATCTATATTGGTTAGATATCAAGGGAGATAAATGGCTCATGACACAAAAATGTGTTGTAGAAATATTGATACTTTTGCCCTTTAAGGGTCAAATTGTGATAAATTCTTTAAATATAATTTGACCTAATGGAAACCTTAACCTCTAAAATAATAGCTCATTTTTCAATTTCGATTAAATATCAAGGGAGATAAATAACTCCTGACAAAAAGATACGTTATGTGTAGGTTCTTTTAGGTGGGTTAGAATAAGTTACAATTTCGAACAACGAAACCAGGAGCAGGTCGGTTGCAACAGAAAAAAAATAAACACTTGCAGACATTGGAATGTGATGATGTAGGAGCCAACACCCAGCAGAGTAGGTCAGATAGTCGGCAAGAAAAAGCTGAACAATGACGCCATTTGGCAAAGGATGGGAGAGTCATGGCGGCAGCTACTGGTCGGGAAGTCTCCCTACCACATGCAAATAGTGGGGGAAAGGCAATCAAAACCAGCGTGCATGGAGGAGAGAGGGTCACTCGGCGATCATCGCTCATCTTTTAGTTCGATTTGGAGATCAGTCGTGGCAGTCTTCAGGCGGGCAGTTGGCGCTGGCATTAGCAATGATGGAAGCAGCCTAACAGCATACACCATTATCTTCAATACAACATGTGGGATGATACCACTTTGGGCAAACGAAGCTGGGATATATCAGGCATTTTGCAAGCTAAAAGGATAACTACTCAGGCCTAGAAGAAGGGATAAAGACTGGAACATTTAAAGGGCTCAGGGAGACAATGGAAGGATTAACTATCTATAATGTAATGTTGTATATACTTTGCTGGAGTATCATTTATGAAAACTACCACTCATGAGTTGTACCCACTGACTAGTATTCCTCTTTGGAGGTGGCAGTGCGAGTAACTTAAGGGTCAAATTCCGAAAAATTCCTTTATGATGTGACCACAGCGGATATCTTACTCTTTAAAATGATACCTCATTTATCTGTATCAGCTAGATATCAAGGGAGATAAATGGCTTGTGCACAAAAGCACATTGCAGAAATATTGATACTTTTGCCCTTTATGGGACGAATTGCGAAAAATTCGTCTTAATATATGATGTAACCAAACGGAGATACTAATCTCTAAAATGATACTTCATTTATCGATTTCGGTTTGGAATGGAAGGAGATAAATGGTTTGTGGTACAAAAACTTGCATTTCAGATATATTGACCATTTTGCCCTTTAAGGGTTGAATTTCAAAAAATTCCTTTCTTAAAATATGATATGATCAGAGTGGAGACTTTAAGCTTTATAATGATATGTTATTCTTACATTTTGGTTAGTTATCATGGGAGATATTGGATCATGACAATAAAAAACATAGAAATAATATATATGATGTGAAACAAATATTTTCTAATGATAACTGGATTTTGCGGGAATGCCGCATTATTTATAACATTCTAAGCTTTTTGCTGCCGTTCTGCAGCCTTCATTAGAGATACGATTTATGTTTACATAGCAATGATTGCCAAGCATCACAGAATTAGGCCACTGTCATTGAAATTGTTTGTACTCTTTAAAATTTCCACTACCTCTTTCATTGGGCAGAATGGCAACTGAAAATGGACTGTCAAATAAATGATGTGGCACTCCAGTATAATCCATTTGTTATTAACAAAGATGGCCACAGCCTGAGAATTCAAAAAAATTCTATTTTAGTTACTATAAACTTTTGGTTACAAAAGTATATAATACAAATTAATCAAATACTACTACTAATAATAAATTAAAATTAATCATAATTATTATCTACATGCTAATTGTAAGTATCTATCTGATTAAAAAGAAAAAATATTTTGCTGATGACTCTTGCATCCTATAGATTGTTAGAACAGTTATTAGATAATTCTCTCCAACTGACCGATATAAAAGTTGAACACAAAATACAGACTACGATATAAATGTTGAACACAAAATACAGACTAAAGTTCAACGCAATACTCTATGATTTACATTCTAGCATCTCTGATAATCTAGCAAAGTGTTGCTTAACTTTTTAAAAAAAAAAAAAAATCATTTATTTACAAGAATAATTTAGAGGATGAGCTCTTCAGTGTGGAAATTTAAGTCAGAGAACAACAAAAGTGGGTTTATGTAATAACATTCCTGTTATTTCACCCTACTACCATTTGCCCTGGTTGGCCTTCACTTACAAGAAATTGAGTTAAAAACTGTGACATTTTAAATTTTTTATATATACCTACATAAAAGCTGGACTTGCTAAGGCAGCCAAATAATTGTGTGGTCTGTTGAATGTGTCAGTATACAAAAGGTTGTGAGGTCGATCCCCATGTAAGAAAAATATGTGTATTTCCTACGTTCTTTTCTATTCGCTACTATTTGCTGTTAGTAGGATTACAGATCAGTTTTTTTTATAAAATTCACCGAAATAATTGTCTGTTTTTCTTCAAACGATTAAAAAAGAAAAATAAATAGAAAAAAAGTGTACGTGTGACACATAGAAGTTTCACTTCTTCCGCCTATACACACTGATGCACACACCAGTTTTTACAATTACTAATTACTTACCATGTAATAAAACTAGCTTGGAAACACACTCAATTTAATGAGAAAAGCCGTAGAAATTATTCTTCAGTTTGTTAGTCTGATATCCATTTAGTCGTGTTTTATTCCATTCACCTGTATTTCCTTGCATGACTGAAAATACTATTAAAATCATGCACACCAAATAAAATATCCATAAAACATAATTTCATCAATAACCAATTGTGTTTAGGTTGTGATGTAGACTGGACCACAGTAACAGCAATAGATATGATATGAAAATTGGGTATCCACAATATCATGTGCTATGGACACGTTTAACTGTGATCCAGGCAGTATCACAACCGAAATGCTAATGAATTCATTCCTGTAGTACTAGTGCAAAATTTACGACACCACCGTATGAGATATATTATCAGTACTGGACCAACAGTGGAAAATTAATGTTGAGTTTTAGAATATCTCAAAATCAGTTAACCCGATTAAAAAAAATTAACATCAAATATTGTCCAATGAGATTTACAAGATAAAAAAAAATGTATTTTCACAGGAAATGTTTTATAACAAGGTGAAATAAATGTTATATTTAGTGACTAACCAATGAGAAATTAATGTACCACCAATAAGACACTGACATAACTAGATGTGTCATGGCCAATCGCAAGTGGCCATTATCCACGAATAGTGCTGCACGTCTCTAAACAATACCAACAAAAACTACTACTGTGTTTGTTTATGGACAGTTCACCCAAAAGAAAAGAAAAAAAAAAATCATTAAAATAATGATATCCAATTTCTGGTAGCTGTAAAATAAGAATGGAGAAAGAAGGACTTGTGGTATTCGCTTCAAATTTACCACATACGTTCCTGTGGTCATACCTTTTAAGAAAAAGTGTACAAGAAAGCAAAATCACACTTACCTTAGACGTGAAGCAACATAAAAGTTACGAATTAACGCTTCAGAAAAACCGCCATTGCACTACATATTGGCACCTCAAAGATGATGTTATTGTAAAAACTCTGGCTTTACATGATCACAATAACTGTGAAATCTCTGATGAATTTTTCTGACACAATATAAATATGTTTCAGTGCTATGTGGAATAGGGCAGATGCAAGAATATTTCCATGTGAATTGCGATTTTATTTACTATCAATAAAAAGCAGACTTCACGCCGAGAAATATTTTTTTTTCTTTTGCTTGAACCGTCCATAAACATATGCAGCAGAACCAATTTCGTTTGGCACTATTTAGCGGCGAGTAGTATAATTCGTGGCAAATGACCGCTTGCGATTGGTCGCGATGTGCGGCCATCAGTAGCTTATTGGATGTGTAATTTATGTATGAATCCGCGTATTACAACCATGGACCTCCACGATTACAATACGTTTACTTACTGAGTAATAAAATTGCCTTAGAAACGCACTTGATTTAATGACAAAAGGTCGTAGAAGCTTTTCTTGATTCTATTAATCCGACATCGACTGATTTATATTTTATTCCGTTTTTCAGAATTTGCTCGCGTGGCTGAAATTATTACAATCGTGCATACGAAAATATATAACATTTATAAAATATGACTTCGTCAACAACCTTTCGCGTTTAGGTTGTAATGCAGCCTGGACCACAGTAATAATGATAAATACTATATGAAAATTGGAAATCCGCAATATCGTGTGTTTACATTTCACTATGGTCCAGGCTGTATTACGACTATACGCATATTTGTAAAATATGTCGTCATTTGCGTTTAGGTTGTAATCCAGCCTGGACCACAGTAATAATGATAAATACTATATGAAAATTGGAAATCCGCGATATCGTGTGGTTACGTTTCACTATGGTCCAGGCTGCATTACGACTAAACGCATATTAGTAAAAAATAACTATGGATTTATCATAGTTGCTAGTGATTCTACAGTCTTTCCTCCAGAGTGCGCATATTATCTTTGACGCAACAATATGAAGTGATATGGCGATTTTCTGTAGCGTTAATTCCTAACTTTTATGTTGCTTCATGTCTAAGGTAAGTGTGATTTTGCTTTCTTGTACACTTTTTCTTAAAAGGTATGACCACAGGAACGTATGTGGTAAATTTGAAGCGAATACCACAAGTCCTTCTTTCTCCATTCTTATTTTACAGCTACCCAATTTCTATTGCTACCAAAATTAACTCAAAATCCTAGTGTATACTCCATAATTTGACGCAATAAATCATATATACTAGGCTTAAATTTTCAGCAAAAGCTATGAAATGCATGATGGCTAATTTCATTATTAAAAACATTCTGTAACAGAGCGAAACCATTCTGTTCCATTGTAAAGTGTAGACTTGACTCTGAACAAGATCTAACTTTTTGCCACTAAATAGCCACAATACTTCGCCTATTTTTACAAGAACTGTTTTTGTGGGATACAAAACTTTAACCAGAATTACTTCTTGGCACCCTAGATGCAGGTGAACCAAAAGAGGATACAATACATACGACATCAGTATCTGAAATGTAGTAGACAAAAAATGGGTTTACTGTAAAACTTAAAAATGCTAGAACTATTTTCTGCTCTGCAGGTTAACATGTCTTAATACTGTGGCAGTCAATTGCAAGACATAATTTCAAGCAGTAATTAGGTTATGGAAACTTCGCAAAAACTTGGACTCAATAAATAATTGTCCTTCCGGTCTGAAGTTTTTGTATGAAATTGTTCCAGAACGTTTGTTTGATACATTCTGCACAAAATTCATGCAAAATGTGCATTAGTGGTAGAAGGTAAGTGATTGCCACTAGTCATATTGTGGGATCAAACAACAATGGCTCTTCTTGTGGATAGGCTGAAATGCAACCTGTACCAGAATGGCAATCTACAGTGTCCATTTTTAAGAGTCACAAATCAGTTGTTCGTTACAGTGCATTTGTTCCACATAACGTTTATAAATTTTTTTGGCACGGATGTAGGCAATGTTATTGTAATAAATAATGTGGTACATAAATCACTTACCATTTAATGTGATGGTGGTTTCTGTGTGAAATATGTGTGGCATGTATAAATTTGCTGTCTACAATACAAACACACTCTTAGATAAAATCTTCCAAAGAATGTGTGCAAAAATTTTCAGATCAAAAGGACACTTTTTCATCGAGTCCAAATCATTGCATAGCTTCCAGCTGTAATACATCCTGGACTAGCAAGACAGCTAGAACAGCTAGGTAATATCTAGGTTGGGATACCACTGCAATCACTTACTGCCTCGCGATGTAAATACTTTGGGATGAAGAGAATATGACACCACTGTGTTTCCGTATGTGACGTGTTCAGCGTTCGAATGATTTGTGAATACATGTTAGGTCATAGAACATACCCAATAGCAATAATAATAATAAAAAATTACGGATTGAAAAAGTTATAGAAAATTATTAAATGCACAATTAATAATAATAATATTAAAATATCAACAACATTCCAAACTGGTAATTGATATCATTCATTAGTATCGATCCATAACGTCAGTTTCTGTAACATTAACGTTGTTAGTCACAATTCCAGTGATTTGTATTCGATTCCATTCTCCTGTTTCCTCGCATAGCTGAAATTGCTATTAAAATTATTAGTACAAGATAAAATAGTTCTAAACAAAGATTTCATCAATAACTGTTTGCGTTTAGGGTGTAACTAACAGAGAGAGAGAGAGACGATTTGGAAATTCGGTATTAGCAATTTTTTGTGTGACAGTTATGTTTAACTATGGTCCAGCCTGCATTAAGACGTAAGTGACAGTAACAGCGATAAATACGACTTAGAAATTAGGTATCCGCAATAAGGTGTTCGATAATTAGGTTTCAGTGTGATCCAGGCTGCATCGAAACATCATCTTTAATGAATTTATTCTTGTACTATTGGTGCAAAATTAACGATTTCACGATACGAGATGTATTAGTGATGGACTACATTCCGTGGAAGCCCCCGTTAGTGACATTTAAAGCTGTGCGCAGAACATATATACCTATCACATTCAGCAACCTAGTGACATCATACTCTCTCCATCCAGAAGTGTTTACATTGTGAGGCGGTAAGTTGTTGCAGCAGCATCCCAATTAGATATTACCCGAACAGCTTACTGAATAACATGGCATTACTAGAGCTAATTTGTACAGCAGCCTGGTCCTCAGGCTCATCACTACTTGAAAATAAGATGTCTCATGATTGACTACCACAGTATTACATCATTATCTTGTGTGGCAAAAACTAATTTTAGCAATATCTCCATCTCCAGTAGTACTCAAAATTTTGGAGGTGTGGAAACAGTTGGAAGTCTAAGGCAGCCACAGGGTGTATAACTGAAAACCACACTCATTAACTGCAGTCATGATGAGACACTTGTGACTAGGTGCACTGTCCTGATAAAAGCAATATTTTTGACAACTTTTTTTATTAGCAGCTGTTCCAGATTCGTCAGATCAGTAATATGCTCCCATCCCCAACCATTTCACCCTACTCTGCAAATCTTACAGGGCGGCTCCAGGTTAATACGTCGGAATCTACAAAAATTGTGATATCGGTATGAAATTTGGTACACACATTCCTTAGGCGATAATATTTGTCTAAAAGTGTATAACGTAAACTTCTAATACCTATGTGGAAATGAAGTAAAATCACTCGAAATGTGGGTAGATGGATACATATTATTACACAAGAAATGGGCGTTAATAGCTGTTGACATTTATTCCACGTGTTTTGAAGTCTTCATTACTGAATAAAAACTACTTTCCACATACAAATTTCAGATACGTAATAAGTAGAAAATCAGTAACATTTACACTTTCTCTGTGTGTGGCTGACATTGTTTTTCAATGCTAAGATATATTGCATGGAGGCCTACCTTCCAGGATAAAACATGGCGTCTACCGTAACGAATGTTTGATATAGAGCATTTAAGTTGCTTTTAATTTTTTTCTAATAGCAGTTGTGGTTAGGCTGAAATGCAGCCTGGACCAAAAGTTAAGAGTAAGAAACACGCAGAATAAATATCAACATGTAATAACGTGTATTTCTTGCGTAATAACATGTGTGCATCTACCCACATTTCAATTGATTTTACGGGTCTATTGGAGATCGCGATTCCGGTACAAGATTCATTAATGACGTCCTAATACTGCTGTAGACAAACACAAGACGTATTATTTTCAAGCAGAAATTCCGTTGTAAAACAGCCCGACTCTGTTAAATATATATCCGAAATTATTTCTAGCGGTGTCTTGAGTTTGAGTAAGTTGCAGTATCAGGAAGCCAATTCCTAGCGGAATCGCGATCTCCAATACCCAGTCCTTTGTTTTATGGTACATATTTATATACAGTCAACAGAATCACTCAAGATACTTTTCAGAATTATGTAAATCGTGTTCGGTGAAAAATAAACATTTGGATTGGCGTGACTAATTACACAAACTGACCACGATACAATATTTTGGGTAATCCCTTAATCAATTACGGTGGAAATGAGGTAAACAGCAAGATCACCGACAAGCTTCATATCTTACCAAATGAACAGAATTCAGTCCATCCACACCATTTGACACATTTTCTCACATTTCACTGTCATGTCGCGTTTAAATTCAAACAAGTTCTCATAGAAGTTATCATCACAGACTCATAGATGTTCCGCCTTTCACTCCATCCAAAGATAAGTGATGTTTATTTTTTTAAAAGAAGTTTAAATATTATACACCAATTTATTTATTTATTTTTATTGGAATTTGGTGTGTACAATACAGCCAGCGGATTACATCTTATCAGATACTACATATTATCCTTTGGTTAAGTAAATGTCAGATTTACAATTTATAAGTGCGTATACATTTATCGATATGTCATACAATATACCATATTTACAAAAGTATATAGCATACAAATTTATAAAATACAATATTTAACATGCAAGATATTAAAATGTTTCACTCAGATTATTCTGTTGGTAAGCGTTGTTACAGGATTTTTTTAGTGTATATGGTTTTGATTAAGGTCCACCCGTGTGACCTTTTTATTCGGATCGTTCAGGTGTCGTATTTCGATGTTGTTCATCGCTGCAAACTTGAACAGGGTCATGAAGATTTCTGATTTATTCTTTTGAAGGAGCGTCTGCACCTTGGTAGGCATTTCTGCCTCTGAGACTGCACACTCTGCTATTAATAATGATGATTCAACCCAGTGTCGGTTGGAGACAAAAAATATGTGGTCAATATTCCCAAAGCTTCTGCCATCACACTCACACATGGGGTAGTTGACCAAGTTGATCCTGTAGAAGTGGCTCGGAAAGCGACCATGGTTGAATTTCAGTCTGGAGACAAATGATTTGAATTTCCTTGAATTTTTTTTTTTATCAGTTTAACGTCTCTCTAACAGCGAGGTCTTTGGAGACGGGAAAGGATGGGGGACAAAGAATGGGAAGGAATTCGGCCATGACCTTTTGAAGGAAGCATCCCGGCATTTGCCTGGAATGATTTGGGAAACCATGGAAAACCCAAATATGGATGCCCGACCTTCCTTGTAGTTGGCGTGTTGTCTTACCAGTGGGTCCGTAGGATAGTTGGATGGATCTGTCTATAATGACTAGCTTTGTGTACGTCTTTTGATTTCCACTCTTTGTTCCATTCCGTTCTAGATTTATTACGGAATAGGGGGATCAAATCATCTTAGCCAGCCGATCAGCTAATTCATTGTCTTCTATTCCGGCGTGACTTTAGTCAACGTAATGTTACATCCGAACCCTTTTCTCTAAGCCTTGCTATCAACTGCAGGACCTCGCATATTAACCAGCTTCTTCCGTTGTCCGTTGCAAGGTTGGATAATCTCAGTAGGACCGATCGAGAATCTGATGAAATAACCAGCCGGTCTGTCCGCAACTGTAGGCCGCATTCTAAAGCTTTCACAATGGCTTGTAATTCAGCAGTGTAGACCGATGCTTCTTCTGGGAGGTGATATAGGCCCCACTTTTCATTCGCAGGATCCACAAAGGCTCCGCCTACCAAGTTTTCGGATTTAGAGCCATCCGTGTATAGGCATGTGGGATTGTTTGCCATATTCGCAATGTGGTCCTTCAAAATAACTTCGTTAATACTACCTTCCGTCATAAATTTCATGTCCAGGATAATATCTAGTCTCATCATGGCACTAATAGTTTTATGCAAATGTACTGGAAGGAGGCATGACCTATAGATTATGTTACTGTATTTTTTAACCTCCGAGAAGGCAGTTGTGAGGGCAGAAGTCTCCTTCTGTTGCCAGTACCTCCGGTTCGTGAGCTGAATTGTAAGAGCAGATATTTTTGCAATGAGTTGGTTATCATTTATTTCAAGTAGTCCTAGGATGAACTTCCACCTAAGGAATGCCCAACGGATGTGTAGGGGTGGTTCTAAGCATTCCACCAACAGTTCGTTTGTTGGTGTGGTTAACATGGCCCCAGTGCACAGTCTGAGCGATCGATATTGGCATCTATCGATTTTGGTTAGTAGTACTTTAGATGCAGATCCAAAGGATGGACGAGTGCTCGATACAGCATTAGTGTTGCTTTAATGTCTGCATCTCATGCTTTATCTGTCACTGTTCGAATGATGTAGATCGCCGCTTCGCTCTTTTTGAATATATGCTGTATATGACCTGACCATTTCAGGTTGGAGTCTAGCATTAGATCGAGGTATGATACGGTTTTCCGCACTGGGAAGTTAAACGGCCAAAGGAACATATTTGCCGTCTGAGGTAGTCTATGTCGTGTAAATATGATGATGGTCGACTTTTCAGGGGAGAAGTCAAAGCCGTTGTTCAACATCCAAGTCGCCAATTTATTAGTTGTAGCATTTAATGCTCTTTTGCAGGCCTGGAATTAAGGATTCCAATCCCGCAGTGTTTTCAATCCCGCGGGATCCGTGCGGGATTGGCGCAAACAGTTTTTTAACGCATATATTTAAAACATAGTTACTTAAAACGTTAATAAATTAAATAATAATTAAATTAATACAATACATCACGTAAGTTTAAAAACATGGCTTGCTTAATGGCCAAGTTACTAGAATTTTTTTTAAATTTTTAAATAAACGTTCAATAACACCGAGAGAAAGCATTACATTTCACAAAGTGAAGTGAATATACTCTGTAAATTGTAGACTTGGCTCAGAACAAGATCTCATAACTTTTTTCCACGAGACTTGGCTTTTTTTTTTTCTTTTTTTTTTACAAAAATTGTTTTTGTGGGATTCCTTATTATACCTCCGGATTCCTTGATTGATCTTACAGTTGATTCAATGTTATTAAAAGAAACTGCTCACCAACACTTAAACTGTCAAGTATTTCAGTTTTACTTATGTGGCATAACGACGTTTTTAGAGTGGAAATTATTACTTTTTAGTAAGAAAGGAGAGTTTCTCGGCGATTGATTGCAGTGAAGTCGTCATAGGTTGTATCTTCGGATTTCATTGCAAACACACGAAATTACGCACGTGAGGAAGACGGCGGAGGCAGCCGTCGAAGTATGTTGTTCTTACAACACAACCCGTGAAAATTTCATTATAACTTTTTTACCTTTAGTCGAAATAATAACAAGGAGAAGAGGAATTAATCGAAAGCCTGAGCGGCACATGTAAGCAGGTGGCTTTCGTGAGAATTCTGGTAACTTTAATTATCTTGTTTTAAATTGTTTTCTAAATATGACCCTACATTACGAGAATACATGAAACGTATTAATGACAAAAAAACCTCACACACCATTAGCTAAACCACGACATACAAAATGAACTGAACACATTGATGTCAAAAACTACCAATGAAGTAATTCGCAGGGTAAAAGAGGTAAAATATTATTTTACTGTGCTAGAATGTAAGTTGAATAAATTCAGTTATATTAAGATTTTTTAATAGATCACAAACTGCTCAACAAGTGTTGACAGGTTCAAATTTTGAAAAATCGGTACGGAATGTCAAAAAAGATCGGGATTCGCATTTATTAATCGGGACAACCATGCAAAATAGGTTTTTATATAATTCACGTTTATATTTATAGTTTATGGAGAACTGAGGAAATTTCTATATGTATCCGTCTGTCATATGATGAGTACTTATGGATCTTATTATTAAATATTACAATAATAGTCAGACTTGTTGACTACTATTAGTAACAAAATTTTAAGAAATGAATTTATTTTCAAACTGAATTTTAAGTACTTACATACTCTGTTGATAAGTATAAAGTACAATTTTTTTATTAAAATTGTATTTAGTGTTAAATTTCATTGCTTGTATTATAACTTTTTCAATAACGTAATTATAAAATTTGCTACAATACAAACTGAAGCTTGTTTTGATTCGTATCTCTGCTTTGACATGCTCCAGTGATTATTCGTGCTCTCAGACCAAATCCTATTAGCCTGGGAAAATTTTCTTTCAGTTGTCACGTTTGAACCGGTATTGAGCCATGATAGCAAATATTCAGATTCATGGTTCTCATAAAAGTTTTTCAAAGCTTGAGCATATTGGCATATTATGAGAAATGACTATGCAATTTCAGAATGAAATTCTCCAATTCAAATTTACTCATACCCAGAGCATATTTTACATTGTTATGTTTGTAGGAGATGCCACTGATATAATTTGGCCATTATCATGGTGTAGTAACTGGAAAAACTGCGCTGTCTAAATAGTAACTACTAATATGTTTACAATCAATACTGGGCTCCTTCTGTCATTTCACTAAATTTTTATGCATGGATGATTCAGCTTCATTTGCGTCTTCATACAACTAAAGTTTTTGAATTTGCTGTTGGGCTGTAAAATCTTACCATCAGCGGAAATTCTTTGTACCACCGTGATTGGAGGCGTCTGTAGCAACACTATAAAATGTATCATTTTTATGATTTTCGACCGCTTCCTGAGTAGATGCCAAATCTAAACGATTATGAGCAATTCCACTGGCCTTTTTTCTTCTAAGTGACTATTTATCGGCAATTTTAGAATAGTTATACAAAGTGCGATCGAGTTTTGATTCACAATCGAGTGATTGAAAGACAAGGTGTGGTTGACCAAATGGTCTGTCTTCAGCAGCTATCAGTTCTTCTTGATTCTTGGGTGCTCATTTGATCGGTGTAATAAATATTTTCAGCAATGTTGTTAAACTGGCACTTCTTTCGTTTTTTGTGTTCTTTACATTTTAGATGTTTTGCTATATCATTTTGTCACTATGGGATATGCTAAACTGTTTTTGGTAGAATGTGCAGGTTAGTAGGGTCAGTTGTACCATAAGCCGTGAGTAGCACTGCTGGTTGGTTGCGATGCATCTCGACGTGTGACACGCGATTGCATGTTTAGCGATGAGTGATGAGTTTTTATCACTTAGCTAAAACATGGGGACACTTGGCGTCCCGATCGAGAGTAAATCGGGACGCGTCTCCAGACCCCTGAAAATCGAGACGTCCCGCGCAACTCTATGACAACAGAAGAAAACTTTATTGGATTTCTTATTGACGTTGATACGAGTCGAGCAACACTGGAAGAGCTAGAAAAAATGGATTAGATATTCAAAACTGTTGTGGCCATGGTATCGCCAATGATGAAAATATGATAAGCATAAGTAGTGGAGTTAAACTCCGGTATTAAATATTAAGCCTAAGACATTTTTTACAGCACGCAGGTATCACACTTGGAATTTGACTGTAGACACAATTAATTCTTTTGCGGCAGCAAAAACATTTTTTGGTTTTATTCAGGAAATTTATTTGCTATTTCCAGTATCCAGCGAACTCTAGAAATGAATCAGAGGCAAATTGAAGTTTAACGGACACAAGGTGGGAAAGAATAATCAAGGCAGTGAAGCATGAGCGCCGGCAGGATTGCTTCTACGGGAGTGTGAACCAGGGCTGCATAGGTGCCCCCCCCCCCCCTATCGGCTCAAAAATGTCCGGGCTGGGCGACCTTTTTTTTTAGCTCTACTACTGCCCAGACGGTGACGACCCCCGGGATGTCAGGGGAAAACTCACACATACTTTGTGATTTGGTTTTAACCGAATTGCTAGGGGTTAGAATTTAACTTATCATTACATTTATGATATGTAATATTATCGCGTGTTAATATCCTAAGCAAATTATGGCAATCTGTACCGGTACAAGTCCATTGCAGCATTGCTCTTAAACATTTGCGTAAATTTTATGACTGGATCAAGCAATATCGACAATCTGAGTTCTAACAATGCTCGTCAATTTTTTGAAAAAGTAGTTATGATCTACCAAAAGACTTTAAACATAAAAATGTTGGCCAAAAACAAAAGGACGTTCGATTTACTTATAAAGTCTTCCAAAGGCCGATACGAATTTTTTTTTTTTTAAAACCATGATTGATTCCATAGTGAACAATATGGATTCAAAGTTTATGTCTTTGAAAATTTCAATTTTCTTTATGATCTAAGCAGGTTAAAAAAATATTCAAAAAACTGCCATGATATGCACACAGGCCTACGAGTTGATGAGAGCAATAATTTCACACCTTACGAATTATATGAGAAATAACAAACAATAACCCCAGTTTTTTTTAAAGATATCAAACAGTTGTTCCAAAATATAACACAAAATAACTTAAAAATATTGTTTACGAAGTACAATGGGTCAGCAAATACTTTAACAGTTTTATCAATCGAAGCTGATATAGCATCTAAGCTGGATTACGACATAGTAACTTTGTAGTTCAGTAAGGCTAAAAGCAGGAAGTTTCTGTTTAATTCTTTAATCTTTGTTATCACTTAATAATATTAGTTACAGTAAAAATTACCTCATTTATGAATAAAAATTTTAAAATTTAAAAAGAAAATCTTCTAAAATTCCGTCCTCTTGCGCCACCAAGGGGCCTCGCAAAAATTGTCTCGCCCACACAAAATTTAGGTCTTGCCCCCTCCTGAGTATGAGCCATTTCCTGTCACACACAGATTATTTAAATCTTCCTTAATGTTTGCTAAAGCCCATTGGCAGCCGGACGCTGGAGATCCACTGCCGGTGACTGTTGCTTGAAACTACGAGATGAAAATCAATAAAACAGTAAAAAGAATCAATTCCTACTTTCTCTTTTTACCATACCCTCCCACTCCTTCCTGGTGTTGGAGGGATAACGTAAAACAAATAATTATCCGGCTCGATGAGTTCACTATAACAGGCACGACAGACGTTGGAGAACTTTTGCTCTAGACAATCTCTGTTAACTATCTACTTAGCGGCGGTTCATTGTGTTTCTGAATTTACGCATTTTTGCAAGTTCGTTCTCGTCGATTTAAATTAAGAAACCGTATTTCCTAATGGTCGCACACACGGTCGTTTCTTAACTTGCGCTGGCTGCGTGAGGCAGCTGCTACGGCGTTGCGCCCGTCTTGCCACCAACAGCTGGTTACGGTTTTCTGAATGACCCGACATCTGACATTAGCGCAACATATTCTTAATACATGTTAATATATAATTTAAGTTCTTCCACATGTTCCAATTATTTGTACATTAACTCTCACACAAACAAATACCATTAATATATTATTTAATTTTTCTACAGTGTTAACAACAATGGTATTATTTTCTCATAGCATTATCAGCAGTGGTACCATTTAGGACTCATTTAACATTCAGTACAATTATGCTATATGTACTATCATCTGAGAATCCGCTTGGTAAGTCTAGTGCCCTCACTTATTACCTTAAGAATTGATTGAAGTAAAAATGACCTTCAGATATTCAGGTATACATATAAAATTTTATTTTCATATTCGTTACATTATACATGAAGCAAACCCTTCTAGTTAGGTGACAGAAATTTATCTCAAAATTATTCTGATTATTTTATGATATCAGTCACAGTTAGCTGAGTTAAATTTTCTCTAATTACTTTAGTAAATCTTCGAGATACTATGGATACTTTACCAAATTAACATTTTACTATTCCGTAACTGAATTATAGCATTTGCTAACATATAGCTTCGTTCTTTAATAATTAATTTAAGCAGCTCAACATAATATCCTTATGACACTCTCTAGTTTGATTATAATATCTAAACCGAGCGTGGTCGGTGAGCGGTAACGGGAGGTCGCCGTTTGGAATTCAGATTTGGGTTTTCCATGGTTTCACCCAAATTACTTCAGGCGAATACCGGAACGCTTCCTTCAAAAAAAGACCATGGCCTAATTTCTTCCCATTTCTTGTCCCCAGTCCTTTGCCGTCTTTAGTGACCTCGACGTAGGAGTAAAGCAATAAGCAAAAATACATATAATACTTAAATATGCCGATACCAGCTAGCTTACTATCTACTATCTATTAAAGTAAAATTTCTTACTTCTACCCCATGTATTATTTCCTATAAGCTATTTTATCTTTCGTCTTTTTTAATTTTATTTTATCTTTTCCTTTCAGCGCCAATCTCAGATTCATTAGAATTTAGATATATATTTGCGGATTAATATACTACACCAAAGGATCAAACAATTTTGGTCAAACATCCCAATTAAAAAAAAACTACTCACTACCCTCTTTCAAAAAAAACGCACGCAACAACGCCTATTCTTGTTATCAATAGTGCTCCAATTTTTGGAGAATCATAGCACACTTTTTCAAGCAGTGATTCGTATAATGCAAAATATCAACAGATTTTTAAAATTACTTTATTAAAAATATAAACAGTACTGCTGTATTGCTAAAAGTTTGTAAAATCTATAAAAATGTATTATTATTAGTCATAAGGTTGAGCTTGGTATAATGACATCAATTTTTCGATATTTCAAACCATATTTTGCATTAAAAATCCCCGCTTTCTACTAATAATTTGGTCCACGTAAGTTATCCTTTGACTGATACCTGTAGATGCCATGCTGAAATTTTAGATTCACACTTGCGCTTTAGGAACTTTGAAAACTTACAAATATAAACATTGTTGACGGAATCGGCACAAAAAAATCACGCATTTTAAACAGTGCTCCGTGTGGTGTTCTGCACATGTTGCAATGCGTTCATGTAGTATTAAAAAACGTATTAGATATTGCAATAGGAATGAAAAGTAGTGCATGGAAGGAAAAAGATGACCATGACCACAAGCTGGCACTCGATTTCAGGCACAAGGGTGTAGGAAGATTCTCTTTTTTAGGTAAGGGTGTCAGGGATTGGAATGAGTTGCCAAGAGAAGTGATGAATAATTTACCGAAAACTTTGAAAGAATTTAAGGATAAAATTTGTAGAGGGCAAATGTAGGTGGGTGCATGAAAGGGGGAAGATAGGTGTGTAGGAAAATTGCTACCGGAGCCTGTACTCCATTTCAATTAAATTAAATTAATTAAATTAAAGCTATAATGTACCATTATCTCCTTTTAGCACGGACTGGTCTTGATTAAAGGACATTTAGAACTATTTGTTGAAGCATGCCTTTATTGATTTTTAGTATTAATAAAACCTCATTCGTGTATTGCCCAGGGGGAAGCGCAGTACTGGATTAGCCACGTAGCAGGAGGCAGCAAATGCTACGGGCCTTGCGCCTTCTGGGCGGCCCCGTACCTTTAATAGCCGGGCCCCGCTTAGGATTCCAGGAGCCTCCCCGTCAGGCGAGATGGGCGACCTTTTTAGCTCTACTAACTACCCTGGACGATGAGAAACCAAGGGCCCCTTCTTAACATTTTGCTATATGGGCCCCGCGCTGTCTTAATCTGGCCCTGGGAAGGCGGTTGTTCCTTAATTGACCCTAGGATCTCCTCAACACTCACCGGTGAACGGTACCGACACTACACATACTATCAATCTTTAATATTTCTCTATTTCAGTATGTTAAAACTACCATTAAGATAATTCTTCGCTACGTTGCACGCCTGAGTGTCTGCCCTTGGGCAGTACGCAGCCAATTTAACATCACGATTAATGGTGAATAATTTACCAAAAAGATTGCGAGAACTTACAGGTAAATTTTGCAGAGGGAAAATGTGGGTAGGTGCAGGAAAGGGGGAAGACGGGTGTGTAGGGAAATTGCCACTGGGGCGTACGCTCTATCGCAATTTAATTAAATATATATATATATATATATATATATATAGTTTAGCTCAGCGTGAAGACACACGTACTGAAAGAATGTAGGCTTTCTCGGTGAGTCAGTTGCATAAAATATTCTAGGGCATTCCACAGGGATAGCGCGTCAGTTACAATACACAGCGACGTTTCGGAGCCTATCTCCGAAATGTCGGATATCGGAAGTATCCCAGCTTTAAGGCCTTTGGTTGCCAGGTGACGTTAAGTCACGTGCGTCGGGGCTAATCGATGCACAGACGGTGGGGCAGGGAAGGACCTGGTGGGGCGGCCGGGTAGTGCGGCCGGAGGCGTGGTAGGGGTACGCGCAGCGGAAGAGAGTGGCTGGAGGTGATAATTTTGCAGCCTTGATCTCTGCCTCCTTAGATGATCTATCACTGGATTCCATTCCGTACTGAGGTGGTATCCTGAATCCCTAATCACAATTCCATCAGCTAGCCGAATCTCCACAGCCTCCTTAATCACACTATCCCAAAAGCCCTTGGCAATCGAAGGTATGCCTTTCCTCGATACTATGCAAGGCCACGGTCGACTTACTGTGTACGTTTGTGGAATGCTTTCTCCTAGCTATCTAGCTGCTTGGCTCTGAGCTGTCTTATACGCACGTCTTTCATAGTTTTTACCTTTGTCCCTTAAGGACTAAATTGAGAAAAATTTCTTTGTTAATTTATTACGTTACCCAAGAGTAGACCTTAATCTTTAAGACGACACCTCATATATCGATTTAGGTAAGGCATCAAGCGAGATAAATGGCTGGTGACAAAAAAAAAGTTGTACATTGATAATTTTGCCCTTTAAAGGTCGATTTCCGAAAAATTCCTTTCTTAAAATATGATATGAAGCAAAGACTTTAGTCTTTAAAATGATATCTCATTTATCGGTTTCGTTTAGGTATCAAGGGAGACAAATGGCTCTTGGAAAAAAAAAAAACCTGTTTTGGAAATTGGGGTACTTTTGCCCTTTTGAAGGTCGAATTTGAGAAAAAAAATTTACTTTTAAAAAAATCTTATGTGAGCAAAGCGGAGACATTAATCTTTAAAATGATATTAATTTCGGTTAGGAATGAAGGGAGATAATGGTTTGTGACCATTATTAGAAATAATATATGTGATTACTAGCAGTTACCCACGACTTCGTGCGCATGGAAGAGTGTGGTAATATAAGATTTTCTTGAGAGGTCTGGTTGCTCAGTGATTAGGGAGATGGAAAAGTCCCCAGCTTGAATCCCAGTCTCGGAGAGGATTTTCATAGGTCCTTAGCTCGACGTTCACTTTTGGCACAGGTTGTTGTGTGATGTGAAGTACGCCAGAATACTCACGTGGTTCTAATTCCACGTTCAACTGTAGGTCCTCAATGCCCAGTAGGATTACTGGGTTAGGTTAAGCGGCTACGAAAGGGGCTGATTGTGCAGACGTAAAGAAGCCTTGCCACCAGGTCAATACGACGATACAATTTATTTTAGAGCTATTTTTTATTAGTAATAGTAGTAATAAATATTGCAATAAAATAACAAAGATTTATTTGTTACAAACAACTTCATCAAACTTTTAAAACAATAAATATATTCTGTATGTTAGGAGTATTTTCAGTTTAATACATTGGTATATACAATATTGTAGGACTTGTTATTTTCTAGAAAACATGTAATTTTTTTGCACTCGATATCCGCAAGCAGGCAACTTACAGTTGACCAAAGGAAAAGCAGGGAGTATCCAAGCGTATTCCCACCAATTTCAACGTTTGACCCTGCGATTTATTAATTGTCATTGAAAATGCATTTTTTAATTGGAATGTTTTAAATTGAAAGGGAATATTACTGGGAATAATTGGGATATGCGGAATTATAACGGCTTCCCCTTTAGATGCACCGGTAAGAATTGTCGCCATCACAATGTTTCTTCCTAGTTCTGTGATGCGTAATCTAGTGCCATACCTTGAGGGGGGGGGGGGTTCGATATTACGCATCAGGAGACTCGAGTGTCAACTTTAAGCTCGATTTTGTGGGACGATAGCCCAGTTAACTCGAAGGAGTTTAGAAACTCGACGGGGTAGGTAGCACAATCATCAGTTAACATTACTGTATCGATGGGAGAGTGTGTTGACACTTCCCCGACTATATACTCTAATACATATTTTTTTTTGCTTTAGAATCATTTTTCGGGGCAAGTATTGTCCTCTCACATAACCAGTTTTCGCCATTGATAATATTTAGTTGAATGCTCGGGAAAACATTAGTAATGAGCTCGCGTTTGTTCAGGTGTTTCAGCAACTCGTTGCAATGCGAAATATGCGGCGTATTGTTGGTGCCGTCTTTTTGTTTGCTTCGGTGTTTCAGAAGCTCTTGAGATCGATTGCCATTCCTCTTGCTCTTTGCACCGAGCACGCGTTTTTCCAGGTGTGATCGTCCAGACACCAAGTGTTCAGTTTGGTGTCGTCGCCCAACTTGCGACTGCTTCGGCAATTCAGCATCCCCGGAAGCCGAATACGAGCCAAGTGCTCAACCCTGAGCAGCTCTGCTAGAGGATTTGTTCCTGGGTTTTGGCTATTTTCATAGCCGTAGTTTACTTACATTTCGTTGAAAGATTTGACTTTCGTTTACCCGGCGTCTCTTAAAATTAATAATTTCAAGATTTGCGAATAAAAATGAAAATAGTTTTAATTAATGGAAACTCAAAACGTCAAAATATGATGGAAGCGACTAAACATAAAAAAATACTAATATTCAAAGAGCAAATAAATACCTAAGTGGCCCAGGGACGTTCGTCTCATTAAAAAATTGCGAAACTAAAAATGAATACTTTGATTTGCACTGAACTTTCCTGAGACAGTAAGAGCATCCATCCATCGAAACCATCAGTTTAACGCGCTCAACACCTAGAACGAGTTAAAGCAGTTCTCCAACGCCGTCATCCAGGGAACCAAACATGCTACACTTCCACGACGACTGAGGCAAAAATCCCGTCAGCTGCTTCCACAATTTGTTGCCCTAATCAGCTTGACGAAAGGATGGAAGTTGGCTCGCAACCCTAATACCAGGCGTCTCCTCAATCGCCTGCAATGCGAACTCAACGCAACTCTCACCGAAAATAGGAACAGGGAATATTCACCGAGACTAACATCCCTGGTTATACAAGACGGCAACCTCTGGGCCGAGACCCAACGTTTCACTAAACGTCAAGCAGATATCCCCACATTACATGTTGAAAGAGGCCTGTACATATGAAGGAAAAGTAAACACCCTCGCAGACCAATTTCAGCTTATTAGATTCACAAATAAAAAACTGAAGGTTGATTACGATTATCAGGTGGGGAAAGAATTGCTTGTAGAAGACTTGAAATGTAAATATCTTGACATTACATTTGATAACAAGCTTACCTGAAAAGGACATATTAGTCAGGTGGAAGGAAAAGGTTTCAAAATTCTTCATTTTTTTGGAAAGAGTGGTGAGGGGATGTACGAGAGAAGTAAAGGAATCGGATTACAAAAGTTTGGTCAGACGATTGCTTGAATATGGTAGTGTACTATGGGATACACACTATGCGTATCAATACAGGAGTTGGAGAAAGTGCAAAAAAGAGCTGCTAGATTTGTTTCTGGAAATTACCGCAGAATACAATCAGTAAAAGATATGATAAAAGAGATGGAACAGGACTCATTGGAAGACAGGAGTGGGCAGAAGAGGGTCATGGGTGTGTGCAAGTCGTATATTCGTGATAAGGCATGGAAAGATATTGGTGTAAGAATTGAGAGTAATGCATGGAAGGGAAAAGATGACCATGACCACAAGCTGGCACTCGATTTTAGGCACAACGGTGTGGAAAGATTCTCTTTTTTGGGTAAGGGTGTCAAGGATTGGAATATGTTACCAAGAGACATGATGAATAAATTGTCAAAAACGTTGAAATAATTTAAAGCTAAAATTTGCAGAGGGCAAATGTAGGTGGGTGAAGGAAAGTGAGAAGATGGGTGCGTAGGGAGATTGCCACCGGGGCGTGCGCTTCATCGCAATTTAATTCGGTGAATTAATTAATAATGAATGTGTAAGAGCAATATTAATAACACGGCTGAAGTCCACAGACGCCTGGCAAGATTAGCAGCCAATGACGACCATCAGATAGAGGGAAGCTCCGAAGAAGGGATCCTACACATCTTAATTCACCTGCGCCCAGCTAAAGCTCCCGGCATAGATTAATTAGGAAAGCACATTCTGAAGAACCTCCCACAAGAAACTATCTCACTCCTTGCGCAGATGTTCATCCTCGTTATTCAAACCCAAAGATTCCGAAATGCTGGAAACAAGCTGTCGTGACTGGAGTCCACAAGCCCCACAAGGACGGAACTTAGAACTACAGACCGAAAAGTTTGCTGCCGAAACTGAGCTAGGATTTCGAGACACTCCTGCTCAAAAGCTTAAAAGTTCATATTAGGAGTGAACGATTACTACCCGACTTCCAGTTCGCCTTCGAACGTGGACATTCGGCCATACAACAAATCATGTGGATAGTCGAAAGAGCTACGAGAACATTCAACCACCGGACTTACTGCCCACTAGTCCTACTTGACGCGCTCGTTCGACGTCGTCTGGCACCTACTGTACTTTTCAAGCTTTACCAACTGATACCTCGCGGCCCACTCGTAAAGCTAATATGCAGCTATCTGTGTGTAAGAACTTTCAGGGTAAGATTAGAAGAAGCGCTCTCTACACGACGCCCTTTTTTAAAATTATTTTGTATGTCCTAGCAGCTAATGTAATAACATTACGCCCTATAAATGAAATACTTTGTATTACTATTACTCTGCGATTCACTAAAAGTGTGTGGCAGAGGGTGCATTGCACCTATCCGAAAGGGTAATAGTTTGGAAGGGATATACGGGATATGGTAGGAGGAGTATTGGGACCTATCCTATATGGTCTATACACAGAAAACATTCCTGCCCTTGCCCCAGTTCGCAGCGCACGTAATGCTGATAATACTGCGTTTTTAATTGCTTACAGAATCAAAGCTATAACAACCCGTAGGTTACAGGTGGTCCTATAACAGACGGTCGCATGGGCGAGAAGATGGTGTATAACACTAAATTCTGAAAAGACACAAGCCATTAAGTTGACCAGGTGTTAGGGGAAACGTCTTGCCAGCAAAATCCATACCCAGCTCTCACCTTGACAGAGAAATAATGGAGTGCTTTCCCACCATACGATACCTCGGTGTGGCTTTCAATAGTCGACTAACGTGGAATCGCCACATACATGAGCCGCGGATTCGAGTTGCAGCCCGAGAGTACGATATCGCATTTGACAAGCATACAAGGCCATTATCCATCCTGACGACAATATGAAAACAAGGAGCAACAACATGGACACCCCAAAAGTAAAGTGACGACACAGCATTCGCTTGGAGGAATGTTAAAAAAGAAAGTCTCCACTACAACTGCTTAAAACAGTATGAGCT
The DNA here is from genome assembly GCA_031002005.1 of Vandiemenella viatica. Classification (NCBI taxonomy): domain Eukaryota; kingdom Metazoa; phylum Arthropoda; class Insecta; order Orthoptera; family Morabidae; genus Vandiemenella; species Vandiemenella viatica. The sequence continues at coordinate 196,016,548 of CM061919.1, forward strand.
GCAACTGTTCGCGTCCTCGTCGTCCTCTGTGGCTTTCAGTTTAACTGCATATTCTGTGAATAAAATAGTACTGACTATGTATGGTAAGAAAGCTCTTTGTTACACTCGTTAATAAATAATAATTTTTCGACTAAAATTTTCTCTCCCGCATAGTGAGAGTGTGTTAAATGCTGCAATTCAGTGTGACAGGTGAATAATCAGTGCATATTATATTGCTTAAACACATGGGGAGAAGAGCGGCATGGCATACGTAAGGGGTGGAGCCGCAATACAAAGAGATAAGTACTGACACATTTGTTTATCAGAATGAACAAGAGATGTCAGAGTCTGTAAAGAAGAAGTATGGAAGTAACAACGACTGCGAGGATCATGGTAAAAAAGTAAACGATGATTACATTATTGCTGCTAATATTATTTTCAAAGAAGTATTGTAGAGTAAAGAATCACTTTTGAAAAAAAGCCAATTGTATCTTCTTTTTAATTATTTTACACGGGTTGTAATTGAGAGATGAGCCTGGAGGTATTTATTTAAAAAGGGAGGGGGGATTTATTAATATTATAAATTACCTCCAACACCTGCCATACCGTCTCTACCTTTACACGTAAGTTATTAGAACATGAAAACAAAATGAAAATGATTTTAATTTAATAAAGGTGAACTAAAGGAACTAGAACCATGAATATTCTACACAAAATAATATCCCATTTATTGATGCTTATGGCTTATACAAGGCCGGGTAATAGTTAACTTTACGTTAAACATATTCAGAGACAAAAAAAAAAAACAAGCAATACCCAACGTTTACAATCCGCCGATGTAAAGCAAACACAAAACTGAAATATTTCAACATTAAACAGCAAAGTTAACATATGATCAACGTGGCAATACAGGCCATCAAATTGAAGCTAACATTTACTACAACAAAGGAGTATCCCAGGGGCGCCATATAATGTTAAAGAAAAGCATCGTCTTGAATTTACAATTAGCAAGATGCTTGGAATTTGCAATGAAACATAAAATCAGCTAGCTCAGTGATTTTGTGGCGGGAGCAGAGTCTTATCTCAGTGCCGCTTAAGAGCTCACAAGTCTCGTCAAAACCCAATGAACTGTGACTGTATGCATCCGGTACTTTACCATGAATGCATCGCCGTGATGTAGCGAGACACGCACAATGCCACTGCAGCTGTGGAAGCCAGGTTAGCGGGTACGACCGCGTTACCAAAACAGCATCCAGGTAATGGCAGGCATGCCATACAACTTCTCGCTTCTCAGAGCAAGAGAGTGATCAGAACCAGACAGTGATCACCGGACGAGAGCGTGTCGGCTGACACGTCTGTACAGTAGCTCGTCCCGGCAGCAAGTGTCCTCAAAATGGCCTCTTCTCTTCTTCTTCTCCCAAGTTGTCTCCCACTCGCCACATGTAACAGAATCCCCTTGCATTAAGATTTGGGAACCCCTATAAACGTTCACGACTGGTCATTTATACATGTCCGTCGTCACGTGTTTAATATCACGCCCAGCATTTGCTGTCTCCGTTCGCGCACTTTTCTGCCTGACCTCGAGCAAGCAGCGGAGAGGGGTGAGTTCAGCGCCCTCGTCTAACGGAACATCGCTGTTATGAACGTCGGCGCCGCCAAGTCGGGGAGCCCAGCTATTGTCTCGCTCTCGACCGCTCGCAAATGGCAGGTCCAGCTTCCCATATTCACTACGTTACTTAGCAGCAAGTTTTGCAGAAATTAAAATTATAATAATTATACCTCTGGCTGCCCGGGTTTAATGTACAATTAATTTATCCATACAATACCTATTATTTACGGTATTTACACCTTACAAGATTGAATATTATTAGAGAAAATCTGAATATTAATTAATTTATTTAATTATATTCATTGTGGGTGACTCTGTCATACCACAATATACCTGCTACCCAATCAAAATAAAATTATTGAAAATAATTTTATTTGAACTATTCTAACTCCCTACAGTTGCAACAAAACATTGCCTATCCTATAGTATCACGGTTCCAGTTCACTCAAATTTTATCGCATACATGTGACCTTATAATGTGAAAATACGACACGTGACTCTGGTTTCCCTTTTTACATCAGTTACAATGAAATGCCTTACACTAATACATGTGAAAACAAAATAAACATTGATAAAGTACAAGAGACAAATAAGCAACAAATTAGTTCTGTTCATTCAAATGAAAAATGAAAACAGATTATTCATACAACATATCAACATTAAAGCTACATAAATCAATTGATTATTTACAATAGATCATGCAAATTCAGCACATGTGTTGAAATCAGATTTACATGGCAGGTGGTCAAATGACTTTAGCAACAACTAAATAGATCGCACCGAATGTTAATTTTCGCGGTTGACATAAGCATGTCCAAACCACATCAATGCAAATAAATCAAAGAAAATAAATCAATCAACGAGTCATATGACTTCCCGCAAGAATTTAAAAGGATAGTCCCCGCAGATAATAACATTGCGTCTTCACAATTTTACAAGCGTAGCGATTACATCAAAGCGATAAATCTACGACAGGTATACGGGATATAACGATCCGATTAAGCCATTAGCTGTTCCAGTTTTGTATCATCATCAAAGTAATTTTTAATAGCCAAGGAAACCGCAATCCAATTAAACTTTTGATACATGCCATACATTCGATGACCATTCTGGGTGAAAACAATGCTGTACACTCAATATGACGAAATGGAAGCATTTCTATAAATGGCGAATTAGTTGAAGGCGTGTGAGTAAAATTATTAGGTGTCGTTACATTGTAATCAATCAGCTATCGGTTAAGGATAGTTATTAAGCTCTCTGAGACGTATGAGGAAACGAAAAGTATCGACACTCATGGGTTTTGAAGATGGGATCGCTATTTTTTTTAGGATTTGTCCACACCACATGATGCCGTTATACCGAATCGATAGTGGCGTTGCAAACTTTATGCGACTTACGTCACCAAACTAATCAACATCGTCCTCTTGTTCATCAGATCATATTCTTTTATTCCTTGCCGCATAACTTGTTCAACGACCCTCGCGTGCTTCGATTCTTACAATTATTTTGCCATCTTAAAATGTTGCACACTCCGCACAGTGAATTTTCAGCTCGCGAAGTTGAATGGGCTTCAAATGTTTACTTTTTGTGTTACGGTCCGTTCTATTGTCATCAGCTGATACCGATCCTCAAAGCTTTCGGCTTTAGGTACCTTGTCTTCGGCCGTGGAGATTACAATCTTCCTGGAACTGACTACTGGCCCGCAGCTGTTGTAAACAACCGGACGCTTCCCTACCTGCGTCGCCGGGTCACCGCTAATCCGTTATGCCATTAGCACTCGTCTCATGACCGGTACACTTTTACTTTCAAAACACATATACCTTATGCTACAAACTTATCCATATGTTCTTAGACTATTAACTATATTTACAGACGTCAATCGCTGCCGTAAATTGCAGGCGTTAGCGAAAATTCCAGAAAATCTCATTGTGCTGGAGGCGTATTCGTTGCGTCATGTCCGCCGCCCACACATCTTCTGTCGTCATTACGCGCCTCAAGATCCGTGTTCACAACCGCAATTGCGTTTATCGGAGACTGCTCTGGATATGCGGATCGGTTATTTCCCGATCGCGGATGATTTTTCTCATCCCTCCACTGCGCATCTCCGTTTCTCCACTTTCTTCCTCCGTTGCGGTGGCCAAAATTATTGTTTGCAGCCTTCCCGTTCTGTCCATCGGAAGGGGGGGACCTTATTTCCGCCATGAGGTTGCTTAGCCTCGAACTGTGGTTCGTCTCGGTTCCGATCTGCATTCTGTCTTGCCAGATTATCGGCCATTTTTCCGATTCGATCCAGATTACTGACTGTATCAAGCAACTCAGTTACCGTCCGAATGAGCACGGGGTTAATTAGTGATTGCACTTGCGGGCCAAAATGTGCGATCGCCATTTCAATAAACTCCCCGTCCGTCATTTTATCATCAAATTGCCTACATTGAACGAATAGTGTTTTTATGTAGCTCTCCATGGAGTGATGATATTTCGGCACGTATCTTCCTTGATAAAGCTTTATCTTCGCCTGGTTCTGAATCTTTCCCGACCAGAAGGTCTCAAGAAACAGTTCCTTAAATTCGGCGTAAGATAGGTTGGTTTCGGAAGCAATTTTCAGCCACAGCCGATCTGTTTCTGAAAACGATTCCTCAACCAACACCAGCTTCATAGAATCTGGTACTCCCTTAATCTCAAAATACCTTTCCATCTCGGCAAGATAGATCTTAGGATTTATATCCTTCCGAGATCCAAAACGCGGCAACTTCAGCTCAATATTAGCTGCTGCGTACTGCCCGCAATTAACATGAACCGAACCTCCGCTAGCGTTAGAGTTGCTTACTTCTTTTACTTTCGATTCCAACTTCGCAAGCTTCGAGTTTGTGTCTTCAGGAGCGTTTGTTGTGATGCCTGCAAATTCTGCTGCGTCGTTTTCACTTGTTCAATGGAACTTGTGATTTTCGATACCTCCGAATTTACTTCCTGCAAGCTTTTCTCAGTTTTGTCTTTTATCTCATGAACGAATTCTGAAATCTGCCCGAGATTTTGGTGGCTTTCTTGCCGTACCTGTTCGACAGATCGTTCGGTAGCATCCAGGCGCTTTGCAATTTCCGCGCTCGATTCTTGCAACGAAGTACATGTTGCCTGAACCTCATCGGCGCGTTTTTCCAACACCGAAATACTTCGTCGCATCTCTGATTTGAACTCGTTCATCTCCCGGGACACGTCACTACGGAAGACAGACAAATTCTAGTCCACGTTCTTGATCATAGAACCAAGCCACTCAGAACGTTTCTCTTGCGCATCGTAACGTTTACTTAATTCCTCCCTCAACGAATCAGAATTTTTATTCATTTCTTCCTTTTGTAGATCAAAACGTCTATTTATGTCTTCCTTTCGCGAAGCTAATTGTTGACTTAATTCCGTCAGCGCTTTAAACAGTTGGTCTTGAACTTGCAAATTTGAGTGGGACAATTCTGCCGTGCTTCGCGACGCACCACGTGTTTCAACATCTGGTTGCATAGGTGGATCTTGGGTATTTCCATTGTCTGGGGTTGGAAAATTTTCCAACTGTTCCCCATCTAGTGACATATTGGAATGGATGCTTCGCGTACTTGGGGTATTAACGCAGCCTTCGTCCGCCAACAGTATTTCGCGTACTTCCGGTGTTTGAATTAATGCACTCGTTTGCTCGGAAATTTCAGGAACAACTGACTGGTCTGCCATATTAATGCTACGTGACCTTAACTTCATAGATCGACCGTATGACACAAAATTCCAACTTCGAACAATAATTATAACAAGTGATATCAAACAAAATAAAACCGCCACGATTTAAAATCAACTGGACTCAGCATTAAATAAACTTCCGCGCACAAATCCCATCAACATTCAATAAACCCATCCAAAAGAAACAACAAAGAAAACAACGATGTTGCATGCGACACAAAACCTCAACACATGAGCAAAGTAAGCATAAATAAAAATTATAATTCTTATCATGCATTAAAATTTCAAAAGCACTGACTCGAAATTTAATTTTAAATTAATCATGCTTGATGCAAGTGAGCAAAACATTTGATTGAAATCAAAATCCACAAAAAAATTAAATTTAATTCAAGCATGGCAAAACAAATTTCAAAACACAATTTATTCTAAAATAATAAATAAATCTACATAGGCCACATCCATGGATTTTAAGACTTGCAAAAATTTTCTGGAAAAATAATTTCGACTTGGGAACTAATTAAACAACATTCGTTTGCGCCAAATTGTAGCGTCTTACAACGTGTTAGAGCCCGACGTTGGTAGCGCCAATTGTAATTGAGAGATGAGCCTGGAGGTATTTATTTAAAAAGGGAGGGGGGATTTATTAATATTATAAATTACCTCCAACACCTGCCATACCGTCTCTACCTTTACACGTAAGTTATTAGAACATGAAAACAAAATGAAAATGATTTTAATTTAATAAAGGTGAACTAAAAGGAACTAGAACCATGAATATTGTACACAAAATAATATCCCATTTATTGATTCTTATGGCGTATACAAGGCCGGGTAATAGTTAACTTTATGTTAAACATATTCAGAGACAAAAAAAAAAAAAAAAAAAAAAAAAAAACAAGCAATACCCGACGTTTACAATCCGCCGATGTAAAGCAAACACAAAACTGAATGAAATATTTCAACATTAAACAGCAAAGTTAACATATGATCAACGTGGCAATACAGGCCATCAAATTGAAGCTAACATTTACTACAACAAAGGAGTATCCCAGGGGCGCCATATAATGTTAAAGAAAAGCATCGTCTTGAATTTACAATTAGCAAGATGCTTGGAATTTGCAATGATACATAAAATCAGCTAGCTCAGTGATTTTGTGGAGGGAGCAGAGTCTTATCTCAGTGCCGCTTAAGAGCTCACAAGTCTCGTCAAAACCCAATGAATTGTGACTGTATGCATCCGGTACTTTACCATGAATGCATCGCCGTGATGTAGCGTTACACGCACAATGCCACTGCAGCTGTGGAAGCCAGGTTAGCGGGTACGACCGCGTTACCAAAACAGCATCCAGGTAATGGCAGGCATGCCATACAACTTCTCGCTTCTCAGAGCAAGAGAGTGATCAGAACCAGACAGTGATCACCGGACGAGAGCGTGTCGGCTGACACGTCTGTACAGTAGCTCGTCCCGGCAGCAAGTGTCCTCAAAATGGCCTCTTCTCTTCTTCTTCTCCCAAGTTGTCTCCCACTCGTCACATGTGACAGAATCCCCTTGCATTAAGATTTGGGAACCCCTATAAACGTTCACGATTGGTCATTTATACATGTCCGTCGTCACGTGTTTTATATCGCGCCCAGCATTTGCTGTCTCCGTTCGCGCACTTTTCTGCCTGACCTCGAGCAAGCAGCGGAGAGGGGTGAGTTCAGCGCCCTCGTCTAACGGAACATCGCTGTTATGAACGTCGGCGCCGCCAAGTCGGGGAGCCCAGCTATTGTCTCGCTCTCGACCGCTCGAAAATGGCAGGTCCAGCTTCCCATATTCACTACGTTACTGAGCAGCAAGTTTTGCAGAAATTAAAATCATAATAATTATACCTCTGGCTGCCCGGGTTTAATATACAATTATCTATCCATACAATATCTCTATTATTTACGGTATTTACACCTTACAAGATTGAATATTATTAGAGAAAATCTGAATATTAATTAATTTATTTAATTATATTCATTGTGGGTGACTCTGTCATACCACAGGGTCAGTTTACAACAAACAAAGATAAAACAGTAGACACAGCGTGGAGTTAATTTTTTTTAAGTTTGAAAAAAATAGCATTTGAAAAAGCCAGTATCAATTTTTAAATATCTACTTTTTAAATGTTTTACAATTAAACCCGTCGTATTTAATGATAACAACTTTTTACAATTCAGTAATATTGATATTTGAGTTTTGTAAAGTATCACTTCTGAAAAAGACCATTTTTAAAAATTTCCTTTTTAAATATTTTACAATTAAACATGAAGTGCTAGTACTCCTCCGAAGAAACTTATGCAAGAAATGTTCGTTTAAATATTCGAGTTCCTTAAATCCAAAGGGAAAATATTTGTAGGCTTCCTGGTACCTGAATTTTCTACGAGATGGCGTTAGAGCTGTTTTTGAGATACCAAGAGCAAGAATTGTTCTTTTTTTTTCAGGTAATTTATATAAACTTAAAATGCAAAATATTATCTAAATATGAAAATACATCCAAATCGGTATAGCCGTTTCCGAAATACGGTATATATATATTTATATATAACAGCTAATTATACAGATAATTGGCTTTGTACAAATAAGTAAAGCATTGTACAGATAAATAATTGTACAGGATAATTATACAACAGTGGGGGGTACAAGGCTCTTCGTGCAAAACAATAATTACAGCATAAACTATTAGTATAATAGGCTTCATGTAGCGTGTCACACCTACGTCATGTCACGCGGTGACGTCAAGCTATGACATTGCGCTATGACGTCACGCTTTACGATATTATTTGTGGGAGTGCGCGTTATTTAATATCATTTCCAAGCAACAGTGAATAAATTAACTTACAGAACACTGAAATAAAAGTATGTATTGCGTTAAAATCGATATATCAATCATTAGATGCTTATATTTACGTAATATTCTTTTGATATATTGAAGTATTCCTTAAATTCTTTTTCCATAGATATTGTAAGATAAAAGCTTTGTATTTCGAGCATCAATGTTGAGAAAAGGTTGGTTAAAGTGTTACTTAAAATGGATCAGAATTACATCTGGCATTTGACGCTACGGCAGAGGGCATGAATAATTTAGCTTTTTTTAAAAAAATAATTTAAACTGTACCTATTATTGAAATTATTAATTCGTTTGAACCGAAATAGTTGCCCACTCATCTCGAATTGGGCAGCCTACACTACAATTAATAATGTAAGTTTATCAGATTTATTTTAATCTTCTTTGATTTCACTGAGTAATATTACTGAGGCTATTACGTATTTCCGCAATGTGTAACTATGACAGCTATTCGAACGTTGTAATATCGGTCTCAATCACGTTGCAGATTTTTGGTTTATTGCCTTTCTTTTTTATTGAATGTTTTTGATGAAATTTATGTTGTTGCGTAATGTATCTCATCAATGAAAGGTCGTTTTGGTCGGAAAACTGTTGCACACGTTCGTTTTGTGATATTATTGGCTATGGCAAAATAAAAACGGGGCCCAAAGAATTGTGCTATTTGTTTGAAATGCACCACATACGTTCCTATGGTCATACCTTTTAAGAAAAAGTGTTCATGAAAGCAAAAGGCAGCTTACGTTAGACGTGAAGCAACATGAAAATTACGAATTAACACAACACAAAAACGCCAATTCAAATATTCACGTCAAAGATAGCATCTGTACAGCAACCACTGTAAAAACGCTGGCAACGTTTCTTGATAGGATATAAATATATTCTTGCGTTGTATAATTCATTTCTTACAAAAACTTATTTTATACTTATGTCGCGATACGTGACATCACCATCAATGCGCATGCGATTAAAGCTTTCATTTTGTAGCGGCAGTATTACCCGAGATTGTGGTTAGGTTGAAATCCAACCTGGACAAAAATAAGTAATGAACCTTATCACAGCAATAACATGTTGAATTTAGCTATTATCAGTTATTTAAGCAGGTTTCATAAGCACTATGTCACGTTTTGATATCATGAATCACGATGTAAACTACTCCCGTATGTGGTTAGTTTTAAAATGCAACATGGACCAGGATAGCAACCGAAACCTTTCGTCATAGCGCCAGGCAATAGGAATTGCATTTATTTTATAACAATTCAATTTATTTCAATAATTGCTAAGAAAGGAATTGCTACAATACTGAAAGAAAAGTATGAATTTTGTTTAAATTGTCATATTGATTATTAGTTGCTTTTTTTTAGTGATATGATTACTTGGTTTGAATGAAAGAAGTACCAAATTGTTCGCGATCTATGCAACCTAAACCACAATTGAAACTAATATTAAATGACGTAAGAAGTTAAGATTTATTTTTAGCATCCTTCGTTTTCACTGGGGTCATTATTTCAGCCGAATGTAAGCTGTGCCAGGCGTTAAAACATCGATCTTCATCATAGACAATAAGAAAGTTGTAAGAAACTGTGAAGATTTTGGATCAAGTTTGTATCGCATGATGCATGATTGGTATAGATGCATGATGACATTGACATGCGATTCAGGGCATGTATAAATTCGCGTGTGAATGAAGCTTTGATTTCTACCGGCTATATTGGCGAAGATTGAAGTTAGGCTGAAACGCAACCTGGACCAAATTGACAACTGAAACTTTTTGCTACATCACAAGGGACGAGAAATTACAGCATCGTGAGCTTTATTTTATGAAATTTCTATGTAGGTAAACCACCAAAAAGAAATCAATTACCAGAACAGTCCGTTAAACCCGTCATTTTTTACGGGCTTTTTGGCTAGTTAAAATATAAAGGAGATTGTTATCTACACATTAAATGATTATTTATATACACATACAGAATTTAAGACATAAAAAAGGACTTATTTGCCTTAATCTTAATGTTTGTTGTTCTTATAAAACTCGCTAACAATTTATATATAAACTTCTCGGCTTTCAAGCTGCGTCAAAATTGTTCCGTCTGGCGACGTTTCGGAAGCTTATATAAAAGACTACCGTGCGGCAGACTTCAGTAATGTTAAGCGGGGGCTTGACAATGGAAGCAGTGTAAGCTTCCGAAACGTCGCCAGACGGCTCAATTTTGACGCTTCTTGAAACCCGAGAAGTTTTTATAAAGCATTGCCGCCGCGAGAACGTACATTAGTTATCTAATTTATATATAACCACATTGCTGCCGTGCAACAGACAAGAGATACTTGTTGGAAAGGGTATACCGAAGTTGTTTCTTTCAAGAATTTAGGTCTGTGAGCTTTAAAGTGAAAAATATATGGTTTGTATCACCTACTTCGGAATGCAGTATTCACAGATATCTGAATTTATGATGATTAGACGATGTTGGTGCCGTGGTAATATACCGTGAATAAAACGTATTCTAATTACCGTGGCGATAACTCCTTTAGGTTCCAAGGAGCTGGAAACCAGGGATGGATAGGAATTCGGGGCTGGATATTGAATTATAGTATTGGCCCCTTGTTTTTTTTTGTGATGTCCAATTCCCTCTGTCATTTGTTCATTACCTTGATTTTTATTTTTGGTGGATAGTCCGTATACGGTAACCGTGTTTTGAGGGCGACATCTATTCTAGCTGCATGCTTTGCCACCTCACCTACTTTTTCGTTATGGACCACCCCTGCATTCGCCTTCACCCAGAGGAAATTGATTGCTCTGTTTCTTCTTGAGCATTCTGCTACCTGTTGTACTATATTTACTATGATCTGGTTACTTCTCTTGCTCTAATATTTGTTTGAATAGAGTTCAACACGCTCTTAGAATCTGAGATGATGATAAACTTCGTTAAGTAATACATGACAGCCCCTAAAATAGCTATTGCTTCTGCGGTGTATATAGATGTATTGATGGTTGTTTATTGTTTCAACGTCACTTCTATAGTTGCCATTGCAGGCGCTGTTCAGTGTGACACACTAATTTAAAAATTTGCTATGTATTGAACTGTCCAAATTTATTTTCAATTCAGTTCTTATTTTCATTTTTATCGTCACTGTGGGTCGAATCCAATGCATGGAGGAAGGAAATATATGGAGACGAAGCAAGGGACCTTCACCACGCGTTGAAGTGAAGCCGGGCGGAGGAGGAATGGGGGGCTAGGCCGAACCCATACAGACACGGGGTATATGTATGTACAAAAACCTCAAGGGGACTCTAGGATAAACGTAACGCCGCAATCTGGTGATGGATTATTATGTAACTCGCTGAGACAAATAAAAAATGAAAATTTTTTGATATCATGCTTAGTTTTCGAGATATTCTGTCTCAAACGTGAAATGTTTTTGGTTGAAATTCAGAAGAAAAAAATTGGTCGAAGTCAAATTTGATGACGGATTCTTATGTAACACGACGAGACAAATCGAAAATAAAGAATAAAATGTTTCGATATCTTGCTTAGTTTTCGGGATATACTGGGATTGGGTTGATATGCGGCCTGGATCAAAAATTAATTCTGCCAAAGCCACAATGGTGGACATGCAGAATGGATATTTCAGTTTTTTTACTACCACTTGTGGTTAGGTTGAAATGCGGCCTAGATCAGAATAAAAATAGTTATCTTGTTACCATGCATCGTAAGCTTAATTGGGAATACCTAGAAGCAGTTTATATCGTGATACACGTTTTGTCACTAACTTGGTTCTCATGAAATTACTAAGAGTAATAGATAAATTCTTTGTCCCTTATGGAACATCAAAACCATTATGGTATAAACTGCATTTAAGCCTAACCACAATCTCCATTAAATTTCCGCTATAGAATCAAACTATGTAGACATACGGTACCCACACACGCGTATTTGAATCGCAAACTGTATTTGCAGTAACAACATTGTTTGCTTCATCAAAATTCCTAGTTTGCATAGCATAATTTAACACATTTAATTTCATCATACAGTCAGTATAAACTGCAACGTGAAGAAAGAAAGCGCAATACTAAATTCACTGAATCGCGCTGTAAAACACACCCCTTTAAATCTCATTTTCAACACTCGTTACAAAGTAATGCTAGTCTATAAGTGCAAAATAGCAAGGTATGCTGATTTTCTACACTACACAAACAAAAATTTGAGAACAAAGTCATCCCATTGAGAGCTATGACTAAATATTTAAAGACAGGCACCGAAGTTTGCAAAATCTACCGCCCACTTCAACAACGATAATTAGAATTCAACTTACTTATGAACTGATATACCAGGTTCTTTCCTCTCTTGCCTATTTGTGCAACCGTAAGCAACACAAGATGGCATTATAAAACATTTATACACATTACAAAATGAAATAATCACAGCATCTAACACAATGTGAACGTCGCATTTGTTTGGGATCTCAATATCGCCGCTGCACATGCGCGAGAGTTTAGAGCCTGCTTCACAGATTTAACGTCACTTCTCCTCCATATATTTCCTTCCTCCATGACCCAATGATGCCTGGCCATCGAATATACTTACAAACATGGAGGAAGGAATTATATGGAGGAGAAGTGAGCTTAAATCGGTGAAGCAAGCACTAAACTCTCCCGCATGGTGGCAGCACCGGCAGCGACCATATGGCGCTTCCCAACAATTAAGGTGTTCACATTGTGGTAGAGGCAGTGATTATTTCATTTAGTATTGTGTATAAGTGTTTAAAAATGCCAGCTTGTGTTGCGTACGGTTGCACAAATAGGCCAGACAGGAATGAACCTGGAATATCATTTCATAAGTAAGTTGAATTGTAATTATCGTTGTTGAAGTGAGCGGTAGACACCGCAAACTTTACAGCACGTCTATAAATATTTAGTCATAGCTCTCAATGGGATGACTTTGTTCTCAAATTTTTCTTGGTGTAGTGTAGAAAATCAGCAAACCTTGCTATTTTGCACATAATAGACTAGCATTATTTTTTAACGAGTGTTTAAAATGAGATTTAAAGGGGCGTGTTTTACTTCGTGATTCAGTGAATTTACTATTACGATTTCTTTCGTCACATTCGTGGTCGGACTTGGGAGGAAACTGTAATTCTTTTTCCTCTTCAATAATTCGATGATGTCTTGATGTAAAATTTATAATATGTTCTGGAGCATGATTAACAATTTTTCCAGGAGTATACAATTACCAGTGTTTGCATATTTCACTTCACATTTCAAGAGTAGTTTTTTTTTTTATAAGCTGCTTTAAAGTGTATGGGCAGTGGGATTGTTTGAATTCCTCCCCCCCCCCTCCACCCCCCAAAGATCTGATACATTGTAAAAATATTTCAAAGTGATCCTGACTAAATTTATATGCTAATATATATTTTAAGATTTTTTGATCAATAACTAAGGAATTAAAGAAATACTTCAAACATGAATCAGAAAACCTAAGAATCCAGTGCTCCTACTGCTGTCAAGTATTATCTTGCCATATGGTGACACTTTCAAATTACATATATAACTTTCTGTTTCAATCAATCTTGTATCACTGTTTCCTAATTACACTTGGATATTATGGAGCGTGTGCTCCATTGAAATTAAATAAAATAATAATACCCTTAGTCTTTTTTGTGGCTGTAGATGTTTTGGCAAATAAAATTCTATTAAAATAATTTTTAACAGACTTTTTTCCTTAATTTCTAATGTTTATAGATACATACATAATTGAGATACATACATAAGAGAGCGTGCATAAACCACATAGCTCCAATTTGGCCTCCTGTGAACCACTATCCCTCCCCATGTAGACCAACTTGGCTTTTGCCTCCACCCCCCTTCCCCCCCCCCCCCTCACCTAGCAAGTAGGTTTTTTTTCCCTTTTGATTCCAGAAGACATTTTGCACTGTTTTCTCTTGTCAGACTATTATAAATTACATAAGGAGATAATTAGCTGAGGGAAATAAATAGGTTTAATTCTAGATCATGATACTGCTACAACTACTTTAGGCCTACTACCAGTACAGGGATCTAGCTTTTTTTTTAATTATTCCTAGCAGTTGAGGTTAGGTTTGAAATACAGCCTGGACCAGAAGAAAAATGTCATAAAAGTGGTACGGATAATTCTTTGATAGCTGCGTGCGGCAGAAAGGTGCTATAGCGGTATCGCCATCTAGAATTAAACCAATAAATATTCACATGCTGTTGTGAATTCCATTCCTCATTTTAACTGTGACAAATTTTATGAAAGGATAGCTACGTGGCCTGGCTTGGAATCCCCCCCCCTCTCCCTACATAGCTCAACGTAGCCTTCCACGCACCCCCCCCCCCCCCGGACCAGGCCGTGTAGTTTGTGCACGGTCCCTACCTTTAACCACATGTTAATTCATTATTAATAATGTGAAGTAAAGGAAAATAATGAATCAAATTCTGTGTCATAAAGTTACTTGTACATTCCTGTAATAGCAACAATTGTGAAACGGCTCTTTTATTTTTAAAGGTAATAATAAAGCCTCTGCCCTTTTAAACAGAAGTTGAAAGTAGAAGTTCTTCTAGCGTGATAAGTTATTTTGTTGAAAAAAGTATAGGCTTGTTCAGACAGTGACTCATCATCGCATTTATGATTGGAGCACACTTGCTTGAAGTTACTTAAAAGAACACCGCATGATGCCAACCATACATTATAGATAAAGTATCACTCTTTACTTTTTGTTGATACACTTTATACTAACTATAAATTATGCGGAAACATTTTATTTCTGGTACCAGCCTACAAAATGTCTGGGTTGCTCATCCCTAGAGTGGGTCCTCTTACTTTTTTCTGGTCTAGGACACATTTCAGACTAACCACAAGTGGTAGTAATAAAACTGAAATATCCATTCTGCATGTCAACCATGTAATCATTGTGGCTTTGACAGAATTAATTTTTGGTCCAGCCTGCATCCAAACCTAAACCCCTCAATTTGGTTGTTGTATATCCCCCAAACTAAGCAAGATATCGAAAACATTTATTCCTTATTATCGAGTTTTTTCGTCGTGTTACATAAGAATCCATCATTAAATTTGACTTTTGCGAAATTTTTCTTCTGCATTTCAACTCAAGACACCTCACTTTTGAGACAGTATATCTCGAGAACTAGGTGAAATATCGAAAAATTGTACTCTTTATTTTTTATTTGTCTCGTCTTTTAAATAAAAATTCATCATAAAATTTGACTTTGAATAATTTTTTCTTCTGAATTTCAACCAAAACCATTTCACATTTGAGACAGAATATCTCGAAAACTAAGCAGGATATCAAAAAATTTTATTCTTCATTTTTTATTTGTCTCATCGAGTTACATAATAATCCATCACCAGATTGCGGCATCACGTTTATCCTAGAGTCCCCTTGAGGTGTTTGTAACATATTCCCCGTGTTTGTTGGGAAGCGGTCAAGCTCCCCACCACTCCAGCCATGACCCCCCCACTCCTCCGCCGGCCTGCTTCACTCCATGCGTGGTAAAGGTCTCTTGCGTCGTCTCCATATTATTCCTTCCTCCATGCTTACAAAACGATTTCCAGTCATGGAGATTCCTTCCTCCCATGGAGCAAAGAAAAGAGAGGAGACCTCGTAAGGGACCTTCTCCATACAACGACGTGACGCCGAGTGGAGAGCAGTGGAGTGGGGAGGTCGCCATATTGGTAGGGTCGAGAAACACAAGGAATGTATAGGGAACGGAAGAATTTCTTCGTTTTTAATCATCGCATTACTAAAAATGAAGTCTTATGGGGTCACATTTATAAATACCCTAATTGATATAACCTAAAAACATTAGAATTTAAGAAAAACAACTGCCAAATAATTTTTGATAGGAATTTTGTATGCAGAAATAAAACTTCTTTTTTCTGCCTACAGCCGCAAAAAAAGAACAGAAGACTGGAGGGTCTATTGCTATTTTGAAATCATTGAATAAATCCCTAGTACTCTTAAGGCCTGACAAAAATTTTTCACGTTCTAGACATTTAATTCTAAATGTATCTTCTATGGGAACTTACTTGGTGCGAATCAGCATAGTGGGTGAAACGGTTTACTTCTGGCCTCACATTCGGGGATGTGGGTTCAAATCACAGTGCAGCCACCTAGATTTGGGTTTTGACAGTTGCCCCAAATCACTCCAGGTCAATGCCTGGATGGTTCTGTCATAAGAGCATGGTCGAATTCCTTCCCGTTCCTTGACACCTGCCTTTTCCCAGGCTCTAATGACCTCAACGTCAACGAGATGTAAAGTCATAAGAAAAAAAAAGTTTTCCCAAATCACTCCAGGTGAATTCCTGGATGGTTCTGGTCAAACGACCATGGCTGAATTTCCTTCCCAGCTGTCCTTTATCCCCCTCTAATGACCTCAACGTCGATGAGATGTTAAGCCATAGGGGAAAAAGTTTT
Source organism: Vandiemenella viatica (assembly GCA_031002005.1). Classification (NCBI taxonomy): domain Eukaryota; kingdom Metazoa; phylum Arthropoda; class Insecta; order Orthoptera; family Morabidae; genus Vandiemenella; species Vandiemenella viatica. Next base: position 196,033,168 of record CM061919.1, read on the forward strand.
CCCCAAATCACTCCAGGTGAATGCCGGGATAGTTCCATCAGTAGCTCATGGCCAATTCATTCCCACCCATTATTTTTCCCACTTCTAAAGCCTAGACCCAAGAAAAGGGGTGATTGTTGAAGGCTTGAATGTTAATATCTGATCTAATATCTTTATAACAATCGCAACTGGGAAAAGCACAATTGGGAATAGGGTAGGAAAATTTTACAAAAGGGTGATAAGAGGATATTACAGAGAAGTTGCGGGAATTGGATTATGAAACTCTGTCAGACCATTGCTTGAATAGGGTGGTGTAGCTTGGGATCCACATTCTAGGCTATCAAACAGAGGATTTGGAGGGCATGCAAAGAGCAGCTGAATTTGTTAGTGCAAATTATTGCAGGAGTCAAGATCCGATATGATAAAAGCACTGTATTGGGAGGAAGGAGGGGAAGAGCATGCTGGGAGTGTTCAAGGCATATATTGGTGGTGGAGTGTGAAAAGATATTGGTGGAATAATTAGTAGTAGTCTATGGAAGGGAAATGACAACGATATCCACAAGATGGCATTCTATTTCAAACATAAGGTAGTGGGTGTGTAGGTGTCAGGGATTTGAATAAATTAGCAAGTGATGAATAGTATACCAAAAATGATACAGGAATTTAAAATTACAATTCGTCAATTGCAGAAGTATATGCAGGAGCATTAAACTCTCAAAGTATATAAGATAATTAAAAAAAAATGGGTAATTAGATTAGTAGCGGAATTGTGACTAGATCATGTGTTCCACTTCAACTTAAAATTATTTTTAAAAACAGGAATAGTCAATTTCTGTAGGTTTAATTCTTTAGAACTCATCATAAAAGAGCACAATTACCTCTTATATTTGCAATAATTCAAAGATCTCAACTACATCAATAAGTGTGCATTTCAAATATTAACCAAAAATGATTTGTATTTATTTTGAAAGAGGTTCAAATACAATACAATACATTCAATTTCCATTGATCCCAATATAAGAGACTGGCTCTGTGGGATTTCGAAAGTTGTCAATTTACAGATAAACAATTGCATATTAAAAAAATACACACACCAGAAGATGTATAGGCATAGCATACATAGTACATTAAACAACTGCATAGCAAAATAACACATTTACCAGAAGCTGTACACTCATAGCATACATGGTACGTTAATTATGTCACCTACATTTACACAAACTACTGGCAGTTTATTGAAAATGTATGTAGAAAATGCTCAGTAATCAAAATTGATAAAATTCTTAAAGAAAGAATTTATTGACTTTTAAACAAATCAATCTTGTATATTTATTCCTAATGGAATCTCCTTTCTTTACATAAGTTCTTGCCCCAGTAGTTAAACCTAAGTGATAAATAATTTCTTATAACTGCCCTTATAAGCAGGGCTGTGTGGTTGTGTAACACACCTTGGTCTAGGGAGTGCTCATTGAGCTGACTGAATATATTTTCACTCAGTAACATTCGTACAACTATGGTTTCTGTTTTCAAAATATTTACTTCATTTTTAAAAAAATTAACAGACATTAGTGCGAACACTTCTACGGAACACTTTTTCAGAAAAAACATTTGGTACTGCATTTTCTCTCAGTCTTGTTGATGACAGTGATGTTCTATCCATTTGATCTTCTGAAAAATGAGCTGAACATAATAAAACTGAAATTAGTTGGCATCCAATTTTGCCTCCTGCAAGCTTTGATCCATTTTGATCGTAGATCTTCATTCTTTGGAAACCTGTATCAAAGAAAAAATATTCTATGTATTGGCTACACAGCAGTAGTTCTTTTTAATATGAATAAGTAACAAAACTGTTTGTTCCTAAAGTCCTTAAATTTTGGTTTATGTTCAAATAGATTATATTTCCACATTCCATTTCAGTAATTTTAAAATCTTTGATGGGAAAGATTACAAAATCAAGAAAATTAGGTCTAGACCTATTTAAAAACAGAAGCAAGTCTTATATGAAATTTTAAAAATAGCCTAGCAGAATGGTAAGGACTTTAAAACAATTGAAACCTTCAAAAGAATTCATGGCTTACTCAGAAGATATTGCAATGGTAGTGGATACCTATTTAAATTCGCCAGCAGCATTAGTGCAAGGGGATTCTATCATTACCGTGGTGCCACAATCTGATGATGAATTCTTAAGGAACTCGATGAGACAAATCGAAAATATATATTGATATTTCGCTTAGTTCTCGAGATATAATGTCTCAAAAGTGAGGTGGTTAGATCGAAATGCAGCCTGGACCAAAAAAAAAAAAAAAAAAAGAACTAGGCGAGATATCAAAAAATTTTGTTCTTTACTTTCAATTAGTTTCGTTAAGTTACATAAGAATTCATAATCACTGTAATGATAGAACTGGCCAGTGCAATTATCTTGCTACCATATATCAAAAGTCGCAAGCTTGTGTCACTAACAACGTGCTCAATAAATTACTAATAACAAATAAATAATTTGTTCCTTATGCTATAAAAAGAATATTCTGCAACAGGCTGCATTTCAACCTAATCACAATTTGACTTAATGTTGCCGCTAAAGAGTTAAACGACGCAAATGCAACCAAACACTTTAAACGTATTGCGAATTACATTTCAGATAACAACAAAATGTACTTCATTACGATTACTAGATCGCATATCACAAATTATCACAATTAATTTCATCAAACACTTTCAACATAAATTAGGTACAACTGGACTAAAGCACATAGAATAATGTATTCGCTTCATCGCGATGTAAACTTGATCCACACGTGAAAAATAGTAAGATAAAATGGTTCTCTGCATCAGCAAATATTTGATAACACCGTCGTCCTATTGAGAGCTGTGAATAAACTTTTTTAACAGGCACTGTAAATCTATAATGACATCTATTATGTCTTGCAGACGCCGCACTACAAATACTTCAAGAACAATAATTTCAACGTGACTTACCTATGGAATGTTATTCCAGGTTGTTTTTTACTTGTTCTGTTTGTGCAACCATAGGCAACACAATTTGGCATTATAAAACACCTTGAAATATCCGAACATGAAATGTTCACAGCAGGAAGCTAATGAAAACAGACCAATGTTTGAACTCACGAAGATGGCGGCTCCGGAGACAGGCTGCTTCAAGGCTGCTTACAGTTTAAGCGACACCTGGTCTCCCCTCTATTCCTACCATGGAGGAAGGAATTATTCCTCCATGATTCCTACCTCCATGCTTCCTCTATGTTTCCAACATGGTTTCCAATTGTGTGTTTCTAATATCTCTGTCGTGTTTACATCCTAAAGCATTATATTGTCTCTGTCTTAAAGTGTCTTTGCTTTACATGACGATCTCCGTTTTGTTATTAAAGTTTCGCGGGAGATTTGTTTTTCTGTATTTGTAGAAACTATTATGAATTGGTTGCAATGGCTCAAGATCAAAAGATTATTTGCTTAGATCCAGACGTTGTTCTGAAAATAGCAGCGGGGGAAGTTGTACAGCGACCTGTTTCAGCAGTTAAGGAGCTAATAGAAAACAGGTTAGATCTGTAATGGTTACTTTTATTTCACATTGTTTTGGTCACATATGTTTAAGTAGAAGACTGACAACGCTGGAAAATTATACAATTTTATTCTTACGCAAAATTTTTGCCATCTCAGTTTAGAAGCAACAGATTTATCCCACATAAAACTAAAACACAGTGGATTTGTTCATAGTGAAGGGTCATTCAACAGAACAAGCTATATTTGCATTCACTGACAATATTTTAGAAGGAATAAATGGTAAATTAATTTTTTGTGACTTATCTAAAGCATTTGACTGTGTAGATCATAAAATTCTGATACAGAAACTTAAGTATTATGGTATAGATGGCATTGTTAATAAATGGCTTAGTTCTTACCTTCTAAATAGAAAACAGAAAGTGTCAATGGAGAATTTTAAGGCTGCCTTAAGAGGTCCACTGTTTTCTGAGTGGAAATTAATCAGATGTGGAGTACCTCAGGGTTCTATATTGGTGCCACTATTGTTTTTAATATATACAAATGATCTACTCTGTGTTTCATCTAAAAACTCAAAATTGTCCAATTTGCAGATGACACAAACATAGGAATTAAAAACACTCCAGATTTATCTACAGAATATATTTCAAATTATGTGTTTGAAGTGATTAATAAATGGTTTACAGCTAATGGCTTGTCTTTAAACTTTGATAAAACTCAGTATATGCAATTCAGTACATCACACAGAGTAACACCTGACATAGACATAAAATTTGCAGGCCAGTCCATTCAAGAGGTAGATAGTGTGAAATTTCTAGGTTTGTGTATTGATCATAATTTAAATTGGAAAGTACATGTTTCTGACTTACTAAAGCGATTGGGAGCAGCCACGTTTGCAATTCGTACAATTTCAGCTTTAGGTGATCTCCGTATGAGGCAGCTAGTTTATTTTGCTTATTTTCACTCCTTATTGTCATATGGAATAATATTCTGGGGCAATTCTACCCATAGAGATAAAGTGTTCAGAGCCCAAAAGCGTGTAATAAGAATTATGTGTGGGGTTAGCAATAGAACTTCATGTAGAGAGCTGTTCAAGAAGTTAGGGATTTTAACATTAGCATCTGAATATATATACACATTAATGTCCTTTGTAGTCACAAATTATACTTTGTTTGAAACAAATAGTAAAATACACAATTACGGCACTAGAAGTAAACATGATCTTCACAAGACTTACAAGTCATTGTCATTTGTTCCAAAAGGGGTCCGATATTCAGAGATACATATCTTCAATATGCTCCCAACACATATTAAATGTCTAGTAGATGATAAGAATAAATTCAGGAAAAAATTGAAAGAATTTTTAATTGACAACTCCTTCTACTCTGTCGAAGAATTTATTTCTAAGGTCTCTTAAAAATAACTGCCAGTATCTTGTGTAAATATGGTTCAAATAATTAATTTACCATGTATGCTATGACTGTACATCTCCTGGTGTATGTATTTAGTTTGTTATGTAATTGTTTATAGTACCATATATGTTACGACTGTACATCTTGTGGTGTATGTATTATTTGTTAATTTTTTTTTTTTTTTAATGTACCATATATCCTATGACTGTACATCTTCTGGTGTATGTATTATTTTGTAATGGAAGTGTTTAATGTACCATGTATACTATGACTGTACATCTAGTGGTGTACTTATTATTTTGTTATGCAACTGTTTATCTGTAAATTGACAACTTTCCACATCCCACAGAGCCAGTCTCTTATATTGGGATCAAAGGAAAATGAATGTATTGTATTGTATTGATAACTTTGTAAAATATTTACTAGACATTTTACTTCAGCTGTAAATAAATTTGATAACGAAAAAGAATCCCCTCTTAAAGCATTAATTCTTCTTCAGACTGTTTTCCCAAAAAAGAGTTATGGGGTTATTAACACTTTCTGCCCCATTGATTCCAATTGGAATCACCAAACTTTCTGCCTTTCATCACTTGAACAGTATGTCCAATACATCAAAAAGTTTTCCTATTTTTTAGTTCCTTTTTTAGCCATAGATTACATCTGTTTGTCATTTCATTATAATAACTTACTGAAGTGTCATTTTATATTGATTATTGACATTCCTATGGCATCCTGACTACCGACTGAAACTGTCATAGGGTTGTACTATCTGCAATAACCCTTCCAAAATTGTTTTCCTTTTACTTATGCAGGCCTAGTTAGAGAATAATATGCATACACCAATTTTTAGAATACAAGCTGAATAATCTAAGTCAAAAAGTAGTGTTTCCGTTTGTAATCATTGGACCATAAGTAAGCAGTACACTTCATTTATTACCTTTTATTTCATCTGTGATCAGAGGGAAACCAAATAAATTATTTAGTTTCTTCTGACTACACTTATATCGGATGGGAGGGCTCCACCTGTGCGAAACTGGTTCGGACGTGTTGAAATTTGTTTTAACTGCTTCCACCTGATTGATTTTTATTTGATCCATGAAGTCACAATTTATGACATAGGACAAGTCATCAGTAATTACAATAAGCATTACAATAGAAGTTTTTCATACAATTGAGGATTATATATCATTATTATAACTAAAATTGCACAGTAAATACATCTGTTCAACTGAAGTTGAAATTAATATTTTGATGTTTTACAAGTTACAATACAAAATAATTCAATCTTGTTTGTTCATTTCTCGATGGTTCATATATTCATTGACACAATAGAAGCTACTGACTAATAAAAAAAAAATTTCAGCTTATATTTAAAATTATGTAATTTGAAATTTGTTTTATGTCTTCAGGAAGAGAGTTGCACAGAATTTTAGGTTGGTAGAGTACACTATTTTGGTGTAGAGCTTTCTTGTGACACCCTATATGAAAATCGTTCCCGTTCCTTGTTTCGTGTTTATGTATTTCCCGGGATTAGTGGAGATCGCGATTCCGCCTGCTGTTGGCATCATAATACTGCAGTGGTCAAGCGCAAAACTCCGCTAGAAATTCTTTCCGAAGTACATTTAACTGTTCGTGCTGGTCCAGGCTGCATTACAACCTAATTTCTGGTTGAAAATAATTGTCCTGACTGTATTACAACGGAATTATTGCTTGCAAATCATATGTTTTGCTACTGACTGCAGCAATATTACAACGATATTATTTAATGTTGTTGTTACGGAATCGCGATCTCCAATAGACCCTATTTAGCATTTGCATATTCCTGATTGTGATTTCAGGAAGCAAATAAATATATAGATGGTAGAGTCAATATTTTTAGTTCTTTAAAAATTTTCCTGCAGGATTCTCTATGTTTCATACCTTTCATGATTCTTATGAAAGTATGAATGCCTGTTTTGCATGTGTTGAATTTCCCCCAAAAATTATACCATATCTTAATAATCTATGCATATATGAGTAGTTGGCACACAAGATTGTTTTCAGAGAGCAGCACTCTAAACTTTCTTAAAATATAACAACATTTGCTTAACTTCTTATCCAGTGAATCAATATGTTTATCCCACATTAAATGTTCATTCAACCATATTCCTAAAAATTTTGTGTCGTGTATTTGTTTTATATAGGCATCTCCTATCTTCACCAAATTATTACTGTTATTTTTGTTTATTGTATGAGTGAAACTAATTCATGCTATCTTTTCATTATTTACAATCAAGCAATTATCTTGGAATCACTTTTCCACTTCTTTTGTTGTTACTGTAGTTTTCTGTTGTAGGTCAACTTCATCCTGCCATTTTATAAAAATATTAATGTCGTCTGCAAACAATGCCTCGTCTGCTGTTAGAAAGTGATTTGGTAATCATTATATATATATAAGGAAAAGTAAGGGCCCTAAGACTGAGCCTTGTGGTACTCTGTGATCAACTTTATGATACTCTGATATTCTTTACCATCATGACATACTTTTACTCTCTGGTATCTGTTGGAGAGATATGATTTAAACCATGAATGAATGTAAGCTTTCTCGGTGTGTCAGTTGTATAAAATCTTCTAAGGCTTTCCACCGAGGTAGCGCGTCAATGTGGGCGACGTTTTGAAGCCTGCCTCCGGCTCCATCTTCCGGCGAAGTGTTGGATTCCTGGAAGCGTCCACGCTTTAAAGGGGCTTTGTTTGCCAGGTGACGTAAGTCACATGTGTCGGGGCCAATCAGTGTACAGGTGGTGGGGCAGGGAAGGAACTGGTGGGGCGGCCGGGTAGTGGGGCAGGCGGCGTGGTAGGGGTACGCATGGCGGAGGGGGGCGGCTGGCAGCAATAATCTTGCCACCTTGATCTCTGCCTCCGAAGATGATTTATTGCTGGATTCCATGCCGTGCTAAGGTGGTATCCTGAATCCCTATTCACAATGCTGTCCGCCAGGCGAATCTCCACGGATTCCTTTATCACACTGTCCCAAAAACCCTTGGCGAAAGATAATATTTTCGTCGCCTCGAAGTCGAAGGTATGCCCTTCTTCAATACTGTACAAGGCCACGGCTGACTTAGTGACCTGTCCCAATCGTACACATCTTGCATGTTCCAAACAACGCTGGAATACAGACCGTGTGGTCTGCCCGATATACCATTGCCCACATTCACAGGGAATCGAGTATATGCCGGGATGCCTCACGCCCAATCCCTCCTTAACGTTGCGTAATAGGTCCCTTATCTTCTTAGGTGGGCGGAAGAAAGTTTTAATCCCGACTTTGTTTAACTTTCTGGCAATCTTGGCTGAAACTGCCCCGGCATATGGAAGGATCGCATACTGGTCTGTTTGCTGCTTCTCCGTCCTCTTCTTCACTTTCTTGCGAAAAGCTCTGTTTATTTCTGCCTCACTGTATCCGTTCATACAGAATGTGCGTTGTAAGTGGCCCAGTTCAGCCGGAAGACTGTCCACGTCACAGATGGCTCTGGCACGACTTACCAAGGACGACAACACCGAATTGCGTTGAGCAGGATGGTGGTAGCTCTACGCCCAAAGATATAAGTCGGTGTGGGTGGGCTTTCTGTAAACACAATGCCCTAGCGTGCCATCTGGATTCCTCGTGATTAAAATATCCAGGAAAGGCAGGCAACCGTTCCGTTCCAACTCCATCGTAAATTTGATTGATATTATCATTAATTCCATTCAAATGTTCAAGGAATTCATCCAGTGCTTTCACGTGGTTTACAATTTGCACCAACACCAAGAAGTATTCCCCACGTTGAAATCATCAGTCAAGTGGAGCAGGCCATCCGCAAACTGCTGGCGGAAGCGGCGGAAGAAATTAGGCGTGAAACCAGCCGCATCATCGAGAAGGCTAAGCCCGACAGGAAGAATATACCGGCGGTGGAGTGGAGAGCACTTAGGGAGTTACGGCAGAACAAAGACATCGTCATTCTGCCAGCGGATAAAGGAAATTCCATCGTCCTCATGACAACTGAGGACTACAGGCAGAAAATATACACCATTTTGGATGATGAAGCATATGTTAGACTAACTCGCGATCCAACGTCGTCAATAGTGAGGAGGACAATTTTACGTTTGAAAGCTTCGGGTCTTCCGCCGGAAACAATTAGAAAGCTTCAACCTAAAGCTCCGATATCTCGCAGGATATATGGCTTACCTAAAGCACATAAAGAGGGAATTCCATTACGACCTATAGTTAGTGCCATTGGCTCGCCCACATATTCTTTGGCCAAATATCTCGCCGGCATGTTGAGTTCAATAGTGGGTAAATGTGCTGAACCTGACAGAAGAACAGTCATCAATCTTAGCGGTGAGGAAATTGATCCTGACACCAGGTCGGTGCTAGCAAAGGGGCTCAATTTTGCCCCAGTTCCGAAGTCCATACCCTCCAGGGAAATTCTCACCGGCGTGGAGCAGGCTGTCCGTGGTTTACCTACGGAGGTTGCAGAAGAAATGAGGCGTGAAACCTGCCGTATTTTATGCAAGTCCAAGCTGCCGCAACCTAACATCACAGCCGCAGAGCGGTGAGCACTTCGGTCATTGCGGGAGAACACAGACATAATTGTCTTACCAGCAGATAAGGGCAACGCCTCTGTGGTTCTAACTACGACGGACTATCGACGAAAGGTGGATGAACTCCTTAGGGACGCGTCCTACCACAAGATTGCTCGGGATCCAACCAACGCGGTGGCAAGGAAATCAATAGCACTACTGAAGAGTTCCGGTCTGCCTGAAGATACAGTAAAACAGATACAACCCCGAGCACCTGTTCCTCCAAGGCTTTATGGACTTCCAAAGATCCATAAAGAAGGCACCCCACTGCGTTCTATAGTGAGTACCATCGGTTCAGCTATGTACTCCCTTGCCCGGTACCTAACTGGGCTGCTGACTCCACTTGTGGGTAAATGTCCTCACCACGTGAAGAATTCCACGAGATTTGTTGACATCATCAAGGATCTCCGCCTGGGTCCACAAGACGTATTGGTGAGCTTTGATGTGGTGTCCCTATTCACCAGGGTCCCTATCGCCGACACGTTGGCTCTACTTGAACAACATTTTGAGCACACACTCCAATCATCGTATTTCCTATATGATGGGGAATATTATGAACAGGTTGATGGAGTGGCTATGGGCAGTCCGTTGTCGCTGGCCATTGCTGACTACTTCATGGAGCACTTTGAAGACAAGGCACTCGCAATCGCTTCCCTGAAGCCCAACGCCTTTTATTGCTATGTGGACGATACCTTTGTCGTCTGGCCACATGGCAGGGACATCCTGGAAGCTTTTCTCCAGCACTTGAACAGTGTAAATGAGAACATCAAGTTTACGATGGAAGTGGAAGAAGACGGCCGGTTGCCTTTCTTAGACATCCTTATAGAAAGGAAACCTACACACACGGACCTGTACTTGAACGCGCGTAGCCATCACCATCCAGCGCAACGCAAGACGGTGCTCACCACACTAGTTCACAGGGCTCGGGCGATATGTGACGCTGACAGCCTACCGGGGGAACTGAACCACTTGCGCCAGACCTTCAGACGCAACGGGTATTCTGAAAGTCCGATAGGACAGGCTTTCCGCGAACCCAGACGCAGGCTTAACAACACCGATAAGGAACCACTGGATCGTCTGGCCTTCCTGCCGTACTCTGGTGCCACAACGTCGAGGATAGGGCGGGTTCTAGCAAAAAGTGGGATTAAAACCATATACCTTCCACCGCCGAAACTAAAAAACATCCTGCGATCCCCCAAGGATGACCTGGACGCCTGGGGTATACTGCATCCCTTGTGAATGCGGAAAAAGGTACATTGGGCAGACAATACGTTGTATCAACCAGAGATGTTTAGAACATGCTCGGCACGTTCGTCTAGGGCAAAAGGAAAAGTCAGCGGTGGCAGAACACAGCCTCGAACAGGGCCACGGATTCGATTTTGAAAGCACCAGAGTACTGGCGCACGCTAGAGGTTTCTGGGACAGCATTCTCACGGAAGCTGTTGAAATTCGTCTTGCCTCAAACCTAGTAAACCGAGACGGCGGGTACCAACTCAGTGATGCTTGGACGCCGGTCATCGAAGCGATGCGTCAGCGGCGCTGCCGAGGCCCGCACGACCCGAGGCGCCCGACTCAACTGAGCACCAGCTAGGCGCACCAGAACTACTCCCCCCCCATTCCGGCGGCCGGGCGGTGCCTACGCCGACCAATCACGGACGCGGTCAACACTCCCGCACACGGGCCACCTGGCAGGCTATAAGAACTAGCCTTTCCGCTGCACCCGGCACTTCACCAGAAGATGGCGGCAATGAATCTAGTCGCCCGAGAGCAGTTTATACAATTTATTATATGATAGTGATGGTTTTTATCTCATATCTAATCTCCTTAATATAGCTTCTTTTCTTTCCTTCAAAATCTATGCTCAAGCTTCATGATGTCACCCTGCCATTTTATCGTTTGAATTTTCTTTACCTCTTTATGTCTAAACTGTTTCTTGGATTTTTACAAAACTCACTCAGTATATAAAAAGCCCTATTTTATTTTAAAGTTACTTTCCAGTCTGTATATCTAGCTGAATTCTGCTGTAGAAAAATCTTTTATTTAGTTGAAAATCATCATTTTCCTCCAAAAAGGTTACTTAAATTTTGATACAATGTAGTTCGAATTTCATGCATCTTTTGAGCTATGAATGTTTTCTGTTACTTAAAAATTTGGAGCTGTGAAATTAATTATCTACCATATTTTTTCAATTTTACTGCTTCAATTTCAAATCTTTCGTACTATTTTATAAACCTCAAGTGTTGTACCTTGTTACCTCACATCTCTTGACATGAAGGGAATGAATTCTATTCTGAAATAAGCAATTTTCTTTTTAAAACCAATGTTGACAATTTATCGTGATCAAACTTTACTATTTACATCTACTATTTACCTGAAAACTACAGGAAAATGCTTTTAAACTTACTTTACTGTTGGATTCTTATGAGCTTGTGGCTCTTTTTAACTAATTTTGAGCATTTATTAGCAAAATTTAAGTTATATGACAGTTGGTCATGAGGCATGTGTGAACATTGATAGAAGAATTAAGAGTAGTACATGGCAGTGAAAATTGAACAAAGTCATAAACTGGCTCTTGATTTCAGGTATAAGGGAAAGAAAATTTTTATTTTGTTGGTAAGCTAGTCAGAGACTGGAATAAATTGCCAAGGGATGTGGTGAGGAATTTATCTCAAACAGTGAAAAAATTTAAATCAAAATTTTGTCAGTTGCAAAAGTAGATGTGAAGGAAAATTGTCACCAGAACAGATGTTCTATCAGAACTGAACCTATTACTTAATTTAGTTAATCTGTTGAAACTGTGTAAGCTTCCTCTCCCCTGTGCTAATTCACTTCTTTCTCCTAATGAATCTTTTTTAAAATTACCTCTTCAGTTCCAGAATCTGTGCCTTCCTATGTTTATGTCTATTCCCAACCACTTTTGAGGCCACTGGTATACTGAACATTCTTACATCCATCCCCTTGTTATTTGAGATGCTGCCTAGTTACCATCAATCTTGTTAGGAAGACGTGTGGCTTATATTTTTATAATTTCCTTGTGAAAGGCCCTTCTCTCCATCAGTAAGGTGTTTGCAAATCACTGCTCTTTTTTTTTTATTATTATTTATCCTATTTCTTTCCAAGTTGACACTTGTATGACAGCCCTATTTGCCAAATTTGCAATCAATCTCTCATTGAGGGCCTCATCTTGCTCAATAATCTTTTCAGCAAACAGTGAAGATTCTCTACCATCCATGCCCTTGTCCTCTAGAACTCCATCTCCTCTCTACCAGCCTAATATATACATATGGTGCTCAATATTCATCTATGAATTCCAGAGAACTGCAGTGGTTATTACTAATTGGTATGAACATGGCTCTATATCACTCATTATTCAAGGAAACCCTGATTGCATAGCACTACAGCCTAGTATACCAGTTGACTTAGTATATTCTAATATTTGTCCTTCTCTTTCCTTATACCAGCTGCCCTCTTTGTGGTTACATTGATGTCCATTGTTAACATCCAACATCCATTTGTAATCATTGACCCGTTGTGATCTGTTTTTATCTCTTCACCATCAACACCAAATCTAAAAAATGCTGCCAAATAAACACACACACACACACATCTTTTTTCATGTACATGATAAATATGAAGACTGATCATTGCCTCCTTCACTGTTTACTAGGTAGAAATGAGCCACAGATACCTATTGAATGCTTTCATTTGGCAATCCAGCCAGCATGGGAAAGATGATCGTGACAGTTACAAGTAATTTTTGACAGTTGGGCTTATGCGAAATCTCTAGCCTTTTTTTTGGGTAACATCTCTACAGTGTGATTATTATTGTTCTTATCTTCACCCTTAATGTGGCTGTGTATGTTTCTACTTTCATGGGTTCGGGCATGGGCCAAAATATTGTGTTTTTTTTTGTCTATCTGTTGTATTTTTTTAGGTAACAATGCAGAGCCATTAGAATACTTCCAGACACTACCTCCCAATCTGAACTCTGCAGGTGGGAATTGGCTTATCAACACATCTTGCAGACTAGACATCCCCCAGGCCTTAATTCCCGTTAATGTCTTCCATCCTCACCCTATACACCCATCATTAGCCAGCACAATAGATTTATATATATATATTTTTTTTTTTAAATTTATTTTTCAACCATTTTAATCTTTTGTATACTCACGGTTATATTATTGTTGCTCCCCCCACCACCTCCGACGGTCTATTGCATTCTATGAGTGGCTGCATCGTATGCAAGTCTTAAAAAGATTCTATGAGTGGCTGCGTCGTATGCAAGTCTTGCGCAAGCCCAGCCACTTACATCTGTTGACTTGAAGAAGGGTTTTGCCCAAAATACTGTATTTTATTTGTTTTTGTGTTGTTGCTGCCCTCCTCCCTTTAACTTTGGTGAGTATTGGGTGTATTTCATCTGTCTTTCCATATAAATGTTGTATTTTTTTGTCATTCAGCCCTTCTCTCTTCAATTGTGGTGAGTAATGGGTTTATTTTTATCTTTCATTTACATAGTATTATTATTATTATTATTGTTATTTCTTTTTGTTGAAGTGTTGATGCAGGAGCCAAATCCATAAAAGTACACATCAAAGGTGGAGGACTGAAGCGCATTCAAGTGATTGATGATGGCATAGGAATACAGAAGAATGATTTAGATCTTGTGTGTAAACGTTTTGCAACTAGCAAACTGAAAAAATTTGATGATCTTCAAACAATTGCTACACATGGCTTTAGAGGCGAAGCACTCTCCAGTATGAGTCAAGTAGCCCGTGTTTCAATTATAACAAAAACAAGGGACATGCCTTATGGACACAAGTAAGAAACATTTAATGATTAGACTTACTCTAGCAACATGTAACATGAATAAAGTTATGTTGTATTTATAAATCAAGTTATACAATAAACATTAGCATGTTGACTTTTATCTTATTTTTTGTGTGATAATCCATATTATGTCACAGTTCATACTAATATACTAATCAATTTTAATGATTTTCGCCCATCAAAGAATTAATGACATGATTTTTTTAGTTCTTGTCTATAAGATGAAAGACATGGCAGTGTCTTTGATATTAATTGTGATTAATTTTTTTTTTAACTGCTTTACGTCTCTTTTTAACATCGAGGTCTTTAGAGACGGGAAAGGATGGGGGCAAGGAATGGGAAGGAATTCGGCCATGGCCTTTTTGAAGGAAGCATCCCGGCATTTGCCTGGAGTGATTTGGGGAAACCATGGAAAACCCAAATCTGGATGCCCGGACGGGGATTCGAACCGCCGTCCTCCCGAATGCGAGGCGAGAACGCTAACCGTTACACCACCCCACTCGGTAAATTGTGATTAAATGTAATTAGTTGCAAGGCAGAAGATCTGTAGCAAAAACAGTTATCACGGTAACTAAAGAAGATAGGTGTAAATACCAACATATCAGTTGTGGTAGTTGTAATATTTTATTGCTTGTAGTATTAATTATGTTTGAAAAAAGGATATGAAGGCAACTACGCAACAAAGATATGTTTACATTAATTGAACTTATAATTTTTGTACTTCCTTGTTCTCCATGTCAAGTGTTAAGTTATGGTCATGTTCATTGCTTCCATTCCACACACTTTTCCCAACCCTTCCAACATATATCCATCCAATCTTCATCATCAACATATAACTTAAAACTCCCAGCTCTCTCTTCTCCTGCCTCCTGTCTTTCAAAGACTACCAGTCCCAGCCCTCCTTCACATTAGTCACTGACCATTATACAGTAATTACTAAAATCTAACTGCCCTAATTTTCATCAGTTTCATGTCCTGTATTTGATAATCATATTGGCCTGATAGAGTTCTTGTATCCCTGTTTACCTCACTTACATAGTACACCCTCTCATCTTGTCCTGTAGTTGCAGGTCTCCAAAATCTGTCCCAATCACCTTCTCAATACATACTGACTTCATTGTCATATATTATGCCAGGATATTTACATCTTGTGGCTTCAGAAGACAATTCCCTCTCAATAAAACTTTATTTTTTATCCATGTGTCTAATAAGCTGACACGTTTTAATACTAGTATTGATTCACTCTGTGTTGACCTACACAATTGCAGATACTTTCATTGCTGGTTACAATCCTCCTATTTTAATTATGTTATGTAATATTATTGTCTTCAAACTAGTGCTTCTGAATGTAAAGCAATAACAGAATAGTAACATAGAACAGCAATGGTTTGACTAGATTGTCTTGGAGCACATTGTTATTATTTCCTGCTTGTTTGATTCCACATTTCTTCTACTATTAGCTTCTTACCTGTTATCAATTTATTCACCCAGCAAAACAGGTCCAGATTCTCCCCACTTCCCGTTTTTAAGCTTCTTCACTACCATTCATTAGCTGGCTGTCAGTTATCTCAAGGGATACAGTGCAAATGGTACATTATCAACTTTGGGTTCACATGGAAATTTTGTCTGATACTTTTTACCATAACTAACTGATATAAATCTGAGTAACCTCTTCCAAACCTGTGTTCCGATAACTTTCTCTCCTTGTAAACATTCCTGATATGGGCTGGATACGAAGCTTACTGCACTTCTCAATCTTGCTTATTTCCCCACATTTATTATTTGTTATGACCGTCACACATTTCTTGTTGCATGTCATGCAGTAAGTCTCCAGACTAAATGATGCTTATATGCGTGCTACAATGTCACATGAACAGCAATAGTAATATTATCCACACCAGCCCTTTTATGTTTAATTAACCTACCTAGCACTTTCACGTTATCTTAAGCATTTATTTAAAATGAATTTTTGCTGATTTCTCCTATGAAGAGATGTTGCAATTATATTTTCCCTATTGTCTTTGCATGCATGCGTTCCCTGATTAAACTGGCTGCTTGATAGGTGAAAAGATTCTCAGATCTCTAGCTACATAAAAACCATATCAGTATGGAACATTTCAAAAGTGTTTACAATTCTCATTTTCAAATATTTTGTTTAATCCACTGAATTTTGTTGTCCAATGTGCACATTTATAACCAATTTTAGCCTGGAGGTAAGGGTAGAGTTGAATGATAGATGAGCTGGGAGTTGCTCCTCATAGTGATACCATATGTGAGCTGGGCAGTGGTCTAAACTAAATTCATGTGGTGGTAGAGTTTCGATTTGCCATATATTCCACCTCTGTCATGTCTCGACCTACAGTTTAACATAGTCCAAACCATTGAACATCTTGGTGTAGCTCATATGATTAAGCACAACTCATAAAAATTCCTGGCCCAAACAGGAATTGAACTCGGGCACCTGAGTTTACGGAGCAAGTGCAATAGCCACTAGGGCTACCAGATTGCTCATGATATTGTACCCATCTAGTTAATAAACATTTATGGTCTGTTTATACACCTGGCTTAGATTAAGGCCTGGATTCCAATTTATGATGTTGTCACTGAGCCATATTTTTACTGCTTCCTTAACAATACTGCCCCCGAAATTATCTGTAAAGCACAAGCATGTCATTTCATCAAATGACCATTTTTTTAAATTTATAAAAATGGCTTTCAGCCTTTTTAGCCAAAAGCCATTATTTAAATAAATAAATAAAAAAATATATATATTTTTTTATTTTTTAATGCTCATTATCAGTTGCATGTTTAATCATTGGAGAGTTCTCCATCTTTCCAAGTTTAAAATATCTAAGGCATTCCTAGTGCCTTTCCACCTTAGAGCTTTTGCTATGTAGCTGGCATTGCAGTAACTGGGAATTTTCTGTATAGATCACCTTTTGAAAACTGCAATAGCTACCTAATTTTCATTGATAGTTGAAAGAATCATGTTTTGTTTGTTGAAGAGTCTTATTATTTCTTCTCCATAATATTGCATTAAGACAACCAATTTATCTTGATCACTAAACTCAGTTAGTATTTTGTTTTTCTTCTTCTAATGATTCAGCAGACTTCTTTGTTATAATCTTTGGCGTGGTATGTGCAACCTAGATGTTGCCACTTGTAGCATAACGAGTTCCAAAGAGAACATAAAATAGACTGTCAGTTACTCTGAGAAGAGTTCACTGTCATGGAGACAAAAAGATTAACAGAGAGAGAGAGAGAGTGAGTGTGAGTGAGTGAGTGATTAATAACACTGGGTTGTGCTATTCATTCCTTCATTGCTAAAATTGGACCTTATAACTTTGGAGACATGACTTTTGAATGTAACCTGAATGAATAAGATAAAGGATGATATTAAAATTTGTTATTACTCAAATACAAAAGAATAAATTCATAAATTTGGATAATCAAGTTCTATATTAATTAAATGGGACTTTTATTCCATGGTGACCAAAATCATATAAAAAAATAAGTCTAATAAAGCTATAAATACGACTTAAGCATGAAAAGACATAAAATTTGTGTTTTTTTCTGTCTTGTTTCAATTGTTATAAATTGTAAAAAATTATGTATTGTATTCTATAGTTGAAGAAGAACATAAGGCCTCCCATATAAACCCTGAATAAAAAGCTTACCAGACTATTTTTATAAAATATGTGTTAAACTTGGGGAGAGTTGTAGCATAACAAGTTCCAAAGAGGACATAAAACAAACTGTCGGTAACTGTCAGAAGAGTTCATTGTCTTGGGGACAAAAATGGTCACAGACAAACAGGGAGAGAGAGTGATTAATAATGCTAGTGCTTGTATGGGTCGATGCTATTCAGTTCTTCATTGCTAAAATCAGACCTTATTATCTACGGAGACCTGACTTTTGAATGTAGCAGGAATGAATAAGATAAAGAATGATATTAAAGTTTGTTATTATATATCTATACTATTATAAATCTGAAAGCAAGCTGCGTGTGTCTCTTTATTTGAACGGCTACCACGTAATAAGTACCTCAGCAATTTGGGTGCGGTTTCCAAATTTTTAGAGCTAATGGTCCGAAGCAAAATCTGCAGAAATAGCTAATGACTTATACGTACCATTGGATGGAGCAACATATTAGAAACCTTTATATATTGAAAATTGTGGGCCACGGAACATTATTCAGTTCAGACGTACACTCCTTTCGCAAATATTTTTTTTTAAAAACTTAAAGATTCCATTTTATTTTTTTATTTTTGTTATTTAGTTTTCTAGACCACAGTACTTTAAAATAAACAGAGTACGTTAATCAAACATAATCAGCATTTACTTGCATCGTAACAGGTCAGTTGTCATGTGAAATACGTTAGATTACTGATGTGATAGACATAGATTGGTCTTTGGTACACAGATAAACAGTTTCTCTGATACAATGTGTCTTACGTGGTCGCGAAAGGAAGTACAATAAACATTATTATACCATTTTTCCTTACATATCATTATGGATACGAAATTCAGTTTTCTTTTTCTGGAAAAAAGATATCTGAGAAACAGCAACAGGTAAAAATACATAGCTTTTCCATAATAACATGTACTGGACTGTCCATATTTCAATGGAGTTACTCCATTACTATATATTTTGTGTCTATCATGTTCAAATATTCTTGAATAAAATTTCCCAAGGAACCTATGTACTAATTTTGGCTGCTTTTCAAACCACAGCCAGTAAAATAAACTGTTCTTTCTATTAAATACCTCTCATAACCTTGATTTTGTAATGTTTATCGCCATACGCGATGTCAGGGGCGTAAATGAATATTAAGTTAAATTATTATATGGCATAAGGCGTTGGCTGAGAGGGGAGCTTGCAACATGACGCGGCACGGCAAATCAGGCCGCAAGAACTGCTGATCTCTGACGTAGCTGGTGCAACGCATGCCCGGTCATCGCCTCCAAGACAATGGGGACAGCGAGGTTTCTTTATAGCTAATCGCTAGTTACTAGGGACTTGAACCTGTGTTTCTGAACTGACAAGAACGCTTGGGGCACATCCGCCTACCACGCGTACCGCCGCCACCTTCGCCAATACTTCCGTTAGTTAGAATACAGCCAGTAGTAACCTATCACGGTGTGGACCGTACCTTTCGGCCGTAACTTGTACTGTTGCCTACTACGAATAAACTCACTGTACGTCACTGCCACGACTTATTCTTGTAATAGAGCTAGAACCCTCTATGAGACAGCCGGTGTCAGACCTGATAATTCAGGAGAGCGGCTTCATGCAAGTAAGTCCACTCACACACCACCCTCGGGACCTGCGCATACTCCGCGGGAAAGTCCCGTACAGTGATATTGAGTTGATGATGACAGCAACATGCAAGCAATGAAACAAAAAATTAACTAGGCATCTAAAACCTTATGCTAGACCATGTAAATTATAAAACTAAATCCATTATGGATTATACTCTAACAAAGTGTGTCAATTATCAGTTTGGTCCAGGCTGCATTTCAACCTAGCCACAAAGTTGGCAATTGATTTTGTTGATTCTGCCGCATGTGCATTAATACATTCACTGTTTCCCTATAGAATCTTGGCCTGTTGCAGGTAATTATATGCGACTGAAATAATGGCATCAATAATATGGGTTTATTGAAAGCAAAGAGAATTAAAAATAATTCATATAGTAATGATACACCACATAAATAATAAAAATAAATCTATCGTCCCTTATGTTTTAACAAAGCATATCAGCTGTCATCATGGTCCAGGCTGTATTTCAACCGAATCACAATCTCTGATAATATTGCCATTCGAAAATCACATAGCTTCAGTCACATGCCCATCAATACGTACACTGCATAATGATCAAATCTTGACATTTCGGATTTACTTATATGTGGTTGAAATAGTGGAATCAATAATACAGCGAATTGAAAGCGAAGAAAATGAAAAATAATTCTTAACGTGTGATACTGCATACGGTTAGTTTTAATTCACCTGAATTTCCATTTTTAAGAAGAAGTAATAGATCATCAGAATACAGCAAATATTCTAAGAGCAAATAGAAAACATTCTGTTTCAGAGTTTGAACATTACTGAATTTTTTTTATATATACAATGTTACCAAATTTTTATTACATTGAAATTTTTGTCACTATTTCTGTTATTACTAATAAATAGACTCTTATATTATAACCTCTTCCAAGAGCACAAAGTTGCAGGTAGTTGCTATATCGATATAAATTTGCGGCACCATGGTTATTGTGCACCTCCGTATCAGCATTTAAAAATGGTACACAGAGGTATTACAGTGACCGACCTACCAAGTAAGGTAAAGGTGACATCTTATTTCTCTTAAACATTGCTTCACTTATATCACAAAACTCTTTCTACATATTTTTTTTTCTTCACACAATAATTATCTCTACAAATTAGTACAGATAATTTTTCAGATAGTTTTTCTACTATATCATAAATTGTATTACATTAAAATATGAATGAAACAAAATTCTTGGACAAGAAATCCGATCCTAACGTAATAAATACAACAAAGGAAAGTTTTAAGAAGACATTTACAATTCATGCCTCTCAAAGTTAATATTTGGTAATAGAAAAAATTGGTTAAGAATTTTTACACAAACTAAAGCACACATGCGCACGAAGCAGCAGGCAAATGCTAGTTCAGATATAAAAGATTATATTCATATATTTCGAGATTCAAGTTCTAAATGAATTAAATGGAACTTATATCCCCTGGCGACCAAAGAAATAAGTCTGATAAAACTATAAATACAACATAGCTAAAGAAATACGATGATTTTCAGGATCGGATATTTTGTTTCACCTCTATACATCATGGTTCATTCTTCCATTTGTCTTCCTCTGCGCCAGAAAACCTACTAATGGAAGTATTCCATTCCTTTCAGTTTCCACCATGAACTAAATATTAGGGAAAACCTTTATGAATCACTAATTGATGTAAAGGAAGCCACACAAGGAATGTTTGGTCAGCATCTTTGTAAAAGCATTTAAGACTAAAGGAACCATGTCGAGTTCCACATGTTCTGAGTAGAAATTAGCTACTGCCAGATACTATGGGGAGCCCATAGTTATGTCATCAGTTTGTTTGTATTACTTTCTCTGATTCATGATAGGTGCAGATGTAATATAATGTGTAAATCATTCCACCTCTTCTTATTTGAAATGTTGACTAAAAAGTTAAATAGACACTCTTAAGATCATCCATACTGACCATTATATGAGGGCTGTCCAGAAAGTAACTTATATTTGTGCCTAGTATGCAGATGGGTGAGGATGGAGCCACTGCCATCTCGGCATCAAAAAGTTTCCGCATTCAGTTGGAGTGTATGGACTGTGATTTTTCTACTTTGTTCATTGTGAATTATAGTAATGTGTCCTTCAATAGAAAATCTCGCGAGTTGTGAGGTGTGTTCAGTGATTGGGTTCTTATTGCCAAAAAAAACCATTAAATCAATTAAAAATCAGCAACTCTGTGGGGGTATGAAGACAGAATAATGAGTGAAAATTGAGTGAGACAGTGGTGTATTCGTTTTAAAAATGGTCTCACCAATATTCGGGATGAGGACCACATGGTTGGCCTAGTCTTGTGACTGATTAACTGATCATGAAAATAAACTATAAAATTCGTGAAAATTGCTGTCTTACAATTACAGAAATCTCGCACTTCATTTCTCCCAGATTTCATGAAGTTTGCTGCATGAAATTGTATGAGAGATGCTTGGTTATCACAAGTTCTGTGTAAGATGGGTGCCAAAATTTTCAACGTAAGAGCCCCCCCCCCCCAAAAAAAGTGTTTTGCTGCATCACTGAATTTCCCAAAAGCTGACAAGAAGGATGGTAATGCTCTTCTCAATCGTGTTATAATGGGTAGTGAGACATGGGTAAAGCATGTCAATTGTGAGATAAAAGAATAGTCCATACAATTGGGGTACAAGAGTTCTCCCAGAAAGCCAATAAAATGTTTGCAAACAATGTCAGCCAGAAAGATTATGGCATCTGTGTTTTGGGATGCTGAGGGAATGCTTTTGATTGATTTACTTAAACATAGCACAACATTTAATTCAGAAAGGTATTGTGAAACATTGACAAAACTAAGACAAGTGGAAAACTGATCTTATAACCGTTGTTTTTTTACAACAACACACATCCAAACATGGCTAATCGTACCCAACAGGTCTCTTGTATGGGTTTTTGGATGGGAGGTGTTTGATCACCCAATGAATAGTCGGAATCTGGCACTGAGTGATTACCACCTCTTTCCAGTGAAGAAGACCTGGGTCCCAACACAGTGCTTTGACAGTGACACATGTCAGTGTAAATCAGTGGTTGAAATCTAAGGTGGCAGATTTCTACAAAGACAGAATTGAAAACCTTCTGCATCATTATGGTAAGTACCTCAATTTAAACGGTGACTATGTAGGAAAATAGTTTAAGATTGTCCCTTTTAAATGCATATAACAAAATTTCTTTTTCTTATTTGGTTGGTTTTTTATTTCAAAACATAAGTTACTCTCTGGACAGCTTTAGTATGTTCCTATAGCCATACAAAAAAAAAAAAAAAAAAAAAAAAAAAAAGAAATTTCCTCGCAAGTGAACTTTTATCACCACAGAATATGTCTATATCATTGTTTACTCCATTTTTGCTTCTGGCTTTACATCTAGTCAACATTGAGGTCATTTAAGGTGTGAATGGACTAGCGACAAGGAATGGGAAGGAATTTTGCCATGGCCTTTTGGACTATTTCAGCATTCACCTGGAGAATTCAGAAAACCCAAATCTGTTTGGCCGGGCAGGGATTCGAATCTGCGTCCCAAATATGAAGCCAGAATGTTACCACTCATCTACCACGCTCGATATGTTTATTCCATTTAATCTTGTTAGGTTTAGATTGTATTGTGCAGTTTTTAATCCTTTCTTCTTCTTTCTATTTTGGACCAAAGGAATCTGCTGGTTTACTGGTTTGCCTTAGTTTGAGATTGTCCCTTTCAAATGTATTTGATAAAATTTCTTTTTCTTCTTTGGTTGGTTTTTTATTTCAAAATGTAAGCTACTTTGTGGACAGCCCTCATATCTTCAGAGTAAATGCACATTGTCTTCAGCACAGTTCCAAAACCAAGTTCACTACATGTGTACATGGACCTACTAACAGACTTATCAGTGGTGACAGATAGTTGGCCAATCTGTATTGTCAGCAAACCTATAGCATTAAACTATTGTTTGTATTTGTATACATTATTTCTAGATACTTGACAGGCCATTCATTTTTCGTCTTGGGTCACGAATGATAAAGTTTCTGGTCATTGCTTCTGCCACTGAACTGGTTTACTCCTTTCTTATATTAGATGTTCACCTCAACTATCCATTCAGCTACAGAACCTGCACCTTCTTATAACTACATCAATCTCCAGTTTTGGCCACTGGTTTAATGAATCCTCTTATAACAGTCACATCTGCTTCATGATTGCCTTACTAGTTCAATCTAAGACCCCACACAGGTTTTAATAGGAAGACTTCCAATATGTTTTACCTCCTTTTTGTTTTGCTTTACCACCTGTCTAGAGATATTACAAATTTCTTTTAATTTAAACTATAAATCCTTATTTTTTTACAGTCAGCACCTAGTATTTGAAAGTCACAACCTATTATGACAATCTTAATGCTTCTTTTGATCTCCAGATAAGCATTCTGCCTCTCCACAAGAGCCTTATCTTAATTCTTCATCTGTCAAAAGCAACCAATTACAGGTTCAAATTAAATAGCCTCTGCTAGGGGAAGTTATCATGCTCAGAATTACTTTTTTCAAATATTTTGTGTTGTCCATGTAACAGAAATGGGTATTCTGGTTGAAATATGACATTAAAATGAGCAGAAATTGCCTACTGGTGTAATCTGAGACCCTGCCCGAGAAGATCTCACACATTTAACATCGGACTATATTAGCAAGTCAGAAATGAGCATTAAATCATTATTTTAATCCTGAAGTTGGTACTGGATTTAGAATTATTTAATAAATTATGAGAACAAAGTTCAGCCTGGGCTATTGCAAAACCTTCAGTCTCAACTATAACCATGAAAATGCCTTGGATTATTTTAGTTCGTGCTTTGCAAAATTAGCTTGGTCACCACCTAGCTTGATTATACCACAAATTAGGAAAGGTAACAGATAATAAAAGTCACTGGTCTATGCTCGGGGTACACTGAAGGAGCCTCCAGGTAGATTGTGCTGAAGTCATTGCAAACGTGAGAAACGCAATCGGGCGTACCCTGAACAATGCTGGCCGAAAGGCAGCGGCCAATCCTTCAACCACCAGAAAAAATGAAAATAGGTAATTACATGGAAAGTAAGTAAAGTAAGTACTGTTCTATGCTGGTAGATAATCACTATGTTCTTCAATTTTCAGTAAAGTCACAAAACTAAATGTCTTCAAAGAAAAAAATTGCAGTTTCGATTAACCGATCGAGCCAGACCAAACCCCAAAATACAACTAACTGATACATGATAGCAGGTAAAATTTCATCACACACCCCTAAAGTTCAACTTGTCTGCCAACGACCAATACTTATGTTACTCCGTTGCACCTCATGGCGTAAAATGCTACCTCAAAGCAACATAGTCACTCTAAATGAATCTTTAAGACTGTGTGGTATCTACATCACGCTAAAGTGACATGCCCTTGGAGCGTTGTTACACTTAGATGACTTGAAACAGACTGGATGGTGTCTACAATGCGCCACAAAGTAACGTAGTCACTCTCTAACTGAATCTGCCAGACCGGTGCGCGTCTACATCGCACTAAAACGACACGCAATGAAGCGTGGTGTTCACTTAAACTGTTAGCAATAGACTGGCCGGCGTCTACATTGCGCCACAAGGTAACATAGTCACGTCCTAACTAATTCTGCAACACTGGAATGTGGAAAATTCAGGGCTGCTATATATAGAAACACTTGTGGGGACACGAAGTCTTCCTGTTTCTCACAGAAGTATTATCATAAACTGATCAAATGTCTGATCACATGCTTGAAGATTGCATCATGCATATGATCTTTGCGACTTAAAATATTCCGATTGCTCTGAAACTTTGACAGCAACTAGATTGATTGAAAAGTGTTAATTTTGATCCTTATAAAAAAATTGTATCTTCAATAGTTTGGCTGGCCGTAAAATAATTGTTTTCTGAGATTCCCAAAACTTGTTAATAACTTTTACAATTTTGCATCTACAAAGCTGAAATAACTTTTATTCTACTTCTAATTGACTGCTCTTTCATTTGATATCAAGCAAGGCATGTTACTATTTTCAAAAGGGTAAAATAAAATTCGTCAACGAAATAGAATTTAACTAATTAATATTTCCTAAGTTATTAAAGCTATCAATCTGAAAGTGGCTTTAAACAGTTCTACTTATTCCAAAATGATTACTGAGCAAATTTGAAGTCGCTACCTGTTTTATTTGATTTACTATGATTTTATAAATGCTTCCATTTGAATGCTTGAGGATGATGCAATAGCGAATGTTGGATTGTTCAAATACTTTCTCGAAACTGTAAAAATCTGATTTCTAGCTTGAATTAACTTAGTGACTGACCTTAAAAATGAAATACAATGCTACTCAATTTAACTCGTGTTTCTGGGAACAAATTTTGTTACACAGTTACAAAATTTTTTGGTTACCTTACAAAATCTGATATGAAGAAATAGGTAATTTTACTGTTTGTCACTTTCGTCAATTTGATTCACTTTGATTTATCCTGTTTTTCCATCAGAGCAATATATGAAAATGGTGTGCTGAAATCTCCTCCTGTACCTCTTGGAATGCCTGATGGAACACAAGTGATTATAGAAGATTTATTTTATAATGATCAAAATCGATTGAAGATGTTTGCAAACTCCCATTCAGCAGAATATCAGAGAATAGTGAAAGTGGTAACAAGATACGCTATTCATTATTCAGGAGTAGGAATTAGTTTGAAGAGGTTAGATGATGGAGATGTTGCTGTCAAAACTATACCAGGAAGTGATGTGAAGGATAATATAAAGGCTCTGTTTGGTATCTCTGTAGCTAGGTAAGGAAAAATATGCCTTTTATACTGCAAGTAATTTTTGTTATTTATTATTACTTTTGAGATGTATCACTGGTAAGTGGATGATAAAATGTTAAGCCATTTCTGTTTTGGCTTTTTAAACTTGTACTTTTATTCTAATTTTGCAAAATTAACTGGCTTCATTTCTAATCAGAATGTAGTTTAAATGTAAATCAATTTCCATCTATCATTTTGGCAGGGTTAATGATAGCTTTTTGTTAAATTGTGATGGAATTATAGTGAATTCTATTATGAGAGTTATTTTCTTTGACGAGAGCCACTCTAAATTGTCAGTATTGTTAAATCTTACCTCAGTTTAGTATTTAAAGTGAGCAGCAGGGTTGTCAGTCACTAATTATTTCACATGGTGACTTACCTATCCTGTCTGCCTCTTGATTATTTGTTTCTTTGGCACGATTGAAAACTTATAAATCAATTTAAAGCCAACATCTTGGCTGTCATTATTTTTTTAAAAAAAGTATATCAGCATCATTGCACACACATATATATAGCAAACAATGAAATAAAAGGTGCTGAAGTAGTGAAAAGGAACTGAAAATTAGGATAGGGAAATCAACCACCACTTACCTTAGGTGATGGTTGTAGAGTGTGAACACATAAAACAGTAAAAAATACACATGATATAGGAATAAGACATGTACAGATGTGTGTATGTGTCTTGGTAAGTGGTGGTTATTCTCCTCTACAAATGTTTAATATTTATTGAGGAAAGACTAGTAAAGTAATCCCGTCAGTTATATGCATATAAAAAAAAAGAAAAAAAAAGCAGGAGGGTCAGGCTGAACACTGAGGCAAACCCTTTTACAGTATTTCAGTAAAACTTTGGTCATGTTAGAGGTTCGACATCTGGCAAGGAGATCAGATGTCTACACATCAAGACCTACCACATGACAGAAGTCAGAGATTAACAAGGTGCAAAAAGGGGGAGAGGAGATGGGAATGATGAGGGAAGGAAGTTGATCAACAAAAATTACAGTGAGGTATAATCTCTGTAACGCCCAGTCAAAATAAAATAAAGATATAAGAAAATACTTTGGATTGGCTAAAATATTAAACAAACAAATAAAAGAAAAATTTCTATTATTAAAAAAAAATTGTATATTTGTAATAATAGTGGAGATAGGTTTACTCATGGGGTCTTAGTGGAGTTTAAGCCGTGGGGGATGTATGTGCCAAGGATATCTTGGTAGGCAAGTTCTCATCTACCGAGTTCTGAAATATTGGAAACTGCGTTCATGTTTAAGTGGTGGTTGTGGACCTCCTGCCTTTATATATTGCACACCCAAAAGATTATTGAAAGTTTTAATACAGAAGGATGGAGGTAGGACTTCATATTACCCGTATTAGCAGAGATAAAATGTTGCTTTTTTTTAACTGTGGATTTTTTTCATGAACTAAATAATTGTTATATTTATCTTTTTGCAGTCACTTGAGAGAAGTGGAAATTAAAAGTGAACTTCATAAATATCAGATGAAGGGTTACATGACAGATCCTGGATATTCTAGTAGTAAAATGACATTCATGTTTTTTGTCAATAATCGTCTAGTGGAGCATGAAGGTACTTGATATAATTATTATTTGTTGCTTTAATGTGTATTATGAATTTATACTCAGGAGAAATGAAAACAGCCCTTCATCAAAGTTTAAGTAAAAATAGTAAAACACAGAAGAAAATTGTGGAAAATCTAAGATGTTAAACTTTCATCAGAGAGGGAGGAGAACAGGGTTGGAATGAGCTAGGAGTTTAGTTAGAAATATGGTTTTCTGTATATGATCTAAACCGTAAAGCTTTTTACTTTTTTCTGTTTGATTATTTTATGTCCTGATATTGGCTATAGTATGAGAGTATTTAAAATGTTATGCTGAGTCCAAATTTAGGCTTTGGCAAATATGATTTTACAGTCATTTGTTAATTATGTTGCAGGAATAAAATGTACATCCAATGACTGGAGTATTCAATGCTATTGGATTAATTTTGTTATTTTCCTTCATTACTTCCTAAAATACATGCTTTCATCTTGTTTAAATGAGTGCTATTTTATGTTCGGATTCAACAGTGTAAATGTTATTGTTTCCTTTTGACCTGTGATAACTATTTTTGTGACATAACCTAATTCATAGTGCCTCAAGAAATTGTAAAAGCATTTAGAATTTTGCATTTGGAAGTCCTGCGTTAGGGCACCAAGAAGTATTAAGTGCTACTTGTTTGACTTCTGAAGAAACTTGATCATACTCTATACGCCTCCTTACTGCTAAAGTCCTCTCTATTGATTTAAAATTAACTATGGCTTTTATTTATTGTACTTGAAATCTCTGCCTGTGATATACATGTAAAATAAAGAGGGTTTAGCAATTAATGAATATTTTAAGAGTTAATGAATATTTTGTAACCAATAAAAGAACGTTTTTCTTGATTCTACCGTACATAATGTGGTATTGATTTAACTGCAGTAGAACTCCAATTATCTGAATCGCCGATTATCCTAATCGCTTTTTTGACTAAGACGGAAACGTACTGCGGAAAGGCTTCTCCTCTTTTATAAAAACCAACCCAAAAATTGGATGACTGCAGCTTTGTTTACCGAGTGGAACGGCGAAATTTTCATCCCTGAAATGGAAAAGCACCAAAAATATCTTGGAAAAGAAGGCATTTCCAACATACATACGATAATTAATTAAAATAGACCTTTTTTCGGAAAAAATCCGATTGTCTGAATGGGGTCCGGTCCCAATTAAATCGGATAATTGGACTTCTACTGTAGCTTGCACAGCTGTCTAAATCAAGCTAGTTAAATCAATACAGATATCTTGTGTGTCTCAGGGCCACTATATAGAGGCAGCAATGTTGCAAGCTTTACACTTAGAATCAAGTGTTATTTACTATCCATACATTTTGTGCTGTGAGAAACAACTTTGAGCAGTTAACCTAGATGACATCACATCATGATGTCCAGGCAGGTTATGTTGTCCCTCCATGTAAGCTAACAGCCAGTGCCTCTTGGGTTCTCCAACTCTAATCACCTTGTATGAGGTCTTTGCATATAGCACTATGTTGTAAGTGACTGGTTCAAAGTCATTAGCCCTAGCTCGGTGCTAAGTGCTCTTTACTATTCTCACACCATCAATCATCTCTCCCTTTTTCCTTTAGTCCCTGGACTTGCAGCATAGCTTGGTTGTTCATTGCAATGATTCTGCTGTCCAATTGGTCATTTCATTAAAACTATGATATAGTTCTTGATTTGACATTATCCTCTTCCAGTTTCTACACATCTTGTGCCCAGAATTTCGAACCACTTCCAAAAATATTTGTTATGCCAAATGCATGTATATTCACTGGCATTGACATGTAAACACATAAAATTATATATCTAAATGACAAGGTTTCAGAGTACTGACAGGTTAGGACTGTTGTGTGATTCCACATATTTTTCTGCACAGGAAATTCTTTCACAGACTGAATAACGGATCTGCACGAAACAGCAGATGAACACTGCTTTTCGTTAAGTCTGCACAGAAGTCTTCACCTCTTATCTGTCAACATGAACTGATATGTGCCTGTTATACATAAACAAGATTAAGTTTTTTAGTTTTACTAGATGACCTGTGCAAAAAATTCACAAATACTATGAATAGTAAAGTTAGTGGTTTGTAATAGTATGTTTATTCAAAGAATTGTTTTGAAAAATGCTAATGTTATTTATATAGCTCATGTAATAATGTAAAAATTAATTTCATCTGAAAGTATTTGGCCTTGGTTATAGATTATTATAGATATTCTGGGTTGTAATGATAATATACCAATTACTGTAAAACTGTAGTACTTGCTCTTATGGAGTAATGATCTCATAGTTTTGATGCATTCAGATCTGTAGATGGGATCTATAACTTTCGACACCACCCTTAAATAAAATAAACATTGCATTTTACATTACTTCATTAATTATCGCTAAATTATATGGCTTCTTTTTATTACTGACCCTATGGAATGAGTGGTTAATTTTCAAGCCTGCATTCACAAGGACGCAGCTTTGATCGCCAGTCTGTCCAGCTTTTAGTTTGCCGTGATTTTCTGAAATCATTCCAGGCAAATGGTTCTTTTAAAATGTCATGGCTGAATTCTTTCCCATTCCTTGCTCCCATTTCTCCTGGTTCAATGTCAACCTGCTATATAGCCCTATTTCAAAAGAATTTATTTTAATTTCATGGTATTTGAGGAGAGTGCAATCTTTAATGAAGATTTATCTAATATAAGACAATTTGTGTCGAAATGAAAGATAAATAATACCCATCACTCACCAAAGTTGAAGGGAGGAGGGCACAGAAGCACGAAATAATATACAAACACACAAAAAAACAATATTTCTGGGTTAACCCTTTATCAATTGGAAAGAAACATGTGGCTGAGCTCGCACAAGCCTCATGGTCAATACAGCCACATAAAGAATCATTTTTAGCCTGCTGTTGCTGACCAGTGACAACAGTGTTGAATTGCCAAATTGGGACCTGTAAAACAAAGTGGAGGAGAAATTGTGTGGGATTTGGAATGTGGCGTGACTGAGAATTACCAAGAAACAAGTAAGTCTTTCAGATCAGTATTAAAGATCGAACCTTTGGTACGATGTTGCTTATATCTGATTTGGCCACCTAAATATCAGTTTCACATGTTCCTGAAACATTTATTTAATTTGAGGTATATACTATTTCCTTCTATTTATTTGCTAACAATTCCTACTTTCAGTAAATCATATAGTTAATATGGATAAATTGGAAATAAAAATTCTGCTTATACAGATTATATTCAAATGAGAGATGAAATTGTAGACATTTCACAAAGTTTATGCTTCACATATAGGACGTACACAGAAAAATAAGAAAGTGTTTGACGCAGACTTGAAGAACCAGCTTATTAAAGGTAACCAGATAATAATGAGATATCACAATGCTCATGGATAATTAAGGAAGTAATGGAACAAGAGGGATAGGCAAATCAAGACAAGGAGGGAAAGAAGTTGTTGGAATTCTGTAAAAGTAATTGATCAATCATTTGGAATAACTTATATAAAAAGAATGAAATTTATAAAATCAGTTGGTATAACGAAGATTGGGCAAGGGATTTTGTGGTTGACTATCTGAAATTAAATATACTAATGGGTAAAAAGGTCATTATCATCAAAGTTGTACCATCTCAAGTCCTAGATAGTGACCATTAGCTATTGGTGACCAGCTTGAGGGAGCAATGAGAGGAAAAATCACAGTTTATGCAGGAAAGGAGACTCATAGCATGGAACATGAAAGATGAAAGGCACAAGATGGATTACCAGATAATGATTAGGAAGGCTGTATCAAGGGTAGAACTGAAGACAGTGAGGGAAGAATGGGAGACGTTCAAAAGGACACTGGTCGAGATACTGTGTGGCAAAAGAAATGCAAAGAGAAGAGAAAGCAAAACAAAAAAGGAAGGCAAACTGATGGTAGAAGAGAAAACATAGTCAGAAAAATAGACAAAATCGTAAGAGAAGAACTGTGAAGGAAATTGCAGAGTGCTGTATACATACTTCAAAAATAAAATAAATATAAAAAATGAATGTCTAAGAATGATAATTGACATATAGTTTAAAAACTGAATGAGTTGAAAATGTGAAGGTTTATTTTGAAGACCTACTAAATGTTGGACAGACAGTGAAGCTGGATTTTCACAATGTGAAAGCTTGGGGTTCAAATCATAATCTGATGTACATGTTGAGACATTAGAACACATTTATATTATGAATATTTTGCCATAGCTTAAAAATAACTTAATTGATTTTGGCGGGATTTAAATCTGTGTGTTTCTATAAAGAAAGTTCGAAATTAAAATGTAGACTTTCTTTTTCTGTTTTATTTGAAGTATACATGTGCAAATTTCCGTTGATACCAGATAAAAACTATAGGTATGTATATATATATATATATAATAACAATGAAAAAAAGACGCTAAGTAGCGGATAGGAATCAAATTAGGATAGGGAAATGAGCCACCACTTACCTTTAGATGATGGATGTGGGGCGCGAACACACATAAAAGACACAAACACAAACAATAACTAAATTTTCGGGAAAAAAACCCTTCGTCAACGAGAGAACATTATGAGAGGTGGGTGCAGCCGGAGATTGCCTCACAGAAAGACCGTCGGTTGAGAAAATGGTGGGGGTAAATTCAAACATTGGAAAAGTAGAGGGGCAGTGAAAAAGAGTGTGTTCGCGCCCCACATCCATCATCTAAAGGTAAGTGGTGGCTCATTTCCCTATCCTAATTTGATATATATATAAACACAATTAAGGGGGTATAGAGGGGAAGAGTAGTTTGGTGTTTGTGAAACTAGTGTGGACAGTATTTTTCTTTTTGTTTTAAAGTGTATGCGTGCAAAGTTCCATCAGAACCAGACAAAAGCTGTAGCTTTGTGTAAAGAACATTTGAAAAAAATTAAATTGGATAAGGGAGTGAGGTGTTGGGTTCTGTAAACAGAATATAGACACGATGTTTCTCTTTGTTTTTAAGTATACATGTGCAGTGTTCCATCGAAATTTGATAAAAACCGTGGGTTTCTATTAAGAATATTGGAAATTAAGAGGGATGAGGGTAGAAGGAAAGAGGGGTTGGGATTCTGCAAACCAAATTTAAACCGAATTGTTCTGTATGTTTTAACATACACATGTGCAAAGTTCCTTCGGAATCGTTTAGAAACTGGACCTTTGTAAACAGAAGATTAACAAAAATTAAGGAGATGGGAAAGGGGAGAGGAGTTTGGTTTCTCTAAACCAAATGTAGACAGCATTTTTATGTTTGTTTTAAAGTATTCATGTGCATACTTCCTTCAAAATCAGTTGAAAACTGTAGATTTGTATAAAGTATATTAAAGGCAATTATGGGGGTGGAAAGGAGGACAGCATTTGGATTAAAAAAATAATAATAAGATAAAAATAAACTAATGCGGACAGTATTTTTCATTTTCTCTTTGTTTTAAAGTATATGCATGCAAAGCTCCATCGAAATCGGATTAAAATGTGTACAAAAGAGAGAGGGGTTTGTTTCTGGATTTTTTGATCAGAAATCTTCTCCATGAAAAAATACACATATGTACCAACTTTTATAGTGTTTAATCAAATGGTGTCGACTGTAGCTTCTTATAAACAACATTGACAAAAATTATGTTGGTGGAAAGGGGTTGGGTTTTTTCAAAAAAACGTTGACAGTATTTTTCTCTTTATTTTAAAGTATACCTGTGTGCAAGGTTCCATCCTAATCAGATAAAAACTATAGGTTTGTATAAAAATTAAGGGGTATCAAAGAGAAAAGGGGGCAGTTTTTTGATTTTTCGGTTATAAACCTTCTTCATGAAAAGATAAGTGACAACTTTCATGGAGATTGGTTAACTGGTTTCAACTCTAGCGTTGTATAAAGAACATTGACAAAAATTAAGGGAGGGAAAAGGGGGAGAGGGGTTGGGTTTCTGCATACCAAATGTTGACAGTATTTTTCTCTTTATTTTAAATTATACATATTAAAAGTTCAATTGAAATCAGAAAAAATTTTGGTTTGTATAAAAATCAAGGGGTGTAGAGGGGTTGGTTTCTTAATGAAATTTATATGGGACCACTTTGAAGGTATACCATATCGACTAAAAATAAAATAATTAAAATTGGTTCAAAATTGGCAAATATATTGCTGAACATACAACAACAAAAAAGGCGAATCGAGAACCTCATCTTTTTTTGAAGTTGGCTAAAAAAGGGGGATATTAATAGAATTCACACTATTGAAATGAAGTTTCAGAGCAGTATGACTAGACCAACTAAACTGGAAAAGTTATTTAATGAGCATATGGGAAAAGCAGTTAGAGAGGAACCTGTACAGGATAGACCAAGACTCTAGAGTTAGGGGCACTTGAAGGGAATGATTGATGATAGAATGACAGAGAAAATGTATGATTTAAAGTTGGAAGAGGAGGGATCCCATGGCAGACCATAGGATGGATTAATGTAATAAAACAGATTGAGCAAGATAAATGAGTAAGATAGACAACAATTGAAGAAGAGGAATCATAGAAGGACAAAAGATCCTACAGAAGCTCAAGTACTGCCTGTGTCTGCCTGTTGATTCTTAGTTTATTGTTATTCTCGTCTTTTGTTTCCATTACCACATTGATAAATCTCTTTTTGTGTTAGAGTTCTCTGTATGTTGAATTTTGTGGCATCCTCCTCTGGTTTCATCTCAAAATAACATGTTGGACTGAC
Source organism: Vandiemenella viatica (assembly GCA_031002005.1). Lineage (NCBI taxonomy): Eukaryota > Metazoa > Arthropoda > Insecta > Orthoptera > Morabidae > Vandiemenella > Vandiemenella viatica. Next base: position 196,067,930 of record CM061919.1, read on the forward strand.
ATCAGCTCAGTGATGGGATGAAAAGTTGTTGTGTTTCAGTCATACTTGTGGCTGGAATATGAGCAAGTGTATTATTTTTTGTATATATATTATGTGCTGAAGATGAATTGATTGGTTTGAATTAGGGGTGAAAAGATTGTACTCCTCACTGTAAACTGGAATAAGGTAATCATCGTTTGACTGGATCATTGTATGCAAAACCGAAAAGAATTATTAATTAGATTTTTAAAAGCAAATATATTATAGAATTTCTTAATTCCAGACAAATTGTTTCTTTGCAGGTATAAAAAAGGAATTAGAAGACATATATAAAAAGTTTTTGACTGATGGTGGGCCATTCATTTATCTGCGGTTAGACATTAACCCCAGATTTGTTGACGTTAATGTCCACCCTTCAAAAAGCATTGTTTGTTTTCTGTATGAAGATGCTATTATTAAAGCTCTACGTACTAATGCTGAGAAAGAATTGTTGCAATTCAAAGACTCTAGGAATTATTTGGTGAGTATAATTATATTTGCAACATCATACCTTAAGCTTCCACCTGGCCCATAGCATTGAATGTTTTCATCTTACAGGTACAGCAAATGCCAGTTTTAAACCCTCAGAAAACAGTGGAACCAGAAAACAAAATATATGATCACTATAAAGTTCGAACTGATAATAAAGAACAGAAACTAGAACAGTTTTTTGGCCCTTCTGATATGTGCTCCACAAAAAAGGAGCAAAAAGAAACAGACAATACATCAAAATCTTCTGCTTTGGATACTCTCACTTCTGCCACTAATAAAGATCAGGTTCCTTTAGAAAAGTCCAAACCAAATGCAGCAACTGCATCTCCTGTGTCCCAGACTAAGATGATGAAGGGACCAGAGAAGACAGTAAAGAGGTTGTTTGGATTTTGATATTTACTCTCATAAAAACATTTACAGTTAAAATAGTTCCAGGCTGTTGCAAACTCTCCTGATAAACATTTTAATGGTCAAACTTTCAATTTTTCAGTCTAAAAAGAAATATACTCCTAATCTCCTTGAAAAATGTAACTGATTAATATAAATTATTTTGGTCTTATTTGTGTTGTAGGCGTATATTTCGACTAAACAGTTTATTACAATTGTGCCAAACTGTGAAAGAAAATGTTAATGTGGAGTACAAAAATGTTTTAAGCCACGCTGCATTTGTTGGATGTATAAATGAACGCTATGCAGTAATTCAGCATGAGCTGTCATTAATGCTTTGTGATACTTATTTATTGAGGTAAAATGTCTTTCTCATTTGCTGATTTGTATCACTCCTCAGTAATATTGTTTTCAGTTTATAATTAATGAACTTTTGCAGTGTGGAATTAATTTATCAGAAAATTTTACAAGAATTTGGCAACATGCCATGCTGGGACTTATCCGTAAGTACATGAAAGAATATGATATGAAATAACAAACACTTTTCTTCACTAGAAATATTTTCAGTGTTTTTTTTTTTAATTTCTTTAAAGGAAAATCCATTGTCCTTACTTGATGTAATTAGACTTGGCTTGGATAGAATGTCAAATGATAGACAAATAAATGAACACAAAGCAAAAGAAGCTTCTCAACTTTTGCATGAAAAATCACTTCTGTTGTATGATTATTACTCTGTGAAAATTGAGGATGGCAAAATTCTATGTTTACCTAGAATTATGGGTAAGACCTTTTGTCATTTAATAAATTAGTAATATAAAATTCTTACATTCAATACATCTTTAGTATAAATGGAAAGTACGTGAGGTTTTGCATGTAAGGCTGTTTCTCTGCAAGTCTTTATAAAATTTAGTAGCTGTTGTATTATGTTCTTAATTCTGTATAACTAAACAATTTTATTTGTAATTTGAGTTGGCTTAAATACAAAATTGAATTTTATGCAAAAGCCATATTAGTAGATACTAGCATCTGGCTAGATGATTCAGATTTCTAATCTAATTATGATCTTCCTTTAAAAAATGAATGCCTCCATGTTCAATCAGTATTCTGTTTAATTTTACATATTCCTCAAATGAATCCCAATTTACTGCCATTGACACGTTAATTAGAAATGTGGCAAAAAATTAAATATAGTGCATCTTTTTAGTCACAATGTTCATTGAGGCATTTTTAGCAAGGAATGTTATGAAATTATATTTTGGGCATCAAACTTGGACTTGGATGGTGTACAAAGGAAATCATCTAGATTTGCTCGTGGAAATAGTAATAATGAGTGGAATGATAATGAAGATGGATTAGGAAGAAAGCAAAGGCAGGGAAGGAGTGGCAGATATTTACACTACTTTTTGTGAAAATTGCTGTACTCCAGAGTGGTCTGAACCACTTCAAAACTGTAGGATGTGAAGAACATTAAAACCATGATAAGTAATATTGCAGAGAGACAGTGTGCACGTAAAGTCAGCAGCGCCCTCTTTGACTGGACAGGTCAGTGTTACAACATACTCGGCTTAGTGCAGAATCTTCAAACAAAGTGGAAATATACCAGGAAGTATCAGTATACCATGTCAATGTCAAAAGGTGCAATGTCAGCTTGTGAGTGAGTTTGAACATGACATAATTATTCATATCAGGGAAATTGGTTTTGAAAAAAAGATTGTATTGGGGGGGGGGGGAGAGGAACAGATAACCGTCACTTATCACAGATGAAGGCAGGAGGGCGAGACACAAAAACAAACAGATTGCACAATATTTAGACATGAGTCTTAATCATGTGAGGCGAGACATATGGCAGGGGGAAAGATGTGGTCACATCCCAACCCGCCACTCGTACAGGATACGCTGCTATGATAGTGACGCTTGTGTGGAACCAGTGGATAGATGAAGGTTGTACACAGCGACAAGTGTGACAATGTGACTGCAGTGTCAGATGACTGCCATCTTTTCTAGCTAGAACAGCTTTATTCAAAATGTTGGCTTGATGTTGGAGGACTGCGATGGGTATGGGCAGGTCTGCAGCAAATGTTTGATGCAGTCTGCTGAGGGTTGGACTGGAGACATGCATGCCATTGTGTCAGCTTTCATTCATCAGAAACAGCCAATATCCCAGATTGCAAATGGCCCACGAACACAGTCACTGGCACGTTAAGTGGCAAAATGTAGTGTTTTTCGACAAGATGAAGAGGGGATCATGAAAATATATTAGAACTTGAATTCAAGATTAAGACATTTTGGAAATTTTGATACATAAATAAGGGAGTCGGTACTGCAATGAGTTACCAAGGTACAACAAACTATGAAATTAATTAAAATAAGAATGCAATAAAAAGTAATAACAACAGTAATTAATGTGGAAATGAAAGCTAAAATACACCTATCACTCACCAAAGTTGAAAAGATGAGTGCCACAACTTAAAAAAAAAACAAAAAAAAAATCCACAAACACAATATTTTGGCTATGACCTTACTTATTGAAATAAGAACATGTGATTGAGCTCATACAGGCCCACACAGTCAATACAGCCAAATGAATCAAATTTTATAGCGATGCCATTTGGTGGAATATTAAGTGAAATGTAGGATTGAATGAACTGGATAAGATATGGCTTTTTATAGAATAAGAGATGGTCATATACATTGGTGAACACAATCGAGCAGACTGCATTGTTGAGCAGCATAGCTGACAAATTTCAAGTGTGATAATTTGTGGCTCCATTGGCTATAATGTGCGATCTCACCTCCTACCTATCTGGCTATATCAGGCAGATTTCAGAGCCCAGGGCAGTGCCTCTCCTGCAGTCAGCTCTACATGCCATATTTCAACAGTACGAGGGGGGACCCAAAAGTAAACGGGAAATGGGCTGCGGCGGGGAGGGAGAGTGGGGGAACCCATTGTTCGACCTGGTGTCTGTTATTGTCATGCCACCTGAGTCAGTGTGCGAAGTTGAGTCGCTGTGAGTGTATCAGTTTGCCCGTGATAGTTTTTTTTAGTAAAACAACTTTTTCCATTTTGGTGAAAACGTGATGGCAGATTGTCGAGAGATTGTGAAATTTTGTTTCCTGCTGGGGAAATCGGCCGCGTAAACTATTGTAATGCTGAAGACTACTTACGGGGATGCTGCCCTAAGTAAAACCAGAGTCTATGAATGGTTTTCACGTTTTAAAAAGGGAGAAATGTCAATTGATGACCAACCCCGTTCAGGACGCCCCTCAACGACAAGAAGAGACAAAAACGTCGACAAAATCAATGCCTTGGTTCGTGTAGACCGTCACTGAACCACTGATCTCGAATGTCATGGAGTTCATTTCAGAGGATTTTATCTGATTTGCAAATGAGAAAGGTTGCAGCTAAACTTGTCCCTCGCCTTCTCACAGATGAGCAAAGGGAGCATCGACTTCATGCATGTTTTGAGCTTCAAAACCATCTCAAAGAATTTTTTTTCGAAAGATATTACTGATGATGAATAGTAGTGCTACGGATACAACCTCCAAACAAAGCAGCAATCAAGGCAGTGGAAGACATGTGGTTTCCTCATCCCAAAAAAAAAAAAAAAAAAAAAAAAAAAAAAAAAAAAAAAACCTCGCCAAGTGAAGCCAAACATCAAGACAATGATCATTTGTTTCTTCGATTGCAGAGGTGTTATGCACGCGGAGTTCGTTCCCCTGGGTCAAACTGTCAACCAGGAGTTCTACTTGGAGATTTTTAAAAGATTGAGGGAGAGTATCTGGAAGAAATGGTCAGATCTTTGGCACACAGGCGACTGGTTCTTCCATCATGACAACACGCCGGCCCACACCGCCCTCTCTGTAAAGCAGTTTTTGACCAAAAACGGCATGACACCGATTGTCCACCCCACCTACTCACTGGATCTAGCCCCCTGTGGTTTCTTTTTGTTACCCAGACTCAAAAGGGTTATAAAAGGAAAGTCTTTTGCCACTGTGGAGTAGGTAAAACAAAAATCGCCGGAAGGCATAAAGAACATCCCGATAAGTGAATATAAAAACTGTTTTGAACAATGGAAGGATCATTTTAAGTATTGCGTTGTAGTCAGTGGAGAATACTTTGAAGTTGATCAAAATTTGATGTAAAAATATTAAAAAATATAGACGTTATGACGAATTTCCCGTTTTTTTTTGGGTCCCCCCTCGTACAATACCCATCCACATGTTGCGAGGAATGTGAAAGTTTTGTTCAAAGAACAATGTGTACTGTGGGCATGTCTGCACCTTCACATGATATGTCATCCATTAAACATATCTTAGATGTGGTTTTTGTCAGCAGCTTGTTTGTCCTGATCCCTTCAAACAACGTTGATGTATTGTGGATGAGCCTGCAAAACGTGTGGCAGTATGTTCCCTAACAGCATATCCAGGCTCGCTTTGATTTCATGCCAGAATTTCTATAATCTATGATTGTAGCATGTGGTGGCTTCACACCATATTGAATTCTTATGTTCAAAGTGCATGTATAGTTCTGCAATTCTAATCATTTGTGTACAGTCATGTCCATAAGCTGGAAAATAAATTTCATTGTAATCGCAAGTGTACCAAGCGTTGGCCTAAATGACAGTCACAGTCAAATTAAAGAATCGAAGTGGGGCATTAAGCAAGTAATTTGAAGGAAAAGAGGTAGAAATTGAGAATACAAAAAGTAATTTTGGTATGAACAACAGAGGCAAGCAGATGTAAAAAACAGGGAATTAAACCACAAGTAAGGAAGTAGGTTAAGAAGGAAAGAAAAGAAAAGGAAATGCAAGATAGGGATAGACACAGAAGGTAAGCCAAAAGGTGACAATAGACTCAGAAGAAATGCGGTGAGGCGATATTATTATTGAAAGGAAAGATAAAATACATACATCACTCACCAAAAATGAAGGGAAAAAGTCTGTAATTACAAAAACACAATTTTTCAGCCTATGCTACTACTCATCAAAATAGAAACTTGTTACTTAGCTCCCCACAGGCTTGTGTGGTGTGCATAGCCACATAAATTATGATTTATGTGGCTGTGTTTACAGTGGCTGCCTCTAGTCACATGTTTTATTTTTGTGAGTATAGCCTAATTTATTTATTTTTCCTTTCTTTCTGTGATTGCTGAGTGTTGTGTTTTTTGTTTCTTTTTTGTTATTGCAGCTCTCCTCCCTTCAACTTTGATGAATGTATTTTATCTTTCCTTTCCATATTAATAAAACCTCACAGTATTTCTTTCTATTTAATTGTTGTTGAAAGTATAGTAATTATTGTATGGTTGAATATGTGAATTCATTGGAGATTAAATTTTCTGTTCACTTTTATTAAAATAATAAGCAGTTTGTAATATATTACACTGTTACCAGTGCTAGAAATTCGTTTATGAATCCAGGCATATTTGTTACTCCTAACTTTCAGACTCGGGTGTAAAATGAAAACATTCAAGTGTAATTATACACTCCTGGAAATTGAAATAAGAACACATTGACGCCTGTGTGTAAGACCCACCATACTTCCTCCGGACACTACGAAAGGGTTGTACAAGCAATGATCAAACGCACGGCACAGCGGACACACCAGGAACAGCAGTGTTGGGCGTCGAAGGGCGCTAGCTGCGCAGCGGTTGGGCACCGCCACAGTCAGTGTCAGCCAGTTTGCCGTGGCATACGGAGCTCCATCTCAGTCTTTAACACTGGTAGCATGCCGCGACAGCGTGTACGTGAACCGTATGTGCAGTTGACGGACTTTGAGCGAGGGCGTATAGTGGGCATGCGGTATGCCGGGTGGACGTACCGCCGAATTGCTCAACATGTGGGGCGCGAGGTCTCCACAGTACATCGATGTTGTCGCCAGTGGTCGGCGGAAGGTGCACGTGCCCGTCGACCTGGGTCCGGACAGCAGCGACGCACGGACGCACGCCAAGACCGTCGCTTCCTACGCAGTGTCGTAGGGGACCGCACCGCCACTTCCCTGCAAATTAGGGACACTGTTGCTCCTGGGGTATCAGAGAGGACCATTCGCAACCGTCTCCATGAAGCTGGGCTACGGTCCCGCGTACCGTTAGGTCGTCTTCCGCTCACGCCCCAACATCGTGCAGCCCGCCTCCAGTGGTGTCGCGACAGGCGTGTATGGAGGGACGAATGGAGACGTGTCGTCTTCAGTGATGAGAGTCGCTTCTGCCTTGGTGCCAATGATGGTCGTATGCGTGTTTGGCGCCGTGCAGTTGAGGGCCACAATCAGGACTGCATACGACCGAAGCACACAGGGCCAACACCCGGCATCATGGTGTGGGGAGCGATCTCCTACACTGGCCGTACACCTCTGGTGATCGTCGAGGGGACACTGAACAGTGCACGGTACATTCAAACCGTCATCGAACCCATCGTTCTACCATTCCTAGACCGGCAAGGGAACATGCTGTTCCAACAGGACAATGCACGTCCACATGTATCCCGTGCCACCCAACGTGCTCTAGAAGGTGTAAGTCAACTACCCTGGCCAGCGAGATCTCCGGATCTGTCCCCCATTGAGCATGTTTGGGACTGGATGAAACGTCGTCTCACGCGGTCTGCACGTCCAGCAGGAACGCTGGTCCAGCTGAGGCGCCAGGTGGAAATGGCTTGGCATGCCGTTCCACAGGACTACATCCAGCACCTCTACGATCGTCTCCATGGGAGAATTGCAGCCTGCATTGCTGCGAAAGGAGGATATACACAGTACTAGTGCCGACATTGTGCATGCTCTGTTGCCTGTGTCTATGTGCCTATGGTTCTGTCTGTGTGATCATGTGTTGTATCTGACCCCAGGAATGTGTATATAAAGTTTCCCATTCCTGGGACAATGAATTCACGGTGTTCTTATTTCAATTTCCAGGAGTGTATTATAGTAATAAAACTACATTTATTAGAGCTTGCAACCTATTCCAACACAATTTAAAACTGTTAATAGGTCTAGAAAAAAATGGTATGCATGTACCAATAAATTATATACCAAAATTGTGAAATAGGTTAATTTAATTATTGATTTTATTGTATTATTACAGTAACTTTTGAATTTTACACAATGATCTTTATGTTCAGAAGTAACTTGTTTGATTCATAAATATTTTTGATTTTTTTTTTTTCGTAATTCGTTGTCAGAAGATTATTTCTTTTTAAATACAAATAAGTCAGTATGTAAACTAAAAATTGTAAAATATTTTCCTTGATGTACAAATTCTAAGAATAATTTTGTTTCACAGTTTTGGTGTACAATTTATCAGCAAGATTGCTGAAACAAAAACAGTTTGTTTAATACACCATACCTGAATAGTAAATGCAATGATTCCCCTCCTTAAAAATCAAGAAAAATGCCTTATGGCCTTACGTGAAGTGCTGTGTGTTACTTCTTATCAAGAAATTCTGTTCTGTGGGGGTTCTGTGTGTTTTGCCACCAGTAAGCCACAGCTGGGTTGGGTTCAATATTATGCAGTGGATGTTCGTTCACTTTGATGAGTAATAAGTCATCTACATTTAGGGTATCCAAACAATTTCGTTTCTCAGTTTTCATATTTTAAGATCATTGAAACCTCGCTCATATTTTGCAGTGGTGAATGGAAGCACACAGAAACATTACTATTTTCGCTATACACTCTGTCCCAAAGCTGACAATTTGATAGATACTTCTTGTCCTTAGCCCATATTTTCCAGTGCAGAAATTCATCAGAAGCTTATTCTTTGCTTTTGGTCACTGCTGCAGGTAGATCCTTGAGGTCTTCAAACTCCTTTACTCCATAATTTCATATATCCTCATTTGGAATGTTAATTGCATCAATAATGTCTATATTTTTAAACATGGAGTTCAAAAATCTTCGTAGCATTTTGTTAATTCTGCTAAAAAAAAACTTTGATTATATCTTCACGATCACGGATAAAATTCTGCAGACCCTTTTTATTCAATTGTATGCTTTTATATTCACAAGTACCAGTACCAAGTTACAGTCCTTATCAGATTGAGAAAGAGTTGCTGAATTGGCAGCAATTAAATTTTTCAGTTTCACTTTTCAGACTGTAAGTTCAGACTTCACTTTCTCAATGTTGTCATATTGAATATTTTTGGAAAATGTTGTTAAAACCTCAGTTACATCAATCATAAAGCACAAAAATCTTATGAACCACACTGATTTTATAGTTTTTAAGTAGTTTGTCACTTTTGCTTGAAGAATTTTACTGTAGTTTTTGTCAACACAGTAGTCTTCAAAATATGAAACAGTGACTGTAAAATTCCTGAGCAATGCTTTTAAAGCTCTGGGTTATTTTTTTTTTTTTTTTTTTCCAGCGTAGTCTACGTTACTGAGACCATCAGAAACACACAGATCTATCATACGAGCAATACAATGCACTGATATAATATTAACACTTGCCTCATCTAGACAGACACTTACAAGATTCTCTTTCCAAGAATCACCATCAAATATTTCATTTCAAGTGTCCAAAATACATTCATATATGCTTTTAGCTGATCCGTCTCTCAACGGCTTGGATTTTAAGAAATCTACCCTTATCAGTTGTTCCGTCACACATAATTGATACATAGTCACTACTTAGAAGCATATCTTGTAATTGCATACGCGAATTTACTGCTATATCAACGATGGAAAGAATACACGATTTATCATTTCTGTACGTTGAACCAATTTGACGCCATTTTTTTTTTCTTACAAGGCTAACAAACGTTGGTAGTCTGTATACGCAAAGTTGCCTTTTGCAAGGGAGTAAACAGTACTAAATAAAATACATTTTTTTTTTTTGTGTACTCATGGCACTCAAAGTAAAAGTTAACAGTGTTTTCAATGATTTTTTTGCTCCTTCTACTGCACTTGAATTCTGATGGACTTCACTTTTGTCATGTTTTTTTTTTTAACTGTTTCTAGATATGACCATTGCATTTACGAAGCTCGTTGAAGATGAATTCGCAAACTGCCTATAAACGACGCAAAACATACTTTTTTGCTGCCTTGTTCCATTGATAACCAAGGAAAACTTTTTTTCCACGTACTTAATGTCTGTTTACCCATGAAATTAGTTTTTGATGTGCTGGTGGTAGCAGCAGGCATAGAAGCTAACTGGTTTTGATCATTTACTTGCTTGTTGACCCTCTGGATTGCGTGAAGTCGGAGCAGGCCTATTGGTAGTAGCTGAAGAGCCTGATGATTTGTCAGCAGCTGATGTTTCTTCATTTTCTGGTATTCCTCATTTACCGGTGCTTATAACAATTTTATTGCTACTGTTTGTCTTTACAACTGGTATATAGCTAAAGTCAGTAATTTTGCAAGACATCCTTTGTTAAACGAATAACAGAGACCAATAATGCACATGCTAGAATTGTTTTTTACTTCACGATACTTCCCCTACACTGTTGCCACATCTTCTGAACTTCAGAAACATATTATTTGAAACTCTGAAATAGATCAACAATAAGACAGGAATTATAATTGAAATTAATTATTAGAATTAAACCTTGAAAATGCAAAACTGAGAATGAAGTTCTAAGGTGTAATTTTTTAAGTTTTGATGCTTAGGCTATTTTCTTTATGCCTTTGATGGAGATTGCAGGCGTAAGACAAAAAAATTCAGGCCTAATTACGCCTAACGCCCAGTCAATTTTGAGCACTGACTGTTACAGTATTTATTTAACTGCAGACTTTCTTAGCATCATGAATTTTTTGATCATTTTGTTGAACATTTTATCTGTTGCTGAAACTATATAGAAAAGATGACTTTTCAGTAAGTAAAACTATTTACCAAGATTAATTGTTGATCAAAAATAATTTCATGTGTTCTTCTAGCCAATCTTGTTGTATTTGTACTATACACAGGAAAATATGATTTGTGTGTAGTTTCTTTGTGTATACAAATAGCACTGTGTAGTAAAAAGGTGTGCATCATTAACAATAAATAGCTTTTTATTTTGTTATTTAAATAGATCTGAAACCAAATGTGGGCTTTTTGCCAATATTTCTCAATAATTTGGCAACTAAAGTCAATTGGCTGGAGGAGAAACCATGTCTACATGGTATTGCTTTAGAGCTGGCAGAGTTCTATGCAACGGATTTTCATTTGGCACCAGAAAGCCAATTTCATCCATTTAAGGTATGTAAAGTGTTGCACTCAAAACAAGATTTCTTCAAAAAGTGTTGAAATCATTCCATGAAAATAATAATAATTGCTCACTTACAGTTCTGAAACCTTTATCTTTTTCAAAGTACTTCTGCTACTGTTTGAAATTTGTTGCGACGTTGTAACTGTTGCATTCTGTCGTGATTTGTATTGGGGCCCTTTTGTCATTTTCAGGTTAGGGTACAGCTAAAAATTGCAAGAATCTGTGTTAAGAGTGTAGTGAACCAAATTAATAGTCTTAACCAAAATAAGTTGCGAAAGTTGATGTCCTTTGTTGTTGGGACCATAGGCTGACCATCAACAGTTGATCTTTCTTTGGGAAGGAAAAAAATTGTGCATGGGTTTAAAGGTTATTTACTACAGAAAGCTACCTTTCTTCAATTTCTTCCTCTAAGAGTTTAGGTTCTGACATTTTAAACAGATCTTGTGTTTAATACACCTGGGTTAAAGCACTTTTTAAGATGCAATATCTGTTTGAATTTCACTATGTACGAGGGCTGTCCAGAAAGTAACAGACGTTTTGTAATAAAAAATAATCAAAGTGAAAAAAACGATTTTTACTATATACATTTTAGAGGTAAACTCTTAGGCTATTTTTCAACATAATCGCCATTTAAATTAAGGCACTTATCATAACGTGGTACAAGCTTTTCGATACCCCCTCTGTAGAAATTTGCCGCCTGAGACTTCAACCACTGGTTTACACCGGCATGCAATTGAGCGTCAGTTTCAAACCGTTGAGTTGCGAGCCACGTCTTCATCGCCGGGAACAGGTGGTAGTCGCTCGTTGCCAAATCCGGGCTGTACGGCGGGTGATTGAAAACTTCCCATCCAAAACCATCCAAGAGCTCTTGGGTACGATTGGCCGTGTGTGGACAAGTGTTGTCGTGGAGAAACATAACTTTCTCACTGAGTTTTCCCCGACGCGACGCTTGTTTTGTATCGCGCGTCTTAATGTTATGAATGTTTCGCAATACCTTTCTGAAGTGATTGTTTGGCCACGTTCAAGAAATTCAACAAGAATCACACCCTTAGCATCCCAAAACACAGTAGCCATAATTTTTCCTGATGACAGCGTTTGCAGACACTTCCTCGGTTTCTTGGGCGAATGCGTGTGTCCCCATTCCATAGACTGCCGTTTTGTTTCACAGGTGACGTGCTTTACCCAAGTCTCGTCGCCAGTTACGATACGATCAATAACTTGGTTTCCAGTTTTGGTGTAGTCTTCCAGAAACGTCAGTGCTGCAGCAAGTCTCTGTTTTTTGTGGTCTTCTGTTAAGATTTTCGGAATCCACCTGGCACAAAATTTGTGGTAACCAAGTTTACCAACCACAATCTCATGAACTAAACTCCGTGAAATTTGGGGGAAATGTTCTGAAAGCTCCGTAATCGTGAAACGACGATTTTTGCGGATTTTTTTCGTTGATTTTCACCACCAGTTCATCACTCACAACACTAGGCCTACCCATGCGGTCCTCATCGTGAACATTGGTTCGACCATTTTTAAAATCAATGCACCATTGCCTTACTCGGCTTTCACTGATTATTCCTTGGCCATACACATCACAAATCTGGTGATAAATTTCAATTGGTTTGTGATTTTTCGCCAACAAAAACTGTATTACAGCTCGCACTTCACAACTGGCGGGATTTTTAATTGCAGCGCTCATTTCAACACTCTACTGTACTTAAAGTACGATAGGAACGATGTGCAAACTACCACGGCTGGTTGCGTACTGAATGTATGAACAGTCTGACGCCAAGATGGCGGCGCTAGGAGCACCCATTGTTGCGTCAGGTCAAAACGTCTGTTACTTTCTGGACAGCCCTCGTACTTTATTGATGGCTTTGTTGTATAAACTTATCACTACACCTCAAATTTTTATGTTCTAAAGATCTTAATTTAGGTGACTAAAATAGGCTCCATTCCATTACAAAATATGTTCTACAATACCGAGTGTGGTGGGAAAGTGGTTAACATTCTGACCTCTCATTCAGGAGGATCCTGGTTCGAATCCCTGTCCGGGCATCCAGATTTGGGTTTTCCATGATTTCCCCAAATCACTCCAGGCGAATTCCAGGACGCTTCCTTCAAAAAAAAAAAAAAAAAAAAAAAGGGGGGGGCAATGGCCGAATTCCTCCCCATTCCTTGTCCCAGTCCAATCCTGCCTCTAATGACCTCAATGTCAACAAGGCGTAAAGCCAAATGCAAAAAGAAAAGCTCTAAAATGGTCAAAATAGACAATCAAAACTCTAGTTATATTTATAAAATGTCATCAATAAACTTTCATTTATTTGCAATGTAACCTCGAGAAGTGTAATTCAGCAGAAAATTATTGAATTTAATTGATTTTAGCTGGCTGAGATTATATAAAATCAATAGAACTCTTAATGTGCATTTGTCACGTATTACCTACTGACGAAATAAATTTGGAATACAAATCTGTTGGATATTTATTTACTGATAAAAAGATAGTATGTTTACATGTACAGATTTTATTATATATGTAATTACTGTTTTTACTTTATGTATATTATTTTTACTGTATTATTTATAAACAGATAGTTAAATTTACAATGCAGATATCCGTAATTGTCAATATCCTCAGATTGTTGAGTCCACAATTTATAGATTGTTAAAACTCACGAAACCTCACCAAAGTAACAAAAAGCGGTATCTGGACATAAGTTCATCAAGAAGATCTCTGGTCCAATATTAGCTAATTTTCAATTTTTTTCACGCGGTGCATCAGAAGACAAATAGCTATGAAACAAAAAATTTCATCATATTCAGTATCTTTCCACTTTGATATTCAAGAATGCACTGATTCTGGAATATTCTCCATAGTGGTTATATAAAACCGATTCTTTTCATCAGCTATATATTTCATCAGTTCTTCTGTAAAAAAAATAACATGAAAACTGACAGAATATTTGGCACATTCCCTATTTGACACACATGTCCCGACAGCGTATCATCAAATGCATGACTAACTGGACGAAAATAATTTTCTTTCCAGTCAGATTTATCACTAAGGCGTAATTTCTTCGTAAGCGTTTCACTATCACTTTCTGATTCTTCATATTCCGAACAACTAACATCTCTTGTTGAAACATGAGACTGCATTGTCATCCCTGCTGATGAGTATGGTTTATGACTACAGCCTTCCGATTCTGTGGAAAAGCTATCACTTCCATCAAAATCAAGTGGTTCATCCTCGGTGTCACTCCTCGTAAGAATCTCCATGATTTCTTCCTCAATACACCCATGATGTCTTGCCATTTTCTTCATAAAATACAGGAAACAAAGAAGACTGATGTAATTTCTGTTGAATAGTGAACTGTAGAGCAACGCCTAGGCTCCCTACAGACAAACATTCGGATCATAAGCTAGCGACCAGAACTGCAAAAGGCTATTGAGAAATGGGTCGTGAAGTCCGCTGTACGACTCGGGTAGCGACGCGTCTATATTCGTCATCAGCACACAGGTAGTGGCAGGCGGGTGCGGCTTAACTCGTCAACAGCACTCAGGGGAAAACAAGCGGCTGCGTCTAAACTCGTCATTAGCACTCGGGGCCAGCAGGCAGCATGACGTGTATACACGTCAACAGCAGTCAAATGGTTAAACTATCAAGAATTTATTTGAACAACCAAATCGCACCTTGTATATATTTAAAATCCACTTTTAGAGTGTTTAGCAATCTAGTTGGTGCGAAATGTTAATTTTACAGATATGTTCTTGTTGAAATTGTTGTTATTTTAGATGAAACTAACCAAGTGAATACATTTCGGTGGTCATATTCTTTGTTAGTTTCCCCGAGAAAATTTCATCTATATACAATGCCAAGAAAGTGTTAACTCTACATGTTATTTTGACATAACTGCACAGTCTTTTAGTAATATTAAGTTACAAGCTTCGAAAAGTCCGCCACTCAGGTGATAAATGACCGGACTGCAGTCCGGAATATCAGCGTCCGATCCCTGATGAAGCCTATAATTTTTCCTTGAAGCTAAATATTCGGAATGGCTCCCCAGGCCTGCTCAGCCTGATATTCAGTGAGTACCATGGAGGAAATTAGCAGGAAGGTAAAGAATGGCCAGAGCACGGCATTTATCCCATCACATCTTTTTAGTGTCTTTGGTTGTAATGGAAATGCGGAGCTCTACCTCTGAATACTAAGTGAAGTGGCAGGAACCGTAGGAACCCTGGGACCTTTATATTTAAAAGTTTCGAACTGGGGGCCACACATAAACACAACAAGAAGGTTACCAGACAGACATTAGGAAAATCTCGAGGTTGTTTTACTATTTAAATTTCTGCCCGGTGCCCAGAAGCGAAGTTCAGGTTAGCACTACTGTGGAAGGATGCCTGTCCTGTTTTTCATTAAATACTTAATAAATATACATGTACTCCAATCACATTATTATTGTTAGTATAATAGTAAAAACTGTTAAACACATTGTTACGGTTTGTTCTCATATTTGTAGCAGTTGTCGCAATATATGTTTTCTTCCGCTGAGAAATTGGGAAACTAGTTACCCCACTGTCTAATTAAAGAGGATTTGGAGATCGGTACCTTTGACATACTGGTGCTTTATGAGAACACACAGCACACTGCAGCCTCTATGCAGCTAATAGAAAACAGGGACCGTTTTATAATGAGCCCATACACGTTCGTTTGAATTGTTGGAAATAAATGCTTGACAAAGTTTTCTTTTTCTGAGTTAAAAACACCTTTCTTGATTTTTGAAAGAAAAATACGTAAAATAGGCAAAAACATGTCCTAAGAACAATTCAGGCATTTTTAGCCACTACAAAATCACAATTAACAGCCGCAAATGTCCATGAATCATATATATATATATATATATTATGATAACAATGAAAAAAGACGCTAAGTAGCGGAAAGGAATCAAATTAGGATAGGGAAATGAGCCACCACTTACCTTTAGATGATGGATGTGGGGCGCGAACACACAGAAAAGACACAAACACAAATAATAACGAAATTTTCGGGATAAAAACCCTTCGTCAACAAGAGAACATTATGGGAGGTGGGTGCAGCCGGAGATTACCTCACAGAAAGACCAATATATATTATGATATATTATGATGTTTTCATGTTTTTCAATCAGGAACAAAATATGTTTTTCCTAAAATCAGAAATCTACTTATGACTGATGGTAGTAGGGTGGTGCAATTTATCAAAAGTGTAGAGTTTCTCATCATTTGAACGTTTCCACAGGTCGTCCAGAACATCCTATTACCGAGGATGTGTTTATTTTGAAAGCAAGGTTCCATTTACTACCAGTTTTCTAGTCCTATCATTGTTTTTCATATAAATGTAAATGTGTTACCATCTGTCTGTAAAGTATGTAGCTTGTATTTTGTTTGCTAAGTGAAATTTTGTTTGTGAACTGTGTCTGAAGTGGAGATTTGGGACCATCCTGGTATTTATTCATGCAGACGATTGTAGAAAACTACCTAATAATCACAGAAGGGACACAGAGCCTGTGATTTGGATCTAGGCTCATTGTGCTTCCTGTCATCTGTGCTAGGCAGTTATTTATTTCCCTGTTCTTATTTTTAATTTGCTATCCAGCTTCTTTTGTTTCCTTGTAAAATATATATACGAGGAATAGTAGGAAAAATAAACACATCATTCACAACAGATGAAGGCTGGCGACAACGATGAACACGTAAATATAAACACACTTCACAGTATTTTGGTTTAAACATTAATCATGTATAGACATCTGACATTAGAGAATCACATGTGTGCAGAGTGAAACCACATGATTCATCTTATTATATTGTATGTTGAATCTCATTGTATGCAGGATATTTTTTTTTCCAGTGCACTGTCATTGGCTTTGGGCTATAACTGACAAATGATGATTGTAAGGCTGAGTGGTGACTGGCTAGCTAAAAACCAAATATTTCAATACGCATATTGAGCATGTTGCTATAGGTACCATGAAACCAACTTTAAACCTATGCATTTGCAGTAATGAGAAACATATTTTTAAACCATCTGCAACCACACTCAGTGAGCCTTACCTGGTATTAGATGGCTTCCATCTTCTCGGATGTCTGCTATATCTATACTATTATAAATCTGCAAGCAAGCAGTATATGTCTCTTTATTTGAACAGGTGCTGCACAAAATCTACTGCTGCAATTAGGATCGAGTTTCAAAATATTTAGAGCTAGTAGTCCAAATCAAATCTGACTCATATGTACCGAGGTACATCAATTAAGGGGCATGAATCGTTATGTATTTCATACCGGAACTACTTTTGCAAAAATCTGACAAAACGTCACACAACTTAATTTAGGATTCAGTTATATTTGTTTTTACTTTAATTATTATTAAGTTATCTGGAATGCAGTAATTAAAATAAACGGAATACATGAATCAATAAGTATTGACTTGCCATATTAACAGGTAAGTTATTATGTGAAATGTGTCGGATTACTAATGTGGCACATATATATTGTCTCTGGTTGACAGTTAAACAGTTTGTCTCAGGTACAATATGTCTTCCAAAACACTGTAATATACTGATATTTTTTCCTTACATATCATTATGGATATTAAATTCAGTTCTTTTCTCAAACAAAGCTGCCTGAGAAATAGCTACCATAAATGTCAATAGGTTTCAGCAATATGTATTTCTTGCATAAGTGCCCATATTTCGATTAATATAATTTGCTGTAATGTGCAAATATTATTGCATAATATCACCTAAGGAACGTTTGTACAAATTTTGGCTACTGTTCAAACTACAGTTAGTGGAATCAGCTGTTCTTTTTATTAATTAATGTGCAAAGTAAAAAAAAATGTTTGTTTTAGGAAAGGCTTTATTTTTGTGATATAAGTAAGTGCAGCACTGTTTATGAGAAATAAGATTTTATCTTTATCTTACATGCTGTTGAATTATGATGATAGCAACATGGAACCAATAAAAAAGGCTATTTGACAGTATTGAAAATATATTACAAATTGTAGTCTTTTGCATAGATTAATGCTTCAGGAAACTATTTTTTTGAACGTTGGAAAGAAAAGTGGATTATTTTTAATATAGAAAGTGAAACAAAAACAGAAAAAAATAAAGACAAACAGTTGTCTCCAAAAACCCAGACCTCCCTGTTGCTCTCCATGTCAGTACCTGTGACCTCAATAACTGCATTACAGTTAGAGCCATTAGAGTACTTCCAGATGCCACCTTCCAATCTGGACTCCGCAGGTAAGAATTGGCATATCAACACATTCTGCGGACTAGACATCCCCCAGGCCTTAATTTCAGATAATACCTTCCATCCTCACCCTGTTACACCCATCACTGGCCAGTACAATAGATTCGTATATAAGTATTGACCTTATTTCAAAAATTTCAATTATTTTTATCAGTATTATTATTTCTCCTTTTAATCTTTCTAGTGATTATATTATTCTTGCTCACCCCACCACTTCCGATGGTCACTTTCATTCTGTGTGTGGCTGTGTTGACCGCAAGGCTTGCATGAGTTTGGCCACTTATTTCTCTCACCTTGAAAAGGGTTAACTCCGAAATAGTTTTTTTTTGTGTTTGTGTATTATTTCAAGTTGTTGCAGTCCTCCCTTCAACTTTGGTGAGTGTTGAGTGTAATTTATCTACACACATAAATATTGCCTTACGGTAGTTCTTTCATTCCATTGTTACCGAAATAAAAATTAGATTTTTCTTATCTTTGGTGGCATGAAAATGCTCCAGGATTGTGGTCACTTTAGTGATGTCATGTGCCTGTAAACGCCGCAGCTGTGAATGTATCATTTCCTATCATTCAAGTTTTCAACTATTTTTGTTGTTTATTTCCGGTAATTTCTTGTTATTATTTTTTTTTTAATACAAAACGGAGAACAATCTGTAAAAGCCTACAGCAGAAAAATACTGAAAATAGGAGCCTTATTTGTTGGGATAGCTTTGGAAATAACCCTTGACTTTTATTCTGCAGAGCTCAAAAATGTAACAACTTTAATTTGAAAATCATTTATATTTAAATTGAAAGTTTGAGATTAACAGTAATCTTTCATAAGAATGACTAAAACTAAAAATCAAATTAGTTTTTTTAGAAGATATTGACAAGAAAAATGCAAGCTATTATGTAATTTTAAGGTAAGCACAACAAGTAAATCACTGGATGTTATGGGCCATTTTTCTTAACTGCGGAGTAAAGATTATAGATAAATGATAATTTTCTGTCAACAAATCTGAATTTATTGTTTGTTTATTTATTTACCTACTGCATTTCACTTCATGTCACATGAAGAAACTTGATTTTTAAGTGTTTATTATTAATATAAAGAGATGCAACAAAGAAGTAGTGTCCGGGTAGCTGCGTGGTTGAAAAGTGCTAAAGAAATTGGGAATGTCCTACATTCGAAACTTGGTTCTAATAATATTTTTTTTTTGTGTTTTTTTTTCTGTTTGCTGATTGCTGCACTACAGAATCATGTTTTTATTTGAAGAATTCATAAATTTTTGTTTGCTCAGTGTCATGCAAACATGAATTGCAGACATCAAAGAAAACTCTTATAAAAAGATATCATTTTTAAACATACCAGAAATACGAGGGTGAGTCAAATGAAAACCTTAAATTTGTAATAAAAAATCGAAATTTCGTGCTGTTATCCTGTAAGTTGGTAAGTGTGCTACAAGCAGTGTGCAGAATGGCCTGTAGATGGCAGCATAGTGCAGATGCACAAATACTGTCGCAGTATCAGTATAAAGATGGCTGCCCCACTTGAGACTTGCACCAGGGAAGAACAGCGTTCTTTTATTTGGTTTTTGAGTAGTGAAGGTGTGAAACCTATTGAAATTCATCGAAGAATGAAAGTTCAGTACGGTGATGCATGTTTGTCACAGCAGCAAGTCTACAAATGGAGTAGGAAGTTCGCAAATGGTGTGACTTCAGTGGAAGATGCTCCTCGTCCAGGTCAGGCACAACGTTGTGACTCCACAGAACATTGCAGCAGTTGAAGCCATAGTGATGGAAAACCGCCAAGTGACACTGAATGTCATTGCAACATGTATAAAGATTAGTCATGGTTCAGCACACCACATTGTGCATGATGTGCTCCAGTTTCACTAAGTGTCTGCAAGATGGGTGCCACGGCAGCTGACTCCTGAAATGAGAGAACGACGTGTTGATGCTTGTGAAGAACTTCTTCGGCACTTTGAACAAGAAGGTGATGGCTTCCTTGCAAGAATCGTTACTGTTGCAACAATCACAGACCTGCATTTTGAGTGTCTTCCTCATCCACCATACTCACCAGACCTTGCCTCAAGTGAATTCCATATGTTTGGACCACTCAAAGAAGTAATAGAAGGAAAGAAGTTCCGTTCTGATGAAGAGGTATGCCACGCGGTGCATGAGTGGTTGCATGGACTACCAAAAGAATTTTTTTCTAAAGGAATTTATGCACTTTGTAAGCGCTGGAGGACTTGCATTGAGCGTGGGGGAGATTATGTTGAAAAGCGATACAGCTTTGTATCACTTCTGCATAATAAATTATATTTAAAAAAATATTTAAGGTTTTCATTTGACTCACCCTCGTACATTATCATGCAAAAATACATGTGCATGGTGGTGAATAATGGAATTTATTTTAAAAGTTACATAACTTGTAGAAATTTCATGCTAATCTTGCAACAGTTCGGAATGTTTTGAGTCTCTTTTGTTGGAATTTTTAGTGATGATACCTTTCTGACATAAATGCGTCTGTTTAGGCAGTATTTACTTTAATGTGCAAGTAATTTTCAGTTTTTTAAAACTGTTTTTTGGTATGCAGGTAACATCCAATTTCATTTTTGAAGTCTTCTTCAAATATTTGGGAAAAAATTGATTTTTTGATGGATTTTTGAAGAAGAAAAATTATGCGATTCAACCATCAGCAACTATTATCCAAAGAAAACAAATGAAACAAATTCTGAAGTGAGGATCGAACCAGTGACCCTAACCTTACTGATACTTGCCTTAAACAATGTATTACATTCAACTCTACAAAATTACAGTGTAAATGAGCTTTACAGAAAATGGTTAGAGACTTTGTCACAATGTCATCTGGGTTTCTACGAGCAAGTTGCAGTGACCCTTTTTTTTATATATATATATTTCATCTATTGTGGAAACACTTGTTGTGGTTGCAGATTGTTGTACTAAACTATTTATAAACTCATTTCCAACCATTTTATACATGACTTCAAAGAAGCAAACCATACGTTACTTATCTAGAGGAGTGTTTGCTGGCACGTGATGTCACAAGTGCCGTTGGCCAGCACCAGGCAGCAAAGGAGTGTTCTAGCGGGCTTTTGAATACTCTAAATTTTAATGTTGATTTTTACTTAAAATAAGCACTTTTGTCAAAAAATAAATAGTGAATAATATGTATCAATAAACAATTTAAAACCATTTTCCAAAAACAGTCAAATAGCCTATTGCAATTCAACCTAACCACATTTATGGCTAAGGTTTCAATTTGAAAATCATAGCTTCTGTCACATGCTCATTAATACATTTACAGTTTCGTCACCAAAACTTCGCTCACTGCAAGTACTTATATGAGACTGAATTAATGAAATCCGTTATTGAAACCAAAGGGAATTAAAAATAATTCATAAACTAATTATATACCGCATAAATTATAAAGCTAAATCCATCGTCCCTTATGTTTTAACAAAGCATATCAGCCATCATTCTGCTACAGGGTGCATTTCAACTGAACCACAACCTCTGATGATATTGCAATTGGAAAATCATATCTTCAGTCACATACACATTCATACACTGTATCGTGATCAAATCTTGAGACCTTCGAATTGCTTAAATATGTCTGAATATTGGCGATTTGAAAGCAAAGAAAATTAGTTTTAACCCACTTAAATTTCTGTTTTAAAGAGGAAAAAAATTGATCAAATCAACATATCATCAAAATAAAACAAATATCTAAACAGCAAAAAAGATTCTATTTCAGAAGTTAAACATTATAAAAAAAATTTGTTATAGAATATAAATAAATTTTTATTATTACATTGAAATATTTGTTACTATAGTCACAAGTAACTATTACATCGATATAAATTTTTGGTACCATGCTTATCATGCAATTCTTCATATCAGCATTTAAAAACACCACACACTTTTATACCACAAAAATAAAACCCTTTATAAACAATTATATTTTTTTTTATTTCGCACAATAATTACCTCTATGTATTAGTTCAGTTAATTTTTAAGATAGCTTTTCTACTATTTCATAAATTGTTTTACATTAAAACATGAATCAAACAAGTATATTAGTGTTATGGGTAAAACAAAGGAATGTTTTCAGAAGACATTTACAATTCATGCCTGTCTATGGCAATATTTGGTAACAGAATAAAATCGTAAGATACTAAAACAAACTTGCACGAAGCAGAAGGCAAACGCTAATAATATATATAACTAGATGGTATATAATAGGATCAAAATGGGAGAGGACTGTGAATAGCTGTAGGATGAACTGAGAATATCTAACTGGGGAGGTCAACATGGAATGAAGACAAAATGCCAAAAAGAATCAGCTTATTAGGTACACAGATAAAAAAACTAAATGTTGTTTATGATTATGGGGGGGGGGGGGGGGATCAAAATTGCTAGTTAAATGCTTGAAGTGTAAATATCTTCACTTTTTTTTTGTCGTATGGCTAAGCAACTAATACAATACATATAAATATATACAACAACAAGAACGTTGGTAGCATTCACGAGTTGATATCCAGTTCTTCCAGCCATTCCATGAAGAAACTTGTAGCTCCAAAACATCTTCAAATGGTCCATCATACTTCCGTAGAAGGCATTCCCTGATAATATGCTCCACACTCTGGGAAGGAGCACCGCAGTCACATGCAAGAGAATCCTAAAGAGCCCACTTATATAACATGGTGTTGCATTTTGCATGGCCTGTTCTTAGGCGATTTAGTTTGACCTACTGGTCTCTGTTTAGATGGAATCCTGGAAGTCCAGTTGTGGGATCTTTAAAATCTGGATGTTTTTCACATACGGAGTTCCAGCTTTGTTGCCATTTTTCTGTGACATCAAAGTCAAATACAACTTGGCATACTGTATTTCTGGATTTAACACGAGTGGGGGTAAGTCATTTAGGACCTCGTGGATTGGGAGATCCTGTGGATGATCAGGATGGTGTAGTTTTATCCACTCACGTGCCGTTGCTTCTTGGCGTCTTATCTCTGGAGGTTGTATTTTGTTGATTAGGTGTAACCAGGGGACTGGGGTGGATTTTAGAGTGCCAGTTATTACTCTCATACACTCATTCGGGTGGATGTCAATTTTTCTAGTATGAGCACTACGTTGCCACACTGGAGCACAGTACTCAGCAACAGGGTAAACCATGGTGAGGCCGGTTGTTCATAGTGTGTCCGCATCAGCTCTCCTCAAAGTACCAGCTAGCTTCTTCAAGATGTTGTTTCGTGTATTAAGTTCTTGACTTGTGTTTTCGAGGTATTTTTTTAAATGTTAAGGAATGGTCTATGGTGATGCCAAGATACTTTGGATAGAAACTATGTTTCACCCTCTGTTGGCAGAAGTTCACTTTGAGCTGTTGATGTGCTATTCTATTGCTCAAGTGGAATGCACATACTTCTGTTTCCATTGCATTTGGGCAAAGTCTCCACTTCCTATAATATGCATTCAAGGTTTCTAAGTCATTAGAGAGAATGCTTTCACCTTCCTCTAATGTGGTAATTTGGACGGTGATAGCTAAGTAGGAGAATTTATTGCCGGTTGTTTCTGGCATGTCATTGGTGTACAAGTTGAAGAGCAATGGAGCTAGTACTGACCCTTGAGGTAATCCAATTTTTATTGTAAATGACTTACTTGTCTTATGCCCAACTTTGACCTTAAAATATCGGTTGGTCAGCATATTCTTCAGGAGTGATGTTAGTTTCCTGCAGGATATATGTTTTTTAAGTTTAAGTAGCAGTCCATCTAGCCAAACTATCATATGGCGCTGTTAGATCGACAAAGGCTACTGATGTCTTTAACTTCTACTGAAATCCAGCCTCAATTTATGACGCCAATGCTAATACTTGCTCACAACACCTGCCTGGTGTGTTGGTTTTGTGATATTTATTATTCCTTGTATGTGGTTAAGGATGAGGTGTTCTAGAAGCTTATAGCAAACACTTAGTAGAGCAATAGGTCAATAGCTTGAAGCATAATCTGCTGGTTTTCCTGGTTTGAGGATCGTCAAGGTGTGAGCCATCTTGAATTCTGCGGGGATGATCCCAGTGTCCAGGATATCACTGAAGAAATCATTGAGCCAAGTTCTTCCCTGCTTGCTGAGATATCTTATGAATTCTGGGAAAATGCCATCTAATCCTGCAGCCCTCCTCATTTTCAGCATTTTAATGGCTTTCTTAAATTCTTCATGACTAAATGGATTGGAAGGGTAGGATTATTTCTAAGGTTGTTCTCCATATCAATCATCTCTCTCTCCATTTGTTTCTTCATGTCAGGATCTATTGGGACTTTGTCAGCTCTTGTTTTGATGTGCATTTCAGCTAGTGTAATTCCTGGCTCCTCTTTGCATGTGTTTGAGGTTGCACCCAGTTTTCTAAACAGAGTCCATGCATTTCTACTGGAGTGAGTAAGGCTCATTTGAGAAGTTAGCTCTTCCATTTCTGTTTCCTCCCTTCATTCAGTTTTTATATTATTCTTTTTCCTGTTTCAGGGTCACCAGTTTTTTGATAATTTTCATATAAAGTTTGCGTAGATTTGTCCCAGCATGGTATATGTTGTTTCCTGTACCCTCGAGGGATGTTTCATCTAGCTGCAGCATTAACAATACCTACAAATCTCTTTCAGTTTTTCACTTTTGGGGGTATCCATCACAGGTTACTATCTACCTCAGAGTTACAATGGTCCCAGTTTGCTCTCTTTAAATTCCACCTTGGTTTATGAATCGATCTGATAACAGGTATTGTGATAACCAACCCTGATTAGTGTGGGTCTGTGTTGGCTTCTCGGAAAATACTGAAGGACTTTCCTAGTGTGGTCTAAAGGTTTTCTTTCATTTGTGGAAACAAAGACCAGATCAGGATTGGTGTCAGATTGCTATCTAGCAGAATGAAATGTTTTCTTTTCTTAGCATCATAGCTGAGATACATGTCTTGACTTTCGCACCACACAGTAAGTTTCTCTCCGTTTTCATCAGAATTTGGGTAACCTCAGGAAGTATGTCGGCTGTTAAAGTCTCCTACATATATACAAGGTTTCGGTAGTGAGGGCAGTGATGAAGTTGGCCAGTAGGAAAGAGGTGGTTTGTAAACTGATGCAACAGTTAAATTGTTGAGTTTGGCAGTAATTATTTCTATTTCATTGACTTTTTGACAACTCACTTCTGAGATGTCGTAAATGTTACTTTTGGCATACATGGCTTATCCGTGTATAGGAGAGGCAAATCTCGCTATCATTCTGTACCCTGCAATCTTGCCCCTGCTTTCCAAATATTTTTCAGTAATGTGGGTTTGTTGAACAGCTAAGATGTCGATTTTGAGGTCAGTGGCTAGTTTACTAAGGTATTTACATTTAGCAATTGTTAATCTTTCTGCATTTATTTGAAGAATCTGAGTGCTGGGTCCAAACGTTCTGGTCAGTTGGTTCTGACAAGTGCCGTTGTTCAATTTCATCTTCAGATGTTGCTTTGTGTGACCCTGAGAGATACGGGATCTAGTTCTGTCGCCATCCTGCATCAGCAGTCCGTTGTCCAGGGTACACTACGAGGAGGTTATCTACACGTCTTACCCCTATATCTTCACATAATGGTTGATAGTAAACTCAACTGGGCAGGACACATTGGCAGGTGTTAGGAAGAGGTTACAAAATTCTTCATTTACTGGAGAGAGTGATGAGAGGATGTGCCAGAGAAGTTAAGGAATTGAATAACAAAATTTTGGTCAGACCATTGCTTGAATATGGTAATCTAATACAAGAGTTTTAGGGCATGCAAAGGAGAGCAGCTAGAGTTGTTTGTGGAAATTACTGCAGGACCCAGTCAGTAACTGTTATAATAAAGTAGTAGGGTTTGGAGTCATTGGAAGATGGGTGGAGGGTGAAGAGATTGCTGGAAGTGTGATAGGCATATGTTGGTGATAGTGCATGGAGGGATATTGTTCAATGAAAAGGAAAGATTATCATGGGCACAAGCTGGCACTTGATTTTATGCATAAGGGAGTGGGAAAATTTTCTTTTATAGGTAATGGTGACGGGGAAGGTATTTAACCAAAAATACTGAAGAAATTTAAATGTAAAATTCGTAAAACACAAAATTAGATGTGGGAGGAATTAACACTGAAAGAATATAAGATAATAATAAAAAAAAACTAAGAAAAGTGTAATTAGATCACTAGGGAAATAGCCACCGGAGTGGAGCATGTGCTCCATCACAAAGTTGGAATATCTATTGCTGCAACAGTGATGGTATGCCGCCATTGAACATTTTCTATGCCTGCTTCTTGCTGACAAGTGTGGCTATGTTGATTAAGATAACGATGACAAGAGAAAGATGACATATGCTAGCAGTTTTATGCAAATCTCCGAACTCTTCTCCAGGAGGGTAGTGTTAGATTAAACCCGGTCACTGGCATGCGGTCATTGTAATAGATTATAGGATTTAGGTGTGTGGTAACTGCTGTTCATATGTCAGTGCTCTAGTTTATCAATCATCATCACTGGTCGTTGCTATATTGTGCATGCTCGCTTGTCCTTGATAGACATAACAAATGTTTACTCTCCAAAGAAATAAAATCTGCTAGATGCAACGTCATGTTTCCAGAACATAAAGACGATATCTGTTAACTTGAGACATATGAGTTATTGTTGAGGAACTTGATTTAAGAATGACCAATCAAGATGGTCAAGCAAGAGGTTAATGTATATTACACATGTCCATAACAAGGGCACAGAACTGATAATAAATTTTTGAGTCAAAAGAAAGAAACTATTGTTGATAACTAGGTGGGCCTGGAAACTAAAAAAAAAAAAAAAATGCAGTAACAGAAAGGGTTCTGGCCAAGAAAATGTTCCATTGCACTAAGGCTATGGTAGTGTGTGCTGTTACTGTTTAGGGATGTAGCATGAATTGTGACAAGAACAGACTCTGGATGCATTGGCACATGGTCTGTAGCAAGATGTTCTAGGAACTGTTGTATGTCTTCAGTGCGGAAAGGAAAATGACTATTTGCTTTAGTTGTTTATGAAAGGCTGAAATATATTTAGAAGGGGAACCATATGTAGCAATTATGGGGCATCCATGGTTGCAAGGTTGTGAATTTTTGAGAAGAGGTAAAGTGTGAGTGTGCAAGGCTTTTTGGAGTTTAAGAGTGAAATGGATTGTGGTATGAGACATTGAATGAGACCATAGTTATGATGAAACTAAAGGTTTTCTCACAGGTGGAACATATATAAAATGATAATAGTGAGAAGGAAAGCAACTTTAGGCAGCTAAAATAAGGCAGAATAGGGAAAGTAAACCCAACAGATGAAGGTAGGGTGGCAGTGACACACACACACACACACACACACACACTATCAATAGTAACTTTTAAATGTTTGAGCAGATTATGCGGGAATCAGATGTGCAGACACTAATGCCTGCCACACAACTGGAAAACTTAGATGACTAGAGCAATAGTGATAGTGTTGGCAGCAGGGTAAAGGGGGGAGGAAAAAGAATACTGACTTAAAAATAATGGGGAAATATTATTGATGAAAGTAGGGGAACATAGTAAAAGTACTGAATGCTATGTGTATATAAGACTGGATAGAACTTATAACTGTAGACCTCAGACTTTTAGGTTACAAAAATTTACTTAGGACATAGAACAAAAATTACAGTTATTTATATAAAAAAAAATAGTTCTATTTTACTTTAATTTCAACAGTTGTATGGTCTTAAAGGTAACTAAACACTTGAAGATATTCATTCGTTGCTTATGTTCACAGTAAGACATACGAACATTACTCTTCAGGACCATAATTGAAGTCATAGTAAATCAAGAGTATTCCCCCCCCCCCCTTTTCTCCCGATTTTCCGATGTTAAACTGTGTCACTTGCCTGTCAACACTAATTTGTAAGCTGAAAATTTGTATTCCACATCACCTCATATCACTGAAGTATACCTAAAACGTGGTATAATATATGATGGGATATAACATTAAACTTTAGTTGAATGACAGTAAAAAAAATTAGCCACTGTGTAAAAAAAATAACAATCCAGAGTTTTTGAAAACTATTTTATTAAAATTTTCACAAATTTTATAACAGGACCAGGGGGAAAGTTAATGTCCTCTTTTATATCATCTATCAAATGCAGTTGATGGTAAATAGCTTCTTTCCTCTTGAATACTCAAGAAGAGTAATAATTGCCAACTTATATGAAGTGAGATGTGATGTAGGCATTGTTGTGAGAAATTGTTGGATTTGATAGAATATCTAATAACTTTAGCAAAGTAATACATGCAGCATTCTCATCTAGATTCAGAACAAAGTTTATAATTTTAAGTAACTGGTTTAGAGAGACCATTAGGAATTGTGATTCAGGAATAGGAGAGTGTAAATCTGAGAATGATTTTGTGCACACAATTATAAATTAACAGAATAAAAAATTTGAAATTCATCCTCAGGATATCATGAAGGAACTCAGAGAGCTATAAAAAGCACGAAAAGGCTAGAGTAGATAATATTATTACAAATGTCTTAAAGATAGAAGTTTGGAACATAGTACCTTATATTGAAGCATTATTTAAACTGAGTCTGGATACTTGCTGCTTATCACAGGACTGGAAAAGTGTGACAAATAGAGTTGAAAATAGTGGTAGGTAAATTAATGGAGAGTCTGATAAGCAACCACATCATGAAAGTTTGTGAGGAATGTAAGTGGTTTTCAATCCTGCAATGTGGCTTTAGGGAAGGGTATTTATTCTCACTCAGTTAGTAAGATATTTCAGATGAAATGGACAAGGGTGGCCAAATTGATAATGTTGCACTAGATTTTTCAAAGGCCTGTGATAGAGTAAACCATTGGAGTGGATGGAGTGGAGTGATTTTTTTGAAAATAAGAAGTTTTTAAAAAGTAGAAAGCAAAATGTTAGGTTAGTAAATGCACCATCAAAAGAAGTGGAAGTGAATATGGGAGTACCACAGCATAGCATGTTGAGACCATTGCTATTCATTATTCTAATTAATAATTGTGTTGATGGTTTACTATCAGAAGTTAGGTTCAATGAAAGTTTCACGGGTGTCCAGTCGGATGGTGTCATAAAACGACGACATTTCGACAACCTGCTCGGTTGTCTTCATCAGGTCTATTTAGATGTTGCTTCTCGAAATCACAAACAATATGCCAGGAAAGTCTTCATTTACATATTAGAAGAAGTTAGGTTATTTGCAGATCACATAATCTAATCTAATATTATAAATGCGAAAGTAACTCTGTCCATCTGTCTCTCTGTTTGCTACATTCCTTGGGCTAAACGGCTAATCCAGTCATGATGAAATTTGACAAGGAGATGCTATTTTGCATTGGGATAGACATAGCATACTTTTTCTGCATAAATAATTCATGTTGTCATATAATTTTAATAAATTACTGAACGGCGTTAGACATGTAGGATGTATAATTCTCTGTACTATTTTTACTCATAACGGTCTGGTAGCTCAGTGGTTAAAGGACTTGCTTACTGATGTTTGGAATGCGGTCTACGGTTCAAATTCAAGTGAAAGCAATGTTTTTTAAAAATCGTTTTTTATCGTATGAGTCACGCCTGTACCGTCGGTTGTTCGGATTGCCTGTTTAACTGTAGATACCATAAATTTAGGGGTGCAATGCATGGCAAATCGTACGTGGTCTATCAATGCTGTAGGTGTACACTATTTTACGTTATATTGATCCCTCAAAGGTTGTTACTGTCGCAGTCAGTGTGTGTGTGTGTGTGTGTGATCTGCACTAATAGTATTATAAATGCAGAAGTAAGTCTCTGTCTTTTTGTTCCATTTTGATGACTAAATGGCTTTACCAACATTGATGGAATTTGACAAGGAAATACTTTGTATCTGTAGGAACGACACAGGACATTTTTTTCGGTATGAATAACAGTTGTAGTCAAGAAATTTTCAGAACTTTTCGAATGGTGAATGAGAGACCGATGCCTGTGTTAGTCTGTAATCTTATGTCGGTTGTTCAAGTTGTACTTCTCGTGCAGTATGTTAGTATATGATTTGTTAATAAATTTCGCTTAGTATAGATGTTGATTTTGTCTGTACTGTTACTTTGTGTCTGCTTAAAAGTTTCTGGCACCAGTTTAGTTTGTCTTCTTTTTTTGACATGCCTGGCAGGCGTAAACCTGGCCTAAGGTATAGCTCTAGCAGAGCAGGAGCAGCTAAAGTTATTAGAACCCAAGAATCTGATGCTCATGCTGAAGAAAGAAGAAGAGACTAAGCTGAAATAAAGCTTACCTTAGTTAACCCCCCCCCCCCCCAACATCGATGCACCTTTGTTTGTTTTTCTATTTTTAAATATGTTGCAAATCGATTCTCTCCATGAGACAGGTTCGGTGGTAGAATGATATAGTGATGGCTTTCCTGTCAGATTTTGCCGACTCAGTGTTGTTTGGTACCAATTCTACTTTACTAACAGCTTTCTATATTCAATTCTGGCAACGAAATTCTTAATCCACGTGTACAAAGTTGCAGGCACCATGTAGTATTATATAATAGGATCAAAACGGTAGGAGACTGTGATCAGCAGCAGGGTGATCTGGAAGGTATATCTAGCTGGGTGGATCAGTATGGGATGATTATAAATGCAAAGAAGAGTCAGCTTATTAGGCACACAGATAAAAAACTTAAGGTTGATTATGATTATGAGGTGGAGAAATAATTGCTTGTTGAAGACTTGGTATAACATTTGATAATAAACTCAACTGAGCAAGGCACATGGGACAGGTAGTAGAAAAAGGTTTCAAAATTCTTCACTTGTTACAGATAGTGATGAGGGGATAACCTGAAAAGTAAGATAATTGGGCTACAGAACTTTGGTCAAACAATTGCTTGAATATGGTGGTGTATCATGGGACCCACATTTTGGCTGCTAGATTTGTCTCTGGAAGTTACTGCAGAACACATAATATAATAAGGGAGCTGGAATGGGATTCATTGGAAGACAGGAGAAGGGTGAAAATAGTCAGGGCAGTGTATAAGACATATATTGGTAATGAGATATGGAAAGTTATTTGTGGAAGACTTAGATTTGCGTGGAAAGGAAATGATTACCATGACCGCAAGTTGGTACTCGATTTCAGGGTATAAGGACATGGAAAGATTGTCTTTCATTGGTATGGGAAACAGAAATTGGAGTAAATTACGAAGAGACACGATGAATAATTTACCAAAAATGCTAACGGAATTTAAACTTGCAGAGGGCAATAGTTGGTCGGTACAGGAAAGGGGAAAAATGGGTGTGTAGGGAAATTAAGACAAAATTAAATAATTATTGAAATAATTTCATTCAAGTGTCCAATGTAGTAGATAATAGCCTGAAGCCAAGTTCTATGGTGGGTAGGTATAGGTTTTTATGGTAGTATAACATCAGGGAGTTCTTGAAACATCTAGATCCATGCAGGCGAGATGTACCTGTGTGGCCAAACAGTTCCTAGCAAGAGCAATACGGGTCATATGGAGCAAGGAAGGATAAAATATATTAATCAGTTTGACAGCAGCAATTAAGTAGGTGCATGTATCAGTATAGATTACTAATACTTTATTCTCATCCTTACTGTTGGGGAAAATACATCTCTCCTCTTATCCTTTTTACTATATCTACATATTTCTTTCTCAATGTAGCCTCCGATGGAATGTTGTGATGACAATATTTCTGCAGGAAGTTGTTCAAATGATGGTTTTGAAGTGAACTGAAAGTAATATTTGGCATGACAAGAGTTCGGGAAATGTCTGCATTAAATTAATTTTTCTTTGCTTCATTTGATATTTGGGTACTTGACTGCTTTAAATTTGATTTTCTTTTAAGATTTGCTTGATGTTTAAACCCTTTAATTGTTGGAAAGAAACACATGACAATTTGTTTAGTTAAAAACTAATTTTTGGTATGTAAAAGTAAAATGCATAAAATAATAAAAAATAAGGTCTAACATCATTTTAGGAATTTTCAAGCAGTGTAAAACCACAACTATCGACTATAAATTAGTGTATAACATATATTTTCTTAGGAAACAAAGCTGCTTTAAATTGGGTACATCATATATTTGGAAAGGAGTACAATCACTGCTTAACAAAGATGAAGGTTTTTTTTTTTTTTTTTTACAAAACAACCTTATCCCCTTCAAAATATTCTCCATTACAACTAATACATTTGTCCCACTGGTGCTTCCACTGTTCGAAACATTTTCTGTAGTCATATTTAGAAACGGTTGAAAGCTCCTCCCTCATTTCCCCCCCCCCCCCCTTGATCTCTTGTTGTCAAATCGGTGTCCTTTCATGCCCCTTTTCATGCATGGAAATAAGAAAAAGTCGCATGGAGCCAGGTCAGGCGAGCATGGTGCATGGGACAGTAGAACCATGCCATTTTTAACCAAAAATTCCCTGACAGAGACAGCTGTGTGTGCAGGTGTATTATCGTGATGGAAGAACCAGTCTCTTGTCTGCCACAAATCAAGTCTTTTTTGACAAACACTGTTGTGTAATATCCTTAAAACTTCCAAATAAAAAGGTTTGATTGATAGTCTGATGTGAGGTAACAAACTCTGAATGAACTATGCCCTTGGCATCGAAAAGCAAATGAGCATTGTTTTGATGTTTGATTTGACTTTACAACATTTTTTGGACGGGGTGACAATGACGTCTTCCACTAGCTTGACTGCTGCTTTGTTTCTGGGTCGTAACCATAGCACCATGACTCATCGCCAGTAATGACCTTTGACAGAAAATCTGGATCAATTTCGAGCTGTTGTTTCGAAGCACAAATTTTTAAACTTGACATTCTTTTTGATTGTCAGTAAGAGCCCGAGGAACAAACTTGGCAGCAACCCTTTTCATTCCCGAATCTTCAGTTAAAATTCACTGACCCAAGCTCCAAGATAACCCACTAATCTCTGACAGTTGATCAATTGTCTGTCGACGGCCTGAGAGCACAAGCTCTCTAATTTTTCCATCATTTTCGTCCATTGGGCAGTTGATGGACGTCCACAACAAGGTATGTCATCAATCAACATATCACCATTTTTAAACCGAGCAAACTACTCATACACTTGAGACTTTCCCATAGTGTCATCTTTGTAAGCTCTTTTCAACATTAAAACAGTTTCAGCAGCATTTTTACTGAGTAAAAAACAAAATTTTACAGCTGCACATTGTTCACTTAAACTTGCCATTATCGAAAACGAAACACCAACAAAACAGCATTAGCAAAAACAATGACTGCAGATTAACAGAACAAGCCAGGTCAACAGCACAGGCAACACTGAACTGACAATGAGTTTAGCTGTAAATGCCTAGCGGCAGAAATGCACGCGTACTACACAAGCTCCGCCCACAACAATGCTATTCCAGTTATTTTTGGGTATCCCCTCGTATAGAGCTTGAAATTTTCGGGATCATAACACTTCTTGAATAAAAGATGGAGGTGGCTGTTTGGTGGAAGACGGCAGCCAAGTGGAGTCACTGACCCATTGTTGGTAGCTTCTGGTGGGGGGGGGGGGGGGAACAACATGGGGGGAATTATGGGTGGGTGTTTGTAGGGGTGACCCAAGAATTGTAATTGTATTGCAGGAACAAGTCACAGATATGTCGTAAAATGTTATTATTAACCAGTTAATTTTAAGATCTGACAGTTGTCTGGTACCCAGTTTATACTGATATGACGGTTTCCACCTTCTTTATTCAGAGGTGCTCCTTCGGTCTGAAAGTACTCTGATGGCACGGATGGTGAATCAAGAATTGAAATTGTTTGTATCGTGTGTTGTGGCCCAATGAGATAGTGGGTGGGGAGGGATCTGGGTAAATACAGTTTGCCTGTGGCCATTCATTCTGATGGCCAGTGGATTTGTGGTCCTATATACGAGGATTGGAACTTAAATAGTGGCAACTATTTATTTACAACCGATACAAAGCGTTACATGTTTGCACCTGTTACTGTCCTTCAAAGTAGTTACCAGCGTTGTGTAGAACCTATTGCCAGTAGGCATAGTATACCATTAGCAGAGCCTGTTATGTTGATGGTGCGAATGGAGCAGTCTACTGCCTGTCGAATCTCTGGAACAGTTCTGAAGCGAATGCCACGAAGTGGTTCCTTCATCATCGGAATCAAATCAAAGTCACAAGGACTTAAGTCTGGGGAGTATGGTTGATGGTACAGTACTTCCCAGTTCCATCGACCGAACAGAGCAGCCACAACTTGTGCTGTATGTGCCCGCGCATTGTTGCGCAAAATGATGGGTGCGTTGTGCAGAAAGTGTTGCCGCTTCTTTCGTAAAGTTGGTCGCAGGTGATGCTCCAAAAACGAACAGTAATACTGTGCATTGATGGTTTGCCGTGGAGGAATGTAATGTGTTAGGATAACACCATCACAGCCATACGCAAGAATCACCATAACTTTCACCATACTGGGGCTCTGATGCACTTTTGACTTTCGAGGCGACCCATAATGATGCCATTCGTTGGATTGGTGTTTCAGTTTTGGCTCGTACGATGTGGCCCATGTCTCATCCAGTGTTACAATATGGTGTAAAAAAGCCTCTCCTTTGTGCTCATAGTGCTCCAAGTGTGTCTGAGCAGCGTCGTAACACATCCATTTCTGCATTTCCGTCAATTCATGCGGAACGCATTGTGATGCAATTTTTCGCATGCCCAGGCGTTCCTTCAGAATGCGAAGCACAGTCATATGCGCCAATCCAGTTTTGTAGGTGAGCTCATGAATCGTCTGGCATCGATCACTGTCCACTAACGTGGCAACAGTATGCACTTTTTCTTCAAACATGCTAGGACGACCTGCCCAATGCATGTCTGCCACAGTTTGCCGACCTTCGTTGAAGGCTTTTACCCAACACACCACTGTTCTGTATGGCAATGCCAATTC
Source organism: Vandiemenella viatica (assembly GCA_031002005.1). NCBI lineage: Eukaryota > Metazoa > Arthropoda > Insecta > Orthoptera > Morabidae > Vandiemenella > Vandiemenella viatica. The sequence continues at coordinate 196,103,200 of CM061919.1, forward strand.
CCCACAAGCCTCTTGATGACACTGTCGTGCTGTACGACCTCTGGCATATTCAATCTTGATCCAACTCCATTGTTCCTGTTTCGAAAACATAGTGACACCATTATGTTAGACCGCTCGCTCACAAGTGACTGCGCTTCCTTCAATTGTGCGCACGCCGGGGACGTGGGACGGGCGAGTCCATTTGCTCGGATGTAAGGTAGGTATGTCAACAACGTGTGCTATCAGCGACAGTAGTAGATTCCATTGCATAGTGTCTCCACAGCAGTGTTGCCACTATTTAAGTTCCAACCCTCGTATGAGGCTGTGCAATGGTTGCAGGTTAGCTGATACACTAGATGGGAGGATACACATGTGACAAATTCTATGACAGGGAAGTATTCACCAGTTACTTGGTGCCTGTTACACAATTTTCAGTGGGATCCGTTACATGGAAAGGGACTTGGGGCTGTCTTGTAATGTGGGAAGCCATGTTTATGGTTGAGGTTTGGAGGTCTACTGAAGCAGGTTCTATGTGGGTGAGGGAGGATTTTTGGGAGCAAGGTTCTCATTTCAGGGTAGGCTCAAAGGAAATATAACCTTGTTGACGGACTTGGTTGATTCCAGGCCTGAAAGTGCTGGGTGACCAGAACTGGACTGTAGTTGGGTTTTAGATGGTTTGGATTGGTTGCGATGTGACACTTGAAAGTGTTTGAGAACTAAATTTGCTGGGTAATTACAAGATATCAGAGCTTCGGAGATGTTATTGGTGTACAGTGTGAGGGCCTGCTGGTTAGAACATGTAAGCTTGCCATGAATGCCAAAGCTGTAGGGGAGTGAGTGTTTGATGTGATAAGCATGGCAGCTGTCATAATAAAGGTACTGTTGTAGATTTGTGGGTTTTGTGTGGACAGATGTGCTGAGATGGCTATTAGAGAGGGATAAATCCACATCCAGTAAAGTGGCATGTGTTCGAGAATAGGTCCATGTGAATGTCAAGGTGTTGAAGTTATTAGGTTATTAAGGAAACTGAGGAGGTGGCTTTCCTCGTGTGTCCAAATTGTGAAGATGTCATATATTAATTAACCACAAGAGTGGTTTATGGTGGGCCTCATCCAGGAACGATTGTTCCAGGTAGGTTAGTAAGAAGTACGTATAAGAGGTGGCATATGGATCCCGAATCTGATGGTAAATTTTGTTATCAAAGGAGAAAAAGTTCTTTTTAAGTATCAAGTGGACCAGGTTGGTGAGGAAGGATCTGGTGGGAAGTCTGTTGGGTGGGCACTGGTCCAGGAAATGTATAAGGAAGTCATTTCAATGGTTACTAGGATAGAGCCAGATGGAATAGGTCTGGACACAGAAGACAAGTGGATGATGAAGTGTTGTGTGTCTGATGTGGGAGGGAAGCTGGCTGATATGAAAAACACATGGGTGGGTGACTCCAGTTGGTTGCTGGCCTTCACCAGGCAGCCACCCACACTTTTGTTGAAGAAGGGTTATGATCCCGAAAACTTCAAGCTCTTTATGTGTATGTGTTTTTCCATGTTTCTACACTGCAGCAACCTTTATCTTTGGTAAGTGTTCTCCTATCCAAATATATATATAACAGGATAGGCACTTCATGAATACAGGCATTGGTGTACCATCTTTCATTTTTCGTTATGTAAAATAATTCAGCAGTAATTTAAGTGAAGTAATGTAGTTTCACAATTGGATGTCCTGGTTTGGGAATAATTTTTATTAAAATATTTGTTATTTCAATATAGTTTTTGTGCTTTCTATTACACTGTGTATAAAATATATCATTTTCTCTTGCAGGATGATGCCAAAAGCGCTCAACTGAAATGGTCAGTTCAACATATTTTGTTTAGAAATATGAGGGAAGATTTCTATCCTTCTGAGGTTCTCCATACAAAGAAGGCATTTAATAATCTCACATGCCTTACTGGACTTTATAGCATTTTTGAACGTTGCTAGTATTTATTAATGTATTTACAAAAGTTTCCTTTTCCTGTATTATGTTACTGAAAATTAATGCGAAATACGAAAAGATTTGAGAAGATTATCCTTGTATTTAACAAAAAAGAATATAAATACAAATTTTTAACCCTCCATGTGATCCTCCCAGCTACTGAGCAAGACATGCAGGAAGCCTAGCATGGCCATCAATTTTTGGTTTACAGTTACATTGATGCTGCCATCTTATGATGTCGGAACAGATTGTCAATGTTTCTAACGTCAAGTGTTCGAATAAATTTCTATTTTTACATAAAAATTTATGCTTTTAAATAATTTAATTTTTTCACATTTGAAACAGTTAATGACACAGTACACTTTGCTTTTTCGTAATTTGGTTTTTAAAAGTATAATAAAATTGAAGAATGTCTGGTAATAATCCTGATTCAAATCTCACTGTTTTTCAGCTCTTTAAGATGATCTTTGTTGTGGTGTATTTGATTTATTCTAGGAATTCCCAATCAATTGGATTTTACATTACAACACAGATCTCCTTTGCCAACCTGTTTGATACTGTCATGAGAGAGCATAGGAAATCATAAATTACTCTTATAACTATCCAAAGTTAAGGATCACTTACTAGACCAACGCCTTATTGCTATGGTAATATATATAACAATGAGCAGGAAAATGCTTTAAAGCAATAAAACTAAGGATGGATAGGGAAATATGACACAACACTTACCAAAGATGAAGGTGGCTGGGATGACAAACACACACAAAAAAAAAAAAAAAAAAAAAAAAAAAACTCCCAAAAGACTCCCAAAAGAGTGCAATATTTCGGCGACAGCTTTAGTCATGTGGAAGTAAGGAGTGAGACATCAGGCGGAGTCAGATGTGTACACAGCGACCGCCATCTGGTGAATGGCATTACCGGTGCAGATTGTAGTATAGGAGAGGGGGGGGGGAGAACCTCAAATATTGGATCGATATTGTTGATGGTATAATTTCATTGAAAGTGGTAGACCAACATAACAACTGAGGGCACATATATACACCACATTTTGAAAAACTATATGTAAAAAATAAAATGTCAGAAACATAAGATATATAAAATAAATAACTCTCAGGTTTTCTGCCTGTTAATTGATTTATTTAATTCTTTTAATGATGTTTCAGCAACTGCCATTATTGCCTTCTTAAATACAAAGACAAGACTGTGACTGACTCGCGAGCCAGTCCTGGCTCCTGTAAATAGCCTGTTGCCGAGGGAAGCTTCCCGCTGTTCATTGATTGGTCGGCGATGCATACGGCCTCAGACGGGGTCAAACCGGTTTGGTTGCATCTCTGCATCTCACTCCGAACTCGGCTGCCAGCAGCCAGCGAGGACGCATCGTTCGCTAGACACCAGCTGCCGGGCCTCGTATTGAGCCGCCACCGCTACAAGAGATGGGACGGAGCAAGAAGAAGCCTGCAGCTAGCCAGGAGGCAACCAGCTTGCCGACTACGCCGCGAGAGGACTCCAACATGATGGACACGTCAGACCATCAGTTGGAGGAGGGGCCTACCAAAATAATCGTCGCATTCACGACCGATGGTTACGTCCCGCTACTCGTGCGCTTACAGCGCAGAGCGATTCTGCCGGTGTTTGCGCACCCGATGGCCGCGGGACTGATCATCTACCCAAATTGCATCAGCGACTTCAATGCAATAATGGAGATGCTACAAGAAGAGAAACTCTACCACGTCAGTGGTCATCCTAAACTGCTTGCGCCCAGTAGGGAGCAAGTAATCGAGGCGACAAGCAGGACTACCGATACGCAGACCAAGACCGCTGACAGGGAGCCGCTGACGCTAGAAATAGCTCAGTGTTCCAACTGCCAGGGGTCCAGTCGGAGCCTTGCCCTAATAACAAAAAAGCAAACCGTCAGACAGACAAGCCTGCTGCCAAGGCTAGCGGGTACAACAGGGCCAAGGACCATCCGCGAGAACGGGCTCCATTGCCGCGACCCCCCCCCCCAGACAACCCGTCTAGCCGTCCCCACAGATGCTGTGGACACGGTACTGATGGGGCTGGATGGGGGCCACAGCTTCTCAGGGTCGTCGAGTTGCTAACGCAACTCGTCGCCCCCACCACCTGCTCGGCCGCTATACCCTAGCTGCCGACAGCGAGGACAACAAAAAGAAGCCACCGCGAGGACAACATCGACCGCGAAGAACAACACCATCATCTGAGAGAGGAGTAAATGTCGAAAGACAATACACTCCAACATACTCTGCCATAAGATATGGCAGTGACTGGCTACTCTGGCATCTCTGCATCTCGTGGCTGCATCCCGTAGCTCAGCAGCTGGATGGCATTTAGTAGCTCCATGGCAGTATCTTGAGTGGTCACCAGTTGCCGAAATGTCGTTAAACGAATTAAATAAATGAATTAATCGGCAGAAAACCCAAGAGTTATTTATTTCAACAATATGCTGGGAAAAACTAAAATGTCATAAAAGATATATAAATATTAAAGATAATAAGTGCTGGGTCTGGTAGGAGCAATTTATTGGGGATTGAAGCTTGGAGGATGGTTTCAAGGATATTCTGATAGGTTAGTCCCCATGTACGTAGTTCAGAGGAGGTTGTGTTGTCAGGGAAAACTCTGATCGTCCTAACTGAGAAGCTGGTGTTAAAATTATTCAGTTTGTGGGGACTGGCATGTTTTGCAACTGCATGGGCCTCAATGTTAGTATATACTGTCTGCCTGTGGCCATTCATTCTGATAGCAAGTGGATTAGTAGTGAGGCCTATATATATGCTGGAGCAATGGAGGCATGTAAGATGATATATGAGCTGTGTAGTCATGCAAGTAGCATGACCAATGATGGGGAATGTTTCACCTGTGGTGGGATTGGAGTAAGTGGTGTTGGCTGGATGCATGCTGCACGTTTTACAGTGGGGTCTGTTGTGTGGGAATGATCCCTGTCATAGTTTGGGGGAATTACTGGGTGAGTACTTGTGAACCAAGATATTTTTTAGATTTTGTGGTCTGCTAAAACATGTGCGTGGGGCAGTGGGTAGGTTTTTATGAAGAATGGTGCACATCCCGGGGAAGGAACGTAGGAAGTCATGCCCACGGCGAAGGATTAGGTTGAGACCAGTGATGAACTGGGTAATGAAAGCAGGGCTGTGGTTAGTTTCAGTGGGTACAATATTAGAGTGGCTGTGTACAGGAAGGGCTATGGCATGAGAGATTTGTTTGTGTACTAAGTCAGGGGGGTAGCTGCGGGAGATGAGAGCTCCAGACAGGTTTTCTGTGTATTAGGAAAGAGATTCTTCATCAGAGCAGATGTGCCTTCCACGGACAGCCAGACTGTAAGGAAGGGAACGTTTGATGTGCGAGGGATGACAACTGTTAAAATGAAAATACTGCTGCAGATTTGTAGGTTTGATATGAACAGAGGTATCCAGGCGCCCGTTATGCAAGAAAACGTGAACATCAAGAAAGGTGACATGGCTGTGGGAGTATGTCCAGGTAAAGTTGATGGGGTGGTTGTTTAGGAAGTCGAGGAAGTGTATTAGGTGATTCTCTTTGTGTGTCCAAATATGTATCTGAACCACACTAGAGGTTTAATGGAAAGATTGTTGAGGAATCGTTGTTCCAGATGGCCCAGGAAAAGGTTTTCATAGGATGGTTCCATATGGGTGCCCATGGCAGTTGCGCATATCATATGATAAATTTGGGAATTGAAGGAAAAGTAGTTATTAGACAGGATAAGGTTAGTCTAGGAAATGAGGAAGGATGTCTTGGGGAGGCTGTCGGGAGGTCGCATTTCCAGGAAGTGTTCCATGTCACTTAGGCCCTGACCGTGAGGGATGTAGGTTTAAATGGAAGAGACATCAATGGAGACAAGGAAGGAGTCAGGTGGTAGAGAAATGGGGACTGGAAAGTCGTTCGAGGAAGTGTGGGGTATCTTTTATGAAAGAAGTGAGGTCCTGTACAAAAGGCTGGAGCTGTTGATCCACAAAAGCTGAAATCCGTTCAGTAGGAGACCCATATGCCACAACTATTGTTTGCCTGGGATTTCTGGCTTTTTGGATCTTGGGAAGAAGGTACAATGTGGAGGTAAGGAGGGACAAAGAGTTGGGAGAAAGTCCTTGTAAGGTTTCCTGGAGGTTGATTTCCAATACCTTTTGTCTTGCTCACATTTTCAATCGCCCCCAACCAACCCCTCTACCACCCACTCCAAAAGCCTCACCCCACTTCCTGCTAAACCACAGCAGTCGGTGGTTAACCTTTCATCTTCTCCTTTATCAGAATCTCAACTCTGTATCCTCTGTAAAGGATTGTTGTTTTCTCCAACCCCGAGGTTTGATCATGTTGATTTGGCCCGGGACTCTTTAGCATTCTGCTGCACTCTCCAGTGGCGTTACCACTTTGCCACCCAGGATGGAAGTGATTTTCAGCATGATGACACTGAGCCCTGCCTAGAGTGTTTCAAGCCTTCATCCAAACTAGATCCACCTCCCCTTCCTCAACGCACGTTTTAGCAGACCACCAAATCTAAAAAATATCTTGGTACACAAGTACTCACCCAGTAATTCCCCCAAACTACCACAGGGATCATTCCCATGCAACAGGACCCTACTGTAAAATGTGCAGGATGCATCCAGCCGCCACCACCACTTACTCCAATCCCACCACAGGTGAAACATACCCCATCATTGGTCTTGCTACTTGCGTGACTACACACCTCATATATCAATTTACATGCCTCCACTGCTCCAGCTTATATATAGGCCTCACTACTAATCCACTTGCTATCAGAACGAATGGCCACAGGCAGACAGTATATATTAACAATGAGGCCCATCCAGTTGCAAAACATGCCAGTTTCCACAAACTGAATAATTTTAAAACCTGCTTCTCAGTTAGGGCGATCAGAGTTTTCCCTGACAACACAACCTCCTCTGAACTATGTAGATGGGGACTAGCCTATCAGAATATCCTTGAATCCAGACATCTTCCAGGCCTCAATCTCCAATAAATTGCTCCTACCAGACCCAGAACTTAATATTTATATATCTTATATTTCTGATATTTTATTTTTACATATAGTTTTTCAAAATTTGGTGTATATATGTGCCCCCAGTTGTTATATTGGTCTACCTCTTTCAATTATATTACAACGTCAACAATGTCGATTATTGATCCAATATTTGAGCTTCCCTCCCCCCCCCCTCCTCCCTATACTACGATCTCAGGGTGGCCACAAACCGGGAAAACCGGGAATATCGGGAATTATCAGGGAATTTCATGTAACCGGGAAATTTCATGGAAATATCAGGGAATTCAGGTAATTTCGAAAATAATCAGGGAATTCAATTGCGACTACTAGGAAATTAGATATTTTTTAAGGTCGTCTTGAATTTATTTTAATAATGAAATTTCTCATTAGATACTTAAACTTATATACATTTAACATAAAATAGCCAACGATAGTGTAAACAGCGCGCTAAAACACGCCACGACTACCTTCGACAAGCGCCAAAAAGCCGCCACCGATGTTGCGTCACTCGCGAGCAACCACGCGAGAAGACCGGCGTGCGTACCACGTGCTCCTGCATTGTTATCTCGACTCGCACAAGCTCTAGCGAAAGTGTAAAAGTGGCATTAGAATCCTCGAACTATATGCTATGTAGCTATAGATAGCCCTTTGGTCAGTTGAGTTTGCTAGCTAAGCGACAATCGCTTCATTTGTCATAAAATTTCGTCTGCTGTTTACAAACACGCAAACGCATATCATGTGATCATATCTAATTTAAAAGTGGAAGTATTTTCTAAATATCGTTATTTCAGTTTATTATCAAATGGTAAGTTTTTCTTAATTTTTATGATTAAGTGGAAGAAAGATTGTTATTTTTTTAAGTTATTAATTCATTTTAATCGTGAAATTTCTCATTAAACATTTCAGCTTATTTATTTTTCACCTGAAATAGCCGATTAAAGGGTATAAATAATTTATTTTACTGATCATTAACTCTTGGTATTTTCTTCTCGCAATGTTAATTACCGTTATCTGTGTTCGATCGTCAAAGTTTTTTCGAATGTTAATTCGATGCGACAGTTTAAACAGCGTATTAGCGCTCGCAACTAGTGTCTTTGACTCGCACCAAACACCCGCCGGCCGCCACAGAAGCGAGCGGCACTCGCGGGCAACTACGCGGAAGACCAATGCGAGCGTACCGTGTGTTCAAGCAGTCCTATCTCGATTCGAATAAACTCGCGCGAATGTGTAAATGAGGCATAAGAATAACCGAGACACATCTCGTGCCGTCACATATAATTTTAAAGTGGAAGTGTTTTCTAAATATCGTTGGTTTTAGTTCATTATCAAATGGAAGTTTTTCTTAATTTTTATGATTATATCAAACTTTTCTACTGCTATTTTTTAAATTAATAATTATTTTTGAACATTCATTAGGTGGATGTCGATTGCATTTTGGAAGTTATTACTATTGTTTACTATTTATGTATTTAATTTCATTATACCAGTAAAAATATTAATTTTTAAAATTTTCCGACTAATGAATTCAGCATGATAACACACTTTCAAAATGATTGGTTGATTAATCCATATTTTAATATTTAGTTAAAAGAAGTTAAAAGTGAATCTAAAAGTGCAAATTTAGACTTTGCAATGCTACATTTTCTTTAATTAATATGGATAGAACAGCTATCAAAAGTCATGCTAAATGACACATACTAACAAACTTAAGAATTGCAAAAGTCTATCCTTTTCAAAGTTTTTTTTTTTTTTTAAGTCAGTCGCAACAAACTGGTAATGAGATAACTAAACGTGGTTTGTCTGAAAAATTTACTGTTTCTAATCCTGTTACGGGTCAGGAAAAAGAACAAATTCCGGCTTCACAAAATACACTCTGCTCCTTTCTTCTCAAAGAAGTAAGCTGTGCAGTAATACTTTGATGTATTCAGATACTGATAACTCACAAGTCAATGTGCACAGCGGGAAGTGACGTAGAGTATTTAAAAAAAATGTTCAACGATAGTCAAATAGCCAGAGGAATGGAATTGCAGCAAACTAAAATTACCTACTCATTTCTTCATGGGTTTGCTCCTTATTATAAAAGTATACTGATGGAATCTATAACTTTTTGTAATCATTTTGCTATAGGGTTTGATGAGTCACTCAACAAAGTTTGTCAAGAAACTCAAATGGATTTGGAGTACTATAAAGAATGAAGTTTGTACACGATACTTAACATCTGCTTTTCTTTGTCACACAAGAGCTTCAGATCTTCTGTCCTTCAAGCAAATGCTTCAACTCCTTATAAGCCTTAAAAGTTTAAAAATCTCAATAGATGGACCAAATGTTAATCACAAATTTTTCGGAGAATTGAAAGCTGAGCTACAGAAAATTAGATAAATAAATGATACTTTAGTACTTGACATGGACAGTTGTGGTCTTCTTAACATGCATGGAGGATTTAAATGTGGAATAGAGGTTTCAAAGTTCTGCACTTGTTGAAGAGAGTGATGAGGGGATGTACGAGAGAAGTCAAGGAATTGGGTTACAAAACTTTCGTCAGACCATTGCTCGAATATGGTAGTGTAGGGTGCAAAAAAGGGCTGCTAGATTTGTTTCTGGAAGTTATCGCAGAATGCAATCAGTGACAGATATGATAAAGGAGCTGAAATGGGATTCATTGCAAGACAGGAGGAGAATGATGAGGGTCATGGGAGTGTACAGGGGATATACTGGCGATGAGGGATGGTAAGATATTGCAATAGGTATGAAAATTAGTGCATGGAAGGGAAAAGATGACCATGACCACAAGCTGGCACCCGATTTCAGGCACAAGGGTGTAGGAAGATTCTCTTTTTTAGGTAAGGGTGTCAGGGATTGGAATGAGTTACCAAGAGAAATGATGAATAATTTACCGAAAACTTTGAAAGAATTTAAAGATAAAATTTGTAGAGGGTAAATGTAGGTAGGAGCAGGATAGGGGGAAGATGGGTGTGTAGGGAAATTGCCACCGGAGCCTGTGCTCCATTGCAATTAAATTAAATTAAATGGAATATTGTTCAGTTTATATGGTCAGTTTATTATCTGTTTAAAGACGCACTGACATGCCACGCTCAGTTAAGAGTATTCAGGATCAACTCTTTATCCTAAAAAAATTTATGCAGCCCATTAGATAGAAATTTACAGTTGGCTGCTTGTGCTATCGAAATTATTCCTAATCTTAAAAAAATGGTGGAGGGATTTACAGCATGATAAAAAAGAGCTGACTATCACTAGTTACAAAATTGTAACTGAGGCTCTTTCAGATCCTTCCCTACCAGCAAAACTAGAAGTTTTTCAGTCATTACCAGCTGAATCCCAACCATTCCTACAAGAATATCAAACTGATGCTTCTATAGCACGATTTCTTCACAGCTCTTTAGTGACAGTTCTCCTTAGTATAATGCAAAGATTTATCAAAGCAGATGTACTGAAGTCTGTTGACTCATTATCAAGTATAGACTTAACTGATGAAAACAATTTGATTTTGTACAGTCAAATTGACATGGGATTTGGTACTAAAAGAGAGATTAAAATTTAAAAAAAATATCACCGATCTCATGATTTTACAATTGCAGAAAAATGCCACACCTGCTTTGAAATCTTTTACAGGAAAATTGTTGACACAGTCACTTACTTTATAAACTTACTGAAGGAGTCTCGTGTTTTGATCCTAGTCTTGCACATTTTTTCGAAGTCAGAAGTAGGAGACTAAAAGCCTACTCACTATTTTGAATGAAAATAATTGGATCATTGGTAATAAGGCTGATGAAATTAATCAAGATTTCAACAATTTATGTTCTCAACATGGGCGCCGGCAAGATTGCTTCTAGGGGGGTGCACCAGGGCTGCGTTGGTGCCCCCCCCCTATCGGCCCAAAAATTTCCGAGCGACCTTTTTCCTTTTTTTTTTTTTTTTCTTAGGTCTAGTACTGACCACACGGCGACCCGGGATGCGGGATGTAAGGGGGTGCACCCGGGATCCAGGGGGGTGCACCAGAGCCGTAATTGGTGCTCCCCACCCCCTATCGGCCCAAATTTACGGGCGACCCGGGATGCCAGGGGGGTGCAAGTGCACCCCCTTGCACCCCCCTCCCGGCGCCCATGGTTCTCAATGTTCAGCATTGCAAGTTCTTAAAAAATTATTCACGAACAAGTAAACGCCTAGATCAGTTGTGGGATGAATTAATTCTTGGACACGTTAATACAGTCAATAGTAAAACTTTTAAAGATACTCATGGTTTTATCTTGTGGCAATGCTAATATTGAGAGAGATTTTTCAATAAATTCTGAAGGTTTAGTTTAGAATATGAAACTGTAATTGCTCAGCAATTAATGGATGACTGTCTTAAGTGAAACGAACGGGGATGTTGCAACTCTTGATGTTCCAAAATCTTTAGTTCATTCTTACCATAACTCATGTTCAAATTTATCTCAAGAAATTGAACGCTGAAAAAAGAAAGATAAAATAACTGAATCAGAAGATATGAAAAGAAAACATTGTAGCTAATAAAAAAAAGCATTTGGCATCAAATAAAAAGTTAAACTTCTAGCTGAGATTCAAGTTATTGATGAGCAATTTAAAAATCTTAAATGATTTTTATATAGCAAATACTAACAGTTTAATTTGTGCTAATTTATCATTATCTTGTTTCTGTTTTGCTCATTTTAAATTATTTTTCATAAGATTTTTTAATTAGTTATAAAATACCATCTATAGCAATGTATTAAAAATAATTAAATAAATTATGATATTCAAATAAACATAATTAGAAATGTCTTTTTAATTTTTGTGAGTTTTGTAACAGTTTTTCCAATTAAAATGTAATCAAATATTAAAATATTATAATTATGTGAATAAAATTTCTAATTCAGGGAAAAGTATGACAAACTTTCCTGGAAAACCTGGAAATATCAGGGAATTTTTAAATCATTTCTTTGTGGCCACCCTGGATCTGCACCGGTAACGCCATTCACTAGACGGCGGTCGCTGTGTACACATTTGACTCCGCCTGGTGTCTCACTTTTACTTCAGCAAGAATAAGGTTGTCGCCAAAATATTGTTTTTTTTTTGTGTGTTCGTCATCCCAGCCGCCTTTATCTTTGGTAAGTGTTGGGTCGTATTTCCCTATCCATCCTTAGTTTGTGTATATATATACACACACACAGAGACATGCAATTTTTAGTAAGGCCCTGCTTCAGTAAGGAGGGTAATCAAATACTTACATTATTGCGGAGACTAAAAATGTTGGTGATGTGTTCAGGGGTCTTGAATGGTAGGATCAGTGGCAGAGAGCCTTTTCAGAGAAAACTGAGCAAACAAATTGGGTAAAAAGCTTGGAAGATATTAATGTAATTTTTATTATATCAGAGATAATATTTGTGTGCAAGAAGAGTAAAGCTGAAACATTTTTAACAACCCACCAGTGTGGCTGTCCTTATTGTGGTATCTAGGGAGTTTCCTGCAATCATAGGCGAATGCTAAGATCTCATAAACTATACATTTCACAAAGAAAAAATACATTTATCGTACAGAACACACAAGTTACATGTTTCTCATACAGATTGCAACACAAGATTTTGCTCCAATAGATTAGGTATGCTGGGCCTAACGGTTTTGGGCAGGAACTTCCCAATGATTTACACAGCAGTCCACGTGTTAATAGCTGAATTGGAGGAAAAAAAGTTTTTGCTTTACCAGCAAGACTAGAGAATCACATAATTAAGATTCAGAAGAAAATGACAACTATGTAAGTATGAAACTATCCTGTCTGGGAAACAATGTAATATTTTTCTCCCTGTAGGAGACCAGTTTGCAGAAACATGAAGTATGCATCTTACCCACAGCTGGGCACAAAACAGTTAATCCGTTAATCGTTAATTAACGAAGTTAAAAAAATTGCGAAAATTTAACTTTTAAGTTAACCTAAAAAATCATTAACGGTCTTCTTAACTTCCGTTAAATTGGACTTCTGTTAACTTTAGTCCGTTACATAGGTGGTTGACGTCTTTTCGTTTGTTTGAACTGTGCGCCACACCACCACTCGTATGCAGGGCTGCCAGATTGTATAATTGGATACAAAACTTGTATAATTTGGTTACCTCTTGTATCCTGTTTGTATAACAGATTGCCTTGTATAATTGGATACAAAAATTAGCACTTAAAAGTAAAGTTCATTCCAGCACCTTTTTGAAAGTGTTTGCCCTTTGTTTCATTGAGCTGGCAACCCTTCCTGCATATCTATTTCCTTTTTGTTATTCAAAATTTATCAATGTATACATTGTTTACTTTTCGTGGACTTATTTTGCTCCCAGCACTTTCACTCACGTATGTAATCAATAGATGACCCCTTTGTATAATTGGGTTTCATTCTGTATAATTTCAAAGAGACAGCGGTATAATATAAGTTGGCTGTACTGGCAGCGCTGCTCGTATGTTCGGTGTAGTAGTGGGCGCCGCCTGCTAAAATCTTGTCTCTGTTGGCGGCGGCGCGCCGAGCATTTTCAGCCGGCTGCGGCGTGACTATTGTATATTGTGAATTCTGCAAACGTAAATAAACTAAAAAGCGTCATAACCTATCTTATTGACAAATCAACATCTGTAATGAGGTGTATTTATTATTACAAAATGTATGTCGTTATTATACGTTTAGTAAAAACATCTCATTCAGTTGGTGTTGAAGCAACAGTGACGGATCGGCAGTGTGTGTCGTAAGAGGTTAATCGGACAAACTGTTCGGCCGTCAAATCGGGCATTACTTGGACGAAATTCTGTGCCAGTGGATGACCGGCCGCCTGATCGATAGTTAGTATCACACTGGAGTCTGCAAACAGTGTTGCAGATCAGCAAAAAACTCAACTTTCAGTAACCAGTGCGAAAAAATTCAAAGAAATAATACATAAGCTACGAAAAAGGTGATGTGTGTCTTTTTTTTTTTATTTTTTTTTTTTTTTAAAAAAAAAAGTAGAAGCTAGTTTGGCAGTTTCGGCCGTGTAATGTAAAAGGATGTCGCTGACTAACTTCCGTTCTATTTGTTCACGTAAAAACATGCAGGCTATGATTTAGTGAAACCAGGCCGGATCGTCTAAAGGGGCCTTTAGGTCACAGGTAGGCCGTGGCACAAAGGCAACCGTAAAGGCCGCCACACACGGACGAGCCAACAGGCCAAATGTCCTCGCGCTGATCCAAAACTCGTCGTGTGTGGGGCAGCGCGGACGGACTGGCGTGGCTCGGCAGGCCCTGCTGGATTTTTGGCGAGTCCAAAATCCACCGCGCCGAGCCAGGTAGCCGAGGGTCTGGTAGACTACCCCCACCACGACTGGAGTGGGATAACCCGGGCAAAGAAAAGTGGACACTAATTTGTAGACACTTTTGTCTTGAATATCTCAGCTTTCCAAATTCACATCAAAATGAAACTTGCCTTATTTTACTCGCGGGACCACGGACTGTACATTAAGCGAAACTCGGTCAAAATCTGACAAATATTTATTTTCCTTAATCCTGTTAATAATTTTCAGACAGGCACAAATTTAAAAAATAGAGCTCATTTCTTTCCTGTAGCGCGTTAATACTACCCGAACTCATTTTTTAAAGAATATCTCATATGTGCAGACTTTACCGTTTATAGTTTTATTATATCTATAGATTAAACCCAATAGTAAGTTTAGAACGGCTAATAAATTCATAGAATTTCATCTGTTCGTCATTTTCACCCTAGTCCTTTCATTCTTGTACACAGAGATTTTTTAAAAATCAGTATTAATAGCGAATTAGTGCAACACCAAAAACAATTCTGAAAAATCGAAAATATGAGATTTGGCCGCGGCTTCAAATAAATATTACGAACTTTTTATCTCACGGAGATAGGTTCGATTTGGAAGGGTTTAAGTCACAATGGTGTTGGTCCGTCACATTTTCAATAAAAAAAAAGACACCGAAACCATATGTAGATAAATCAATCTCTCAATCTGTTAGTAAAAAATATGAAGCAATTCAGATTTTCCTTCAGCTTCCAACAGGAGGAACTGGAAATTCAACTGATGAACGAAATACGTGCTTTGTTTATCAGCAAAGTTGTATAAATCAGACTTAAATCATTGTGTTTGTAAACGCATCCTTTGTGCTCACTGTGTATCCTACATGCTAACTTATAGCGCACTTCCCAGTAGGATTCCTACAGACATAATTGATTCTAAAGAAACAATTCAAGATCTTCTTTCTTACAACTCAAGATACATTACACAATCTCACTATATATCAGTTTTGGTTATAAATACACCGGTGTAAGTCATACACTGTAGTATGTTCGTTCGGTTTTTTAATAAAAACTTGTTTGTCATTTTTGTCAGCAGTAAAATGTAACCATTTTAAAGATTTTATTCAATTATAACCTTGTTGTTAAATTTCATTCCAGGTGACATCACTAAAATGAATATATTACAACATCTATGTTCCAAAATTTATTACAGAATGTTTTGTATTATGTTAATTTCTAAAAAAGCAAGGAAAATTGACTTACACCACCGCATTTTGTATTTTATATGTTCTTACTAATTTTCATCGTTTATGACAATTGTTTTTAAGAATTCATTTAAGAAGTATTTAATTTTTTCCCCGTAAAATAAAATTAAAAGCGAAAAGAATAGTTTTAAATGACTGCTGATTTTTTTAAAAACTTTCCATAACCTAGCGAAAAAAAGGCCTTCGGTTTGTACGATCATTTAGCCAGCTCCAGTTTATATTGTACTAAATATTGTATTTGACTTCTTTCATGTAATTTCGGGACACATTTTCGAAGACCAAAAAAAAAAAAAAAAAAAAACACTAAAATAAAACCAAACAAGCCCCAGGGCGGAGTCGAATGGGTGACCCTTAAAATGCCGAGCAATCGTGCTAGCCCCTACACTGCCAGAGCCGGACTGGCGAAATTTGTAGGCACGCACTGGCTTGGCGCGGCTCTGTCGTGTGTGACCCCCTGGTTTGGACCGAGTCTAAATGGAATGGTGCGAAATGACCCTGGCGCCAGATGGACTGCTCGTGTGTGGCGGCCTTAACAGGCATTGGTCGTAGATTTTAGGTTGGCCGCAAATTTCACTGGTCGCAGTTTTCATATATTCAGGTGTCCCAGTCCAACTTGTTTTCTATAATATTGTTGCTTTTCATTCTGCATTCATTTTTTTTTACTATTTTTTTTATAAAGTCACGAGTACCTTAATTGTCTCTCGTAAGACAATTTGCAAGTGTTATGTTGATCACAGTCTCAACAAAGATAAAAACAGACAGGAATACCACTTCGTTGTTGTGGCGATAGCGTAACCACAATTTGTTAATTTTTTAAATAAATCCACACTTGCATCATGGTGCATAACACCTTGAGATAGAGAGCAGTTATACCTACCGTACTATAATACTAATACATCAGTACAACTTTTGACTAGTTAACTTTTAACGGATAACTTTAACTTGCGTTAAATTTATAACGTTAAATTTAACGATTATCGAAGTTAACTTTTTAAGTAGCGGAATAATGATTAACGAAGTTAACGTTTGGATTAACTGTGCCCACCTGTGATCTTACCTCACTAGTAGCAATACTTTTCGGAGTGCTGCTTTGTGCACCTTCAGATTGTAATGCATAAACTATCCTTAATTGTGCCCTGCACTGTTTCTGATTAAGATAGAGAACATTTATACCCAGATTTTGAACACACTACTTAAATAGTCTCAGTCCCCCTTCTGATGAATTCAGTGCCTCAGAATTAAAGTGATGGAAGGTGGGATACCATTAGGCTTCTGATAACTTCAAGTGGAGGTTATTAGCAGACATTTTCTCCTACATTTTTATCCACACACCTTTTTCTCCAAGCAATATTTGCTATTTTTTCTATTATATATACTTTTTCTTGGTGCTTTTGTCACATAACTTAACTGTCTCTTAGCTCCTCTGACTAAATTTTGTGTTTCTTATAGTTAATCAATTTGTTAATTTCATGTAATTTAATCGCGATGGAGTGCCTACTGCAGTGGTAAATTCCCTAGACATGTATTTTCCCCCTTTTCTTTTCCCACCTACCAATTTCAACTTTAAATTCTTTTAGAATTATTTCAATCCCTGACCCCTTTCAAACAAAAGAAAATCCTCCCGCACCCTTATATCTGAAATCGACTGCCAATTTGTGGTCATGGTCATCTTTTTCCTTCAATGCATCTCTCCTAATTCTTCCACTAATTTCTTTTCACTCGTATCACCAGTATGCAATAGCATAGCTAAGTTAACAAGGGCCCCGGTGCAGAAAAAACAAAAATATACCTCGTATACACAATGAGGAGGAAAATACTTAAGGCAATAAAACTAAGGAAGGATAGGGAATATACGTAGAAGGGAACTAGCCTATCAAAATGTCCTGGACACCAGACATCCTCCTGGCATCAGTCTCCAATAAATTCACTCCACCAGACCCAGCACTTATTATCTCTACTATTTACATTTCTTATGTTTCTGATATTTTACTTATAGTTTTTCAAAATTCGATTTTTATAAATGTATCCTCACTCAGTTATTATATTGGTCTACAACTTTCAATGATAATATACCGTCAACAGTATCGATTATTGTTCCAATAGTTAAGCTCCCCCCCCCCCTTTTGTACTACCATCTGCTCCGGCGATGCCATTCACCAGATGGCGGTCTCTGTGTACACATTTGACTCCACCTGGTGTCTCACTTCTGCACGAATAAAGCTGTATGCCAAAATATTGCACTTCCCTTGTGTGTGTGTGTATTTTTTTGTGTTTATCGTCCCAGCCGCCTTCACATGTGGTAAGTGTTGGGTTATATTTCCCTATCCTTCCTTAGTCTTATTTATATACGGACCCTTAGCTCTACTAAGTCTCACTCCCATGACTCTCTCAACCCTCCTCCTGTCTTCCAATGAATTCAATTCCAGCTCCTTTATCAATCACTTGGTGATTGTGTTCTACATTAATTTCCAGAAACAAATCTAGCAGCCCTTCTTTGCACAACCTCCAACTGCTCTACTGGATACCCAAAATGAAAGTCCCATACTGCACTACCATATTCAAGCAATGGTCTGATCAACCTTATTTAACCCAATTCCCTTAATTCTCTAGCACATCCCCTCATCACTCTCTTCAACAAGTGAAGAATTTTGAAACCTTTTCCTGCTACCTGACCAATCTGTCCAGCCCAGTTTAGTTTGTTAGCTAATGTTATGCCAAGGTATATTTAGAGTCCTCAATAAGCAATTCTTTCTCCACCTGATAACCATAGTCAATCTTTAGTTTTTTTTTTATCTGTGTACCTTGCACCTGTGCAGTCTTCTGCTGTTTTATAGCATTATGTCATCTCCAAACAAATGAACTTTTGATAGTAATCCACTAAGACAATCATTTATTAGAATGATGTGAAGCAATGATCTAGAGATGGGTAAGTCCAGGTGGACATGATTCTGTGGACTCGTAGCACTTTCACTATTGATGGATGTATATCAGAAGTGCAAGTTGGACCCGTATCTGGCTGGTAATGAATGCATGCCATAGGTCTCATGCGGCCAGATCTGGAACAGCGGCCGGAGCTGGAACTGGTTGCCAGACCTGGAGCTGTCCACACTTCTTGCACACAATGTTTTGAATAGTTTAACCCTTTCGCGGCTACGAGTGCCGAGCGTCCTGCCTCCCCGGTGGCTGGGGCGAGCGGACCCACCGTGTGCCTGGCCGGCGGGCGGCTGAGTGGTCCGACAACCGCTGCAGGCTACGGCCGCTCTGGGCTAATCGCGCGTTCGTACCGCGCTTACAACTACTCTTCAGTAATACTCATTATAAAATCATTGTCACACTATACTATCTCAGCGAATGAAGTTTCTAATGACCCAGAAAGAGTGTTTTAAAGTTAACCCCTGTTTCCTGCTGTAAGTTTATTCTGGACAGAGACAGAGAAAAAGGTAATTTAGGAATACGATGAGAACCTTTTTTATTTGTATTTGAAAATTCTTTACCTGACATTTTGCACTACTAATAAATAATATAAGCTATTAAACGTTCATTAACATCAGACACACACATTTCAATATACATAGTTTTAAAGTGAGCAGTTCCTAGCAAAGGCTCCCTAAAACTTGGACACTTCTTGGTATAGTCGTCTATAAGATACAATTATTGATCTTTAAAACCAAATTGCCTCATATAGCCTGACGCAGAATTAAACACGTGATATATGAGTATAACTCATTTTGTGATAAGCCTATAGGTCAGTTTGCAGTTAAGGCCTAAACTAGATTCTGCATAATAAAAAGCTCGACAGTAAGCGTCTTCCTGCTTCATGCTCGCTATTTTCCTTCTGAGCTCGTCACGTTCAGTACCATTTGACTTAATGGTTTCCCATCCTCATTTTTGACGCAGGCTTTGGACTGCCGCTGGCTGAGGTAAAAAAATTTTTTTTTACTTTTTATAATTTTTTACTTTCCTTTAGTTGAAACGTACACAGTTACTAAAACATCCTAATATTTCTTTAGTGTGTGATATTTTTCAAAACATGGCACCATGCAGAGAGCCACATCACACTTTTTGCATCTTATGCATGTCATTTTTCGTTGTGAATGAGCAGTACATACTACACAGCGTTTCTGCGGAATCTCCATTTTCTCCGTTGCTACGTGGTACCCTGGATAATGTCCTTCTTTATTATGCAGTTGGAAAGGGCTTTCTTCTTTGGTTGTCCCTGGGGTCGCACTTTTACACATTTGACTATGAAATTTGTCTAGCAACTGGCGAATTAGTTCCAAGTGGTATTTCGCTAGTGGTATCTTCTGTTGCTTTTGTATTTCAAAAATAGTTTTTGCATTAAGCACACACAAGTCAGTCAAATGAAAGAATACTTTCTTGTACCATTTCACTGTCTTTCGGATGCACTGTACAGAAGATAACAGCATGTCTGTCTTATCAACTGCATCCATTGACTTATTATAGCTGACAACACAGGTAGGTTTCAATTTGTTTTGACTCGTTGTATGTTCTACTTTCTCTGTCTCCACAAACTCTGGTCCATTTACGGTGGAAAGCATCCAGACTTCTTTCTTGTCCATCCATTTTAGTGCCATTAATGTTCCACAAGACTTGAACTGTATTTCCCCCTTTTTGAGCCTTTCTGGCAACGGTGGTAGATGTTTTCTATTTTTGCGTACTGTTCCGACGGCGTTTGTACATTTATCATGGAGCCACAGGAATAATTCGGGGCTTGAATACCAATTGTCTAAATAAATGGTATGACCTTTATTGAGGTATGGCAATAATAAACTAACAACATCGCCTGATTTTCCCCAATCAGCATTTCCAGTTTCTATTTCCGTGGCGGCACCAGTATGTACAATATAATCCAGAATATAATTGATTTGTACGTCACAAAGAACGAAAATTTTAATGCCAAAATGGCTACGTTTATTTGGTATGTACTGCTTGAAGCGGAGCTTTCCTTTGAACAGTAGCAGACTTTCGTCGATCACTAGATTCTCAAAGGGTACTACAGCTTCGCGGAATTTATTTTTTGTGTGATATACAATGAGACGTATTTTCACAAGGATATCTTGAGATGTGGTGGAATTGTCACGAAGTGGAACAAACGCAGGATCAACTTGTACCAGTCCCTGGCCATTATGTTAGAAAATATTGGTGTTTTAAGCAAAGAATCTTTCGACCAATATTCATTTACTTCTAACTTCTTACTTCTAGGCATAAGCAGAGAACACGCTAGGAAGCAATAAAATTCTGCTGGCTCTATAGGCTTCCAGTGTGCTAATCTACTGGGTGCAGTCGTCATTTTTTCAGTAATAAATTTATAATAATTATTGATCTGTGTACAGATGGCAGAAACAAATTCCATGGACATTAAGTACAAAAAGAAATCTAAATGACTTGCTGACTCTTCGAAGTCTACTTTCAACCTGCTAAATGTGTTCACAAAACAGTGTCGTTTCATCACAGGATGATTCTCCGACCAGTCATACTTTCTTTTTCCCGACGAAGTTTCACTTACTTCATTTCCTTTTCCGTCTTCAGAGGAAGAATCTTCTGTTCGTGATGTCGAGGATCCAGCATTACATCCAGACGTATCCAACTCTTCGTCGGAAGAAAGCTCTGAAGTATCACTACAATCTTCATCGCTACTATTCATGAGGATATCCATGATTTCCTTGTCCAATATACTGCGTCCCGACATGGCAAAGGCTACAGATGCGAACGCTGTCGTCTCACCAGAAGAAAAAACAGAACTGGCCGAATGTTAAGAGTCGTAAGCAGTAAGGGCCCAGGGGAGGTGAAAAACTAAAGTGTTTTCCTACAGTAAGTCCAGAGTATAACAGGGTTCTCAGAAATTCTCAGTATTCTCAGAAATGCGGTCAACAGCAATTAGCCGTTTACCTTCTTCCGAGCTCGGGCGTATATGTATGCCGTTAGCCGTCAGGACTTCCCGCCTGCCGGGCGTACATGTATGCCGTTAGCCGTCTGGTCTTCCCGTCCGCTGGGCATACATGTACGCCCGTAGCCGTCTGGTCTTTCTAGTGGCAGGGCATACATGTATGCCCGTAGCCGTGAAAGGGTTAATGTCATTTAGTGTGCGATTGGATTACAGTTCGATTTAAAGATAAAAGTATTACTGAAAAATTGTTTCTCAATCATTAACTACTACACTGAAGAGTCAAAGAAACTGATACATCTACCTAATATCGTGTAGGGTCCCCGCGAGCACATAGAAGTGCTGCAACACAACATGGCATTGACTCGACTGATGTCTCAAGTAGTGCTGGAAGGAATTGACACCATGCATCCTGCAGAGGGCTGTCAATAAATCCGTAAGAGTAAAAGGGGTGGAGATCTCTTCTGAACAGCACGTTGGAAGGCATCCCAGATATGCTCAATAATGTTCATGACTGGGGAGTTTGGTGGCCAGTGGAGGTGTTTAAACTCAGAAAAGTGTTCCTGGAGCCACTCTGTAGCAATTCTGGATGTGTGGGGTGTCGCATTGTCCTGCTGGAATGCACAATGGACATGAATGGATGCAGGTTATCAGCCAGGATGCGTACATATGTGTCACCTGTCAGAGTCATATCTAGACATATCAGGAGTCCCATGTCACTCCAACTGCACACGCCCCACTCCATTACAGAGCTTCCACCAGCTTGAACAGTCCCCTGCTGACATGCAGGATCCATGAATTCACGAGGTTGTCTCGATACCCATACACGTCCATCCGCTCAATACAATTGGAATGAGACTCGTCAGACTAGGCAACATATTTCTAGTCATCAACAATCCAATGTCGATGTTGATGGCCCCAGGCAAAGGTGTAAAGCTTTGTGTCATGCACTCAGGTAGAGTACACAAGTGGGCCTTTGGCTCCAAAAGCTCATATCGATGATATTTCGTTGAATGGTTTACACGCTGACAATCGTTAATGGACCACCATTGAAATCCGCAGCAATTTGCGGAAGGGTTGCATTTCTTTCATGTTGTACAAATCTCTTCAGTCGTTGTTGGTCCTGTTCTTGCAGGATCTTTTGCGGCCACAGTGATGTCTGAGATTTGATGTTTTACTGGATTCCCAATATTCATGGTGCACTCGTAAAATGGTCATACGGGAAAATCCCCACCTCATCGCTACCTCGGAGATGCTGTGTCCCATCTCTTGTGCACCGACTATAACACCACATTCAAATTCACTTAAATCGTGATAACCTGCCATTGTAGCAGCAGTAACTGATCTAACACCTGCGCCAGACTCCTGATATAGGCGTTGCCGACCGCAGCTCTGTACTTTGAGTGTTTACATATCTCTGTGTTTGCATATGCATGCTTATACCAGTTTTTTGGCTCTTTATTGTAATAGATAATTACAATAACTGTTAAGTGTCTATTAGTACTTAAAACCTGGCAGTACTTTGTTATTGGTCTGGTTCTATTTTATGGCATGCTTTTAAATGTGCTAAATAAGAATTGAGTTAGAATGTTAATAGGAATTTTAATGTGTTGTATATTTATTAAACTTTTAAGATTCAGTTTGATTATTATTCCCCTCTAAATTTTCTCAATTCTGATGAAGGGTAGCCTTACATGAGAAAGCAGATGATACATTTAACACCTTTTTAATGCAGAAACATGTAAATAATGAAAATCTTTCCTAGAAAAATGATAAATGATTACATAGCATTATTTTGAATGCTTCTGCTGCCCACTTTTAGACTTTTATAATCTCTAATAAGGGGGGGGGGGGGGGGGGAATAAAATCCACACACACAGCCAGCCATCTCTAGTACAACTAACAATGGCTCAAACAATCTGTTACTGTTATGAACAAATAAAACTTACTTGAAAATACTTTCAACTAAATGGAAATATTCTTAAATTAAATTACAAAGAATTTAAAAGTTTTTAACATTGTACAGAATACATTAAACATTTTCAAAGCACTGAAAACATATTCAAATACTGCAGCTGGCCCAATATAACATGTTAATGTCATCTAATTAAAATGCCTGGTATCACACTCAATACAGCACATACAACTTTGTGTACACTCATTGTAAACAGTTTCAAATAATATACAGAACAAAACACCATACATTTAATAAACAGATTCACATAATTTCTCACTGACAATCTGCAATAATTAAGTTATACATGCAGCTTTTTATTTGTTCACCTATATATACTACTAGCTGGCACCCACAAATTTGTTCGTGTTTGTAAAGAATTTTGATTGCCAGCTACCAACATGTAACCACCATAGTGCTCGATGGAGACTCGAGGCTGATACTACACACAAACATCAGTGAACTGCACAGGTTATTTATGGCTGCAAAGTAAAATATAGGGACAAACATCTTTGATCGAAACACCCTTCATATTTCAACTATCAATTCTCCCACACCCCATAACTACCAACATGATACCACCATGATCCACGTTGGGAGACTTGAGGTAAATGCCACCCACAATCACTTGTGGACTGTGCTAGGTAGTTTTAGCTGTGGAGTAAAATATAGGGACGCATGTCTATTTTTATATCAGGTCCACCACTATATCCACCCCACCCCCCCACCCCTCACGTATGAACATGCAATCACCATAGTGCCCGGTGAAAGACTTCAGGCTACTACCACACACAAACACCCGCAGTCTGCACTTGGTAGTTCTGGCTGGAAGTTGAT
This sequence comes from Vandiemenella viatica, assembly GCA_031002005.1. Lineage (NCBI taxonomy): Eukaryota > Metazoa > Arthropoda > Insecta > Orthoptera > Morabidae > Vandiemenella > Vandiemenella viatica. The sequence goes on from CM061919.1 coordinate 196,127,423, forward strand.
ATAGAGGAACACACAAGTCTTTGGTAGAAAAAGATAAATGCCCTCCCTATGTTGACCACTATCAACCACCATATCTCTCAAATCCCCATAGCTACTGACATCTAACCACCATACCGCACAATGGGAGACTCAATGCTGCTAACACACACAAACACCAGTGATCTGCACTATTAAGTTGTGGCATCAAAGTGAAACATATGGACACATATGTCTTTGACCAAAATGGATAAATATCATTGAGCGATTAATTTAAACCACCATATCTCCCACACCCCAACAGTAACCAAAATTCGGCCAACGTTTAGCACTATCGGTGAATGTATGCCACTACCACGCACAAACACCAGTGATTTGCGCTGAATACTTCTGACTAAGAAGTGATAAATAGGGACACACACGTCTTTGGTCGAAATGTGAAAGTGCCCAAGGTCGACCACCATATTCTCCCACAGCCCCATAGCTACCAACATCTAACCTCCATAGTGCATGATGGGAGACTTGATGCTACTACCACACACAAACACCAGTGATCAATAGGGTGTAGTTGTGGCTGAAAAATAAAATCTACGGACACACATGTCTTTGGTTGAAATACTAAAATGTCCTTGATCGAAAACTTTCAACCACCATATCTCCCACCCCCACAACTACCGAAATTTGGCCAACATTGTGCACGATCGGTGAATGTATGCTACTACCCACACAGAAATACCAGTGATCTTCGCTGGATACTTTTGGCTAAAAAGTGGTGCATATGTACACACATGTCTTTGGTCAAAATGAGAAAGTGCCCCAGGGCGACCACTTTCAATCACCATATCTCCAACTCCCCCATAGCTATCGACATGCAACCATCATAGTGCACAATGTGAGATTCGATGTTGATACCACACACAATCACTTTATGTGATGAGAACAATGACCAACAAAAGGATTTAACATACCTGTAAGGTACATGTCCAATTTGTATGTAGGTGGCCCTATGGTGCTCACAATAGGACGCAGTAGTACATTTTCTTTGAGAATTTTTGGCAGGCAGTAAAGTCTGAGTGGTCTTGCGGCACAACGTCAATGGCTCATGATTACATCAGGGGTAAGTCCAGCTTTCTTTAACAAAGCAGAAGTCTTCCTCTCTATCTTGGTAGTCTGATCTTTCAAAAGCTTCTAGGAGGAATCATCAAGTAGATTTCTAGACGTTCCGCTCTAGTGATGCTAGGCTTAGAGGACTTATCTTTCCCCATAAACCTATAGGTTTCTCTACATGCTTCTTCAGGAACCTTACGAGTGACTTGTCCTACTGCGCAAATGATGTCTATTGTAAGAACTGCTTTTGGTGCAGGGGCAAAATTCAGACCCTTGTTGAAATATCTCCTCCTCTTAGACGTAACTGCTATGTGAATTGAGATTTTTTCCGAGTGTATAAATGCAACATAGTCTTCACGGGATTGCAGCCAGATATTTTCATGAAACGATGACAACATTTCAACCTGCTGATGACAACAGAGGATACTGTTGAAACATTGTCATCGTTTCATGAAAATATCCGGCTACAAACCCGTGAAGACTATGTTGCATTTATACACCAGGAAATTCTCGATTCACATATTTCTTCACCCTTTTTTACTATATCCTTGAACTCTTTCCATTCAATCACAATGTACTTGTACCTACCTTCAATTTGTTGAAATTTTCCCTTAAATATCTCTTCAATATTGAAATTTATGCCTTTTTATAATTGTACCCATTTCCCTCATTCAATTTTGGCCACTGGTTTACTGAATCCTCTAATATCCATCAGAACTTCATGATCACTTGAAACTCTTGGCCTTTCCAACCCACATACTTCCTGTGTTGCTGGCTGCTCCTTACAGAATAACATAGTCTAAAATTAGTAAAGCAATGCCTATCGCCGTTCCACACACTGTACATAATACATAGTATTGACATAGCACATTTACACCACTATTAGTCCTTTCTTTTGAACTGAAGTTTTAGATGGTTGTGACAATGAAAGTGCCACTAAGCAATTAAAATAAGCAAGGCTAGGGAAAATAACCAATCATTTAACAAATACGAAGGCAGTAGGGCCAAACACGAAAATACACTTTATTTCAGTTTAAAACTTTAGTCATGTATGTAGGCCTGTTCCATTTGGCAAGGAGGAGTGTGCACAACCTACAACAGGGTCGGGAAAATATAGGTGGTGGGAATAAATTCCTGTGAAGTGTACTACCAATAACATTTGGTAGTGAAACGCCTAAACAGATATCCACGAGTTTAAAAATATAACATTTATAATAATTTTTTTGATGTAACTTGCACCTGATTCTGATCAATAATTTAAATTAAAAACATTTATGTTACTAAGCCTTATAGTATACTGTATTTATCTTGATTAGTACAATCATTCGCTAAAGATCGAAGGTTGTATTATGAAGAACTAAAATTGTGTGAGAGTTAATGACACCTGATCCAATGTCATGGATGTAGTTATAATTTGTTTTACAATTGATGTAGGAAACATCTCATAACCAATTTTTTTTTCCTTGCCGGATCTATAGTAGTTTTAATAGTGGCATACACTTTAAATCAGCGTCACTTAAAATTCTTGTGACAAACACGTTTGTTTCTTCAGAAATTGAAGTTAGAAATGAGTTTTACTTCATGTGATGATTATCTTCTTGAGATAAGATTGACTCCATCTGTAAGCCATGTTTGATAGTTGCAATAGGCAGTCTATATAATTTCTAGGAAGAAATCACTAAACATAGGCATTATTCTGAACATAGTTTTGGTAATTGATCTTTAACAAGAGATATGGCTTAAGTTACACTGTTCACTGGAAAATGTTTCTTCAAGGCTGACAGGTGGGAGGCAAATCTTTGGCCTGGCATTTGGGACTACAAGGGTTTGATCCCTCGTCAGGCCATCCAGATTTTAGTTCTCCAAAATCATTCCAGATTGTAACTGAATGATTGAAGTGGGTCATCCTGTACAATTTTTATTATTAATATAAAATGCCATCAGTGGTAAGGAGAATTTTGCTAGGGTCAGATTTTTGTGGCTATGTCGGACGAGCGAGGGAACGGAAGTTCAACATACAGAACACTCGACAGTCTGATGCCAGAGTCTGAGTCACAAACAATAGACAGCCACTTTGTCATAAACGGAGCTGAAATCCCTGTGGGTTCAGGACTATCCGAGGGAAAATGGTTGACCGGACATTGACATTTAGCTACCTCCAGGATTTTCAGAGCCCCACCTCGATCTTTCACAAAACACCAGAAAAAAAGTTTGGCCATTGTAATCATTTTTTGAGCAGAGGGGACCTGACAGAATCAATCGCCTGTGCCAAAACCCCTGGGTATTTTCTAAATTCTGTGAATTTATCCCTATGTTGTTGCGAAGGATGGGATTCGGGGTTCTGTGCCAGGCTACCAGAGACAGAGCACAAAACACCTCGTGCCAGATCTTCAACATGAGTGGGCACTCATTTCATACCAGCCTTCCAGGAAAGGGAGGCTCGGTTGATGGGAATTAGGAGATGTATTTGGGTCACAGTTGACTTAAGTACTATGGTGTGCGGATACTACACCACTATCTACAACGCTGAAGCAGTATACACAATTTACGGTAATTTTACTACAAACTCAACAATGTGTACAACAAAATAATTGAGACTAGCCCTGTAACAGTCCTGTCAAAAGAAATTTTGAACAATTAAAGAGTTTCACCTCTGATAAACTGAGCCAATGTTTGTTAAAAAGCCTTGAGCTATATAAACAATTTTCATATTTGAAAGATGGATGAATTCTGTGAAATTTCAAGCACCACATTTGGTGGGTAAGGTAAAAATACCCTGGCACCCGACAAATTCATACTAAGGTAATTTATTTTAGTATTGCCTCCGATCATTGGAATGGTGAAGATCATTCCCCATTGTTTTAAAGTGGATTTCAGTAAAATCAAATGTGGTATTTTTGTCAATTATTGTAAACTTTCATAATGTTGAAGATGTTTCATTCATATTTATTATTTTCTTAGTAGTTTGTGTTTATTGGCAAATGTAAGACAAGGCAGTGCTTTGTATTTGATTTGATACTCCTTGTATTCATACTAAGATTAAATACACTTCTGTCTGTAAGCTGTAAAGGAGTACCCAATAAAAAGCAACTTAGGGTAGTTTTACATTGATAAACAGGAAAATATCATTTCGCCCTATTTCCTAGAAACTTTTATCATAATTTCAGCCTTGAGAATAATTTCAAACATATCAAAAAAAGCAAAGGTAAAATTCCCGAATCAGCAAAGGTAGTAAGGGGAGTTTACCCAAGTAATAACATCCCCACCTTAATATTTATTTATTTAATTAAATTGCAATGGAGCACACGCTCTCGTGGCAATTTCCCTATACACCCATCTTCCCCCTTTCCTGCACCCACCTACATTTGCCCTCTACAAATGTTAACTTTAAATTCTTTGAACATTTTTGGTAACTTATTCCAATCCATGACACCCTAACCTAAAAAAGAGAATCTTCCAATGCCCTTGTACCTGAAAGGTCATGGTCATCTTTTCCCTTCCATGCATTACTTTTCATACCTACACCAATATCTTTCCATTGTAATAGGCAAAATTGTAATTATAACATTCAAAGTGGAATAGAATTAAAGTTAAGCAATAAGCTGTGAGGCGGTCGGTGTGGCGGACATTGGCCGAGGAAAGTAGGTTTTACTAGCGTCAGAGGTTGAGTAAACAATCGGCCGCAATCCTGCAAGCGGTCGCGAGCGAAGGCTCGAGAAGTTAACGCAAGCAGCTGACCCACTAACGGCAGCAATACGTGACCAGCCATTGAAGCTTCCAGAACACGATGGAAGGGCATCGCCTAGCCAAAACGTTAGGAAAGCGGTCACGCTGGGGGGCACGATATAATGACATGCCCCGGGGTCGTATGGGGTCAGTCACCGCTAGAACATATGACGACAGTTACTATGTCGATTTAAGTATCTGCCGCCGCGCGCCACGCCCGCCTGACCGACTATTGCTGCCGCACAATGATAATAAGCGTATCTGCCCAGTTGGCCTATTAGCAAGCTATGGAGTTCTATTGCAGGGGAGCCACTTAAGATGTATTAGTTGAAGTTGGATGTCAATAAACCAAAAGAGGTGTACCAATTGGCTCGTTCTGTAGAAGTTCACTTCATTACCATTTGCTCCTCAAGCTGTTTAGTAGCATCCGCTAACATCCAAGACGGGTGGAACGCCGGAGCTGTGTCATCAAGTAATCTGCCTGACAAGTAAGTTCCATCGACCGACACGGCGGCAGAACATACTCGGCCTCTACCTGACAAACCTGTAGTTGCCAAACCGCCTATTACACCATGTCTCATCGCCAATATACACCTTGTATGCTCCCATGACCCTCTTCACCCTCCTCCTGTCTTGCAATGAATCCCATTACAGCTCTTTTATCATATCTGTTAATGATTGCATTCTGTGATAATTTCCTGAAACAATCTAGCAGCCCTTTTTTGCACGCTCTCCAACTCCTGTATTTGATACTCAAAATGTGGGTCCCATACTACACTACCATATTCGAGCAATGGTCTGACCAAAGTTTTGTAACCCAACTTCTTTGCTTCTCTCATACATCCCCACATAATTCTCTCCAACAAGTGCATTATTTTAAAATCTTTTCCTACCACCTGTCCACTGTGTCCTGCCCAATTAAGCTTTTTATCAAATGTAATGCCAAGATATTTACATTTAACTTCAACAAGCAATTCTTTCCCCACCTTATAATCATAATCAACCTTTTGTTTTTTTATATGTGTATGTAATAAGCTGACCATTCTTTGCATTTATCGTTATCCCTTGTTTACCAACTCAGCTAGATATTCTGTCCAAATCACCCTGCAGCTGTTCATAGTCCTCTACCGTTTTGATCCTTTTATATAGCATCATGTCATCTGCAAACAATCTAATTTATTTTTTTAATGTTCTAAGTAGATATACCCTTCCATTTTGAAAATTCCAACAGGAAACTTTTAATTCAGATCACAATTCTTTTTGGCTTGCACATCTGTGAATCACATACCTTCACTCATTACAGTATAATACATTAATGAAGGAGGAAATAACTTACTCTAGTTAAATTAGCTTTTGTAAAAAGTTTATTAAGTTTTCGAACAGCAACAATTATTTGTACATAGGATAATCTCATAAATTTACATAGGTAAAAAAAATTAAATTATTTATGTACTTTGTTCCATATATCTAGTAGATCTACTAGTGGACGCCATTTAGTAACTTTTATCTTGAAACAAAAATGGAATTCTTTAACATAATACTTTGAATGGGTTACAAGTTTAAGGAAATAGCAAGAAATTGGCTGATTACTGATAAACTTCAGTAAAATATGTATATGTTTTTGCAGTTTATTTTTCTGCAAAGTAAATAGTTTTCAGGAAAGTTTACATATTTCTGAAAGATGTGTACATCTTGACGATGGATGCTGGCATCAAGATGTACATAATGTGCTGAAGTATGTTCCAGAATATGGCAAAATATACTTCTCCCATACCAAAACAATTCTCACAAGCAAAATATTTTGTAAATGGTAATTTCAGATGTACATTTGAACAGACTTGAATTTACTGTTCCTTGTTCTAATTTTATGGAGACAAGTCTTAGATGAGCTAACCACAAAATGAAATCTCTAGAAATAAATATCAAATTTATTAAAAATATTGTTTACTCTGGGAAACAGTATAAGTCAGATTCAGGCAAAGAAACTATTTTGATGAAGCCCAGAACAAACAGAGTACAAATAGCTCAAACAAAAAGGTAGTATAAGTATTAGTTCTATTTAAAAGCATGAAAATGTTTATTTCTCTTCTTTGGATACAGAACTTCTGAATCTTCAGTCAACTTATATGATTTGTGCGTCAATGGCAGACAATTTTCTACCTTTTTGTTAAAATTAATTTCATCATTTATCATCTGTTACATCATTCGTAGGTGACTGTGCTTGTATAATGAGAGCATAAGTAAAGACTGTTTAATCCATTTTTTATATTTCTAATGGAATATAGAAACTGCCTAAAACCGCATTTAGTTCGATGGTAACACTTTGTGTCTGCATTGGTAGTCTTCACATTCACTGCTTATATCTACAATGCCAAGCGTATGCAGCACAATCACATAAACAAAAGTTCAGTAAAATTGATTTTGCAGGGTAATGAATTCAAACCACATGCAGTTTCAATTAAAGTCTAACATTTTCTGTTCAAATAAACTGTTTTCTCTTCCAAATAAATTATGTGAGACACATGGTATGGACGGGAGTAAAGGGAATTTCTGCTTACTAATGTTGAAAATAAACTATGAACAAAATTCCACAAAACCAACCCTCAACGTATAAAGAATCCTGTATAACCTACATAGTGCATTAAAAATTAATTTTACCAACTTTTTCAATACAACATTAAACAAAAACACAGCCACAACAAGGAATACATAAATCAAGCCTCATACATATTAAAAACAAACAAATGTGACAAGTATCTTAACTCATTTGTAAGAAAGAAATTTCTTCTTTCAAATTATACATTTAACACTTTAAAACAAAATCCAGTACTGGTACTGAAAGGTACAGAGAGCTGCAAAAAGCTAAACGTATTTACTCAAGACTAGCTTCAAATTGCAAAACAGTATATCTGACACAAATTAATGTGGAGTTCCTTCTGCCTCATCCTTCGTGAACTGTGAGCTAACCCATGCAAGACCCCACTTTAAGTTAGTTAGTAGAAACTTGAGAGATTTTGTCCATTGTTCTTCAGAGTTGAACTGAATCCTGTTAACATATAAACATAATTATACAATAATAACAATGAGCAGAAAAATGTTTTAAGATAATAAAACCAAGGAAGGATAGGAAAATATGACCCAACATTTACCACAGATGAAGGCGGCTGGGAATGATGAACATTAAAGAGACGAACACAAGAAACGCAATATTCTGGCAGTTAGCTTTATTCTTGCCAGGAGTGAGACATGGCATGATGTGTGCATGTCATGCCACGTCTCACCCCTGGCAAGAGTAAGGCTAACCGCTGAAATATAGCGTTTCATGTGTTCATTTTTTTTATGATCCCTATTCATCTAACATTACTTTGTACAAACAGAGAAAAACACTACTAAAATTGTGAGGATTTCATGTGATTTGAATTTAATCTAAATATTGGAATATAAAATAACAAAAGGTAGTCTTTAAGCCTGATACTTGGGAATCAAAGCTTACAGGAGCATATTAACAAAGAGAAATCATTAAAAGATTACTTTGCCAATCTGCTTACAAAATTCTACTTTATTCACCATACTGTCTACATCATACTTATTAAATTTATAAAGGTGTAATAAAGCACCATTTAATGTGCCAGTGGTTCACTGCACTGAGGCGCCGCACACTGGTTCGGGACGGTACAACTGGGCATGGCAAGGACCTCATGTACCAGCTGTCCTGATTGCAGGTTTTAGACAGCTTTCAACAATTATCAGGGTGAATGGTCCCTAATCTCCACAGCAAACTATACATTTTTACAAAAAGAAAAAGTAATATACTTATCGCAAATAGAACATAGTTATACTTGTACATATGGCAACACTTCAATTGCTCCATAAGTACATAGTATGACCTGGCGATAGGTATAAAATGCTTGGCATCAGCAAGGCCATGCGAATGATCAGTGAAACCCAAAGGCCGCCAATCCCTAATGTTGGGCAAGATGTGGTGAAGAAGAATAAAACAACAATTACTAATGTTTCTGATGGCAACTGCCCCAATATTTCAAAAAAATTAACAAAGATTTTCTGCTGTTTTAATAAGCATTAACATGCTCAACAATAAAAAAACTAGGTGCAATTTTGTAACTTATGGCCTGTTGCCTTATTAAAAAAAGAGAAAAAAAGGGAGACTCCAAAAATTTTCATCTCTACTGATTTCCATTTTTTATATAACTCAATGAAGACTGATAATTTATGAAATAAAATGTTAGCGACATAATGACCATTCATGAATGTATAATTATTGGTTTTTAATCATGTTAACATCACTTTTCAAATTAATAGTTTGGGAGGAAGTTTCAGTTTGTATTTTTTGAAACTATTTCATGTGTAAAGAATATTGCTAATTCCTGGAGCATGGAGGATTATACTTGCTTTGGAGACAGCAGAAGCTAACAATAAGAATTAGGAATGAATAACTAAAATTTACTTTTGAGTGAACTGTACAGAAAAGGATTCTTGTATACAAGGGGATGGAAAGTAAAGACGGGTTGGAAAGGAAGGGACGGTAAGCTACCCAATACCCAGTATGTACTGATAAGTTAGTCCCAAGGCAGTTGAAGCAATTGGCGAGAACACAGATCATGTAAACAGTGTGTCAAGTGAAGCAGGAATTTAAATTGTTGCTATCCTTTAAAGTGGGATGAGGTGCTACAGATTGATAAGGAATTTGGGCAAATACATTTTGGTTGTATCCATTTAATCTTTCCTTATCTTATTTTGGTCAGGCCATTGAAGCAAGATGGAAAGTTATTGTAACTAATGTGGGAGGTTTCATAATTCACAGACCTTATGGAGCCAAGTCTTACACTGTTGCATGAGGCATGTGGTAAGAATATTGGTATTGGTGGACTAGCAGTTGAGTGAGGTAATTAGGTCTACTGAAAAATGTTCTGGGAGGGACGGAGAATTTTGGAGAGGAGGGATCTCCAATTAGGGCAAGCTTGAAGGAAATCATAACTCTACAGCCTATGATACAGAACAAGGTAGCTGTTTTATGTACTGGATCTTGTGAGCTAACTTAGAATTTTGTAAATTTGTATAACAAAATTTGTTTCCAGGTGAAACACACGATACAGCAGCCTTAGTCATTTTTGGAGGTAATTCAGGAAATAAATCAAACTAAACAGTTAATTCAGTAAATAAATTTTAATAGTAAATTCTAAATCAATCTAAACAGCTGTAGAAGGAAACAACATCTGCATACGCAACATGGGCGCCGGGAGGGGGGTGCACTTGCACCCCGACATCCCGGGTCGCCGTCTGGGCAGTAGTAGAGCTAAAAAAAAAGGTCACCCAGCCCGGAAATTTTTGGGCCGATAAGGGGGGGAGGGGCACCAATGCAGCCCTGGTGCATCCCCCTACATCCTGGATCGCCGTCTGGGCAGTAGTAGAGCTAAAAAACAAAAGGTCGCCCAGCCCGGAAATTTTTGGGCCGATAGGGGGGGGGGCACCAATGCAGCCCTGGTGCACCCCCCTAGAAGCAATCCTGCCGGCGCCCATGATACGCAATATTTAATTTCGATATAATTTCGCTGAAGTTAATATTTACCTTACTTTGAGAGATATTCAGGATAATAAACATTCGAAAGATAATAAACCTTGTAGCCATGGATGCATACCAAGAAGTTTGAGTACTTTACAAGCTAAATGCCAGTATGGAAAAGTTAACACGTAATTACAATTCTTTAAATTCAAGAAGTCGTATTTTGGAAAGATGTAGGAAGTCAGCTTATAGCAAGAGAGAAATTTCATTTTTGCTTGCACAACATACTAAAGGTTTCGTAACATCAGTACTGTTTAAAGGTTGTTTTTCGAGTAATAAATAGGAACTTCAGACACACAGTACAAAGTAAAATTAATCAGTTTATTAGTAATAAATGTAAATTCAAGGGGGCAATACATATTCAGAACACATTATAATTTATTAGAAATAGCTTCTAGTAAGTCTCGCCAAGAAACATGTAGTACTTTGATCAGGAAGGGACAAAGTAGAGATTTTTTTAAATATGTCTGAACGACCTAAATTTCCGGGTTCTATTAGTCACAATAGTGTTCACTTCAAAAGTTAGTAATAAATTGGAGAAAACAGGTAGCGACTTCAAAAGTGCACAGTAGGCATTTGAGAACACGCAGAATCATTTGAAGTAGGTTTCAAAGTCATCAGAAAGGGGTAGAAAATTGGCTATCACGTCATAATTCATATTTTTCTGTAGAAGACTAAACATGGCTTGTTTAATATCAAATGAAAGAGAATTCCATTAGAAGTTAAATAAAAGTTGTTTGAGCGTCGTAGCTGTAAAATTGTAGAAGTTATGAACACGTTTTGGAATTACAGAAAATTATTTTTTACAGCTAAACGTTTGAAGATACAGAAATTTTCATAAGGATTAAAATTTACATTTACCCAAAATCCTAGCTACTGGGCCAAAAAATGAAGAACTATTTTGTAAGATCAGCACATGAACACATAGTTTTTACACCAGCTGACCTTTGAACGAGGAGTGAATTATCTAGAAAACAGCGAGTATATACACACACACGGTCAATGGGCACTACTTGGTGTCTTCTTACTGGTGATCACTGGAGTGGAGAGGCAATCAAAAATCCAATGGCACATAAATAACACAGTTGGAGTTAAGGTGATTAACTGTTTATCTAACCCCGTGAGCAGTTTAGTCCCTTACAGTCTGATAAGCAATTGCAGGATATCAAAACTTGGGACATATTTGAATATTAAATGAGGGACTGATAATCAGAGTTAATGCAACAGCCTGCTGTCTGTCTATAAGGGAGGATCATTTTGTCTCCGAGGTATATTCTCTTCAATTCCTGACCTCATTTTTTCCCTTTGTTTCTGTTGCTGTGATCCTGAATGAATTTTGTGTGTTTTAATGATGTCTGGTATATAGGATATCTAACTGCATTCTATCTTTAACATTATTTTTGAGATTAAGTGATTAACTTTCCCTCGATATAATCAGTTGCAGGATAAGCCTCATAAAACCATGCTTAACCTATTTCTTGCATTCTGACATCATACAGTACAATGTACGTGTACAAAATGTAAAGAACAGCAGATATCATCTGGCATTGAATCCTAAATAGTAAGTTTTTCTTGCCTTTCTTGTAGAATGATTCAATATAAGAAATTTTATGCAACCAGTGAAATATTGTTAAACAACTTTAACTATCTAAATAACTAAAATTAGAATCTGAAACCAATAAAAAATAAATGAATATTATACCAGCCAGTGTGGCTGCCCACATTAAGGCACAACCACACAGGATTGAGGAAGTACAATAGTAACGGGATAGATACAGAGCAAAAGTTACACATTTGACCAAGCATGGGGTCTGGTTCTAGCCATGAAGATACTTGAGACCCTGTCCTTCCCACCCCGGTTCACATGATTCTCATTCAACTCGGTGAATAATCAGGTAGCTGGTGTTCACATGATCCTTGTTGGGCCTAACAAAGGCGAAAAAAGTTTGTAATGAAGCTGAAGTTAATTTTACTTTTAATATATCATGGGATGAATATTTCAAAAAAAATTATTAGTAAAACATTTTTCTAAAAATAAATTTAAACTATCCATTGATATACATTGGATGTAAATGTGATAATTTATATTATTCCAGCCTATCTGAAATACACTAATTTAAAATTTTTTAACAAAACATTTTCTCTTTTCTCATGACCATCTTAAAAGTATCAATTCTTTTTGATGGAATGAAAAGATTGAAGACCTTCATAGGGAGTGAATGATGATGTGATTTTGGGATGAAAATGAACAAATAATTACTAGGTAAATCTTATTTAAATTTCTTCATATAAGAAAAATGGAGAACTGGTATGGTAAAACTACGAAGAGATGTACCAAGTTTTCCTGAATGTGATTATAAAGATGTGTGGAACAATGAGATGAATTTTTTATGTAAGCAGTAGGTGAAAAATATTTACTTACTTTATATTGTACGAGTTTCCTGTAGCAGAATCTACAATCTTTCCCTTCTCAATGCAATATGGCAAGCAAAACCCCGAGTCACCTTTTTCAACTTCTTCCTTGAACTGTTGCAGACAGTCGAGGAATGCAACCATTGCAGAGTCAAATTTTGTGTCCCATAAAAATCTAAAGCCACCTGATCCATACAGAGGCAACTCTCGATTGTCTTTCAGGACCTAGAAGGCATAAAAATGTGCACTTTACCCACTCTGCAGTTGTCTTTTACATATAATTAAAAACTTTTGCTAGCACATTGAAGAAACAAGGTCATATTTTACCTCTATATAGGAATGATTTCCATAAGGCACGAGCCTGTATTCCTTGAAAGTAAGGTTCATCTTGCGAGCAAGTGCAGCTAATAATAGAGCAGTCTGACCCCAAGCAGCATTTATCTCACTCCAGTCTACAGGCACACTTGGCAGTCGGCCCAGCCTGAAGTTGTTAATGGTGCCAAAGTGTCCCGAATGCCAAATATGGAAAGTAGCATTGAAAACATTTGTCTTCTTCAGCTTATCAAGTTGTGCCTGAGCGTAAGTGCGTTGACACTCCAAACTGAAAATTTTTTAACACCAAAGTGAAAATAAGTTTATCACAATCTAATAAAAATCACTGCTTCATTCATTTAACGTCTCTCCATCTCTTATGTAAAGTGAATGAGACTTTCCTAAGGTTAGGTAAAAAACTGCAAATATAATAACCGTGTATGTAACCAATATTTATTATTCAAATATACAAAACCCAACTAGATCATCAAATAATGAATATTATTTAATAATAACAACTATTTCAGGGTTTCATTTATTTACAGGCGTGTTTCGCCTCTTGTCGAGATATCTTCAATAAACCAATGTTCTGTAATGTATGCAGTTTATAAGTTTACACATAGGTTTCCCCTAGCATTTTTACAATTACATTCATATATGGTATTATAGGTTATCTATAGTTAAATGTCTGTTATCAAGTTTGATATCTATTCCCTAATGTATTATGCGTGGAAGCAGATAATCACAAATTATTTCACTCTGCTGTGCTGTTTATATGCAACAATCAGTGTAATAAAAAGCAAATTGCTTTTGTGCATTGTTATTGTTCAATTGTTTCCAAGCGATGTTTGTTGATAATGTGTTGCAAGCAAGAGTTTGAAGTTTGTAGAAGTAAATGATTCTATTTTATGGTTTGTTTTACTTGTATGTGCGAGAGAGAGAAAAAGAATTTGTAAAATAAAATCCTAACAGTCAACAAACCCAAACACATCATTCTCACATTACAAGAAAAATACAAAAGACAAAAACAACAGGGAAACATGTACTAAAGGAACACACGAACTTAACAGGTGAAACCTTATTCAGATTAATAAACCCACACAAAATAGTACCAAATACAAAATATCCACTAACACATCAAATCGTAAATTAACATCAGTATAAATTTTTTTTTCAGCTATCACACATACAAATATGTAATAAGACAAAACAAAAAATACAATAATTTCTTACAACTAACTTTATAGTCACCTATCACTGCAAAACAATTAAACAACAACATGCAAAAGCTATTTGCAATCGATCATGCTGAGTGTTAGATATAAACTGTACAGCAAACATATAATTTGAGATTATCTGCCTTCGTGTATAAAATAGATAGTGGTATGTTCATTGGAGCAATCACCAAACCTAACAACAGACATGGGAAACTAATACTACAGACTGATGTCTAATGATTGCAGCCATTCAATTGCTTCTATTGTTGCTTCGTGAATCTGATTCATTGTACTACTGAATCTCCTGAGAGGGCATTCCATGGCGATGTGTTGAATGGTTTGGTCATAGTTACCGCAGTCACAAGAAGAATTCTCTGTCATTCCCCACTTGTACAACCAGTAGTTGCATCTACCGTGGTCTGTTCTCACTCGGTTCAGTGCCGTCCAGGTTTTCCTAGGAAGGCGGAATCCAGGAGGTTGTCGTGTAGGGTCTTGGATTTGCGCCTGTTTGTTGGGGTTGGAATTTGTCCACTCAGCACACCATGCTTTGCCTATGTTGAAATTATTTTGGACCAACTCTTGACCAAACTTCCATGTTGAATATCTAGATTTTAGTCTATTTGGAGCTTTGTGTGTGCAGTCCTGATGAATTGGAAGTTGTGGATAACTTAAGCATTTCTGCCATTTTTTTTCCTTGTCTTCGGAGACTTGGTGGGGCGATGTTAGAGAGTACACTGTGAGTGGGTCAACATGCAGACTGAGGTGCTGCTTGGGAAAGGCATTAGTTTTGTCTTGAGGGCTGTGCCTGTGGACACCAATAAGTGGGGTTTCACTAGGCATGGCATGCAACTAAAAAAATGGGGGGGAAGGGGAGTCTCCACTTTTAATGGGGTCTGGACTGTGCCTTTTTTAGTTTAGGGAAGGCTGGTGAGGGGATAAAAATAAATGATCAAAGGAATACTGATTGTAGATGCACAATGAAAAAATCACCAACACCAAAGAAATAGATGATATAAATAATGACGGAAAGGGAAATTAACCCACCACATACCGAAGTTGACAGCTGAAATGAGAGGAAACACTTTAGGTGGACGAACAAGTACACAATATTTCAGCAGCAGATAAATGGGCCATTAGGCTCCGTACGTGTGCACACACAGAACATCGCCCAATGTTTTTATGTTTTAAGAAATAGATGAAACTGTTGAAGTAATAACAAACAAGGGTACAATCAGAAAGATGAAGGTTAATGTTGTTTGTCCTGTATGTTCCTATCTCGTGTTCTATTACTTTTTATTTCCATCTTTTGCTTGTGTCCAGCATTTTATACATTTCATCAACTGTTTTTACAACATTCCCACCATTCGGTTGTTTACTCCTGGTGTCGGATCACGACAATAACCACGTGTTCTGTGTTTACCAAAATATCCTAGATGCCAGACTGTAAGCACCTTAGAATTTTGGTAAATTCTAGTTTGCTTAGCTTAAAGTGTAAGGGAGGAAGTAAGCTTCCTATAAAAACATAGTTTTCGTTGCAAGTATAGATTATGGGAGAAGCTGACACTGTAACCTAATTCATTAAATAAACCATTTAATACAACATTAAATAAAAGAACTATATAAACTTTGTATAATAATAAAGAAACTTTTAACTAACCTGGAACAGGATAATCCATTATCATCCAATTTGTAAACAACAGATTTTTGCTACGTGAGCATTTTATCATTTCTGAACACTTTTAAATGAAGTAAAGTAATTTCAAAATAATAATAATTCAAAAGAAAGCTAAATTCACTAAAATTTTGTAGTTACAGATGTGTAAATAATGTAAATAAATTTTTAAATACTTCGATAAATGCACTTTCACTTCTAACATTTTTTATCATATGTTTTTGACAATTTCCTGAACTAAAAAGTAGATTCCCTGAAAGAACAAAAAATCTAGTGTAACATATTTAAATTTCATAACATTCCATGTAGTTTAACAGATTTTATAGACATTTTAAAGATTATTTCGTCATTAAACACACGTGGTTTCACTTGAGATTTATTTGCGAGTAAACTAAGCCACTTCCATTGATAAAATAACTTTTAAAATACGTAACTAAATTCAAAGAAAATTCTGGTAATTTTACTTTTTCAATAAAACTAATAGAAGAAGAATTATTAACGAGAAACCAAGTGTTTGCTAAACTAAATTAAACTGATTTCTTAGTAAATTCATAAATCAGCCATCTCGCCACCGATCTTCATAAAATTTACACCATTAGACTCAGGAATTAACGTAGAACACTCTGACACTAATTTTATTGAGATAATTTGTAATCCAGCAGGATTATTAAAAATTGGCTTAAATTCAAACATAGAAATAGGGAAATCCCTATTATGGTAGGAGAATCATATCAATACGCCGTTTAAACTAAATTTATTTTTAAACAAACTAATCATTCGTGAATTCTAAGTAAACACTTTTTATGTACCTTGAGGACAAGTCTATATACTGTTAAAGTTTGAACACTTTATATAATCACAATCATTTTACACTATTTTGGGAAAGTAGGTGAATACCTGATGTCACGCGGATTGGGTATATAAGCGGAGGCTGTCTTGAGCCTTTTGTCTTTACTACGGGAGTGTTATGCAAGTTGAATCTGCGAGAGTTGTTTTTGTGCTGTTTGGGCAGTATCCGGAAACGGTCTGAGTTAGCCTGGGGACGTGTGTCGGCCATGATGAATTTTTCGGTACCATAGTGCGACGTCAACAACTATTAAGAACTTATAAATTTTCTAAAGGGGTTTCAGTTGGTATCTTGTTCTCTCCACAATCTGCAATATTCTGGAAATGTTTGTTCGATCGCCTACTCAACTGTAGAATGCTAAATTTCAAAATGTAACTTTTGAAAATAAACTTCAGATTTTTATCAAAGTTAACTTTTGTGATTTCATAGTAACCGAAACCTTTTCTAAACAAATTTAGTGGTGACCTGTATGCATCTCAGTTGAGGACCCAGACAGGCAACATGGTCATTTAAAATTATTTAGTCAAAATTCAGCAGAACTTTTATTTCAAGTGAACTTTCAGTTAAGGTACTAAGCCTATACTCCACCCCGGTATCAGGTTATGTCCTTACAAGACGCCCACCTGGCCTCAACCACCGATAAAATTCCATTTTTTGACCCATCACTCTTTATTATTAGCGCTATCATTACTATCATTTAACTAGTTACAAATTTCTTCAAAATTTATGTGTCTATTTTTTGTTTTAACATTCCGCACCCTTTTTTTATATTATTAATTCTATCACCACCTGCGATATATATATATAGTAACAATGAAATCAAGACTAAGTAGTGGAAAGGAATCAAATTAGGATAGGGAAATGAGCCACCACTTACCTTTAGATGATGGATGTGGGGCGCGAACACACAGAAAAAAGACAAATAATAAAGTAATTTATGGGATAAACCCTTCGTCAACGGGAGAACATTAAGGGAGGCGGGCGCAGCTGGCGACTGCCTCACAGAAAGACCACCGGTCGGGAAAATGGTGGGGGTAAATTCAAACATCAGAAAAGTAGAGGGGCAGTGAATCAGAGTTAATACCCGGGCATAGATATATATCCAAACTAATCTCTGGTCGGTGGGAAGATCAAAATATAATTAGAACTAAATATGAAAAAAATATATATATAAAATATTATACAAGTACAAATTAAAAAATTATTAATAATAGAAATAATAATTTTTATGAAGTAAACATCAACTAACGTTAGTGGTGGTTCAATATAGGTAATGGAAAAGAGGATTAAAAAAGGTTAAACATATATAATAATAATAATAATAATAATAATAATAATAATGGCCGGGTTTTATCTCAGGTTGAGACCAGGTGGTTGCCTTGTGCCAAGTTTGTACTGGTACACAAGTTCCCACCTTCTGAGTTCAGAGAAACTGCTGCTATTAGGGAGAACTCTGGTAGCACAGACTGTGAAACATGAGTTGAAATTATTCAAGTCATGGGTTATGGCATGGGCAGCAACTGGGTGCTTTGGGTTCTGTGTGAATACCGTCTGTTGGTGGCCATTCATTCTTATGGAGAGTTGATTTTTGGTCAAACCTATATATGAAGTCAGGCAGTGGTTGCATGTTAACTGGTAAATTACATGGGTGGTTACACAAGTGGCATGTCCTGTGATATGGAAGCTATCCCCTGTTACAGGGTTGATGGAAGTGGTGGAAGCATGGTGTATGTCGCACATGTTGCAGCGGGGTCTATTACATGGGAAAGAGCCTTGTGGCTGACTGTTAGGAAGAGGAAGATTGTGTTTGTGGACTAGAAGTCCACTGAGGTTAGGAGGTCTGCTGAAACAAGTTCTAGGAGGGACAGGGAGGATTTGAGGAAGTATGGATCTCATTTCAGGGCATGTTTGTAAGAAATCATAGCCCTGCCGGAGGATTCTGTTGATGGATTTGAGGTCTAGGTAGTACTGTGTGACCAATACAGGATTGTGATTGGTTTATGCAGGTTTGGGATGATAGGCTGATTCAGTTGTGATATTGCACGTGAAAGCTGTTTGTTCACCAAAGCTGGAGGGTAGTTACGAGATATTAATGCTTCTGAAATACTGTTTGAATAATCCATGAGAGACTGTTGGTTGGAGCATATGCGACTACCTTGAATTCCAAGACTGTAGGGGACTGTTTGGTATGGTATGGGTGGCAACTGTCGAAATGGAGATACTTTTGATTTTTTTTTTTAACTGCTTTACGTCTCTCAACAGCAAGGTCTTTAGAGACGGGAAAGGATGGGGGCAAGGAATGGGAAGGAATTCGGCCATGGCCTTTTTAAGGAAGCATCCCGGCATTTGTCTGGAGTGATTTGGGAAACCATGGAAAACCCAAATCTGGATGCCAGGACAGGGATTCGAACCGCCGTCCTCCAGAATGCGAGGCCAGAACGATACTGTTGAAGGTTAGTTGGTTTGATGTGGACTGAAGAATTGAGATAGCCATTGGATAGGGACAAATCCACATCCAAGAATGTGGCCTGGGTGTGGGAGTAGGACCAAGTGAATTTCAGCATGCTAAAGTTATTGAGATGGTTCAGGAAATTTAGCAGTTCATTTTCTCCATGGGTCCAAATCATAAATATGTCATCAATGAAACGAAGCCAAATGAGGGGTTTGAGAAGGACTTCCTCCAGAAATGTCTGTTCCAGATGG
The DNA here is from genome assembly GCA_031002005.1 of Vandiemenella viatica. Classification (NCBI taxonomy): domain Eukaryota; kingdom Metazoa; phylum Arthropoda; class Insecta; order Orthoptera; family Morabidae; genus Vandiemenella; species Vandiemenella viatica. Next base: position 196,146,976 of record CM061919.1, read on the forward strand.
CCCATGAACAGATTAGCATAAGAGGGGGCCATGCGGGTGCCCATGGCAGTTCTGCAGGTTTGGTGATAGATGTTGCCTTCGAAGGAGAAGTAGTTGTTATTAAGGATAAAATGGGGTAATCTGATGAGGAAGGATGTCATGGGAGGGTGCTGGTCCAGAAAATGTTCCATGGTCCTGAGGCTGTGCCAGTGTTTGTGTGCAAGGACGTGTCGTCAATGGTAACCAGTATTGAGTTGGAAGGAAGAGGGGTGGGTATTGTAGAAAGCCGGAAGAGGAAGTGGTGGATGTCCTTTATATGAGAAGCGAGTTGATTAACTATGGACTGTAGGTACTGGTCAACCAAGGCAGAGATGCACTCAGTTGGCGATCCGTAAGCTGCCTGGGTTGCCAGGTTTTGTGGCTTTTGGGCAAGAGATAAAGGGTGGGTGTACGTGGATTTTGGAGAGTAAGAAGCCAAATGGATTATGGGGTGAGACCTTGGAGGGGTCCACTAAACTGTACAAATTCTTGTATTTTTTTGTTGACCGCAGGAGTTGTATCTTCCGATAGGCGGCAGTAAGTGTTGGTGTCTGATAGCTGACGAAGAGCGTCAGCCACATAGTCATTCCGGTTCTTGACTACAGTGGTTGAGCCCTTGTCAGCTGGAAGGATAATGAGATCTGAATTGCTGGAGAGTTGTTTTCTGGCACAGGTTTCAGCTAGGCTAAGATTACCGGTTTTTGCTAAAGATTTAAAGAAAGTGGGAGAAGCCAAACTGGTGGGTTCAAATGTGGGTTTATAGTTAACAATGAGCTTTCAGATGAACGCCGATAAAAAGGAGAGCGGTAAAAACTGGAAGGGATGGTAATAAGATATTCAAAGGATGCTCAAAATGTATGTAGCAAATTAAGTATTTGCGTGCGCGTCGTGGAAAATTCCATTACTAAGATGGAAATGGGACGCTAACATTTAAACATATATAAATTTGAATGAAATATATATATATACTAGCAGTTACCCGCGACTTCATCCGCGTTGAAGAGTGTTGTAATATAAGATTTTCTTGAGAGGTTTGGTTGCTCAGTGGTTAGGGTGACCAACTGGAGATGGAAAAGTCCACAGCTTAAATCCCAGTCTCGGCGAGGATTTTCAAAGGTTCTTAGCTTGACCTTCACATCGGGCATAGGTTGTGTGACGTGAATTACGCCACAATCCTCACTTGGTTCTGATTCCGTGTTGAACTGTGGGTCATCTATGTCCGGTAGGATTACTGGGTTACATTAAGAGGCTACAAAAGGGACTGATTGCTGAGACGTAAAAAAGCCTTGTCACCAGGTCAATACGACCATACTATTTTTAGAGCTATTTTTATCAGTAATAGTAGTCATAAATGTTGTAATAAAATAACAAAAATCTATTTATGTTCCACAACTACTTCAATGAATTTTTAAAACAGTAAAAATATTCTGTTTGTAAGGAGTATTTTCAGTTTAATATATCCGTATATACAATATTGAGGATTTGTCTCCTAGGTTTTGACTATTTTCATAGCCCTAGTTTTCTTACATTTCTTTGATTTGCATTTCGTGTACCCAGCATCTCTTAAAATTACCAATTTCATCTCGCAAATAAAAATGAATACAGTTTTAATTAATGGAAGCTCAAAACGTCAAAATATTAGCAATACATTGATGGAATCGATTAAATATCAACAACAAAAAAATACTATCATCCAAACAGCAAATAAATACTTAAGTGGCCCAAGGACGTTCATTTCCATTAGTAAAATTGTGATACTAAAAATTAATATTTTGATTTGCATTGAATATCTGAAAAAAAATCTTTGAAAAAAGAGAACTTAATTGAATATTGATTTTTTTTGAGGATATATTGGTTCCATCAACAGAAATTTACATATTATAGTAGTAAGTATAATAGTAATTGATTCTTTTATCCATAATGATCAATGGTATTGTGGTAATGGTTTCTCTATCTGTGGAAACAGTTGAATTGCCTGTAGACCAGTTTACTATAGTTCATTCATTTCGATCCATTAATTCTGCGCTAAAATATAAATTTCAATGTTAAAGTAGTAATAGATTGTTTCTTCATAATTGGTTTCTCACTCTGCAAACATAATTAAATGACTACCGACGAATTACCACTCTGCTTGTCCGCCACTCCACTATCTGAATAAAACATTTATAAATTTCAAAAATTTACTTCGGGCAACGCCGCATGGTTCTGCTAAATCGTCCAAGTTTACTATAGATCTTTTGATACAATATCGGTACAAAGCGATACATGTCACTAAAATGGCACTCATGAAAAAATCTTAAATAACTGATAACGTTTCAGTTCTCATTCTGGCAGGGGCTGCGTTTTAAAATTACCGCTAGAAAATCAAAGCTTCTATCACTCGCACATTAATACATTCACTATATTGTATGTTAATGACGTCATGAATAGCAAAATAAACTTGACTTATTATTAATGCAGTAAATTAAATACTGAATACATCTAAAACTACATTCAGCCGCATGAACTATGTCGTCAGCTTCATGACAGTTATTGAGGTAACGTAATTAAAAAATTTATACTAAAATGCTACAACAGAAAGTCCACAATTCTCTACGATCGTTAATATTTCTTGTCAAATTTACATCGCGATAAAGTGACTTTTATTGCTCGTGATTTAGTAAGGTGTATAATGAAATTAATTATGATAGTAATTTCTGATATACTAATTAGGAATTTTGAAATAGAAAATTCTGTTACTACTTGAAATGTAGTTCCAGAGCATTTAATGTGTTGAGATGTGTTCGTATCGTTTGCTTTTGTAGCGGCAGTATTAGCAGAAATAGTGGCTTGGTTGAAATGCTGCCTGGACCAGAATGTTTTTGTTACAGCAGAAGGAATTTAGTTATTAGTAATAAGTAAGCAGCTTTCATATGCTCCGTGCAAATGAGGTGTATTGTGTTGTAAACGACTTCCAGTGTTACTTCATGAAACAAAAGGTTTCTGCATTAGCCCATTGAATACATTCGTTTTATGTGTAGCATTTGATAGATATTTGCAGAATGTTGAATAGTAAGTAAAAAGCAGTACTATTTGTACAAAAATTCTGAACAAAAAATAAAAAGGGTTAGTTAAGTTTTAAATTTCGGCAAAAATAATTTGTAATACACAGACTGTATAGTAACAAAAAAAGAAACAGGAAATAAATTAAACCGAGATAGAATGGAATCCTTTACATTTTTATAAATACGACATTTGGGGCACGACCATTTTGCACTTTTAGTGAACCGACTTTCGTGCTGGTATACTTTACTTTTTTTTTCCAAGCTTTGATTTTTTATATTTATTATAACGCATATATTACGAACGAAATTATGGTGTAATATTTGATATGTCATACTATTTTATGTACGCAAATGAAAACATCTCTTTGCGAACTTGACAACAGTACCTACCTTTTTGTTTTTAATTTAAGGTTAAGTACAGATATTTCCTGCTTCCAAACTATTATTTGTCAAGTGCACCGGTTTTATGGCTTTTAAACTAAACACAAACTTGCATATGTAAGAAGGTTTTTGCTTTTATTTCTGAAAAGTAGTGTTTGCGATTTACGTAAAAAGCAAAGAGTAAACGTGGCACGGCTATCTACGAAGTAGGAAACTCTCTGTTGTTTCCGAATTGATATTAATGGCAATTTCTAAAAGAACTATGCATTTTTGCGGGATAAAATATATCCTATGTCACTTCGCACGCAATTAACTGACTTCATGCCAAATTTCATTTAAATGTGTTGAGTTATTATGGCGTTATTGATTCCAGAAGTACATCCAAACACACATCCGAACTTTCTCGTTTTCTCATTTATAGATATATAGATATACACCAGAAGTTGGCGGCCATTTCAAATAAAAACCTTGCCCAGACAGATTTATGACAGGTATTAGGAAAGCATACCCAAGCTAAGAAGAATTGTCTCTAACCCCGAGGGACACTACCTTAATACAATTTCTGATTTGAGAATAACATTAATTTTGAAAAAACCTTGATCAAGCCATTTGGGTATTAATATAAATACCTTTTTGTACAACATAACAAAACTAGAATGGCTTTTGTAAGACACCAACCTATACTGGGGTTGAGTATAGGCTTGTACCTTAACTAGCAGTTCACTTGAATTAAAAGTTCTGTGGAATTTTGACGAAATAATTTTAAATTGACCATGTGCCTGCCTGGATACTCAACTAAAATGCTTAATGGTCGCCACCAAATTTGTTTAAACCACAAACTTAGAAAATATTTTCAGTTTACTATGAAATCACAAGAAAGTTCAATTGGACAAAGTCTTGGAGTTTATTTAAAAAAAGTCACATTTTTCAAAATTAGCATTATACAGTTGAGTGGGCAATCAAACAAACATTTCCAGAAAATTGTAGGTTGTGGAGAGAAATAATACCGACAGCAAAAAACCCCTTTTGAAAATTAAAAGTTCTTAGTAGTCATTGAAATCATGATCTGTTACAAGAACACCCAACATGGCCGACACCAGTTTCCAGGCTAACGCGGTAAAAACCGTTCCACCACAACACGACTAACGCGGAGTTACCTTACATATCGCTCCCGGAGTAAAGGCACCCCTTCCACCGGGCTCCAGCTTGTATTGACTCCAGCTGTACCACACGTGTATACAGCCGCTTAGCAAAAAGTGTGTACCGTATATTGCACTAAACGATCTAGATTATAAAAAGTGTTCAAACTTTGACAGTGTGTAGTCTTATTTGCAAGATGGTCAAAGGATGTTTAGTGAGAAATTTCGAGTGATTAGTTTTAATTTTTGTTTAATTTTGCGCAGTGATACGACCTCCTACGCAATTGGGGAATTATCTAAACGTTTGAATTTATTCAGTTTTTTTTAGAAATACTGCTAAAATTTGAATTACCTGAATAAAATTAGTGTCAAAATGTTCTACAAAAATTCCCGAATTCAATAGTGAAAATTTTATGAAAATCGATGGCGAGATAGCGAAGTTACAGCTTAGACAAGATTTGGTAAAGTAACTGTTTAGAAATCATATGGTTTTTCATTAATAATTATTAACATATAGTTTGTATCGAAAAGGAAAAATTATCGGGATTTTCTTTGAATTTAGTTATGTGTTTTAAAAGTTATTTTATCTATGGAAATGGTCTGGTTTATTTACAAATAATTCTTAATTGACCCACGTGTTCAGTGATGAAATAATCTTTAAAATGTCTATAAAATCTGTTCTACTGCATGGAATGTTCTGAAATTTAGATTGTGATACTAGATTTTTGGCTGTTTTAGAAAATCTGCTTTTTAGTTCGGGAAATTACTAGGAACATGTGATAAAAAATGTTTAAAGTGAAGTGCATTTATCAAAGGTGTTTAAAAATTTATTTACGTTATTTACACAGTCAGAAACTACGGAATTTGAGTGAATTTAGCTTTATTTTGAATTATTATTATTTTAAAATTACTTTACTTCATTTAAAAGTGTTCAGAAATAGTGTAATGGTCATGTAGCCAAAATCTATTGTTTGCAAGTTGTCCAATAATGGATTATCCTATTCCAGGTTAGTTTAAAAGTTTCTTTACTATTATAAAAAGTTTATTTAGTGCTTTTATTAAATGTTGAATGACTTTACTGCTTTTAAAATGGTTTATTTAATGAACTAGGTTGTGGTATCAGCTTCTACATGAAATGTTCCTATCATAGCCTGTACTTGCAATGAAACCTTACGATTAAATGAAAGCTTACTTCCTCCCCTATACTTGAAGTTAAGAAAACTAGAATTTACCAAAATTCTAAGGTGCTTACACTTTCCTTGTAATATGTTTCAAATTTTAATGTATTAAAGTGTAAATCTACTATATTACTATACCTTTGAAACTCATCTTCCATGAGAAGATGTTCTCTTCGGTGTCGTGTGTACTCGCGCCAGTAGCGTTCCTCTTCTCGGTCCAGCCTCTCTTGCTCCTTCTCTTGCTCAGCTACTTCAGCTTGGATTTTGAGTTCTTGTTCTTGCAATTCCTCCAGGTCTGACATCAGTCTTCTTTCCTCTGCACATAACTGATAACATGGTTTTCCTAGTAACTCAAGAACCACACAGTATTATATGGCAATATATCTAACAAAATGGTCACACTAAACTTCTAAAAACACAACAATATAAACTGTCCCAATAATGAAAGAAAGCCTTTTTATGTTATTAATGAGCTGAAGATAGTTTAAAAAAACAGATACCACTAGTAAAAATTATGGAGGAATACATATGGGAACTGCATGCTTGAAAATGAATTAATCACTGCAGCAATATTTTAATTTATTGTTAATTCATTTGTTGTTTTCACGGTGCCACAAAGAAAAATACTGTGGTTTTATTTGTTCATATTAAATTTTGGATGATGTCTTCCGGTTAATATTTTGTAAATACTTTTTAAATATTCAATAGTTTCTGTCCAGAGGTGGAAACCAACATTCCATTAACTGCTACAGAGTTTAAATAGCTTTATGAATTTGCAGGGAAGAGTGTCCAAATCTTAATGCTCAGTAAAGAAAGATATAGGCTCAAGTTACGACTTTTTTTTTGGAAGAGGACTATATTGACCAAGAATGAAAGTCAAATGTTGAAGCAGGGCATAAGCTGAGAGGACTTTATTTTTACAGAAAATGTTCCTACCCTGAACTGGAGTCATTACTCGTTAAAACTATTTGCTTTACAATTGCAAGACACAAAAAAGAGCTACTGTGTATGATCTCATGTCTTTGCCAGGTTGACTGAATCAGTTAAAGAAAGCAAAGTGAATTGAAGAATAAACCAGAGGAGGCAACAGAACCCACACTCAAGTTTTTTGTTCAAAGCATCAAATACTTTCAGAATATTGGAGAATTTAACTAACAATTCATTGGAGAGCTGGACAATTACGCTGAAACAAACATGTAGAGAAGAACGTATTGTGCAAAGGTCATAAAAAGAAAGCCAAGAAGATGATATTGCTTGAAGTAATTATGGTTGAGGTTTCAGTATAATGATTGTGTAAGCTTCCATGTTAGCTTCGGTTATCCAAGTGGAACCGCATCAATTTTTTGAAACCTGACATAATCCCCCATCAGATTGACCACACTGATGGCGGGAGCTCCAGTTATGTCAATCCAAATGATAATGCACGTTTTGGAAGCTATTTACAGGTGGCACCATTCCGAGGCATGGTAGTACTCTGATGAAAGCCACAGAATGATAGCTGAAACTTCAGGCTTCAAAAAATTGACACGATTCCATCCGGACAACTGATATAATGTTTGAGTTACAGTCAAACCTGGGCTCTGATGTTGAAGTGTGTAATATAGCCACATGCAGGAACTAATAATGTATAGGTGACATTTCAAACCTCATAAAGGACCTCACAAAACCTATTTATATATTGTGGGTCCTGGCAATAGTCTGTCCAGAAAATACAAATATAAATCCAAAAATTTGAAGAAATAAAAATAATATTTGGATTTTTTTTTTTTAAATATGCAATGCTACCAACAACTAGTATCGAAAGAAAATTAACACTGAAAACAAAATATATTCTGAAGTGAGGTCGAACCTTAGGACCAAAACCTTAATAATACTCACCTTAAACCATGTGGCTATTGGTATTAGGATAAATTTAACAGGTGTTATATACTATACGTCTGAATTTTTGTTCTCGGATTCCAATTTTCGCACTAAAGATCTCTTTCCTCATTAGAAGCAACTCTGGCATTTTTTACACATCACTTCTTTCTTTTAGTACTACAATTAACTCATCAAAATTACAGTGTAAATGATCTTCACAGAAAATATGTGAATTACTTGCAATATCAGCCAGGTTTTTATAAGCATGTTGCAGCAACTTTTATTCATATTGGGGAACATTTACAGATTTTGGGGAGTTTTTGTTGCTGTAGTTGTACATTGGTGTACTACACACTATTTACGAATCATATTTTCAACAATTTATACACAAATCCAGAGAAACAAACCAGATGTTACTTATCTAGAGAAAGCGTTTACTGGCACATGTCACACGCACTGTTGGCCTGCGCCAGGCAGCAAAGCAGTGTTTTAGTGGACTTTTAAACATTTTTTTTTATTGAATTTTACGTAAAATAAGCACTTTAGTTACTAAATAAATAGTAATGGGTGAATAACGTGTAGCAATAAACAATTTTCCAAAAGTAGTCAAATAGCCTATTATGTCCACATAACATGAATTAACAGACTTTGAATGCACAATAGGGTTTGGCATTAACGGCATGGTGCATTCCATTTAGGAAATTGTTAGTGAATTCAACATTCCTTGATACACAATGTCAAGAGTGTGTTGTGAATATATAATTTCCAGTATTAATTCTTGCCATGGCCATCCACTTCTATTTAATGACTGAGACCAGCAAAGTCTGCAACAAGGTGTCAGAGCTGACAGAAAGGTGACACTGAATCAAAGAATAGCAGCACTCAACGTGGGATGTACAACAGATGTGTCTGCCTGGACAGATCACAGATACTTGGCTTTAATGGGATATGGCAGTACAAGACCAACACCACTGTCTCTGCTAACAAAATGCAATTGGGTGTGAGCCTTTCCCTGGGTTGTGAACATATTGTTTGGATCCTAGATGACTGGAGAAAGATTGTGTAGTCAGATGTGTAATGATTTCATTTGGTAAGAGCTGATGGTAGGATCTGGGTATGGCACAGACTTCATGAGGCCATGGAGCCCGGTTGTGAGGAAGCTGGCGGAGTTCCATCCAGGTATGGGCTGTGTTTATCTGGCACTGACTAGGATTTTTGGATGAACAGAACTGATTATTGTCCAGAAATGGTTATATTCAATGATTGACTTTTTCGGGATGACGATGTGCCATGTCACAGGGCCAAAATCATTCATAATTGGTTTGAGGAATATTTTGGACAATTCCAGTGAATGATATGGCCACCTAGGTCATCAGACATGAGGACAATCAAACTTATCTGGAAAGATCAATTCATACACAACATATTGCTTCAGGAGCATTTTCGTAATTATGTGTGAACTTTTGGTTGTCTCTCTTCTGATGTCTGGTGTTGCTGACAACTTATGTGTTATGTGGTCTAGCAAGTCTTCTTCCTAATTCCATGGTTCGACATAAAAAAAATTCTCAAAATATCCTAATACCTTGTTCTCTTTCTTCCAACTTTGGCATTCAAGTCCCATATCATGGTATCTTTTCCTTACACCAGATCTTGCTTGAATTCCTCTTTTCCCTTTTCTGCAAATCCAACTTAGGGTGATTTACTTGAATGGTGTCTATTATCCATCCATTAGTGATAGCTTTACCCTTTTATAACCAAGTCATTTAAATATACTTGAGAATGAGAAAAGTTAATGGTATATAAGGAGGTACGGAATGATTTGAATATCCTGCATCTTGCATAGAACATGACCATCATTGCTCGAGTATAGTGGAATAATACTGGACCTAAATTATGAGCATAAAATACAGGAGTTGCAGGTGGTGCAAAGAAGGACTACTGGATATTTAGGTGAAAATTATCACAGAATGTCGTCGTCGTCGGCCATACTCGTTTCCGAGTTTATGTTACTCTCTTGTGTGTTTATTTGTGTGTGCGCTGGTGGCTGGTCAGGCCGATTCTTGCATAGAACAGTCGTCCGCACACACTGCACCCAAATGTGGGTGGCTGGCGCGGTAGGGTTTGTCGGGCTTTCCGCCTTAAACGGGATTCAGCTGCCAGACTTCGCTGCTCCTCTTCGAATCGCGCCACTGCTGCGGAGGTAGTTTTGCGCCATAGAACGCGGTCTTTCGTGAGGTTGTCCCAGGTGGTAAGGTCTATATTAGTTTTCTTCAGGGTATTCTTGAACTGATCTTTGTAGCGTTTCTTAGGGGCACCGCGAAGTCTGCTGCCAGTGCTGAGCTCGCCGTATAAGTTGGCGAGGGAGTCTACTGTTGCTCATACGCTGAACGTGTCCAACCCATCTAAGTTGGTGGCTGATGATGAGGGCTTCAATGTATACATTTGAGCTCTTTCCAAGACTCTAATGTTGGACACATAGTCGTCCCAATTAATGTTCATTATAGAGCGAAGTTTTAGCTGGTGAAATCGCTCCATTTTCTTAATATCTCGCCGATAGAGTGTCCATGTCTCACACCCATACAGCAACGTGGAGACAACTACAGCTTGGTAGACCATCAGCTTGGTGCTTAAATTGAAATCTTTGTTTAGGAACACTCGCCGAGTAAGTCGTCCAAAGGCTTTGTGTGCTGCCCGAATTCTGTTTTCTACATCCTTCTCTGCTGTGCACTGTGTAGAGAGAATGCTTCCAAGGTAGGAGAAGCTATCTACTTGCTCAAGGGCTGTGCCAGAGATGGTAACATCAAAGTCTGGGAGTGGAGCTCCAGGGGCAGGTTGCGCTAGCACTTTAGTTTTTCAGGTGTTGATGGTCAGGCCAAAACGGTCATATGCGTCCGTGAAGTAGTTTACGGACTGTTGTATCTGCTGAGGAGTATGTGCTGGAGAAGTGTTGTCATCTGCATAGTGCAGTTCTGTTACCTGGATGAGGAAAGTTAATCTTGATGAGCGGAGTCTTGCTGGATTAAATAGTCCTCCCTCAAACCGGTATCTGATCTCCACGCCTGTGTTGGGGGTAGATGACGTTTCGTAGAGCATTGCTGCCAAATATAGGGCAAAAAGTGTTGGTGTAAGTACACAACACCACAGAATGTAATCAGTAACTAAAATGGTAAAAGAATTGGATTGGGAATCATTCCAAAATAGTATCAGGTAACTAGTGTTGCAAATTGAAAAAAAAAGTTTTTTTTCAGCTTTGTGAAAGAAAAAAATCATGAAAAAACACTTAGTGCCCTTGTTTTTTCTATATTTTTTTTTTTTTAAACAATATATTTGATAAATTATAGTTTTATTTATGGAACTTACATTTTTTATGTGTGGTTTTAATCTTACTGAATCATATAATGTCTTGTATAATGATTCATAAATGTATCTATATAGGTAACATAATTTTATTCATCCTCTATGTCAGTACCACATTCACTAGTATCAGCACTACCAACACTAGTTTGGTCACTGTCGGAATTTTCTGTTTCTTCTTCTGTCTCCTCTAGATCCATAACTTCAGAAATAGCTACATTTTCTTTTACTGGTTGTTCTTGTATTTTACAAAAAAGATTTTGAGACTGCAATTTTAAATTGTGAGAAAAGTGCACACTGTATATAAAAACTGTGCCGATAATTCTGTATTACAATCTTTTAAGTTTTAATTTAAATCTGTTATCATATAAAATAGGAGCTTCTTTTTAAATCGTTGGTTTACGCCAACGGTTACAAGGAAACAATTCATAATTACTGAAAATTTAATGACTCGCTATCACTATACACTGAGAGTTTGACAAGTATACGAATATAAGGAAAGCACAATAAGTAATAAAAAGAGGCAAAAAACCGTAGATAAATTTAAAATTCCTAATTTTTCGAAAAGATCCGTAGGTCTACAGATAAATTTGTTGGGCTGGCAGCACTAGTTCAAGTAATGAGTATCGAACCAAACAATGGGGAACGGAGATTTCTTCTCGTGCAACCGAGCCTATTCGGGAAGTTCCCCTTCGTAAAAGAAAACTTTAGTCAATGTTTCCAATATTTTTGTAATTTTCTTTTCAGCTGAACCAGAAAAATATAGTAGATTTAAAAATTAAGTACTTAGTATACACTCTAAAACAGTCATATTATATGATAAATGCCTTACAAATTTGAGATTTAGCAGTTATGAAAAAAACGTGTTTCAGGGGGAAAAACGTTTTTTTTTCATTTGTCTTCAAGTCAGAAAAAAATCGTTTTTTACAACACTACGCGTAACTTAAAAATTTTGTGACTGCGTGACAAAATTTGTTCTCAGAACCACTCGTTAGACTGAATAGCATTGCATATTATTTTTAAAGTCAGTTACCAAGTTAATTCAAGATAGAAATCAGGTTTTGTAGTTTTGAGAGTATTAGAACAGGAAAATATTTTCTGTTGCATGAGACTCAAGCATTAGTCTTGAATGATATTTATAACAATTAATAATAGATAGAAGAAGGCAGTTAGAGACTTTAAATTTGCTAAATAATCATTTTTGAATACATAGAATTGTTTAGAGCCACTTTCAGATCAACAGCTTCAATAACTTCTGAAATATTAATTAGTTAGATTCTGTTTTTGGATTGCAAATTTTATTTTACCTTTTGATAATAGTAAACATGTTTTGCTTGATAGTAAATGAAAGAGTAGCTCTTTAGCAGTAAAATAAAATTTATTTCAGTGTCATAGTTGCAAAATGGTAAAAGTTATTAACAGGTTTTGGGGTATAGCAGTAAATGATTATTTTACGGTGAAACTAAAACTACACAAATTTTTATAGGCATAAAAATTATTTTTTTTTAGAAGATCTTGCGACTCTCAAAATTTCAGAATGATAGGAATATTTTTAGTTCTCAAGGTCAAGAAATCTGATAAAATCTCAAGCTTGGGAATGGATATTTGATCAGTTATCAGATGTTTCTCATGGGAATCACGGATGTATCTGTGTTTCCACGGTCCGTTTCTATAAATATCAGTCCAGAACTTTCCTCCTCCTCCCTCAGTCAGCCAGGCACAGTTAGAGTGCGACTATGTCGCTTTGTGTTGCAATGTAGCTTTGAAGCAGCAGTTTTATGCCATGTGGTGCATAGGCATAACTTAAGTGTCAGGAGTCAGTGGATAAATTCAGCATTAGAACCGGGTGAATAACTGGGACATGCTTTCATGTACTACTTAGTTGAACTTTGAACAATGGGGTTGGTCTGGCTTGAATCGGTTAATCGAATCTGCAACTTTATCTTCAGAGAAATTGTCTGATGCCAGTTCAGTTTTTGACTTTGCTACACTTTGAAGAATGTATTGAGTATTTACCAGCAATAGACTTGTGAACATTATTATCTATAAGCTTTCCTTAGTTTGGGGTTTTATCAAGCCAAGTGGTGACCAATATAATATAACAAAGCAAGAGCTGAAATTATACTAGGCAAGATCATGGTTAGAGCAGAGACAGAAGGTTTTTCAATAACCCCAGCAAGCTTTTGTTTCTCACAACAGTAATTAGAGAAGACTCCTGGGGATTTATAAGGCATACAACAAAGATGAGCCTAGGGTGTGTAAAAGGACTATGAAGTGGCACATAGAAGAAATTTTCGCCACGATCATAAACTAACACTGGATTTCAGCCATAAGGGTGTGGGAAAATGTTTATTTATACATAAATGAGTCCAGGACTGGAATAAATTGAGGGATATGACATGAAATCTTCACAGGTTTGCCGCCCGATGATATTTTCAAAGGACAAGCTTTCGGCGGCCTGATAGTTGTTCTCTTAAGTACAATGGACCCGATGATGGCAGCAGAGCAAGCCGCCGAAAGCTTGCCCTTTGAAAATATCATCCGGTGGCAAACCTGTGAAGATTTCGTGTCAAAGATATGCCGGGAAAGCCTTGTTTCTCAAATTGAGGGATATGATCAAAAAGTTCCCTCATACATGGAAAAAATTTAAAGCAAAAAATAATGTAATATAAAAAAGCATGTGTAATGCAAGTGGGCTATCAAACAATTTTTTTGTATCTGTTTGTCCTGACAATTTTTTATTTACAGCTCATATGTTTTCACGAAGAACAATAGCTATAAACTAGGCCATAATGTTAGTTGTGGGGAGATGGTTTCGAAAATGTGCCCAAAAAAATTCTCATATATTTTTGTTATTATTACTTTATCAAACAAAAGTTTTAGAATTCTTAATTTTATGAAATTAATGATCATCAAAACATTTTAATGTAATCAATAATGACCAAAATATAAGTGACTGTTTTCTTGGAAGGAAATAATGTGACTGGTGAGAACTCAACATCTTGGCTGCTACGAGTGTGTAGTGTAGGATCAAAGAATGTCTTCATTTCTCACATTTGTAATGCCTTCCTTTCTCTTCAGAAGATTATATTTTCTCTTACCATACACAAATGATGGCTGTTAATGAACTTAGCAATGCATCGTGGCTCTCTTAAAGTAAATAATTTGCTGCCTTTTGAACACTAAGACCATCCCATTCTCGTTGTCAATGAGTCTATTTGAACAAACAGTGAAATAAATAACTATGGTATTAAAAGGTCAATCATGATAGTTTGCAATAGATATATAAAATGCGTTGCTGCAGAAATTGTGTAACCTTGTTATCAAAATAGATAATTTTAAGATTTTATATGTGTAATATATTTTTTTACACAGGATCTAGAAATTTTAGGTACCAAAAATATTGTACTTACGTCTTCAAGTTCTCTCTCCAACTCATTCAAGTTTTGTTCCTCATCTTCGGCCTCCAACCTATATTAACAGAATACACCAAAACTAGCATTTTTCTTTATATTTCATTATTAAGTTCCATAATGTCCCCCAATCTGATTATTATACTCCTCTTCCTTAGCGAATGAAATTAACATACCAGGATATGTACACAAAAACTTACTAATTCTTAGGATTTCATTTGAAAGTTTGTGTATGAAAAAATAGATTCAATAATCATTTTTAAGGGGAAAACAACAAAGACCTAAACAGTTATCAAAATTTTATTTATTTCAGGAGCAGACTGATAAAACAGAGCATTCTGAAGAATGTTAACAAACACAAAACACCACTGCTTAACATAGATGATGACTGTGTGGCACGAAAACACATAATACACATGAATACAAAAGTCATTTAAATTTCTGGATCTTTGCCTTTCATCAACAAGTAGACCATTGCAGAGGATGAGTGCTATAGGAGGTTGTTGCACGTAGTGACTGTTGAGCAAGAAACATGGTTTATCGTGGGGATAAATTCAAACAGAGGACAGGGAGAAGAGATCGTGATTTGAAGTCTACCCGATACTGAACAATTAACTTCTCCTATGAATGCAATGTCTAACACAAAACATGTGGCACCACCTTGGGCACCTGCATGGCCTCTTCTTATGCTAACCTCTTTATGGGCCACCATTTTTTGGAGGAAGTCCTTCTCAAACTGCACATGTGACTCAAATTCAAAGATTATATCATCATGGACACATGGTCAAACAACCTTCTAAATTTCTTGAACAATTTCAATGCATTTAACACCACAAACTTAACATGGGAATACTCTCACATCCAGGCTACATTCTTTGATGTGGATTTGTCCCTCTCCAAAGGCTACCTTAGTTCACACCAAACCCACCAACCTATAACAGTCTCTTCACTCTAGGCAGTTGCCAACCATATCATAGCACACAATTCCTCTCCAACGATCTTGGCTTTCCGAGTGGTTGTATATGTTCTAACCAGCAGCCCTCACACATTATTCAAACATCTTCCAAACATTAATATCCCACAACTAACCACTAGCCTTAGTTCACAAACAACTTTCATGGGATACATCACATGCTCAGTAGAGACTACCCTACAACACCAAAACCATCCACAGTCCTGGTCACACAGTATTTCCCAGCCCTCAAATCTGTCAACCGAATCCATTGGCAAAGTTATAATTTCCTGCAAACCTGCCTAGAAATGAGATACATTTTCCCAAAATACCTCCCTGCCCCTTCTAAGACTTCAGCAGAAGACATAACCACAACCAACTGCTAGTTGACAAACATTCTTGTTCCACAAAACAGCCCTACGGCTCTGTAGCATGTAATAGACCCCACTGTAAGATGTGTAGTATACATCACACCTCCATCACCTTCCACATCCCCGTCACTGGGGTAAGCTTTCCCATCATAGGATAACCAACCTGTGAAACCTCCCATTTAATTAACCAGTTAGCCTGCAACCATCACAAGGATTCTTACATAGGTTTGAGCACCATCCACTAGCCATAAGAATTAATTGCCACTGAAAGATGATATTCACCTGGAATCCCAACCATCCAGTAATTATATAAGAGCAAAGTTTTTCCAGACATTTGGAATTAATATTAATAAATTAATTACATTAATATTATACATTAACTACATTAGTTCAATAACTATCCATTACATCCTCCATGACACTAATAATTTTAATTCTTGCTTTACGGTCCATGCCATCATAAACAGCATCAGCTTGTCTGAAGGTGGGAGCTAAGGATTGCAATCCCGCAGTGTTTTCAATCCCGCGGGATCCGTGCGGGATTAGTACAAACAGTTTTTTAACGCATATATTTGAAACATAGTTACTTAAAACGTTAATAAATTAAATAATAATTAATTCAATAACTAATTTTTAATGTTAAATGATAAAAATTAACAGTTAACAATATTTTGATTGGAAAAATGGCATTAAAACTTTTTAGCGTGTCTTAAGTGTATTTCGAGGTTTTACATTTTTGTTTTTTAATCCAAACAAATTTTTAAGTACATAATAAAAATTGAAAATATTGAGTCTTAGGTCAAATTATGTGCCTTACAATACATCACACAAGTTTAAAAATATGGTTTGCTTAGTGGCCAAGTTACCAGAGTTTTTTTTTTTTAAATTCTAAATAAACGTTCCATAACATCGAGAAAAGCATTACATTTCACAAACTGAAGTGAATATACTCTGTAAAGTGTAGACTTGGCTCAGAACAAGATCTCATAACTTTTTGTCACTGCACAAGCACGAGACTTGGCCTTTTCTTGCGTGATTCATTATTATATCTCCCGATTCCTTGTTTGATATTAGAGTTGATTCAATGTTATTAAAAGAAACTACTCACCAACACATAAACTGTCAAGTATTTCAGATTTACTTATGTGGCGTAACGACGTTTTTAGAGTGGAAATTATTATTTTTTAGTAAGAAAAGAGACTTTCTCGGCGAATGATTGCAGTGAAATTCTCCTAGGTTGTATCTCCGAATTTCATTGCAAACACACAAAATTACACACGTGAGGAAGACGGTGGACGCAGCCGTCGAAGTATGGTGTTCCTACAACACAATTCGTCGATACACCCGTGAAAATTTCATTATAACTTTTTTTACCTTTAGTCAAAATAATAACAAGGAGAAGAGGGATTAATCGAAAGCCTGAGCGGCACATGTAAGCAGATGGCTTTTGTCAAAGAAACGCATTGAGGCAGCGGCCAAAACAACAATAAGTCAAAGGATATACAATTTCCTTTTGATAGCTGTTAAATAAATAGGTACGCGATCATTAAAATTACGATAACATTAGTTTCATATCAACGAATAATCAAATTTTCAGCCGCAAATTAGGAAATTGTCACAATTACTTTATCTGCAAATACACGAAATGGAAATAATGAAACCGTGAATAAAAAGCTGTAACCGTGTAGTTCAGATAACGTGTGCGACACTTAAAAAATAATTATACAGTTAGAAAATCGTACTAAATATGCACCATAACTCAAATTACAGAAATGTGTACTCAAGTAAGTTTTGATGAATACGTAAGAGTGTATTTATTTACTTACGAATGACGAAGGTTGACAAAAACAAACGCTTGTTCACATGAGTCAAAAGTCAACTGGAAGGTTACAGGCAAACAGTGCAAAATATCTGACAGAGACCGAGTGGGGCAGCGAGTCATGCAGACTGACACGTGTTTCCGCCGGATTTTGCGGATTGCGGATCCGCTTAATTTTGTGCGGGATCCGACAGACTGTCTAAAGATGCGGGATCCCGCTTTGCTGGATTGCAATCCCTAGTGGGAGCTTACCTACCATCAAAAACTGGCCACCAGGCAATTACCTGGTCTCAATTTAAGATAATACCTCAGTCATTACTTTAACTTTTCTTTCGATCCATCCTTTCTTCTTCCAGTTCCACTGCCTAACTTGAACCATCACTAACCAGAGATTCTGTTTAACTTAATATATTTTCTGGTTTAATATTCATTTCAATGTTCAGTCCAATTAAATTTTTATTTATTTATATTTACATATTTAAGATTTTATATTATTCTGCTATCTGCTCTTTTTGCCCACCTGTGAATAGTTTTGATATTTTTCAGTTCTTGGGTATTAGATTCAAATCATTACCATCTCTTCCTGTTCTGTTTGAATTTAACCCCAACATTGACCACATTGCTTGCTCAACAGTCACTACGAGGTGTAACCGAAAAGTAATGGAAATTTTCAAATTTCGCAGGATATATTAGTCTGACTGGCATGATTTTTTGTTGTTGTGCTGGCAAAAATGTCTTCAAAGTATCTATACATTCTGAGATATATTGGATGGTTAGTCTCTTGTCAGCTGTTAAAATGATAACATGTTTTAATACAGATGGCAATTTTTCATTTGTATAAATCATGGATCACAGAATTTGCATAAAAATGGAATTAAGTGCAACAAAGCTTTAGAAATGTTAAATATTGCTTTTGGTGAATCTACTTTGAGTAAAATAAGGGTCTACGAATGGTATGAGTGTTTTCAAGATGGCTGTGAAGACGAAGATGGAGAGCGCAAGGGTCATCCTAGCATTTCAATAACTGGTGGAAACAGTGAAAGAAATGATTATGAATCATCACCAAATCACAATTAGAGACATTTCTGATGATACTGGCATATCAACTGGCTCATACCATGAATTTTTTTCATCTGTTTTTGGCATGAAATTTGTTGCAGCAAAATTTGTTCCAAATTGTTGAGTTTCGAACAGAAACAGTGGCAAATGGAACTTGCTTAGGAATTGCTAAATGAGGTCAACAATGATGCAGAACTATTTAAATGTGTCTTAGAAGGTGATAAAACATGGGTTTATGGGTATGATGCTGAAACTAAGGCACAATCGTCCCAGTGGAAGTATTCTGGATTGCCAAGAAAAAAAAAAAAAAGCTCGACAAGTTCGGTCAAATGTGAAGGTTGTTCTTACTGTGTTCTTTGATTTTAATGGTATAGTGCACCCCGAGTTCTTGCCCCCACAAGGTCAAACAACCAGCAAGGAATACTACCTTCAAGTCCAATGCTGTTTGTGTGAATGAGTCCAAAGAAAACACCTGAATTTGTGGCAAAACAATTAATAGCTTTTGCATCAAAATAATTCACTGCTTGTTTGTGAATTATTGGCAAATAACAACACTATAATAATGCCCCAGTCCCCATATTCACCAGACATAGCCCCCATGTGACTTTTTTTCTCCTCCAAAAAACCCTTGATATTCTTGAAGGGCTGTCATTTTACAAGCATAGATGAAATTAAAAGTGCATTCTTGAAAGAGCTCAAAGCTGTCCCATAGATGGAGTTGTAGAAGTGTTTTGGGTATTGGAAGAAGTGCTGCCATATGTGTATAATATCTAATGGGGACTACGTTGAGGGGACAACATCGATGTAGATGAATAAATAAAATTATTTCCAAAAAACATTAAAACTCCCATTATTTTTTGAACACACCTCGTATGTGAAGCAGTCTGCTACATCATCTGAGGTAAGCAGTGGTTCACTCATTTCCCTCTGTGTGTGTGTAAATTTTGAGCCAACTATAACAACAGGTAAATTATCCTAACAATTAATTGTTTTTATTTTGAGGAAGATTAAAAGAATGTATTTTCTCTTGAATTTAGTAAGTATACCTCCACTGAAGCTGTTGTGTTGCAAATTATATTGCTACATTAGTTTCTTCCAAAAATCCAAGCAGATTGAATTTGCACATAATTATGACTAAATGCTTTAAAGTGAAAAGAAGTATCAACTTTGATCCAAATATCCAATGAAAAAAAATTGATTTCTGATAAACAAGAAACATTATTATTAAACAGCAATACTAATAAACAAGAAGAAAGGAAACATAAATTGCAAAAGGTGGCAAAGAAACAATGAGGATTCACAATAATGCTGGAATTTCCAGATAAATGGTTTAACAATGCTATTGTTCCATCTATTATACCAAATACACATGATTAGTATAGGTATTGTTTCATTCTGGACTGTTAACGTAAGATTTTTGAATATAAATAATGTACTTATATCCTGTAACTGAATGTTTCTTTCTTCTTGAAGCTTTTCTTTTACATGAGTTGTGTAAAATATTTTCTTCAATTAATCTCATAAATACAAACTAACATAGTCGGCCGTCTATGTGTACACATGTGACGGCGCCTGCTGCTTCACCGTCTGCACGTTTAAGGCTGTTGTAGGCCGAAATATTGCGCTTCTCTTGTATTTGTTTTTTGTTCGTCTTCCCAGCCGCCTTCATCTGTGGTAAGTGATGGGTCATATTTCCCTATCCTTCCTTAATTTTATTGCCTTAAAGCTTTTTCCTGCTCATTGTTATTATATATATATATATATATATTACAAGAATGAATGCTATATGAAGAACCAAACTAAGATTTGTGGAAATGTGTTACAATTCTAACAATTAAGATGCTAAATATCAATACTTGAATCAGCTACAAATTCAAATTTTCTGATAATATGTAAATAAGTGCTCTTTAAGAAAAGACCTGCTTTATAGGTTTTTCTAAAACACAGAGACCCTTATGAAAATAATGGCATATAGTAAAATGTGGTTGCTAAATTATTAATGTCTGAAAAATTTGACAACTCGGAATCCAAACCAGATTTGATCAGAGGAAGGATGAATGTATACATACAATACTATGAATACTATGTAAATCTGTAAACCAAACAATGTTTTAAAATTACCTTTTAAGAAAACTGCTGTAATCATTCCATTCTTCTTCTGTAAGCCTCAGCTGTTGGTCAAGGAGGTCAAGCAACGCATCTGTACATTCTTCACACAAAGGGTGGTCAATTTCTGAATTACTTGAAAGAAGATCAAATAAGCCTGCCGTCACCTACAATTATGGGAAAAATATAATAAGAAAAGGAAAATTTTGACATGTCATAATATTGTGGACATTTAAAAATAACTTATTAAAAAATCAGTGATCATAGTAACATTGTACTTAATAGACATCCAATGGGGGCATAAGTACAATTGAGAGACTCATATACAGATTTTCTAAATGAAAATGCAAATTAAGACTTACTACACAATATCTACACTACAAAAACTTGGAAACGCCAATGAATAACTGTAAAATTCAACTGTAACTGAAAGACAAAGCGAATAAATTACAGAAAAAGGTAAACGAGCCTTCCCCATTTTTTTTTAAAAGCAAAATGTTGCTGTTGTAACATCTTTTCCCTTGTAGGAAAGGAGTGAGAAGCCAACAATGGCCTGATGACCTGCATCATCCCCCCCCAGAATTCAAGATGGCACAAACTTTGGCAATCCTCAAACCAGGCAAACCAGCAGATGATGCTTCAAGCCTTCGACCCATTGTTCTACTCAGTGTTTTCTATAAGCTTCTAGAATGCCTCATTCTTAACCATATTCAAGGAATAATAAATAACATAACACCAACATACCAGGCAGATTTCAGACTAAAACGGAGCTGTTGTGGACAAGTATTACCACTGACATCATAAATTATGGCTGGATTTCATAAAAAGTTAAAGACACCAGTAGCTTTTGCCGATCTAACAGCAGCATATGATATGGTTTGGATGGATGGACTGCTACTTAAACTTTAAAAAAAAAAAAAAAAACCATGTACCCTGCAAGAAACAAACATCACTCCTGAAGAACATGCTGACCAACCAATATTTCAAGGTCACCATCGGGCAAAAGACAAGCAAGTTATTTAAAATAAAAAATGGGTTACCTCAAAGGACAGTAATAGCTCCATTGCCCTTCAACTTGTACACCAGAGACATGTCCAAAAAAAACGGCAATAAATCCTGCTATGCTGACGACTTAGCTATTGCTATCCAAACTGCCACATTGGAGGAAGATGAAAGCACTCTCTCAAATGACTTAGAAGCCCTGAATGCATACTATACGAAGTGGAGACTTTGTCCAAACCCAATGAAAACAGAAGTATGTGCATTCCACTTCAGCAATAGAATAGCACATTAGCAGCTCAAAGTAAACATCTGCCACCAGAGAGTGAAACATAATTTCTATCCTAAATATCTTGAAATCACCTTAGACCGTTTCTTAACATTCAAAAAACACCAGGAAATCACAAGACAGAAACTTAAAACACAGAACAACATCATGAAGAAGCTAGCTGGTACTTCGTGGGGAGCTGATGCGGACTCACTATGAACAACCGCTCTCACCATGGTGTACCCTTTTGCTGAGTACTGTGCTCCAGTGTGGCAACATAGTGCTCAGACTAGAAAAATTGACGTACATCTGAACAAGTGTATGACAGTAATAACTGGCACCCTAAAATCCACCCCAGTCCGCTGGTTACATCTGATCAGCAACATACCACCTCCAGAGGTAAGACGCCAAGTAGCAACGGCATGTCAGTGGATAAAACTACACCATCCACAGGATCTCCCAATCCAAGAGGTACTAAATGACCTAGCTCTCTACTTGTCTTAAATCCAGAAACCCAGTATGGCATGATGTGTTTGACTTTGATGTCAACGAACAATGGTGACAATGCTGGAACTCTACATCTGCAAAAACATCCTGATGTTAAAGATCCCATAACTGAACTTCCGGGATTCTACCTTAAGAGAGACCAGTGGGTCAAACTAAATTGCCTGAATCAGGTCACGGCAAATGCAATGCCATGCTGTATAAGTGGGGTCTTCAGGATTTTCCTGCCTGTGACTGCGGAGCTCCTTCTCAGAGTGTGGAGCATATCATCAAGGAATGCCCTCTAAGGAAGTATGATGGACCATTTCAAGAAGTTTTCAATGTCACAACTTCCTTCATCGAATGGCTGCAACAACTGGACATCAGTTTGTGAATGCCGTTGTGTGATAAACGGCTTCTTAAGAAATTTAGAACAATTTAGGAAAGCTTTATTCAATTCACTTCTAAGTTGTGAGCTTAAGGTGGCCATACACGATCACTCCATCCGTCCAAATGGAGCGATGTCACTCCATTATCGCGTCGTGTGAGGGGAAACTGATGTGGATGATATGGCATGGCAGGATTATTTGGATATCCAGTCAGTCCAATATCCATCAGTTTCATCCATCAAGCAAACTGTCGGTGTGTGGGGAAAACCACGTGGAGCGACACCAAGCCATCACTCCAGTCGGCTCGTGTATGGCGAAACCACGGTCCAAACTCTTCTCATTCTGTCACCAACCAGACAACATCGGTGCCTTGAGTGGACTATGCACCATTGTACCATTTCTTTTTTGTTTTGAATCTGCTATAGAAATATTTGTTTTGCTGCTAGTTAAATATTATTTTGAATGTAGAATAGAAAATAATACAGTTTTAAATATTATTAAGTAACAATTAGAATGATTATTTTCTTTTTTTACTTTAAAAAAATAATAATAATAATGTCGTCTCAATAAGACTTTGTGCTGGAGATTATTGAGAAGTATAAGCACTTACCATGCTTGTAGGATCTCTAATCCTGACTACCATGACAAAATATAAATAAATGTGGCAATAGATCAATTGCTAATATTATTTAAAAATAAAGACATAAACGCCAACAGAGAAACCGTGTTGTAAAAAAGATAATTCTTTGCGGTCTTCTTTTTAAAAAGATCATAGTATGATAAGATTAATTTTATATGAGCCTACTTGTTTAAATATGTTGTTTTACTACATTTGACGTACCTGTCACTATTTTCAACCTGCTAAACTATTTCAATTTAATAAATATGTTTTATAATCATTTTGTAGTATTTTTAAATGTTTTCGTAATATCACAGAGCTGATTTTTCATAATTTCGCACTTTTTTGGACGTTTATTTAATTCTCAGGACTATATTCAGTATTCGATAGTTTGAATATCCTTAAAAATTAATTCGGGCTCATTTTATTTAGTACTTGGCATAACTAGATTGTTGTATAGCAAATTGACAACCTATTGTTGCTTGCTTTGCCTCTTTTTTTCATTGTCATGGCTGACTGGAGTGATGGAATGATCGTGTATGTGCTACGCTTTTGGATGTCATCCACATGGATGTCATCCATACAGATGACATCCAAATGGAGCGATCGTGTATGGCCACCTTTACAAGCCAGCCAGAAGCCAGTAGAAGCTGCCGCGACACCTTATCGTTGTAACTGAGTCATGTAACATTGGGTTAGTCACGAACTGTCGCCACTGTCGCACACTGTAACAGAATGCAGTTGCTGATGGCTGCACTCAACCAGTCCATTATCTCAAGTGCGTAGCAACTTGTAATTTCAACCACCAACTACTGGTGCCGTTTCTCTTGAGTGTGGGACAAGACCCTGAAGAGAAACACACTTACGCAGCTGAGGCACATAGTTAAGAAACCCTTACATCAACAATATTATAATCTCTACTATTGAACCATCACTCCACCCTGACAGTCCCCACTTAAACTTCAAGAAGCCAATTCGAAGAATCTCTTATCCCCTCCACATTGTTAACGAGTCTTCCTGAAAACTTGCAATAGACTAAGTAGTCAGTCCATCCTCCATCACCGAGGGTTCAAGAACAACACCATTGACATCACTTAAGAACACTTACAGGTATCGAAGCTGATTTGATCC
Organism: Vandiemenella viatica; assembly: GCA_031002005.1. Taxonomy (NCBI): domain Eukaryota; kingdom Metazoa; phylum Arthropoda; class Insecta; order Orthoptera; family Morabidae; genus Vandiemenella; species Vandiemenella viatica. The sequence continues at coordinate 196,171,559 of CM061919.1, forward strand.
ACTATGCGAGATCCTCATTAGTTGGACTTGGCTTGAATTTGCTGTCACTCATCTCATCTCATGATAGGGTACTGTGCCTAGCCCTTTAGCCAATCACCAATGTTGTATTTAGATATTTCCCAATCATATCAGTGCACTGCTATTATTATTCAACCAATCAATGTTAAGGCTTTATCTAGTTTATGTGTACAAGCGTATTTTCATCTCCGTCAAGTCTATTGTATGTGGTGTTATCATTCCGTAAATTAATGAAGTAAGAAAGATATGTGCTAATGTTATCAATATCAAGGTTCTCAGTGACAATATGTAGCCTTTAATACTGACAGCTAATCCAGTTACATACTAGTATTAAATTCACAGACTGATATCTAATGATGCTAGGTGGAACACTAGAATGAAGTCAAGTTTTTCCCTCTCAACTTCCAATTGGTCACCTGTCGAAAAAGACAATCCGCTCAGTCAACAAGTGACAATGTTCTTGTCATTGTCATTGTAAATAGAGTATATATTTATTTGTATTACATTAGTTGCTAGGCCATATGAAATAAAAAAACTTGCATCTCAGGATTCAGTCAACCGAGCAAACTTTGGAACTGGCTTAATAGGTTTCACAGAGGATGTGGAGTGCAAAATATTACAGCTCCATAAAGATGCCTACTTGACTCTGGAAATGTTCAGACCACTGATCGCATTGTAATGGACTGTCAAATCAGAAGACCATCTGTACCAAGCTGGACCAGCCACTAGAAGATGGCTTGAATCCATAGATATTGTTATATGATTGTTGCATTTTTTGTGTGTGATTTGTCAACTTATGTAAACTGGCATACAACAATAGTAATATTTTTTTAAATTTGTTCATGAACTGACAGATCTTCCACCACAATCTTACTCACATCTGATATCTACATTCTGCCATTCCTACCCTCTACTTTCTTCCCCATATCTGCAAGGTACACACTTTATCATTATTCTTGGCCTTTGCTGAAAAATTCTATCACTTTTATCTTGCACAATTCTACATCAATGTCATCCTAAGAAACAGTTACGCAATACTGGCTCAGCAGTATTGTGTTACTGTTTCCTGGGATGACATGGATGTAGGATTGTGCAAGATAAAAGTGATAGAATTTTTCAGCGGCGGCCAAGAATAATGATAAAGTGTGTACATTAACCTGAGACAGATAGTATGAGCACCAAAACCTATAATTGCCTGCAGTACTCTTCCATTGCAGGTTGGAAACATCCATCTATGACCAGATTAAATTTTAGGAAGAGCAGGCAGTACTTCTGTATCATAAAACTATTGTGGCTCCACAAAAATAGATAAAATAATGTTAATTTAATCTTAATTTAATATTACAACCACATTTTCTTGAATTAAGAGAGAGAAAATAACCTGATAAAATCAAAAAATGTTATATTAATGTAGGGGTGTAAGGTTTTGGGAGGGACTATAATAGCCTTTTCCAACCAAATGTCAACCTCTCCTTCACATGGTGCAACCTGTTTGAATGGACGGTACAAGGGAAGCAATTCTGGCTTTAAGATTAATACTTGAAGGGCGAATCAAGAAAAAAAGATACTTTTATGGCATTTGTTGATTTATAAAAAGCTTTTGATAATGTTAGGTGGGACAAGATCTTCAAAATTTTAAAGAAGTCAGGCCTAAAGTATCGAGATAGAAGAATACTTTATAAACTATATAAGAATCAAGTGGCTGTAATAAAAGTTGAGAATCGTGAGAGACAAGCATCAGTTAAAAAGGGTGTGAGACAAGGTTGTAGTCTATCCCCATTAATATTCAACTTGTATGTAGAGGAAGCAATAAAGAAAGTAAAAGAAAAATTTCCAGGGGGCGTAAGTGTCAGGGAGAAAAAATCAGTATGTTACAATTTGCTGATGACATTGTCTTGTTAGCAGAAAGGGCTGAGGATATTGAGAAATTACTGAATGACATGAACAAAATACTGAAGGAAGGTTTTGGCCTGAATATAAATCAAAGCAAGACTAAAGTGATGAAATGTAGCAGAAATGATACAAATACTAGCAGATTAGATATAAAAAAAAGGATTGAATGCAATTGGAGAAATAAGTGAATTCTTTTATTTGGGAAGCAAAATTACAACCGATGGCCGAAGCAGGAATGATGTCAAAAGCACAAAAAGAGCTTTCATGAAAAAGAGATATCTTTTAGTTTCAAACATTGATCTAGGAATTAAAAAAAAAACTTTTTAAAACTCTACGTGTGGAGCACAGCACTTTACGGTAGTGAAACATGGACTCTAGGAATAATGGAAATAAAGAAAATTGAAGCATTTGAAATGTGGTGCTACAGAAGAATGATGAAAATTAAGTGGGCAGACAAAGTAAGAAATAAAAGAGTTTTGGAAATAATGGGTGAGGAAAGAATGACAGGCTGGTAGGTCATATTTTGAGACATGCTGGATTAGCAAATTTGTTATTGGAGGGAACAGTCGAAAGTAAGAACTGTAGAGTAAGACAGAGATTAGAATATATGAAGCAGATAACTGAGGACGTGGGTTGTAAGGGATATATAGACATGAAGAGGTTAGCACAAGATAGGAAGGGATGGAGGATTGCATCAAACCGGTAGAAGACTGATAACAGAAAAAAAGCAAAGAAAATAAGGAAAGATAGGTAATGTCGACCAAGTCATGAGGACCAACTCAGTGTGAACACATCCAATCCCCTTGCCATATCTCTCATCTCTGTGCATGAATAAGGTTACATGCAGAAATGTTGAAAAATGTGAATCTTTTTTGTGTAATTACTGCCCTGATCTCTAATAAGTGATGCATTTTTTTTTCACTTCTTATGAAAAACCAATTTTTTTTCACCAAACTACAAAGTCATTAAGCAAATCTGCCTCCTTTTTTATAATCAACAGATCATATATGTTTTTAAACTGTGAAATAAAACTGTTATAAAAATGTTTTTACCACTTCAACACCGACCAGCCAATTAATTTCCTCAATGCTATTCCTGCTTTATATCTCCATAAACACTTGTCCTGAAATAATTAATCATATCTCAGTCATTGTTCACCCTCTTAAAACAGTTTTGAAAAAAAAAAATGAACTGAAAAGTCCCTGGATATAGCCTGAGGTTCTCCAACATTATTTGATCTGAAATTGCATTTAAATTATTAAAAACCAAACAAAAAATATTAGAATGACTGAACTTGAGCAGAAAAATACTGAAACTGAAATTATTTTTAAATTAATCCAAAGGCTGATATAATAGACTGTAATAAGCAACAATTTGATATGGGGCATCTACTCATCACTAGGAAGTGGATGTATTGTCATCTGTCTCTGTAAATTGTATTGTGCATGTCTAATGTATTTGTGTTTGTGAAATGTATAGTTTATTAGGAAACTTGGAAAAGTCCCAGCATTCACAAGCTGATGGTGGAAAAAAGCCTAGAAACCACAATCAGGATGACCAATACACTGGGCCTGGGCTTAGAACCTAGGCCCTTGATACCTCCCTGGTCCAGTATAGTGGCACTTTAATGCATGCAGCCACACCAGCAGGTTTTCTCTGTTCACTACGGACAGTCAAATATAATGGGTTTTTACATAGGATGAATTCTTCTGGGTTGGGAAAAGGGGGGGGGGGGACTAGTGCTCAATTTCTACTTGTAAACCAACTGACTTTACCTTAACACATCCAAAGTGATAGTTACTGCAAAAGGTTTCAAAGTTCTGTACTTGTTGGAGAGAGTGATGAGGGGATTTAAGGGAAAAGTAAAGGAACTGGGTTACAAAACTTTGGTCAGACCATTGCTCGAATATGGTAGTGTAGTATGGGACCCTCATTTTACGTATCAAATACAGGAGTTGGAGAGGGTGCAAAGAAGGGCTGCTAGATTTGTTTCTGGAAATTATCGCAGAATGCAATCAGTGACGGATATGATAAAGGAGCTGGAATTGGATTCATTGCAAGACAGGAGGAGGATGAGGAGGGTCATGGGAGTGTACAGGGCATATACTGGCAATGAGGCGTGGAAAGATATTGCAATAGGTATGAAAAGTAGTGCATGGAAGGGAAAAGATGACGATGACCACAAGCTGGCACTCGATTTCAGACACAAGGGTGTGGGAAGATTCTCTTTTTTAGGTAAGGGTGTCAGGGATTGGAATGAGTTACCAAGAGAATTGATGAATAATTTACCGAAAACTTTGAAAGAGTTTAAAGATAAAATTTGTAGAGGGCAAATTTAGGCGGGTGCAGGATAGGGGGAAGATGGGTGTGTAGGGAAATTGCAACTGGAGCCGGTGCTCCATTGCAATTAAATTAATTTAAATTAAAGCAATCACTACTGCCACTGTCCATTTTGGTTATTGTTTGTTTCTTACAGATATAGTCTCTCACATGATTAAGGGTTTATTCATTTGTTAAACTCATCTGTTTTGCACTAAAATCCTGAAGTAACTAAAAACTTAACTCTCTAATCAAAAGCAATTTTTTACTGTCATTCATGTTAACAGTGATGCTAACTATTATAACATCAATAATAAATTAAATCTTACTTTATATAAAACTAGCTGATACCTGCAACTTTGTAGGTGTGGATTAAGAATTTCTTTGCCAGAATTGAATATAGAAAGTTGTTGGTAGCGAAGGATTGGTCCCGAACAACACCAAGTTGGCATAATATGACCGGAAAGCCATCACTATATCATTCTACCATCGAACCTGTCTCTTGAAGAGAATCAATTTCCACCATATTTAAAAACAGAAAAACAAACAAATGTGAGGGGATGTATGTGTGTGTGGGGGTGGGGGGGGGTGTTAACTAAGGGCAGCTTTATTTCATCTTGGACCATGAGCATCCGATTCTTAGGTTCTAATAACTTTAGCTGCTCATGCTATGCTAGAGCTACAACTTAGGCCAGTTTGCGCTCCCAAGGCATTTCAAAAAAAGAAGGCAAAATAAACTGGTGCCAGAAACATTTAAGCAGACACAAAGTAAAAGGACAGAGAAAATCAACATACTAAATAATACGTTTTTTCTCTAAACGAAATTTATTAACAAATTATATACTAACATAATGTGCGAGAAGCATAGCTTGAGCAAGCAGCAATGTAACATTACAGACTAACACACACATCTGTATCTCTCTGTCACCATTTGAAAAGTTCTCAAAATTTCGTGACTACAACTGAATCACACCAAAAAAATGTCCTGTGGCCTCCCTACAGATTTTCTTGCCAAATCCTGTCAATATCGGTATAGGCATAGTCGTCAAAACGTAACAAAAGACAGAGACTTACTTCCGCATTTATAGTATTATTACCACAGATCACACACACACTGACTGCGAACAACACCTGAGGGATCATTATAACGTAAAAAAGTGTACACCTACAGCATTGCAAGACTACCTACGATTTACCATGCATTGCACCCCTAACTTTGTGATATCTACAGTTTAACATTCAATCCGAATAACCGACGACCCAGGCGTGACTCTTACAATCAAAAACAATTTTTAAAAATCTTAGCCTTCATGGTGATTTGAATCAGAGACCACGACCTAAACATTAGTTAGTAAGTGCTTTAATCACTGAGCTAAGCTGGCCACTGCAGGAAAAACAGTACAGAGACCTCCATATCCAACGCGTTTATCTATTGCTGTTCAGTAATTTTTCGAAATTATAAGACAACATGTATTATTTATACAGATAATTTTTCAACAAAATATAGACGTATTTTCCTCCCTGTTTCGAAGGATAAGTGTGCAAAGTTTGATCAAGATCAGATGAAAACTGGATTTGTATGAAGAACAAACAAACCAACAAACATACATACATACATCTTTATATATATAGATTGTAAACTAATAGTTTCACATGCACCAGAATCAAAACTAATGTGTACAACTTGGTAGCAAAGGATACTCACCCTCATTTTGTGACTTAAGGCCTCCTTCTCACCTTCATCATCTATCAGCATAAATCCATTAGTGCCATTGCCTGACTCTGTTAGTCTGGCAGCTGGTATAAAACGATCAAGAGCACTAGCCTGAGATTCCAAATCAACTTCTGGTGCTGTTTGTATTGGAACTGAAAAAAAATGATTACAAGTCAATAAATCATTGAAAAATGGAATAATATGACCTATAATAACTCAAAAAGTAAAGTTATTTAATAATTAGAAGAGTTCAAACAATTAAATGACAATGCATTCATAAAAAATTACAATATTTTAAGTCAGACATTAAGGATTGAATAATTTATGCATGCAAAAAACATCACCACGTTCATTATTATTATTAGTAGTAATTTTAGTAGAACTTATGCACTGACAGAATTGCCCTAAATACCTAACTTTTCATTAAGAAAATTTTTACTTATAGTCTTCCAGAGTTGCATGTAAAGTGTTAACCATCTCCTTTTATAATTAATTTCAGCCTCAAACTACTTTTCATACAAATGTGCTTCCACAATTCCTTATACCTCGGATCAAGAGACACTTTGTGATAATTTCTATCCTTATTCAATCTACACTATCTTTGTCTGCCTCCTGTCTCCCAATCTTGCTTCTTCTACAGCGTGCGGCAAAATGATCTGATGGTTTTCACCGCTGTATTTTCGAGCTAGTAGATGCTGGGGGGTGGTTGGCATAGGTGCATTGCAGAGCCCACACGTGGACATTTGTAGTAGCCATGGAGCAGTTGTCGGGTTAGTACCTTGCTTTTGTTGTCGAGGCATTTTTTAAAAGTTGCGATTCCTGCATTGCTGTTCAGCGGCTGTTTCGTAGATGCTTTAACATGGGTCCAAGAGAAATAGTCCAAACTCGTAACAGAATTATGCTATGGGTGAGTACGTTCAGAGCTACCAGTTCAGCATTAAAAAAGAAGTCGACGGGTCATCCAAGATAAGCCTGAATGCCAGAGAATATCAATCAAGTAAGAGAAGCTGTGGAAGCCAGTCCTCGGCGTTCGGCCCATAAACAAGCTACTGCTTTGCACATGTATGACCACTCGCTAAGACGAATATTGCGTCTCGATCTGCATTTCCACCCGTACAAAATGGCTATTGTCTAGCAGTTAAAGCCTAATGACTATGCAAAGCGTAAAGCATTTGCAGAAGAAATGATTGCTATGTTGACTGATGAAACAATTTTAATGAAGAACGACGAGGAACATTTCCATCTGGATGGTTATGTAAACAAACAGCACTTTCGTTATTGGTCGGCTACAAATCCGGAACAATTGCATGAACGTCCTCTGCATAGTCCTAAGGTTACCTTGTGATTTGGTGTATCGAAAAGGTGTGTCATTGGGCCATACTTCTTTGAAGAGGGTGGTCGAACCATTACGGTCAATTTACAACGTTATTTGTTGATGTTGAAAAACTTCCTGATCCCTGAGCTTAAGAGAAATCGTTAAGTGCGCAGGAGGATATGATTCCAGCAGGATGGGGCTACTGCCCATACAGCCAATGAGGTTATGGACATTTTGAGAAACAAGTTTCGTGGTCGAATGATCTCGCGTTTTGGGGACATTGAATGGCCAGCTTGCTCTCCAGACCTTAGCATTTGTGATATTTTCTTGTGGGGACTCCTTAAAGCAAGAGTTTACACAAACTAAACCCACAAACTGGACGAGCTGAAAGAAGCCATATGCCAAGAAATCACCAATCATGCAATGTTAGAGCAGGAGTTCAACAGCTTCAGTGCAAGGCTGGAAGAATGCTTGGTCAAAGATGGACGTCATTTAAAGGATGTTATCTCCACATCTTAAACGGATGAATTTGGTTGTTCTGATGTTATTTTCATTAATTTACATGAACAGCCTTCTGTAATAAGCAATAAAACATTTTATATCACTTTTATTTTTTATGTTGTTTTTAGTTTAAAACAGTCAGATCTTTTTGCCGCACCCTGTACATATGGACTATTGATTGAGTTCTATGCTGATTTCTGCAAACAGATCTAACTGCCCTCCTTTGTATTTCATTGCACTCGTATTTCATACCCCTAATATGAGTCCTATACTTCTACACCTGGCCAATGTTTTGTAGCTCATTTCCCTCAATTCTTTGGTACATGTCCCCTTAAATCCAGTACCTTTACCGGTATGTATGAAGCTTTAGTAGTTTGGCCTTGTGTCAGCATGGAAGAATTTCTCATTAACATGAACCACCTCAATGAAAAAAGTTCACAATGGAGATTGGAATGGTAGGCCAGCTATCTTTCTTGAAGATACTTATAGAGTTGCAACTCAATGAGATACAGTCAAAGCTCTTTAAAATTACTCATGGTTTCGCTATTCATATTTTCAGTATTCACAGATAAAATAATTATGACAACTCTATGTATTCGCGGCTGAAAATTTCATTATTTGCAGATTCGAAACTAAAGTTATTGCAATGTTAGTAACACTTGCCTGTTAATTTACTAGTTATCAGAACAGAATACCATGAGCTTAGACTTATTGCCACCTCAATGAGTACGAAACACCTGTTCTTTGATGAAAAGTGCCAGGTTACAAGTGACGCACCAGTTTTCAAAATATCCTGTATCACAGCTTGCTTTGTTCTTTCGACTACTTAACACAGTTTGGTTATTTGTGACAGTACAGTACAGTATGTTTGAACGAATAACATGTGTTCTTTCAATTACTTGTTTTGTCCGCAAGTTATTACGTCAACTAAAATAAAAAAAAATAAAAAATAAAGGACATTCTGCCACTTAAAGCAAAAACAGAAATCCTTGACTATTTGTGTCTTGGTGAGTCAATTCTTTTAATACAGTGAATTAAGTGTATGATCAAACAAAAAATCAGGAAAAACGAATTCTATGGTTTCACATCACTATTGGCTTGCTCCATTGGCTTCATCTGTTGCACTGCCATAATGGTGTCCGGCACTGATGAAGTCAACTGGTTTGAGGAAGAAGTCATAATCAGGTAGGAGGTGGTGGCACGCAGTTCCTAGTCACTGTATTGTGTACCAAAGTCCTAGTTAAATGACAAACCTCTCCACAGTGTGTACGGAGTGAAGGCATATGGCACTGATCATGGTGATTTATCTGTCAGATGGAGGCGTTAAGCTTGGCGAGTATTTCAGAAGAGTTGGCCTGAATGTGCCGGCACCAAGTTTCACCTCTACCTTCTTTCATCTCTCATCCACAAAACAAACAACACTGAAAACACATATTATTACAGCCATCCACACTTATGAGCTAAAAACATTTTCACACTGGGGAAACCACTGCAGTTTATATTCCCAGAAATTCCATTGGAGGGGTAAACATCCTGCACAGTAATCGCCTATGCCTGGACATGCATAAGGAATTATAGAAGAAGAACCTTACTATCAGCAAAAATAATTCATGACCCATTGACTGAAAAACTAAAAGCTGCTTTAAACCACATGGATAGAAGAGAATAATCAGAAGAGAGTGCTGTGATTCATGAAAAAGCTGAATGTCTTTATGCATATTTTCAAGTAAATTACACTGAACATTTGGATAGAGGATTTAAAGCAACCAAAAATTAGTTCAAAGAGCAGCAATCAGTCCACGACATCAAAATTAGTCTGTAAACATATCCCCTATAACCCTACAAATTTGCACAGAAAGAAGAAGTGGGCTGCCAAGCGAAAAAAATTAAATATTATTTGTGAACAGTAACATGCATTTGAATTATAGCAAAAAGTTTCGTAAAGGTGAATTTCCTTTGTGTTTGTACCAATAAATAAATTAATGTTAGAATAACCGTGCTTACTATTATCAAAGAATCCTCTCAAAAATTTCAAGCAACCCAAACAGAATTTCATTGACACTTTGAATTGGCCTTTTCTGAGCAAAAATTATCTGATAGTATTAAAAAAAAATCAGGACAAATAGAAAAAATAATTTTTATTTATTTTTCTATTTGTCCTGATTTTTTTAACTGCCTCTGAGATTAATGAATGATACCAATCTAAATGTAAATAAAACAAGCAAATACTATACTCAAAACAGAAACAATTCTTTCTTTTTAAAGTGAGCAAAGGAAATAGGAAATAATAATCAAACCAGAAATGACATTTATATCAAAGAAAAATCAATAGAATCTAATTTTTCAATTGCCGATTTATTTCTGTTGCTGATAAATTGAAAGCCAAGAGCTCCATGACACATGTCAATACAGGCTTCCAAGAAAAATTTGACACTATTTCTGCAAATTTAGCTACTCCAGAAGAAATAAGAAAAGTTATCATGTCTCCTAAGAGCAAATACGCAAGTGGCTATGATGGGATTTCCAGCAAATTAATTAACTGTGCTCCATAGAATTAAGTACTATACTAAGTTATCTGTTTAATATATCTTTACTTGAGGGCACCTTTCCAGAAAGGCTTAATTGTGTTGTAATTAAACACTATAAAAAAGGGAGATAAGACAGCTGTATCGAATTACCGTCCTATTCCATTACTAACGGCCTTCTCCAAAGTTTTCAGAAAGCAATGTACAATACAGTTTATGAACACCTTAAAAATAATAACATTCTAAGTCATAATTTGATTTTCAAAAGGGCCGTTCAACACAACAAGCTTTATTTGCATTCACTGATAAAATTTTAGAAGGAATAAATGATAAATTAACTCCTGTGGGAATTTTTTTGACTTAATCTAAGGCATTTGACTGTGTAGATCATAAAATTCTGATACAGAAATTGAAGTATTATGGCGTAGATGGCATTGTTAATAAATGGCTTTGTTCTTATCTTCTGAATAGAAAACAAATAGAGAATTTTAAGGCTGCCTTTTAAGTGGTCCACTGTTTTCTGAGTGGGAATTTATCAAATGTAGAGTACCTCAGAGTTCTATATTGGGGCCACTATTGCTTTAATATATATAAATGATCTACCCTGTGTTCCATATAACTTCTCAAAATTTGTTCAGTTTGCAGATAACACAAATATAGGAATTAAAAATACTCCAGATTTATCTGCAGAACATATTTCAAATTACGTCTTTGACCTTATTAATAAATGGTTTATAGTAAATGGTTTGTCTTTAAACTTCGATAAAAGTCAATATATGCAATCCAGTACATCATGCAGATTAATACCAGATATAGACATAAAATTTGCAGGCCAGTCCATTCAAGAAGAAGAGTGCATGAAATTCTAGGTTTGCATATTGATCATAATTAAAATTCTTTGATATGCTCCACACTCTGGGAAGGAGTGCCACAGTCACATGCAGGAGAATCATGAAGACCCCACTTATACAGCATGGCGTTGCATTTCGCATGGCCTATTCTTAGGCGGTTTAGTTTGCCCCTTTGGTTTCTATTTAGATGGAATCCCGGCAGTCCATTTGTGGGATCCTTAATAACTGGATGTTTCGCAGATGAGGAGTTCAGCTTTGTCACAGTTTTTCCTTAACATCAAAGTCAAATACATCTTGCCATACTGGATTTAAGATGTGGGGGGGGGGGGGGGTAAGTCATTTAGGACCTCGTGGATTGGGATATCGTGAGGATTGTTAGGATAGTGTAGTTTTATCCACTCACGTGCCATTGCTTCTTGGTGTCTTACCTCGTGGATTGGGATATCGTGAGGATTGTTAGGATAGTGTAGTTTTATCCACTCACGTGCCATTGCTTCTTGGTGTCTTACCTCCGGAGATGGTATGTTGCTGATTAGGTGTAATCAGTGGACTGGGATGGATTTTAAGGTGCCAGTTATTACTCTTATAAATTCATTCAGATGGGCGTCGATTTTTATAGTGTGGGCACTATGTTGCCACACTGGAGCACAGTACTCAGCGACAGGGAGTAAGCTATCTGTTAAATTTTGTAACTGCGTGACAAAATTTTGTCCTTAGAACCACGAGTTAGATTGGATATAATATTATTGCATTTCATTTTCAAAGTTAGTTTTTATGTTTATTCAAGTTAGAAAGCAGATTTACAGTTTTTAAGATAGTATTTTCAATATTTTTAATTTCAACATTCTTCAGCATTCGCCTGGAGTGGGAAAGTTCATATCTAAATTATTTATTTTTGGCTAAAGTATTAAAGTTAGGATAATTTTCATGATAACTAAAGTTAACATTTATTTAAAGATCTAGCGATTTGTAAAGTTTCAGAAAGATCGAATTATTTTTATTGTCAAGATCAGATTAGCCAATGTTAGGACTTCAGATGTGCGATTTGATATCTGACGACTTTCCCATCAGCCACCCTTGTGAAAGAGGAAGTGAATAGGTTCCCACGCGTCGCATGAGAACAGTCGCTAGGAATCTTCGAGAAGCACTATGCGATATACACCCGTGCGTGCAGTTGTTCGCCCCCAGTGTACGGAAGCAGTCTGTGCGATAACATGTAGCTTAGTAGGCCGGAAAGTTTTATATCTAGCACATCAGTGAAAGTTTTATTTTGGAAGTATTCCGCTTGTTTTATTCAAGTTAACCATAATGTCGTGATAAAATAGTATTTCTCCAAGTGAGGCCTCGGGGTTGTCTAAATTAACTAAACTTTTGAACAATGGGAGTGAGTGACGAACTTTTATTGGCTTTCTTCAACTAGTGATTTAACTATTGGGGTGTGGTCTGGCTCGACTGGTTAATCGAACTTGTAAAACATTTCTTTGGAAAAGTCGTCTGATTGCCTGTACAGTTTTTGGCTTTGTGAAATTAGAAGAATATAATTATTTAAATGGCAATGAACTATTTATTGAACTTTACCTTTCCATAGTTTTCGGGTTAAAATCTATGTGGCGACTGTATAATTCTATCTAAGCCAAAGCTGTTACATCCAAGGATACACATGGTCAGAGTTACGACAACGTGTTTATGCTCCACCCCAAGCATAAGCATTTCGTCTTACAAGGGTAAACCGTGGTGAGAGCGGTTGTTCATAGTGTGTCCGCTTCGGCACCCCATGAAGTACCAGCTAGCTTCTTCATGACGTTGCTCCGTGTTCTAAGTTTCTGACTTGTGATTTCCTGGTGTTTTTTGAATGTTAAGGAGCTGTCTAAGATGATGCCAAGACATTTAGGATAGGAATTCTGTTTCACTCTCTGGTGGCAGATGTTCACTTTGAGCTGCTAATGTGCTATTCTATTGCTGAAGTGGAATGCGCATACTTCTGTTTTCATCGGGTTTGGACAAAGTCTCCACTTCATATAATATGCATTCAAGGTTTCTAAGTCATTAGAGAGAGTGCTTTCACCTTCCTCTAATGTGGCAGTTTGGACAGCAATAGCTAAGTCGTTAGCATAGCAGGATTTATTGCTTGTTGTTTCAGGCTTGTCACTGGTGTACAAGTTGAAGAGCAATGGAGCTAGTACTGACCTTTGAGGTAACCCACATTTTTTATTGTAATGACTTACTTGTCTTATTCCCAATGGTGACCTTAAAATATCAGTTGGTCAGCATATTCTTCAGGAGTGATGTTAGTTTCCTGAAGGTTATATGTTTTTTAAGTTTAAGTAGCAGTCCATCCAGCCAAACTGTATCATATGCCGCTTTTAGATCGACAAAGGCTACTGATGTCTTCAACTTCTTTTGAAATCCTCAGTATATGATGTCAGTGCTAATACTTGCTCACAACAGCTCCGTTTTAGTCTGAAACCTGCTTGGTATGTTGGTGTTATGTTATTTATTATTCCTTGAATATGGTTAAGGATGAGGCATTCTAGAAGCTTATAGCAAACACTGAGTAAAGCAATGGGTCGATAGCATGAAGCATCATCTTCAGGTTTGCCTGATTTGAGGATCGTCAAGGTGGGAGCCATCTCGAATTCTGGGGGGATGATCGCAGTGTCCAGGATATTGCTGAAGAAGTTCTTTAGCCAAGTTCTTCCCTGCTTGCCAAGATATGTTATGAATTCTGGGAAAAATGCCATCTAATCCTGCAGCCTTCCTCATTTTTAGCATTTTCATGGCTTTCTCAACTTCTTCGTGACTGAATGGATTAGAAATGCTAGGGTTATTTCTACGGTTTTTATCCGTATCTTTTTTTTTATCTGCTTTACGTCTTTCTAACAGCGAGGTCTTTAGAGGCGGGAAAGGATGGGGGGCAAGGAATGGGAAGGAATTTGGCCATGGCCTTTAGAAGGAAGCATCCCAGCATTTGCCTGGAGTGATTTGGGAAACCATGGAAAATCCAAATCTTGATGCCTTGACGGGGATTGGAACTGCCGTCCTCCCGAATGCGAGGCCAGAATGCTAGCCGTTACACCAACACGCTCAGTATATCCGTATCACTCATCTCTCTCTCCATCTGTTTCTTCATGGCAGTATCTATTGGGACTTTGTCAGCTCTTGTTTTGATGTGGAATGCCATTTCAGTTGGTGTAATTCCTGGCTCATCTTTGCATGTGTTTGAAGCTGCACCCAGTTTTCTAAGGAGAGTCCATGCATATCTACTGGAGTGAGTAAAGCTAATTTGAGAAGTTAGCTCTTTCAATTTCTGTTTCCTCCCTTCATTCAGTTTTTCTCACATTCTTTTTCCCGTTTCAGAGTCACCAGTTTGATCATTTTCATACAAAGCTTGCATAGATTTGCCACGCATGGAATGTATTGTTTCCTGTACACTTGAGGAATGTTTCGTCTAGCTTCAGCAATAACAATACCTGCAAATCTCTTTTAGTTTATCGCTTAAGGGGGTATCCATCGCAGGTTACTATCTACCTTGGAGCTATAATGGTCCTAGTTTGCCCTCTTTAAATTCCACCTTGGTTTAAGAATCGATCTGATAATAGTTACTGTGATACCAACAATGATTAGTGTGGGTCTGTGTTGGCTTCTCGGAAAATGCTGAAGGACTTTCCTTGTGTGGTCTAAAGGTTTTCTTTCATCTGTAGAAACAAAAACCACATCAGGATTGGTTTGACATAATCAATGTACCATGTATGCCATGACTGTACATCTCCTGCTGTATGTATTATTTTGTAATGCAATTGTTTAAATGTAAATTGACAACTTTCCATATCCCACATAACAAGTCTCTTATATTGGGATCAATGGAAAATGAATGTATTGTATTGAGTAAGTGAAGTGTTTAGAAGAACTAGCACCATTCTTTTTAGCTAGTCACTTTGCCCGCCTCTAGCCCTTTGCACACTGCGAGTTTTTGGTATGCCTTGCCAATATGGTAAAAGGTACATCAAGCAGATGGTACGGTGCATTTCCAAGTACTCTCTGGATCATGCCCAACATGTTCATCTGGGACAGAAGGAGAAATCCCCTTCGGCTGAACACAGACTTAAACTGGGGCATAGCTTTGACTTACAATGAACCAGGGAGACAGCTCATACTAATTGCTTCTGGGACAGTGATTCCACTGAATCAGTTGCAATTCACCCCGAGTCCACAACCCATTGAAGTCTGAATGCCAGAAATTGAAGATGCAAGTGACAGCGTGCAGACTTCTGCATGTAGTGACACATTAAGGGCAATTGAGCCTACACAAAGCAGCATACCAGCACTATCCCCACCACATTACCCAGACATTGTGAAAGTCAGCTATGTGCATGTCATCCACATACTCTTGACCTTCTGGTTTATTGTAAGGTGAAACTTTCTGGCAGTAGGTGTGGCTAGAAAATGATTGGACTGAACCTATAATCACTAACATCCCCCACTTTTAAAGACTCAGTTCCCTTCAACACTTCCTTGACATGTGGCCCCCACACGGTCTTCCCCGGACATCCTTTCTCATATAGTTAGCCAACTTAATCCTCTCTACACACTACTTCTCCTTTAATTCCCAAGTTTATCACCAGATACTCTGCACTGCCATGGGTACCTGCATGATCCCATCTAATGCTAACCTCTTCCTGGGCTGTCTGGAGGAAGACTTTCTGAAGAACTGCCTGCTTTTCTGGTTCAAATACATAAATGATATATTTATGATCTAGATCCTTGGGGAAGACCACTTCCTACATTTCCTCAACTCAGTCAACAACAGTTACTCCATCAGTTTTACTCTGTCATATTCCCACACTTGTGTCACCTTCTTGATGTGAATATCACCATATGACAGGATGCTTTCCACACCTCAATATATATCAAGCCAACTGATTTACAACAGTACCTACACTTTGACCGCTACCATCCCTTTCACACTAAATGATCCCACCCGTGCAGCCTTACAATCCATGGCAGACACATCTGTTCTGATCAAGCACTCATTTCCTGGTTCTACCCCCATGATCTTATGGAAAAGTAAACCTCATTTGCTATCATATGCAACTCCCGTTCTGCACCTCCTAAAGCTGACCATGGAGCAATAATTATTTACCCAGTTCTATTCTGACCTGGAATCCATTAACCAGATGCTTCGGCATGAGCGTGACTTTCCACATTCCTACCCGGAAATGCATGTCCTCCCCAAAATCCTACCCACTGCCACCTGCACCTGCTTCAGCAGACCACCTAATTTGAACAACATATTGGTCCAAAAGTACTTACTCTCCTAGACCTTGGCAGGGATCTTCAAACATGCAGCATACATCCAGCCACCACTACCTACTTTAATCTCATCACAGGAGAATCCTTTCCTATTATTGGACATGCCACCTGCTCTACCACTCACCTTATTTACCAACATACCTGTGTTTACTGCACTGCTTCCTACATAGGCCTCACCACTCAACTATCCTACAGAATCAATGCCACAGACAAAAAATTTGCACTGCCAATCCAGACCATCCAGTGGAAATTCAACTCATGTGATTCCAACAATCTGAAAGCCTGTTTGATGGTTAGAGCTGTCAGAGTTTTTCTGGACACCACTACCTCTTCAGAATTCCACAGATGGGAACTTGTCTATCACCAGCCATACGCCTAGCCTCAAACTACACTGAACCTGTCACTTACTATTTTGCAATTTTACAGTTTTCATATATATTTCTCAACATATGCATATATATTCAGTACATTTTTTTTAACATCTTTCCCGTTTTATTTATTTACTGTCATAACAGATACAAATTACACATTTTTTCAAACAAATTTCGTTTTAACGTGACTAATTGTCACAGAGATTATTCCGTTTCACAAATACGGTTCGGTTGGCCAACTTTCTCTACTAACACCGGTTCAAACTCCACCCTCCTGCATGTTTCGCTTTTGTTTCATACATGTAGCGGGCACACATCTTTTCCCATGCCAAATGTCCCATCTCCTACAAGGTTACTTACTAACCAGAATATTGTGATTTTTGTTTGTTTGTTTTTTACATTTTAATCTGACTCTCCTGTCTTCATCTGTGGTAAGAGTTATTCTCTATGCTATCTTATTTTCAGTGCTTAATGGCAGTTTCCTTGCCCCAGTTATTTACATATTTTTTAACTTCAACATTTAAATTCAATAGCCTTCAATATACACACCTTCTCAATCTGCACAATACTGCATACAAGTTACATGAAAAAGTCACTTAGAGCAACATCAGATGAGTAGGGTAGATGCTCCAACATCGTATTTCCATTGTTTTCTAAAAAACTTGTAAAGCAAAGGCCAATCCTTTTCCTTCTCAAATGTTAATGATGGGTGGACAAAATTTGTTTATAGTATTTTTCCCCCCTCCTCCTCTGGCCATTACACCTGGTCAACATCAAGGTCATTACAGCCAAGCAAGGATTGTAGGACATAGAACATGACAGAATTCTGCCATGCTCTTTTTAGGAAACCATCCTAGAATTCCCCTGAAGTGATTTCAGAAAAACCTGGAAAATCAAAACCTGGATGGGCGGATGGGGAAAGCCAGTGCAAAGAATTACTGTTCACCTATTGGATTTAGTATACAGTAAACTCGACTCATAGTTGGACCTTATGGCACCCAACTGATTTGAACAATCCCACGAATGTCAAGAAGAAAGATAATTGTTGCTTTGAATTTTTATTTGTTCACACATCTTTATTTTACCTTACAGAGTTTGTGCTTTGCCAGTGGATGAACTGAAACTTCATTTCAGGGTTATACTTTTTAAAACCATGATTAATCATATGTTATTCCCATTTCTCAAATGGTGCGATCAAATTTTACGTAGTTCAGTGTACAAATTATTGTTTGAACTTTTCTTTTTATTGGTGGAAAGTATTTTTGGACATAACTTTAAACATAATTTGCTAATGTTAAAACTCTCCACACCTGAAGCTGGGCACATTCTCCATACTGTGACTGTGGTGAGGTTTCACAAACTGTTTCGCACATTGTGCAGGATTGCCCACTGCTTGCCTTTCCTGGTAGTCTGGAAGACTTAATTTTGGCTACGCCAGAGGCAGTGGCTTGGTTGGAGCACCTCAATGTCATGTTGTAGTGGTTGTGACTGGCAATTCTGTATTAGTGGCCGGCTGTGGGCATTATCTACTGAACTATGTGTGTTTATTTTGAAACAGTGATTGTTGTTAAGTGTTGTTAATTCCATATAGCATCATAAACAAAATAAATAAATGTTAAAAGGAATGTTTTTGCTAGTAACTTTCTTTGCCAATTTTTCTTACATTATTAACAGCTCTAATACTTAGCCGTTGATTTTCTTCATTGAACTGTTTTGCCCAACCTGAGTTTGTGATAATCAAAATACACTTCTTGCAGCAAAGTTAGTATGAGGGGCATTTTCTTCAACCTCTGATTGCACAGCATAGAGACCAGGCGAGTGGCAGGTGAGTGATGTGCGCATCTATCCTACCACACACTCTGTTGTTGCCGCATTCGTGACTTCATTATGTGCCAATCTGCAGTCACAGAAACGTGACTGCATTGATCAGTTCTCCCACCAAGTGCAAGTTACGAAGCGTTATTCGTTTTCTGCAAGCAGAAGGAGACAGTGCAGCAGAAATTCATCGAAGAACGAGCCAAGTGTATGGAAAGAGTTTTATCAGTGAAGGAGTCATGCGTGAATGGTGCAAAGAAGGCCAAACTGATGTGAATGATGAAGAAGGTCAAGGGCGCAAATCTGTCACTACAGATGACCTTGTTCAATGAGTTGACAAAGTGGTAAGAGAAAACAACAGGTACTCGATAAGTGATTTATCAATGAAATTTCCAGAAGTGTCAAGAACTTCTCTGTACTTTATACTACAGACAATTTAAGCTACAAAAAAATCTGTGCTTGCTGGGTCCCTAAAATGTTGACCGACAACCACAAAACTCACCGAATGGCATCAGCTTTGAAGTTTCTTGGCCGCTATCATGCAGATGGAGAAGATTTTTTGAAATCAATTGTGACTGGAGATAAGACGTGGATTCAGTATGACACATCCAAAATGAAACAACAATCTCAACAATGGATGCACACAAATTCACCAAACAAACCAAAAAAATTCAAAGAGACCTTCAACAAACGAAAGGTTATGGCTACCATGTTTTGGGACCAGAAAGGTGTATTGCTTGCAGAGTTTATGCTGCCTGGAACCACAATTAATGCAGCTGTTTACTGTGAAACTTTAAAAATATTTACAGAGGTCCATTCAGAACAAAAGAAAAGGCATGCTGACTTCTGGTATTGTTCTGCTCCAGGACAACGCTCGCAAAGGCCAAATGCAGTAATTAATTTTACAGTTATCATCTATCACCCTGAAAAGGTTAGATCATATATGATAACAGCTTCAGGAATATGGAACAGTACATATCATTCATAGAACCAAAACTATTATGGATATGTTACTTTGCATCACAAAAGAATATACAATTGTTCTGCTCCAGGACAACGCTCGCAAAGGCCAAATGCAGTAATTAATTTTACAGTTATCATCTATCACCCTGAAAAGGTTAGATCATATATGATAACAGCTTCAGGAATATGGAACAGTACATATCATTCATAGAACCAAAACTATTATGGATATGTTACTTTGCATCACAAAAGAATATACAATTTCCAGCATTAACCACACAAACATAATTCCCCCATACATTAGTCACTACATTTGATTGCCGTTTGAAAAAACTTATATTAAATAATCGCATAACAGATCAGTAACAGTGACTAGTTATGTATTATTTTCATTTTTCAGTGGATGGATTGTTAGTCTCTCAATCTCTTTTAGTTATCAAACTCGAGGAACAAAACATTTTATTAGAGTAAAATGAATTCTGAACCAGAACTCTTACATTTTGGAGTTAAACATTTTATTTCTCTCAGTAGCATTAAGAAGCTGCAAAATGTTTTATATATCTCTGTACAGTTACAATGTCTTGAAATTTTGATGCATATTATGGGTATATTGTAGAGCATGATTCCCCTACATCATTTGCTAATGACATCATAGTATTAATGTAGTCAAATGCAAGACGTATTATTTATTAATTAACCATTTCACTAAAGATTCATGAGGAACCTGATATTTAATCTTCTAAACCAGACCAAACATATCCTTGTTCACTTATTAGCACGGAAACTTGTAGGCCTATACAATTATTTACACACTATTACTAAGCTGTCACTAATTATCAATTTGCATGAGCTGATGGTTTGAGCGAAAAAGGAAATGTTAAAGCTTTATTTTTTTTTTTTTTTTTTTTTTTGCTTACAACTCTGCATATGGGAGTGTCCATAAACTACGTGGCTCAGTACAGGGGAAAACGGGGGGGGGGGGGGGGGGTTCTAAGCCAGGCCATGTAGCTTTCCATTCATATTATTTGTCACAGTTGAAATAAGGCACAGACCACACACAACAGCATGTGAATATTTATTTCCATTATTTAATTATCTCCATATGTAATTAATAATAGTTTTACAAGAGAAAACAGAACAAAATGTGTCCTGGAATCAATAGAGAAAAAAGCTACATGCTAGGCACAGGAGGGGGGGGGGGGGGGGGAGGGCCGAGGCAATAGCCACGTCAGGCTACATAGGGGCAAGGGGGGGGGGGGGGTTCGCGGTAGTCCAAAATGGAGCTACATGGTTTATGGCTGCTCCCTATCACAATAGATCACACTTCAATATATGGGACAAAATCTGAATTTAGAGGAACATTTTTAAACAAATTGGTTATATTCTTATGTATATTAGGCCTACTGAAAAAGTCACAACAGGGTTCAGAAAATATGCTACTAATTTACTTTTTGTTTTAATTATTAAGAATAAACACATCCTTCAGTAGATGTGGAAGGTTTCAGAATGGGTAAAGGGGTCAGGGAATAGAATAAGTTACTAAGAGATATGATAAATAATTTACCAAAAACGTTGAAAGAATTTTGAAGTTGAAATTTGTACAGAGCAACTGTAGGTGGGTGCAGGAAAGGGGGGGATGGGTGTGTAGGGAAATTGCCACCAGAGCGTGCACTCCATTGCAACTAAATTAAATAACTAGATCAATTTCGGATACAAAAATTGCATTTGACATGAATTGTTCGAGTTAATAGCATTATTTTCAAATACATATGTAAAACTATTAAAAATCTGAATTATAATATTAGTGGCAAATATATATTATCAACTGTTCAAGTGAGACTGTTTCATTTTAAGGTATGAAATTCGATGGGACGAAAAGGGGGAAAATATGAAATGGCACTGAATGTGATATTGTTTCAGACTACCTGAATCCTGTATCAGTAAGGGCGGTTAGGTTCCATCCAACGATTCTATTTGATGTTTGAGTCTTTAATTTTTTATCAAAATAACCACAGTGAACATCTTGTGAAACATTCTTGGAGAAATGTGAAGCAATAAATTACATTGGTAATGAAAATTTTCCTATCATCATGCTCTGTGTTACTATTTCTACGAAATATGAGACGTTATAACGTCTTACAGATCTAACTAACACTAAACATCAAATCTATGTGCTGCACGAAACTGCAGTCTATATCTACATTATCAACATTGCAATTAGCACTTATTTCTGTAGGATAATTAAAAACTCGTATGTTCTAAAGTATACTGTCTCACCGTATTTTTAAGTTATGACTTACGAGACAATTCCGCCAATGTATGTTCTCCCAAACTGTTGAAAGAAGAATCCAGTTTCACGGGCTGCAAACACCTTTGGCAAACAAAACTAACGCTGCACTTTGGTTCAACCATGTTTATAGCCAAAATTCCAGAGCTTCATGTAGCAATGGACGGCGAAGTTAAGGAAAATTTTACTTGCCTAACCTAATATTTACGGACAATTATTGTCATCTTCCTAACTATGACCTTCAGAAACTACGTCGAAAACAACAGCGTCATATATAATACTATATAGTCACACATGTTACATAAACCAAAACTTAATTCATGAATATTTAGAATGGTGACGACTTTGGTTGAAATAGTATTAGCAACGACAACTGTTTACGAGCCAAACACTTTGCACGACAGAGCCATTGTCTCTTGAACACAGCGTCTGCTCCTCGTGACAGACGACATCCAGATATATGATTGGCCATGAGATCAGCTGTTTAAAACCGCCATTTTTAAACTAAAATATGTTTGACAGGTAGTATTCCTATAGTTGTCTAACTCATTTGAAGAATTTAGTTGCAAAATACACATCACCGACTACTTTTTCGCTAGTTAATTACTAAGATAACAGCAATAAATTCGCGTTATAAGTACTAATAGCTATTTTCTGTACTGGTATAAAGACAGTCAAAACTTCCAGAATGGCGCGCAAATATTACTGTGCGCATGGATACGCGCCAGTACGAAATCCTGTTCTTCGCTGAAATATATAGTTCTCTGTCGTGAATGCAACAAGCTAGAAGGACGAAGAGTAATTGGAGCATTGGAAGGTTTATCAAACTTCAAGTTTTTATTATACTAAACAAAATAATTTTCGTTTTGTTGACTTGGATTTTGGAAAAATTGTAACTTTTATGCAGGTTTGCTTGTAATACTGTTACTGCTATGTATCTAGGCCTCTGTTCTGTACGAATCTCGAAACTTTTTGGAGGTCACTTAGTGACTACGGGTTGCTCCGTTATGTAATTAATTGATCACTACCTAATTATAGGGTTTAAAAAACATCACACAACAAAAAGGTAATGAAAAGCAAATACTGCTTGTTGTCCATCTAGTTCAGTCTAACATTCGACATGATACCTTATTTAAAAATGTTTTTCTAGTGAAACAAGGTGACCTGGACTGTCACTACGAAGTCCCGTGAGCGGCATAGCCATCAATGCCAGTTACATAAATATTCACATTGCTGTATATGAGCGTTAAAAAGTATTTATTTTTAGGTAGATATAATGTACGTCATGAATAATCTGGGGTGGAAGCCAGGAAAATAATTGAAGATAAAACTGAGCAAGAAAATCAATTTCTGCTAAGGTGAAAAGATGGCTCATCATCATAATCAGGCCACACTGACACTCCTTAATCTACCGTCTCAGGCAAAGAAGTTTCAATATTATAGACGTCTGAGGCAGTACCAATACTTGACATCCAGCGTCGCTGAACAGTCGGATAATAACCGTTTTTGTCATCGATTATATGTCAGCAGCAAGCGAGATTGATGGTTTTTATGCTCTGTTCACCCTCAACTGGCGGCTAAAGGTCATGTTACCCTTATCCCTCTCCTTACCTCACCACCCCCTCCCGTTGCCTTTCCCCCAAAAGTGTTTCCAGGCAGACAAGGGGCAAATTTATCAACCGTAACTCTTTCCCGTTTGCAGATAGGAGTAAGGGCAACGGAGAGGGGATAGAGCCTCCTTTGTTAACTGAACGCGTCATATTTGGTCCTACGAATTTGGATCAAATATGGCCAGCATGTATAAACGAGTCAAGGGCAGGATTGAGGAAATGAATGAGCTGGCAGATTTTTACCAGGTCTTGAATACTCGGACTGCTTAAATCTTGTAGTTATGTAATCAGAGTAGGAAACAGGTTAACCGTGGGTAATACGAGTTAAGCAACTTAAAAGCCAGTAGCCAGACAAAATGGTCGGCCAAACACCTTGCTGTCACAGACCTATTAAATAATTTGACTGAAGTTGTTAAAGCACTAGAAGAAATTGAATAAACGTCTCTTGTTCCTGTATTTAAGTACAAATCTGGTTATCTAATACATGACGTAATGGAATTTAAATTAATTCTCAATTTAAAAAATTGGGCTGGTATTTTTAGTACGTAGATTAATAAAATGAACACCGAAATGTAAAGGAAGTCGTTATCCTTTGGCGTCCTGTGTTACCAATGCAAGGTCTTATTCAGATTTTGCAAGAAATGAGAGAAAAGCCAATAGAATATTGGCTCGAAGAGCTCCACCTGGGGAACCGTGATGGTCCTCGAATGCAAATGAATTTCTAAACTGAAGAGGTGACAAAACGAAATCGGCTTGGACGAATCATGAATATTAGACCCAACGATAAAAAAAAGGATCAGATCTAACAGACAAAGGAGATTAGGGATTGGAATAAGTTACCAAGAGAAATAATGAATAATTTACTAAAAACGTTGAAAGAATTTGAAGTTGAAATTTTTAGAGGGCAAAAGTACGAGGGTACTGGAAAGGCGAAAAATGGGTGTGCAGGGAAAAAGCCACCAGAGCATAGGCTATATCGCATTTAAATTCAATTAAAAATATTCCCTGGTCTTAAATGCTGTTGATTTCTGCCTGGTACTTGGCCTATTTAAATAGGAAGCTCCATTTATAATCGTAATCAATGAAAATACTTCTACATTCCATCTGTTGTGAATTATGTGCAAACATGCTTGCAGGAAGCCTTTTCTAAATATTTATATAGATTTAATAATATAATGTATGTTGCGAACGACACACGCAAGCTAGAGCGAAGTTTTAGCAAGCTAAAAATAATATATCCCTACTTGCAGTCATCGATCAACCAGGAACGTCTATCTAACCTTGTGATCACAACCAGTAGCGTAGCTATCGGCAGTCTAGGCTGTGCTGTTCATCGGGGCCCCCAAATACAGGGGGCCCACAATCTTAGGTCATGAGGCCCCTAGCTCAGTTCAGGGGGCCATTAAGGTCAGCTCAGGGGGCCCCCAAAGCTCAGGGAGCCCCTGCCAGCAAACCTCACGAGACTTAGTAGAGCTAAAAAAAAGATCGCCTATCTGGCCTGAGGGCCCCAATATTTTTTTTTTTTTTTTTTTTTTGAACCGGGGTTTTAGTGAACCTCGCTACACCACTGATCACAACAATCGAAAATAAAACTGTCTACTAGACGAATTTTGATCAGGTGATATATTCTTTCGCGGAAAGAAGAGGTCGGCGAGAGAAATCGTTAGAACATTCGTTGAATTTTGCTAGCCCTTAAGGACTAAAGGCCTGAGAACAGTCTGATACGTGCTCTGGTTGTGTGTATTGGACGTAATGTAAAAATAAAATTAAAAAAAATGTTAATACATTTCTTATAAAACTTTTTATTGCACTAGTTTATCTATTTACTTGTTAATTTTTCCTCCTTAGCTATGTTCATTACGTAAGTAAATTCGTGTTGTCGTAATGAACTTTTGCTAAGTTTTTTACTGGCTGAGTAATTCCCGCCTAGCCTAACCCGACAATCCTACCGGGTATAGGGGACTTACGGTTTAACGCGGAATCCGAGCCACGGAAGCATTCTGGCGTAGGCCTACTTTATATTACACAGCAAGCTATGCCAGAGGCAATCATCGGATTAAGAGCTTTTGAAAATACTAGCGAAGACCGGGATTCGAACAAAGGACCTTTAAATCTCTACTCAGTTGCCTTCCAGACCGCTACAAATTAATTATGTGATAAACTTGATAATGCTGTGCGCAAATTAATTTATCAGTTGTCACTTCTTTATCTGTCAGAATACTTACCAGCTCCTATGCAAAAGATACATGCTATGAGGTGTTTTTACTCAATTCAAATAAACTTAAGCACTGGGGATTAGGAGGGCGCAATTTCAAATTTTTTCCTAGGTCGGAAAAATCATAGATCCGTAAGGCATCAAAACATTTAATTTTAATTGGACGCCCCTTCAACGTTGTTACATAATAAATTTTGTAATTTGAAACCTAGAACTTGGTTGAAACAATACTTCCGTGTCCCCTTCTATCCTTCATGCCATGTCACACGTTGGAGAAACCCCACACTCCTAATAAGTGGATTGTGAGATCAAGGTTGTAGATTTAATTTCATCATACTTAAGCAATATTCTCAGGTGATCGACGTATCTGTAGTGTAGCACGTGAATCTATCCTGGGCACTTCGTTGTTTATTTTATGTATTATGCTCAAATGTCGAATTACTTCCAGTGATTACAAAGAGATTTAATGCGACCAGGCGCATCCTACAGGACAAATATTGTTCCATACTAAGAATGTAATCTTTCAAGATGCCAATTGTAATTACTATGCTTTTACCTGTTTAATTAAAGTAATAAGTAATTAGAATTTATTAAAATATGCATAAAATATTGAGAAGGTATTAATTAGTAACTTTGTGACTTGGTGTTCTGAAATGAAAGATTTCCACAAAGTAAAATCCTTTTAACTTTCATGGGGCAATTAAATGTGTAAATACAACACTTATATTCATCTTTAAATATTCATTATTAACTATCACTGAAAAACAGATGTAATGGTTAGGGTTGCCTGATACAGGCTTAGGGCCTATAATTTCCGAGACATTTATGGGATTAAAAAGTATTTTAGTGGTATGTTTAAAGAGTGAACAAAAATGAAAATTAATAAAAAATTGTATTTTAGATAATAACTATACTATCTGACATATATACGTATATAGCACCTCGTTTAGGTTTATTTATTAAACTTTGGCCGAAAATCAAAATCAGGTATTATGAATGAAAAAGAATACTAAACTTAAAACAAAAATTGAGCACCTTTTTAGGCTTTTTTATACTGTGGTAGAAAATCAACACCGGGTATTATTAATCAAAAATACTAAACCTAAAGAAAAATTGAACACTTCTGATAGGATTATTTTTTAAAGTTAGACAGAAAATCAACATCAGGTATTATCAACAAATAAGCAAAAATTGAACATCTATCTTTGGCTAAATTAAAATCAACATCAACCAAAATGAATCTTAATCAACTACTTGTTTTAAATATTTATCACTAGATTTTTCCATCGTCACAAGTTTCTCTCCAATAATACTTAGCAAAACTAATAAAATTTCTGAGCATGAGTCTTCAAAACTGATTGAATTTGCAATTCAGTCTTGACCAAATCAATGGACATTCTGTTTCGCTCTTTAGTCCATAAATTGTTCAATGGGTTAAAACTTTTCTCACAGAAGGCGTTACTTGTTGGAATTGACAAAACAAAGCAAATTATTTTCTTTAAATTTACAAAATCTTTAGAAACGTTTGTTTTAAAGAAATTAGCCCAGATTTTATCGTTTGGCAAGGACCTCAAAAACAGCTTTCAGAACTCTGTGTAAATGGAATCAATGTTAAATGCATATACAACTTTCAAAACCATGGGAAATTCAAAGAATATTTTCCTGTCAACTTCAGTTCTTCTGGTTTAAAGGACAAAAGATCAAACTGTTTGTACATTCCATCCTCCCGCTGCGAGCACGGAATGCTTGACCACCGTGGTGAATTGAATTTGAGAAAAAAACTAGTATACGGGAATTCCGTAGTAACGGTGCAAGATTTGCCCTTACATTTAATCATTTCAGTATATTCTGAAGCAATAATAGGAATATGTGAAGTAAATGAGATTTTTAAAGGGAAAGATGAGTTAATTAGGAGTGACTAATGAACAGTAAGTAAAACGATGAAGAAAAGGAACATATCCTATGTGTTTAAGAGGATTATAATCGTTTTAAGGAAAATTAAAAAAAGAGATAATAGTCATGCAACAGTGTAAGATAA
The DNA here is from genome assembly GCA_031002005.1 of Vandiemenella viatica. Classification (NCBI taxonomy): domain Eukaryota; kingdom Metazoa; phylum Arthropoda; class Insecta; order Orthoptera; family Morabidae; genus Vandiemenella; species Vandiemenella viatica. The sequence continues at coordinate 196,199,304 of CM061919.1, forward strand.
CTTCGGAGAATGACGGCGGAGTCGGTTTAATACGAAGTTTTGGAAAAGACGATCAGGAATTGCCTGATTCAGGTCACATGGGTGACAAAAACAGTAGTAGTATGATGATTTTGGGTGGCCAAGCGGCATTTTGGCTTCCGACAGTGAATAGTCAAGTATAGTGTCAGATTCGTTGGTGAATTGTTAATTATTACTATACAATACAATACAATACATTCATTTTCTATTGATCCCAATACAAGAGACTGGCTCTGTGGGATGTGGAAAGTTGTCAATTTATAGAAAATAAAATTGTATAACAAAATAATACATACACCAGAAGATGTTATATCATACATGGCACATTAATTATGTCAACTAAATTTACTGACAGTTTAGTTTCATATGGTTTTATTAAGGGATTTTATGTGAGTACGGTGTTACAAAGTGAAGGAGGATGGTAATCTTAGACGTCGTGCCTATTGCTGTCGGAGTGTGTTTCGTGAAGTATAAGTTAGTTGTGTGAGTTGAACTGCATGAATTGAACCATTGTTTGTGCTACTAGCAAAAACTTGTAATGTGAGAATAATACAAGGATCAGCAGAACGTTTTAGGTTAGTTAAAGAAGAACTTGTGACTGCAAAATTAGTGTTTTTATTCAGAGTAAAATTAGGCACCCATGTATTGCCTATTCGATATTGTGCCTAAACAGATGACCGATGTCTCGACGACCATCGCCATGTTTTCCACTAAAAGCGCAAATAAAAAGAGTCCCCAAAACAACACTATCCAATACAGAGTGACACTTAGCAGTAAAGCTACCTAGGTAACGGGACCTGCACAAACACGCCATTGAAGCAGCGACACAAAAAAGGACCTATGCATTTCCAAAGTGAGAATATTTATTTTACCCATACATCCACATAACAATATTAAACAGGATTTATATCGTTGTATTTAAATAACCCATGAAATTTATGTGAATCATATTACAAACAAATATAACATCTATCCATTCATTCCAATTTTACAGTGAAAATTACACCGATAAGAATGCAGAAGTAATATTTGACTCGTAAAGCTTATTAGACAAAATTCTGCACGTCTTATATTGTGCATTTAATATGAGCAATGAGAACATTAGTATCCTACTGGTGTTGAGAGGTAAATGATGAGCAATGAATTGAAATGGATAGAATGGACTGTTCGCCTAGAGGTTATTTGCTGCTCATTGGTCACATTACCACTTTCCATTTGCAATGAAATGTTCTAAGCCAGCTCGAAAACGTCGAATCCTTACGCATAGAGTCATTTACAACCCTCTTCGTCTGGAACTGCTAAAGCCCATGTCTCGGCTCAGCAGTGATCTTTAACATTTTTATTAACATTCTTATTCTAAGTTAAATTAATGTATATAATTATACCGACGAATTGCACCTAAAATTATGCATATCTCTTCATTGCAGATAGTACATCAACTTGTACTAGCCCCAGCTGATGACTAAAGGCCGGTTCACACTAGAGATTTAATTTAATTTCAATTGCAATGGAGCGCACACTACGGTGGCAATTTCCCTTTTCACAATTCCCCCTTTCCTGTTGTAACCTACATTTGCCCTCTACAAAATTTCAACTTTAAATTGCTTCATCGTTTTTGGTAAATTATTCATCTATTGTCTTGGCGACTTATTCCCTGACACCCGTACCTAAAAAAGAAAATCTTCCCACACCCTTGTGCCTGAAATCGAGTGCCAGCTTGTCGTCATGGTAATCTTTTCCCTTCCATGCATTACTTTTAATTCTTACACCAATATCTTTCCACGCTTTATCACCAGTATACGTCTTGTACACTCCCATGACTCTCTTCACCCTCCATTTGTCTCCCAATGAATCCCATTCCAGCTCTGTTATCATATCGATTACTAATTGTGTTCTACGGTAATTTCCAGAGACAAATCTAGCAGCCTTTCTTTGCACCCCCTCCAACGCCTGTATTTGATACCCAGAATGTGGATCCCATCCTACACCACCATATTCGAGCAATGATATGACAAAGTTTTGTAACCTAATTCCTTTACTTCTCTCGCACATTCTCTCATCACTCTCTCCAACAAGCGAAGGATTTTGAAACCTTTTCCAACTACCTGACCAATGTGTGCTGCCCAGTTGAGCTTGTTATCAAATGTTATGCCATAGATATCTTCATTTCAAGACTTCAAAAAACAATTCTTTCCCCACCCTATAATCATAATCAATCTTTCATTTTTTTATATATGTTTCTAATAAGCTGACCCTTCCAAGAATTTATCGTTGTCCCTTGTTTACCAACCTAGCTAGATATCCTGTCCAGGTCATCCTGCAGCTGTTCACAGTCCTCTACCGTTTTGACCCTTTTATATAGCATTATGCCATCTATAACAATCTAATTTCTGATAGTAGACCATCAACAGAATAATTAATTAGAATAATGAACAGCAATGATTCCAATACGATACCCTGTGGCACTCCCATTCTTTCTTCCACTTCTTTTGATGCTGCATTTCATAACCTAAGCTTTTGATTTCTACTTTTTAAAAATTGTTCTACCCATCACTTTCTCCTCCACTCCGATGGTTCTTACCTTATTCACCACCATTTTATGGCTTACTCTGACAGGAGCCTCTGAAATATCTAGTGTAACATTATCCATTTGGCCTCACTTGTCCATTTCATCCCACATATCTTGCATATATCCTAGTAACTGAGATTCACATGAATATGCTTTGCCTAAAGCCATGTCGCTGACTTGAAAACCACTTACGAATGTATTTCTGATGTTATTAATAAATAAATAACGCCAAAGCAATTGACTTTTCTGGATTTTTTGGTCTCCCGTACGCGTTTCACTTCTTTAGCAGAAGCATCAGCAGCGGGTTTTTTTATTTGTGGTTTAATGCATTGCTTTTTGCTCCGTTCTCAGCATCAGTGCATTTGCATTTTTGGTGTGAGGTGTCTTCATTATCCGAATCACAACACTTCACTTTATAGCACTGCCCTATGTGTTTTTCTTGCAAATGGGCGTTATTTATTTATTAATATTATTAGCAATTGAGGAAAATGATCCACAAAATCCAGATATTTCTGATGTGGTTACATATCAACCTTTCCATTAATTTTACTGCCACTGTTGTCAATCTGATTGGCCTGTAATTTCTAATTCTATTTCTCACCCTTACTTTATGTAACGGTACTATTACTGCACTTTTCCACTCCTCCGCTAAGAAGCAAGTACCCAGACTCAATCTAAATATTATTTCAAGATAAGGCACAATGTTACATTCTGCCATCTTTACGACATCTGTAGTAATATTATTTACACCAGATCAAGTCAGGTCAGGTCAGATCTGCTTAAGATTCAGGATTTCGCCAGTATGATTCACATTAGCGGTCACGCCAGGTCAGGTCAAACCATATTTTTCACCAATTATTGTTTAAATCTTACATTTTTTTACGTTCATATTGACAAAATAGTTGACTCTTAACAAACAAAAGAGAACAATGAATCGAATTCTTAATATATAAATATATATATATATATATATTTCTTGAGCAATATTGTGCAATTTTATAATTTTTATTCGCTTACATTGAACATTTTTTATGATCTCCGTCCATACTGTAGTTTTATGAGTAAGATCATACAAAACTGAAAGCTATGAGACGAAGGTCATTCATGTTAGGTCTAAAACAGACGAGATGTTTGCGCCGAGCGGCGATCGGGTCAACGCAAGGTCCAATTAGGTTCAATGTAATTATGGGGCAAAACAGACGATGCCGCGCGCTGCCGGCCACCGCCCCTGGCGCCGCGCGGTGCACGGTTTCCCCGCGAGTAACATGCGGCGCCGCCTCGTCTGTTTTGAACTCGCGGCTTGGAGCGGCGCGGCGACACAGCCGACTGAAGAAAGTGAATCAGAAATGGCGATTTTCCCCCTTTTTTTATCATTGCACTTTAGTGTTCAAATATAAAACAAGTAATATACAATTACAATAAATAAATAATGAAAACTCAAATTTATTTTTTTATTTTTTACTTTTCTTGTAATTATTTTTCAGATTTCATATTCTTTTAATAAGACACTTTTAAATCTAATATTTTTCTATTTATCTGTACTTTTGAACCGTAAAATACAATTTGAGTGTCTGATTGGTTCTTTTTTATGACTATCGTTCTCATATTTTTCAATTTACTCGGGAACAATGAATAAAATTAATTCAGAAGCACTGAATTTTTTCATTCTCCTGTTCCACCATCGTACAGTAACCACAGAAGAGTTTCACTCTCGGAAAAAAAAACAAAGAATTGAGCTATACGCACCAAATCGACGGTCCACGTATCGGTCGAGGCGATAAACGGCCGCCGCTCGATAAGTCGCCTCGTGCGAGCAGTTGGGGCGGCTGCCATCTCGGCCGCCACGCGGCGGAAAGTATCTTCGTCTGTTTTAATCTGGCTTGACTGTTGTTACACGTTCACTCTAGGGGTTCGATTAGTCTTGACCGTTGTTGATCGGCGTCGCGATTTGCCTAGCCCTGACCTGACCGGACCATGGAGTGAGAATGCTCTCATTGGATTATGTGTATAGCGATTTTGATCGTTGCCCTGACCTGCTAGTGTGAACCAGGATATGTAGGCCCCATGAAGGAAGGAAATATAAGGAGGAGAAATGACGTTAAATCTGTGACGCCGCCTCTAAACTCTCGGCTGATACTGCGCATGCGCGGTGGCGGCACCGGCAATATTGCGAATCCACACAAATGCAAAGTTCACATTGTGTTTGATGCTGTGATTATTTAATTTTCTAATATGTATAAGTGTTTTATAATGCCATGTTGTGTTGCATACGGGACAAAGAATTTATCTATTATTGTTAGTAATTTAATGAGAACCATGTTAGTGACAAAACGTGTATTACGATGAAAACTACTTCCAGCTATTCCCAACTAAGCTTACGATATATGGTAACAAGATAACTATTTTTATTCTGGTCTAGGCCGCATTTAAACCTAACCACAAGTGGCAGTAATAAAACTGAAATATCCATTCTGCATGACCACCCTGTAATTCATTGTGGCTTTGGCAGAATTAATTTTTGGTCCAGGCTGCGTCCCAACCCAATCACCTCAATTTGGAGACAGTATATCCCGTAAACTAAGCAAGATATCGAAAAATTTTATTATTTATTTTCGATTTTTTTCGTCGTGTTACATAAGAATCCATCATCAAATTTGACTTTTGCGAAATTTTTCTTCTGCATTTCAACTCAAGACACCTCACTTTTGAGACAGTATATCTCGAGAACTAGGCGAGATATCGAAAAATTTTATTCTTTATTTTGTATTTGTCTCGTATTTTTAAATAAGAATCCATCATCAAATTTGACTTTGAACAATTCTGAATTTCAACCAAAAACATCTCACATTTGAGACGGAATATCTCGAAAATTAAGCAGGATATCAAAACATTTTATTCTTCATTTTTTATTTGTCTCATTGAGTTACATAATAATCTATCAGCAGATTGCGGCGTTATGTTTATCCTAGAGTCCCCTTGAGGTTTTTTGTATATATACCCCGTGTTTGTATGGATGCGGCCTAGCCCCCTCATTCCTCTTCCACCCGGCGCCACTTCAAAGCGTGTTGAAGGTCTTTTGCGTCGTCTCCATATATTTCTTTCCTCCATGGTAGGCCCCTGCGCAATATCTGTGTTGTGGCCCCTTATATGAAATTGTTTGAGTTTTTGAGGTCCATAATTTAGTTAATTATGCATGGTTTATTATTCAAATTAATTGTTGAAAAGTGTGTTTGAAATGATTTTCTCAACACACATAAGATTAAAAAGTCATAGGGCATAACCTGATAATATATTCGTTTTAAATATGGTCCACAGACATAAGGTGAATTCATTTTTATGGTCAATAAACAATCAAAATTATATCAATGCAACCTTTGTCGTATATCAGTGGTGACTAACAATAAGCAATTAAGTAATATATCACCAAATTAATTAATACAATTCTGAATTTATTTACAATAAAAAGCACTTACAATGTAAAGCAGAATATGTAACTGTATGTCATCTGTATCACTCACAGAAGTAGCTAAATAAAACTTTGATATAAAAATACCAAAGAAATTTTTCAGGTTTTTCGGAGATTAGAGACTCTTATCATTCAAATTTCGGGATTACTGGAGATACCGATTCCGCCTGGAGTTGGCATCATTATACTGCAGTGGTCAAACGCAAGACTCCGAAAGAAATTCTTTCCGAAGTAAATTTAAAGGTTTCATACTGGTCAAGTCTGCATCATAACCTAATTTCTAGCTGAAAATAATGGTCCAGGCTGTATTTACAACGGAATTGCCGCTTGAAAATAATACATCTTGGGACAGACTACAGCAGTATTACAGCGATATTATTTAATGTTTGTTGTCGCGGAATCGCGATCACCAATAGACCCCAAATTTCTTTATTCAGGATGTTCATTTTGGCAGAAACTTGAAGCATTTAAGCGCAAACACCGTTTTAGAAAATTAGCAATGTTTTTACCGTCTTTACAACTTCCATATAGTCAACAATCTCTTACACTATGTTTTGCCGTCACGCTAAAATGTTATGTCACCTGTGACTTACAATAAAACCTTTTAGCACTCATATCCAGTCGCATGATATGCTGCCGGTTTTTGGTCAATCTCGTGTACTCGTGTAGTTGAGAACTGGCGATGCTGCAAGTCAAGAAAAGGATCAAGAGAACGTGAGAGACCATGTCCCCTTCTTTATAAAAAGTCCTCTTTGTGTCACTCTTCCTCTGCTATTCAGCCATGGTCGAATCAGCTTCCTTGCTGTTCCCGCTTCTCTTCCCATAAGTAGGCATAAAACCAAAATCATAAAGAGATAATAACTTATTTCTCGACTATAACACTATTACGAGCTGGTCTTCGGGAGGAGGGCGCTCGCTTGGAGTTGGCGTAGCTATATCAGAATATTCTTTCCTATATTCCATTTAGTTTTTTTAACCATTGATTCATATCAAACAATTATTATAATCAGCGACCGTGCCACTTCTTTAATTAGTTCTCAAATTAGATCATAAATAAAATGTTGCCAACTCCGTCTACAAGAGTTAATAGATATTTAATTCTCTTTAGTTGCTTACTAAGCGAGGTGATTAATGTGGACTGCCACACTATGTGCCAATACATACAGCCAGACTTTTTTATTCATGATTTGAAGAATATGGAGATCAATTTCAATATCTTTCTTCTCCAGAAAATCACCTGATGTACATTACTTAACCAATAAGATTTTGGAGACTGGAGTCAGTAGCCGATTTCGTACTCCACCGTCTTTTCAATAATAAAGTGGTTTGTTTCTTGAAGACTTGCACAAAATTCCACTGGGGAAAATTCAAGATTTGTAAGAATCCATTCAGATACAAATCCGAGCTTTACTGAAGTCAGAAGGTAGAACAACACTTTCTTAGGCAACTGTGAGCGCTTTCGTGACAGCAGATCTCGGGCTTCTAGACACATCAATTCGCATCATCTGACAAAGTTTCGGAAGCTAGCTTTGCTTTCATTGTCAACCACCGCTCAATATCAACTGAATTACGAGAAGTTTTATTTAAAACTTTGTTAATAAGTCTATCTGTTGCAGTTGTTTCTATTATTTTATGTAGTCCTGTCTGTATATGAATGTTTCACCAGTTAGTATTAAAATGGCAGTATCAGTCGTTATAAATATATGTAGAAGATTTATATATGTCATATCTCATTTATTTGGCCATTGAGTAATGCAATATTTAACAGGCTACATCAATTGAAAATGTACTTGATGTGGTATTTTCTTCTTAAATTATTATATTGTGATTATATCCAAATATATTTGTCAACAGTTTCATACTCTATACATATCACATAGTATCCACAATATTTTCAAATATATAAAATTTTCAAGTAGTACATTTTACTTTCATTTATATCAAACTTAATCAAATAACTATCTAAAGAATTCTATTTGTTTAGCAATTAACATCTGCTGGTTCCATAAATTATTATATTTATAAATAGAATTCGAAATAATCTTGGATTCATATTCTCAGTTTCTTTCATAGACCTGAAACTACATACTATGGAAATATGAACTACAACCAGTTTCTTTATGATAATATATATATATATTATTTTAAATCTAAAATTAGGATCAATTTACATATATTTATGTTGTAATAGGTTGATGAATTATAAGGTTATGAACCTCTTGTTTGATTTATTCATTCATTATTCTTGTACCATAGATCACTGCTGAGGAATGATCTCTGGGAGGTAGAATAAACAATATTAAAACAAGATGAATAATATTCATAACAAAAAGTGGTATATGTTAAAAACAAATAAAAAGTAAAACAAACATTTATTTTTTACAACTTAATTTTGCAAAAGGCATATTAATATACAATTAATTCTTTTGTACAATTTCTTGGATGGAGTAGAAACATTTTCCAATAAGATAATCCCTTAGTTTTTCATTAAATACATCTTTATTATCTAAAAACTGATTTACACATTTAGGAAGATTATTAAACAAATCTATCCCAGTCTTCTTTAAACTATAGAAAATGAAATTTGTGTGTTGCACACAGGGGCGTAGCTACTATGGTGCTAGGCGGTGCAGTGCACCGGGGCCCCTACGCTCAGGGGACCCCCAAGAATACCTCAGGGGGGCCCCACGCGCACATCTGGGGGCACCCAAGTGCAGTTCAGAGGGCTCACGCGCCTTCACAGCAAACTGGCGACTTTTTTTTTTTAGCTCTACCGTCGCCTAAGAGGGCCCCTGAGACACAGGGAGCCTCTTCACTAAGGGCCCTCACTGCTCAGGGGGCCCCAACCACTGATTAGGGGGCCCGCAAGCACAAATCAGGGGTCCCCAGCCTCAATTCAGGGGCCCCTACCAGCAACACAAAATAAAAAAAGGTCGCCCATCTGACCTGAGGGCCCAAAATAAATTTTTTGCACCGAGGCCCTTGTTGACCTAGCTACGCCACTGGTTGCACAAGTTATTTCTGTTTCTTGCATTGAAATTGTCTGCTTGTGAATTTAATTTTTTGTAAATATATCCTAAAAACGTATCGTAAAGATATTGAGCTTTTTGAAGAGTTGTCTACAAGTAGTTCTTGATTTAACCCTGCACAAAATCTTCAGTAGTAACATGATATGTTCTTGCCAATTTTGAGGTTCTCATCTATTGAATGCGATGGAATTTTATACTCTTTATTTCCAAGGTTGCATTATTTTTTGTAATTTATATTTAAATGGTGCTACACATAATTTTTTGTTTTAAACCTAATATGCTTTATCAAAATTGCTTTGTCAGATAAGTTTCCAGGAAGGTAATTGATATATAATGAAAACAGAAGGGGTCCTATAACAGAGCTTTGTGGAATGTCATGTCGTATTTGCATTTTACTTTCCATATATGAATTAAATTTTTTACCTACACTTCCATACTTACTATTGTACTCCATTTTTTTCAGAACGAATTCATGATTAAAACAATAAACTGCTATTGCAAAAATTCAAAATTTCTTTTATTTCTGTTCCTCAAATGTTTTATTTAAAATTGAATATATAACCATTTCAGTGGATGATTCTTTTTTGATTCCTATGAAGTAGTAAGAATATTACAGTATATAACACGTTTTATCACTCTACAATACATATGTATTTCATAAATCTCTGCGAAACGTGGAAGTAAAGAAATTATATGATAGTTATCTATATGTCACTTCTCCTTTTCTTAAATAATTGCTTAAGGACTGCATATTTTGAGCTACCACTTCTAGTAAGTATTAATTACAGATATGGGCAAGTACGTGACTTTTACAAATATGGGAGAGTACGCGTTTTTTACAATCAGAACATCTTTTCAGTAACACATTTGAAATGTTGTCACAGCTAGAAAAATTTTTAGTTATTAAATTTATTATGAGCTTAATTACTTCTGAGACTGTTACTGGTGACAATTGCAAGTCTACAAACTTATTTGGGAAAGCAGTCTAAAGAAACCTATCGGGATAATATGGGGATTCTTTTTCTATACTAATTTCTCTACAAATAAAATGAAATGTTTGTTAAATATTTTACAAAGTTCCCCTAAATCAATATTCAAAAATCTGTTATTTTTTATTTTCACATCATTTGAGTGATTTATGAATTTTCTTGTTTCATATGTTATTATATTCCACATCGTTTTTATGTTATTATTGGAGTTCTTTATTTTGTTTAATACATATCGAGAAAGCCTTCCCGATTAAGTTTCTTAGTCTTTTAGAACAAAGTATATAGCTATCTCATTCTCTTACTTTGATGTAAAGGTGCCTCTTCATTTAACTAGAAAGTCTAATAACCCTTGCAATCTATCCATTATCCTGTTCATTATTTGATATGTTTAAAAATTACCATTAAAAAAAATAGACTTCAAAATTATAATAAATATATTTACAAACTAATAAAAGTTTGGATTTACACCCTGTGATGTGTACACTTCTGTCCAGTTTTGACTAATTAAGCGATCTATGAAATGTTTTGTATTATTTTCATTTGCATTGCTTTTGTATATAGAACTTTTTTTTATCTGTATTACACTGCTTCTGGGCTCCATAAAAAATAGCTACGCATCATGATCATAGATTCCATTTATTACTGGCGAAATGTTTGCAATTATGGTACTGAGAGATGTCCAAAAAAAGTTTTCAATAGCAGTTCGGCTGTTATTTTGTATTCTTGTGTGGGAACGTACAATATAGAATAAAACTGAACTGAGCTGAATTGAACAATTGGCGTTGATTTGAAAAACCACCCCAAGGCTTCCGTGTCTTGTCTCTCACTGCTGTGATTGAGAAAATCATCATTGAAAACTCCACATAATACTGTCTGTTTGTTGTTTACAAGACGAAGTAGTGATACTCTAACTGTGATAATAACAGACTGGAATTTTCAGCAATGAAAGTAACGTTCTATACAATCCTTATATTCGAGGGTGAATCAAATGAAAAAATTAAATATTTTTTAAATATTATTTATTGAGTAAAAGTGGTACAAAGCTGTACACTTTTCAACATAATCTCCCCCACACTCAATGCAAGTTGAAAGCCTACTGGCGTGATTAAAAGTCACTTATTAAACACAAACAATTGTTAATTAAGTAAAAGGTTCTTTAAGCCGCGGTCGCCAGGTTTAGGTACTGTTCTTCGTCGGGAATAATTAAATGAGAGGGTCGCACAGTTTAGGGTGAACATCTACTCAAAAATTTTATTCTAGTTCATTAATCTCTGCACACACACCGACGGAAAGTACCACCTCCAAATAATACATTCCTGGAAATTGAAATAAGAACACCGTGAATTCATTGTCCCAGGAATGGGAAACTTTTATATACACATTCCTGGGGTCAGGACACAACACATGATCACACAGACAGAACCATAGGCACCTAGACACAGGCAACAGCGCATGCACAATGTCGGCACTAGTACCGCGTATATTCTCCTTTCGCAGCAATGCAGGCTGTATTCTCCCATGGAGACGATCGTAGAGGTGCTGGATGTAGTACTTGGAACGGCATGCCAAGCCATTTCCACCTGGCGCCCTCAGCTGGACCAGCGTTCGTGCTGGACGTGCAAGACCGCGTGAGGACGACGTTTCATCCAGTCCCAAACATGCTCAATGGGGGACAGATCCGGAGATCTCGCTGGCCAGGGTAGTTGACTTACACCTTCTAGAGCACGTTGGGTGCACGGGAGACATGTGGACGTGCATTGTCCTGTTGGAACAGCATGTTCCCTTGCCGGTCTAGGAATGGTAGAACGATGGGTTCGATGACGGTTTGAATGTACCGTGCACTGTTCAGTGTCCCCTCGACGATCACCAGAGGTGTACGGCCAGTGTAGGAGATCGCTCCCCACACCATGATGCCGGGTGTTGGCCCTGTGTGCCTCGGTCGTATGCAGTCCTGATTGTGGCGCTCACCTGCACGGCGCCAAACACGCATACGACCATCATTGGCACCAAGGCAGAAGCGACTCTCATCACTGAAGACGACACGTCTCCATTCGTCCCTCCATACACGCCTGTCGCGACACCACTGGAGGCGGGCTGCACGATGTTGGGGCGTGAGCGGAAGACGACCTAACGGTGCGCGGGACCGTAGCCCAGCTTCATGGAGACGGTTGCGAATGGTCCTCTCTGATACCCCAGGAGCAACAGTGTCCCTAATTTGCCGGGAAGTGGCGGTGCGGTCCCCTACGGCACTGCGTAGGATGCGACGGTCTTGGCGTGCGTCCGTGCGTCGCTGCTGTCCGGACCCAGGTCGACGGGCACGTGCACCTTCCGCCGACCACTGGCGACAACATCGATGTACTGTGGAGACCTCGCGCCCCACATGTTGAGCAATTCGGCGGTACGTCCACCCGGCCTCCCGCATGCCCACTATACGCCCTCGCTCAAAGTCCGTCAACTGCACATACGGTTCACGTACACGCTGTCGCGGCATGCTACCAGTGTTAAAGACTGAGATGGAGCTCCGTATGCCACGGCAAACTGGCTGACACTGACTGCGGCGGTGCCCAACCGCTGCGCAGCTAGCGCCCTTCGACGGCCAACACTGCTGTTCCTGGTGTGTCCGCTGTGCCGTGCGTTTGATCATTGCTTGTACAGCCCTCTCGTAGTGTCCGGAGCAAGTATGGTGGGTCTTACACACCGGCGTCAATGTGTTCTTATTTCAATTTCCAGGAGTGTATATCAACAAGGAATCGGACTTCTTCTTCGAAAACCAAAGATTCGTGGGATAAGAGAGGTTGACTTACAAAATAGTCTCCCATATTCACTATCGTCCTCTTAATGCTAACAGTCACTTGAAAACACAGTATTCCCTTTAAAACAGTGAGTTCCACATAATACAAGTCTCCATCATCCACTTCACCGAAGTTTTCACAATTCCTACTTTTCGACCGAAAAATTTCCCGTGTCAGACCTTGACCTGACGGAGGTCAAAGACTCACTACTATACAAAGACATCACCTTTACTGACGGCGCCGGCCACAGATATTACTGTATGGCTCAGACGTATGTTATGTTACACTCCCTCCCTAATACCTTGTGATAATTGATCAGGTTTGGCATGATCAATTATCAAGACAAGAAAAGAAAAAATCAATGTACAATTCTACTTTGGTGTATTTCCGTCCTACATTGACAACATTTTGCACATTAAGTTCAAGAAAAATAATAAAAAAAATATCAAACACAAGAGAAATCTAGAACCACAAAACATAAAAAACAAGAGAAAACAAAATAAAAATACTACATGAATTGTATCAAATTGTCAGATGATACAATTTGCTGTCAGAAGCACAGCTTCCGAGAGAAACACAAGCCGCACTCAGGTCAATGACCTGTATACCTCTATTCTCCAAAGCATCACATCACATGCATCACATTATTAACTTCACCACCCTTCTTCGAGCTGCTATATTGCTGTTAGCGCCTTCGCAGGTAAAGGAAGAGTAGGATTTATTGTGGTACCGGATTTTCTCTCAAAAAAAGGATTGGAAATTGAAAAGAAAAAAACTTGTAAATAACAGGATAGGATTCCTCCGTTTTTTTTCTGTCCATCTGGTTCGTTCATAAAAAAACTCCTATTCTCCTTTGCGTCTGGTTACAATCGGGTAATTTAACACTTGTTCGCCCACCCTCAATAGTTTTCCACCTTATGGATTTTCTGTCGATTTTATTCTCCTCATTACTTTTCCACTGTATGTATTTTCTGTCAATTTTATTCTTCTCAGCAACAAACTGGGACGGTTTCGCTATACAAGTGACTCCTTGATATCTTTCGCCATCGAAAGTGACTGATTCTGCCAAGTTATAGCGTTTGAGTGCATAATCTAACTCGCCCGCATGTTCTTCTGCGCTCGCTAGTGTTGCGGAGATCAAATCTTTTGTGGCCCGGGTACCAACAGTGCCCCGGTATATGCTGCTACGCGCCGACTGACGGCCACTGCTCCCGCTCCAGTCACTATTGTCAAAGCCATATGGCTGTCGTACTGGTTTAATTCTATCCAACTTTACTTCTCCGGTAGTTACAGATAAAAATCCCTCCACGTCAATTTTTAGAACTTCGTTATCCCGTAATTTAGCCTGCTCCTTCGCAAAGATATCACAAAAAATTCCATCTGATACTTCAAAAATTTTCTCTTGTATATTTTCTCCCACAAACTCCTCTTGACATTCTTGAACATCTCTTTCCGCAACCATAACACCTTTATAATATGTCTCACCTTCATCCTTTAAGGTATTCCCCAATAATGTATCAAACACAAAAACTTCTTCCTGAATTTTTCTCTTCCGTAACCCTTCGCTTCCGGTTTGTGAAACCACGGCGGCATTTGGCCTCTTAACCTGTTCTGCCCCAGATGAGGCCCCGACAGTGGCAGAAATTAGTTTAAACAGTTTTTGCCCCCCGCAGCTACTGTGGCTACCCTCTGTTCTCTGTTGTGAGGTTGGTTGTCATGGTACCGTTGGTGTTGATTATTAGTTTCTGGCTCTCCCGCTTGGTTATCCGGCCCAAAATTGTTTTTCTGCCTGGACCCGTGTTGGTATCTGTTTACCGGTCCTTGTCGGTTATTCCTTCCTTCTTCTCTCCAGTAACCTCCTCCTCGTGTACCCCAATCCTGAAAGTGCCTTTACCCATTCTGGAACTTCGATCTCTCTCTCCTCATCCTCTCCTCCTGGACATCCAATCTTCCCAACATGTCTATTGGCATCCTTAATCGAACATATTTTATGACTGGTAAGAATAAATTGCGTTTGTTCGGGTAAGCGAGCCGCAATAATTTTAACATATTCTTCCTCACTGTGGGGCTGATCTAGGTACCTGCAAGATGAGTAGCACCTCATAAAAAAAATAGTTTGGGTCTCTTTATTTGGATCGTAATGCTCGCCCAACATTAATTCGGATTTCAAGGCAATCTGTCTTTCTGCTGACCAGTATACGTTTAAAAAATCTGTTTTAAACTGAGCAAACGTCTCAAATCTGTCTTCGAATTGATCTGCCCAAAGATGAGGTTCTCCTCTCAAGTGTTTAATTACCATTCTAATTTTATTTCCTTCAATAGCCATTAGGAAACTGCGAAATTTTCAAAATTTCTAATGAACTATACAGGATGTATACAATTCTTTCCCGAAAATTCCTCCCAATCTATTTTCTCGTCATTGACTTTAACCGTAAAAGCTGAGGTCTTTACAATTTCTTGGTACTTGACAAGCTCTTCCTCACTACATTGGGGACTTGTTTTACTAGTTCTTGTTTCACCACTAGAGGAGTATGTAGTTTCACCTTCTCAACATCTTCATAAACCTTTTCCTTGTCAGCTGCCAGCCCTTTGACATCATACTTCAGTTCCGCATTGCTCCGTTGGACACTACCCTGAAACATTTTCATCTGATCTTCAAGGCACCCTACGCGGTGGCTCTGACTATCGCTTTTTTCTATTAACTGTAAATATTGCGCCTGTAAGGCACCGGTATCCTGGCGCAAACCACTTGTCTCATGTTTAACCTGTTGTTCTAACTTGGAAACTTGAGAGGTCAACTCCTCCGTCCGCCCAACACACCTAACACTATACACTTCAAGTTTTCTTTCTAACTCTGCTATGTGCAATTTCCGCTCTTTGACTAAGCTAGAATGATGAACCTCCGCGTCTGATTTAAGCTACTTTCCCATCACTTCGAGTTTATCATTAAGGGATTAAAATTTATTATTAAAGGTTTCAAATTTATCATTAAAGGATTCAGCAAACCTAGCCAGCACTTCAGCCAGGTTTGACTCCGTCTCGTCACCCATTTTCGGCATGTTTTTATTACAAATACAACTGGAAAATCCAACAAAGATAATCACTCAGTCACTTTACTTTTCCCCTTCGACTCACAGCAAATAAAATCAACACAACGCTGCTATTCTCAAAACACACTGGCTATATTAAAGAATTACGTGCATGCAAATTAGAAACAAACTACTTCCGCAACGTAAACATTCCAGCACCTGGGATATCAATTTACCATAAGTGTCACTACAATTACAAAGGAATTGGAGCGAAAAACCCAACTCGGTTTTTCTTCCTATATGTGACTTGAAACTACAGGGAAAAAATATTAAAGGAACGGGACGGACAGGGAAAGACGCTTCGCAGCAGCTTGCTAGCAGCAAATAGCTCACACTTAGCTTTCCGTGTCTTCTCTCTCGTCTGCTCGCTTCTTCGGTTCCGCTCGGCAATGCTCGTATAGTTACTTCGTCCTCCGCCGGGCTGCGCCACCTCCAACCAGTCTCCCAGTAGACTATCTTCACTAGCCCTCTTTGACTTTTTTTTTTTTTTTTTTTTAATGGCATTTGGCTACTGGGCCATACAGCCAGCTCAATGTGATTTGTTGCTAACAAGTATTGACACAAGGACACTACAACATGGACAAGACATTCACAGACACAACACTAAACACCCATGCCCTCGGCCGGACTCGAACCGGCGACTCTTTGACTTAACACCTCGTGCAGCTGGTGTGGTATCTCTTCCTCTTTGGCTATTGTCGTCTCTGCGCCCAATTGTCGTCTTGCTTGTAATTTACTTTCGTACCTCTTTATCCCCGTGTGTATGCTCGGGAATCGAAAGTTTATTTCTCTTCCAGATGCTTATTTCACCACACGTCCTGTCACTGAATCGCCATGAAAGCCTACTGGCGTGATTAATGATTTTAATTAAAAGTCACTTATTAAACACAAACAATTGTTAATTAAGTAAAAGGTTCTTTAAGCCGCGGTCGCCAGGTTTAGGTACTGTTCTTCGTCGGGAATAATTAAATGAAAGGGTCACACAGTTTAGGGTGAACATCTACTCAAAAACTTTATTCTAGTTCATTAATCTCTGCACACACACCGACGGAAAGTACCACCTCCAAATAATATGTCAACAAGGAATCGGACTTCTTCTTCGAAAACCACAGATTCGTGTGATAAAATAGGCCGATTTACAAATAGTCTCCCATATTCACTATCGTCCTCTTAACGCTACAAAGTCACTTGAAAACACAATATTCCGTTTAAAACAGTGAGTTCCACATAATACAAGTCTCCATCATCCACTTCACAGAAGTTTTCACAATTTCTACTATTCGACCGAAAAATATTCCCGCGTCAGACCTTCACCTGACGGCGGTCAAAGATTCACTACTATACAAAGACAACATCACCTTTACTGACGGCATGGAGGAAGGAAATATATGGAGACGACGCAAGAGCCCTTCACCACGCATTGAAGTGAAGCAGGGCGGAGGAGGAGGGGGGGGCATGGCCGGAGTGGAGGGGGCATGGCCGCTTCCATACAGACACGGGGAATATGTAGAAAAACCTCAAGGGGACTCTAGGATAAAGGTGACGCCGCAATCTGGTGATGGATATTATGTAACTCGATATGACAAATAAAAATGAAGATAAAATTTTTTTGATATCCTGCTTAGTTTTCGAGATATTCTGTCCCAAATGTGAAATGGTTTTGGTTGAAATTCAGAAGAAAAAATTGGTCAAAGTCAAATTTGATGATGGATTCTTATTTAAAAAGACGAGACAAATGAAAAATAAAGAATAAAATTTTCGATATCTCACCTAGTTCTAGAGATATACTGTATCAAATGTGAGGTGTCTTGAGTTGAAATGGAAAAGAAAATTTTTGCAAAAGTCAAATTTAATGATCGATTCTTACGTAACACGACGAGACAAATCGAAAATAAAGAATAAAATTTTTCGATATCTTGCTTAGTTTTCGGGATATACTGGGAACATCGCAATTGTTTGGAAGCGCAATATCGCCGCTGCCGCCACTGCGCATGCGCGAGCCTGCTTCACCAATTTTACGTCACTTCTCCTCCATATATTTCCTTCCTCCATGACTGACGGCGCCGGCCAAAGATATTACTGTATGGCTCAGACGTATGTTATGTTACAAAGTCTTCCAGCGCTTACAAAGTGCATAAATTCCTTTAGAAAAAAATTCGTTTGGTAGTCCGCGCAACCACTCATGCACCGCTTGGCGTACCTCTTCATCAGAACGGAACTTCTTTCCTCCCATTGCTTCTTTGAGTGGTCCAAACATATGGAAATCATTGGGGCAAGGTCTGGTGTATGGTGGATGAGGAAGGCACTCAAATGCAGGTCTGTGATTGTTGCAACTTTTTGTACGGGCAGTGTGGGGGCTTGAATTATCATCTTGCAAAAGGACACCTGATTACAGCAATCTACGTCGCTTTGATTTGATTGCAGGCCAAAGACGATTTTTTAGGAGATCTGTGTATGATGCAGTGGTGGACAGTGGTCCCTCAAGGCATGTAATGCTCCAAAATTACCCCCTTTTCGTCCCAAAAGAGAGTCAGCATAACCTTCCCTGCTGATGGTTCTGTTCGAAACTTCTTTGGTTTTGGCGATGAGGAATGGCGCCATTCCTTGCTTGCTCTCTTGTTTCCGGTGGTGGAAGTGAACCCCAGGTTTCGTCCCCAGTAACGATTCTTGCAAGGAATTCATCACCTTCTTGTTCAAAGCGCTGAAAAAGTTCTTTACAAGCATCAACAGTCGTTCTCTCATTCAGGAGTCAGCTGCCGTGGCACCCATCTTGCAGACACTTTGTGAAACTGGAGCAAATCATGCACAATGTGGTGTGCTGAACCATGACTAATCTTTAAACATGCTGCAATGTCATTCAGTGTCTACCGGCGGTTTTCCATCACTATGGCTTCAACTGCTGCAATGTTCTGTGGAGTCACAACTCGTTGTACCTGACCTGGACGAGGAGCATCTTCCACTGAAGTCATACCATTTGCGAACTTCCTACTCCATTCGTAGACTTGGTGCTGTGACAAACATGCATCACCGTACTGAACCTTCATTCTTCGATGAATTTCAATAGGTTTCACACCTTCACTACTCAAAAACCGAATAACAAAACGCTGTTCTTCCCTGGTGCAAGTCTCAAGTGGGCCAGCCATCTTTATACTGATACTGCGACGGCATTTGTGCATCTGCACTATGCTGCCACCTACAGGCCATTCTGCACGCTGCACACAGGGGTATTTGACATAAAAAGCCGATCAAAAGTCAAAATTTTTTTTTAGCTAATTCCAAGAACTTGTATCTACCTGACTCGAGGCAAATGTCTATAGAATAACAATCAGCTATGTTTTTTTTAATAAGTTTTCATTCCCCACCCCGTGAACAGTCATCTTCTGAGCACATTGCAAGACCCACGTACTGTTACCAAGTAAATACAAGAAAATTATAAGTTGTACCAATTTAATTTGTGAGTGATTTTAAGTGAGTAGTGGTGATTTTAATCATGGATATTGTTCAGCCAGGTACCTAGAATTGAAATAATAGTAACATACATCCAAAGGTATCGCACAACTTTATTTCTGAACATTTCTGTAAACTGACTCATTTTGTACTGATTTTTTTATTACGAAAAGTATTAAATAGTGATTTTGTTATGTTTCCGGACCTTTCCCGAGTCTGATTTCTTGTATGGTATTAGTTTAGTGTACTATCTTGGTGTTTCATTGAAAATTAGGTGCCAAAAAGTGCCAAACGACTATTTATTCGAAAAAATTCTAGATTATTTACAATGAAACAAACTTACTTTTTTCCGACACATTAATTCATTTAAGATTTTCTTTGTTATGGGCTCTTCTGGTATAATGTTAATGACCCGAAAAGTTATTTATTATATGAGTAAACACGAGGAAGGAAATGATTTCGTGCAAAAGTAGGAATTAGTCGAGGAAAATATTTTAAATCAACCGATATTCACGGTCGAACAAACGTAACAGTTCGAACAAAAGTTTTCAAGTCTTAAATTGGGAATTAAAAGAAAATGGCAGGCTGCTAAGAGAACTGAGAGTGTATTTTTAAAGAAATAACATATTGGTTCAAAAAATGTATCGAAATCCCCATAAAATCCAGTCCGACCAATGTGGGTTGGCCTAGAAAATCTTTCGATGATTTGACCGATTTTAGCCAATGATGTCTAAAGCGATAATAGGTATTAACTAAACATTAATTGACAGGTTTTAACTATTATGTGAATGATGTATAGTGGTCACAAGATAGACATAAAAAAAATATTCCTCACCGCCACGAAAAATTTAAGATGTACAGTACTGCACATTGAACTGTACTCGTGGCATTCAATGTCACCTATACAAGAAGTATTGATTGAGGCCCACTTATAATAGAGTATGCACTTTTGCCTATAGGCACTCTGTCAGAAGCAGCAGCAGAAGCTAGAAACAAATATTTTCGACGATTTAGGGATACACACTCCAGAAAACTTAGTTGGGTTTAGTGCAACAAAGATATCATTAATAGGCTTTCATTAACTTGGGATCCGTATTTGAGCTTCATCAGGCAGAAAACTCCCAAAATATCTAAATCATTCAATCCAGAAACTACTAAAATATTACTTTAATGGAACCCGAGTACTCAAGAAGAGAACGAGCCATAAAGAGAAGGTTCCGACGACGAAGGATGGGACGGTTCGTCAGAATGATATTTTAGTGTACATATATGATTATTGTTTAGGTATTTTGTAAATATTCGCTTAATATGTTATAAATTGTATGAACACAGTAAGTGTTCTTTATTATTACTCCTACTTCACAGTTATAAGTTCTAATACACAAAAGAAGCGAAACAAAAGTCAAAATTACGTAGAAATAATTTTGATCGACTTTTTGTGTCAAATACCCCTGTGTGCGCTGTTTGAAGCACTCTTACCAACTTACAGGATAACGGCGTGAAATTTTGATTTTTTTATTACAAATTTAAGGTTCTCATTTGACTCACTTTCGTACAACTGCACTGCTATATTGCATATTATTACTAACAAAAATGAAAATTCTAATTTTTTCATAATATATCTATAGTAATAAGCACTTAATTTATAATCTGGGATGGATATTTTATAATTCCTGTGTCATACAAATTGCATTCGTAGAATAACAAAACATCAATTCGATTTTTCTCGAATTTCGAATCTCTTATATGCTTAAGGTAATTATGTAAGTAGTAAATGGAATTATTCAGAAGCCAGCCTACAATTCTCATTTTGAATTCAAGCGTCGGTAAGATGTCATGAGGAAGTCTATTAAAGCATCTATACATATAATAATAAGCCAGTCTGTCATGTATGATGTCACCTGTCACTCTATGACGTCACGATGTACGCCATTTTTCTTGGTTATGCACGTTGTTTAGTAACATTTCTAAGTATTTGCGAATAAATTAAAAGTATGTATTGCATTTAAACCTACATATCAATCATTAGATGCTTATATTTACGTATTATTATTTTGATAAATAGGTATTCCTTAAATACTTTGTCCATTGATATGTATGATAGAAGTCTTAATTTTCGAACATCAATGTTAGCGAAAGCTTTGAAAAGATTGTTACTTAGCATGGGTCAGAATTACAACTGACATTTGACACTACAGCGGTTTTTTTTTTCCAAAATGATTTAAACTGTGCCCTATTATTGAAATAATTAAATCGTTTGAACGGAAATAGTTGCACACTGATCGCGAACTGTGCAGCCTACACTACAATTAAAACAAATATTATGTGGCCTAATGTATGTTTATAAGATTTATTTTAATCTTCTTTGTTTTCACTGAGTAATATTACCTAGGCTATTATTTCCGCAACATGTAACGTCAGCTATTCATACGTTGTAATATCGGTCTGAATCACAGATAACAAAAAAGACAGGTATAAAAACCATTGAAGATTTATGATCAAATTTATGTAGTAATGTGTTTCTAACACACCCATCAAGATAGTATATAATGCAAAAACTTCAAGCAAACAAAATCTGAAGTAACGTTACACACTAAGCGATTAGAGTACGCAATTTTTATCGTATGCTACTTCCAGCGATACCAATAATACATGCAACAAAATGTATCAGTGGCCAAAAACGATGAAAATTAAACCAATTTTATAATTAAAACACAGTCCATTAAGCTTAAAAGGAAGAATCTATGTCCATTCTGATCCAGGCTTCATTCCAACCTATGCACAGGCGCTGTTAATGATTGTGCTCGAAATACATGATAATTAAAATGTTTAATAAATCCAAATTTCTAGCGAATTATGCTTTAACAACAAGAACCAAACGCCATTTTGGTACAGGTTGTATTTCAACTATAGAAACTAATTCACTAACGGTTCAAAATTGTTGCAGTTTTTTTGTGTGTAATTTATTCCATATTTATATTTTTGATGGCTGTGATAGCAACATAGCCGAATAATGTCGTTCAAAGAACGTGTGCAAGATCATTATACTGTTTTTCTGTCGGCAAGTTTAGAGTATTATTTGGCTAGGTTGCAATGCAACATGGACCTGGATGGAAACGGAAAGCTTTTTCTACAGCGCAAGGCACGAGGAATTAAATTGAATTTTATTTTATAACAATTCTATTTAGCTAAGCAAATACTAAGAAATTGTCAGAAGACTTAAAGAAAAGTACGTATTTCGTTTAAATTGGCATATTAGTTATCAGTTTTTTACTGAAATCATCACATGGTTTGATTAAAAGAAGTTCCAAATTGATCGCGTTATATGTGGCCTAAACCACAATTAAATATTACGTGCATAGTGTATGTTGTTAAGATTTATTTTTAACATCCTTCGTTTTCACTGGGGTTCATTGATTCAGCTGATGTAAGCTGATTTAAAATATCGATCTTCATCACAGGTAATAAGAAAGAAAGGTGTGAGTACCTGTGAAGATTTGGGATCAAGTTTATATAGCGATGCATGATGATACTGACATCCGATACAGGGAATGTATTCATTCGCGTGTGATTGAACCTTTGCTTTTCTAGCGGCAATATCAGCGGAGATTGTGGTTAGGCTGAAATGCAACATGGACTACTTGACAACTGAAGGTTTTTGCTACAGCACATGCGGAGTAGGAGCCGAGTGTTTACAGGAGGCTTCACAAATTTAGCCGTATTTCGCCACCTTTATTTTCCTTCCTCCATGCTTTTTGTTTCGTTTTTCCATTATTAATATCCAGTGCTTTAATGAGGTACTTTAAGCATGATCTCTTAAGCTGTTTACATATTTATATTTATTTAGCACGTATAAATCGTCAGCATACATCAGTGAGTCGCTGTTAACATTACATGGAAGGTCATTAATACAATTAGAACGGGATCAATGTGGGACATCATGCTTGATTACATTAGTATCAGAAGTGCTGCCATCAACCTGTCTATGTTCCGTTAGACACGATTTCAGCAGTTGCGGAAGAACAATGCTGAAGAAGTTCTAATAATAGACTAATATTATCATGGTCAACTGTATCTAAGGTGTAATAAATTCGCTGAATGTGGCTTGGGCTACTTAGTTTTGTTTCAGTGCATCTGAAGTAAATGTATTGAGCAAATGTCATCCCAGAATTCCGGCCCACACAAAAATTATTTTCACTGCGACTGAAAAAAATTATTATCCTCAAAATAATGTATTAAATGTTATGCTGCAATATACCGGTATAGCCTACAAGTAACTTTGCAGTTGTGATAATTCCTGATAAGACTATTGGATTTTAATTGGATCGAACTGTTTTCCATTTGCTATTTTTAGCTAGAAATTTTACAACAATCCTTGTGGATGAATTCAAGCTCAAATTGATTTAAAAAGCAAAACAAAAAGTATTGACAGGTTGTATGAGATATTTATCAGTCTGAACTATTTTCTGTCCTGATGTGGTATTTTTTTTCTTAAGGCAGTCGGGAAGTAAGTGGCACTTTTGAAATACATGAAATACACAGTTTCTCTTTCACATCACTGTTTAGACGTAACTGGGCATGCTTTTACTGTGTGTTTGATAAATATATGGTTTCGGAGTCGTCTAAGAATATTAATATTGTTTCCTGGCAAAAACATGAGTTTGTAGAAACCAATAAAATAGTGAAAGCGTGGGAGTGCATTAATGACAAGGTGGTTTACCTGAAATCCCTTTGTGGTGCACAGGCGAATTAATTGAGAGGATTTCCTTGGAACTATTGAATACTGAGGTGAAATACAACGCAAGGACGATTGAAGCAACCGACATTGCTCCCATATTCCACAGAAATGTTTGGGACAAAATAAAATATACGATGGCATTATTGGTTTGATGGCCAGTTGAGAATTCTGTGGAGTACTCTTGCAACATGCTGGTCATATTCAATCTGATTGTACAGAACAAGTTTCGCAGTTATGTGACATATAGGGTGACGTCTGCTGAATCCAAGAAAACGATCGCTGTGGAAGAACAGTTGACACAGAATGTCACAAAACACACGATTATGGTAATTCACTAGTTTCAATGGACCTAGTGTTCTCTCAGGAAATTTAACAACGTTATAACCAACAGATATTTTTTCATACAAAATTCATCTGAATTACGAATGCAGTGATGGCTGAGAAATATGTGTATCTTGTAATACGACTTTTGGTTGATTGATTTTAGTTTTATACATACATGAAAGTATCAGCTGTCTAGGAGTAGTCAGTCTGTTGGTCATGAGATTGTGTCCTGTAACAGCATCGCAGAGAAATACGAATACAAACTACATGGAGGCTTAACTGATGTCTTATCTTGATTAATGGAAATAAAATAAACATAATAATTTTTTAAATCGATAATAAATAGGCTGTTTTGGAAGTAAATGGCCAGATCTGTATCTCTCACAATCCTATTTCTTTTTCATATTCGATTTGTATGAAATAACTTTACTTACTTTAGATAGAACTACAAGTAAGCGAATAAAAATTTGCATCAGCTACTTCTTCGTTGTATCTTTTATCGTGAAGAATTAGTAAGTGATACCTCTGAATCTTAAGCAAATATTACACAAATTTTCATTTGTAGTATAAAGAAGAAAACATTCAAAGAAATTCTTGTTACATGTGTTGATTATATTCTATGTATAAAGAAAAGCGTTCTGGTGGCTCAGTGCCTAAGCGCTTGCTTTCAGACCATTCGTTGCTACTGCCGCGGGCACGAATCCCGGCAGGCGCAGGAATTTTGAGAGTTGTGTTTAATCATATAAGCTATGCCAGGGCGCTCCGTGGTTCGGATTCCACGTTAAACTGTAGGTCCCAGAGGAAAGGAATTGGCCGTCCTACCTCTGACACAATGGCTTCTGGAGGATCCAACCAACCTTCGGGTTGTGGACTAAGTTAAGTTAAGGATAAACATAGAATACTGCATTATATCGTTATCCTTCCACAAGCACACCAAATTTTTGTATTTTTCCTCTTGGTAAATCTAACCATAAACAATTTATTGTTGAGCATATGGAGGTGGTTGAAATAACTGCGTAGGATTGGCCGCTACCAGCGTCCATTTTATTAATATCATGAATCTCCTTTTTCAGTATTTCCACTTCTGCCATATATTCCTTCGCGTATGGAACGGCTGCAACCAAGAGCTGTTATACTTTATGCTATATTGAAGTCGGGTTTAGACATAGAATCAGATATTATTCTATCAGATAAGGAAGGAATAAAAATCAAATGTTTGTTCTGCATGTTTTTCGTGATCAACGTGAGACTTACCAATTTTCTTAGAGTAAAAAAGATACAAATCCAAATTATACTTATGGTTTCAGGATGAATCAGTGATATTTTACTGAATTTGCAATGATTGATCAACAGTTTTGAAAGTAATTGATTTCTGTGTATTTATTGCGAGAAAAATTGCAAGTACTTATAAATATGTGAACATAATTCAGGATAAACTAAAAGCTTATGAAGTAAGACACAGCTTAATATATATAGTCATTTTTACATACAAATTTGGTATATTCAAACATTTTATATCACAGTAACAGTATTTATCATCTTATTTTAGAGATATATAAATCTAGTGTACTTAAATATTTACAAGAATAACTTAAGTGTATAGAACCATAAACTCTATTGGGCGCTCATTTCCATAAAAATGCAGAAGCAAAAATGTTGATTTCATCTTGTGAAATTGCACTTAGCTTTCTTTTTCAGTTTAGTACTACGGGTTTCTTGTTGAGATGCCAACGTTTCTGTCCCAACCTGGGCCCTCTTCAGAGCTGCTTCAAGTTAATGTATTCATTTTCCGGTACACTGGACAGGTTATTTATACTTTTGGGCAGAGTTGGTGTTGCAAAGTGAGTCTGCTGATCCAGTGCGATATGCACACTATCAAAATAAATTTGAGCTGTTAAAAGCTGAACAGTAACGATGATCTGGGAAAAGAAATAGAACAAAATAAGAAGGCCTTTCTGCCTTATACAAAGGGAGTTATTGAGGTTATGGATAATGTGCAGTCTAAGGCCAATATTGAACTTATCTTCAGTGAGATTAAAGTGAAAAGCTTTTCAGTATCAGCGAAAGATCACAGAGCGCCGTTACAAGCAAAAAGAAAGTACAAGATTCCCTGTGATAATGGTCAAGTGAATAGTTTTTAGATATGTCGAGCAGTTAAGGTAATATTGAAAGAAAATTGTCGTCACACGGCATTCAAACAAACCATCAAATCGGTAATGGCGGAGCATCATGCGGAAGGAAGATGGTCATAGAATTCAGTGGTAGAAGACTACAACTATAGAAAAACTGAAAGATTTTTTAGAACGCAAAATTATGGAATCCATAGACATAGATAAATGTCATAAAAACTTCAACAAAGACTGGAACAATGGATTGAGTCATATATGGAAGTGTATACTCGCAGACGAATGCATGCAAGAAACAACCAGATTGCTTGGAATTGTGGACTCTCTTTGCCTAAGAAAACACACTATTTCTGGCCAAAAATGTAAAAATTCCGTCCAGTGTACTGGAAAAAGAATGCATTAACTATAAGCAGCCTGACGAAGGTCTCAGATTGGGACCGAAACGTTGGAATCACCAGTAAAAACACATAGCGCTAAACCAGAAAAGAAATATAAACGCAACTTTATAAAGGTGTGAAATTTTATTTCATCTTGTAAATTTTCTGCTCAGGTTGTTTGTAGTTTGAATATATTGTATTTGACTGTTATGTACCACAGTTTTTGTAACCTGGTGGGTGACGTAACAGCGTGACTGAAAACGTGACAAAACTGACCATTTATTAGTATTGGTGAGTGCCTCCAGAGTTTAATGCGTTACGTTGATTCGTTGTTTGCAATGTTCCGTTACTTGTGGTTTTGACGGAGCATTTTCCAGATAAACTTTTGTATCTTTGGATACCGATAGACACTATCTTAAATCTACGAAGCACTAGGCTGACTGGTCACCTTGTGTTGATGTTGACAAAATTTAAAACCTTGTAGCTACCAAACTGTTACCGTACTTTAAAATCGGAGGGCTGAGAGTGCAAATAGCCAAGTTACAAATTGCCAGTTTACTATGATGTTATCAGTTGAGATCCTGGTCGACTGTATATTGCAACATAACCACAGAAAACCCTGGACCAGACGCCGTCGTGTAGAGCGGCAGTATGATAAGTTATTTTTTTTCTAGCAAATGTCACTCGACAGGTTTCATGTAACCCTTTATTTCTTCATACCTTTCACTAACCTCTTCATCTCAAAAGAGAATCTTAAATTATTAGTTCGGTACCTCTCACTGACCGAATGAATTTTGAACAATGCTTTCATAATACTGCACTGCGGCATGGGTGAACTTTATTTCTTAACATCACATCGCATCTGAAATAAACTGCACTGGTGTCCGAATAAGGGCTTACTTGCGCGTTATCTTGTAAATGTAATTGATCCAGATGTTGTAGAAATTGGATGATAGCCTTAGCCTGATGGTGATGTACCAAAATATTCTGATTATGATTCCATTGGCCACCAGTCCCAGAACATTCGCTAATAAACTTTGATCTTCAGCTCCGACCATTCTGAAACACGGTAAAATAGAGTTGATTACAATTATTTGAAACTAATCGTAAATGATAGATCCATGCATTAATAATTTCTGAAGCTTTGCAGTAATTTTGATAATACCCACAATGCTCAGATGAAGTTCTGTATTAAATGTATAAGTAAATAAAATAAAAATATTGAACAGGCGGTTTAGAATTTAGTAGGTAGAAGTGAAACAATGTGTTCTCTCATCTTTGTATGGATTGATTTTGTTAATTCATAATTGGCTACTACAACGATGGATACTATCTAATTCCTGTTTTTTTGTCAGATATACTAACCTGATATTAACCAGAACATTACTGAACTTTTTTCAAGATTTAAGATAAAAGATTTTTGTATAATAGTACATTCCAGTAATTATAGTTTTCAAATCTTTCTCTGCTGTAACTATGTGGTTTAAAATGCGATATTAACTTTCATCTACAAAACGAATGTTCGGTTACAATGGTGTCAGTTATTGTTAATTAATTTCTAATCGATTAAAAATTAGTGTTTTAACCATTTGATATCACTCGCACATTACAACGATTCATATATAATCTTATTATATTTTATTAAATTTTGTACATAATATCCACAGATTTTGTAACAATCCATAAAAATTACAATTGGTAACAACACTTGCAAACAGAACATAATCGAAAATCTGTTATAGATTGTTTAAAAAAAAGCCGTCCACGCAAACCAAAAAATGAACTACCTCAAGGACGTGTTCTTGCTCCAGCTTTATTTAACATCTACACCAATGATCAAACCTTGACCAGCCATTGCATGTCCTTTATCTACGCTGATGATCTTGCCCTAGCTGCTCAACATGTGACTTTTGCAGCCGTCGAGGGTAGACTTACAAAAGCAGCTCTTTAATCCCTTGGAACCTACTACAAGCAGAATGACCTCAAGCAAAAAAAAAAAAAAAAATCTATGCGTTTTACTTGGGCAATAAATGCGCTAAGCGAAAGATGAATGTGACCTGGAATGGATCGACTCTGTTGTACAGTGAAAACCCAAAATGCCTCGGTGTAACTCTTGATATAGATCTCACTTTTAAAAACCACTGTCGCAATGTCAAGATGAAAGTATCATCACGCAACAACATCTTAAGCAAGTTGACCGGATCTAGCTGGGGAGCTAACCCTAGCGTCATCAGCACCCCTGCCTTAGCATTATATTAGTTCGCAGCAGAGTATGCATGTCCTGTGTGGCAAAAATGCAGCCATGCTAAGGCAGTAGACGTTGCGCTCCACAGAATATGCCGGCTCCTCACAGGTTGTCTCAGACCATCGCCTGTGAGCAAAGTGGAGATACTAGCTGGCATCGCTTCTGGAGACATACGCTGGAAAGTTGCCACCAGCGTGGCAAGGCTAAAGTTAACGAAGATGGTCGACACCCCTTACATGGCTATACACCAGCTCCATCGAGACTAAAGTCCCGATCAAGCCAACAAATGGTGCTCCAAGCAATGAAAGAATACTGGCTTGGGAGAAGAGAGTGCAACGTGAGTACGAGTGGATCAAGCCAAAATAGGGTCTACTACCTGGGTCTGAACAACCATGGCCCATATGGAAGTCGTTAAACAGGCTTCGACTTGGATTTGGTCACTGCAAAGATACTCTTGCCACTTGGGGATACCTGGGAGAACAGCCAGATACCACATGTTCGTGCGGGGAGAGAGGAACCATGGTACATCTGCTATCTTGCCCACAAATCAGAATAAATGTATCTCAATTTGACCTCCAATCAGCTACTGACAAAGCCATCGTATTGGCGGGAAAATTACCACATATCTGATGCTGTAATCAACACGAGAAGAAGAAGAGGAGTATTATTTTAAGTTTAAGATAAGTTTTATTATATTTAGTAAAATTTTAACTGTTGCCGTTTGAGAGATCACAAGAAAAATGGTCTAGGTCTCCGATAAGGAAGAAAAGCCATAACTAATCTCTAATTGATAAAACTTAAGTGAATGGGAACAACACTTTTTTTAAAAATTGAATGAGGATAGAGAGGATTACTTAGAAGGAGGATTAGGAAATGACAATTAGCAGGATGGTGATGACTTTCAAATTTTATTAGACGAAGTGCTTGAGGCGTTAAGAACAGGTCAGGTGGGATCGATTTGGAAATTATGATAGCAACAAAGTTGTAGAACTATTAACAAATTGTTCCATAAAATATTACATGGAAACCAAATACCTAAGGAAATGACGTTAGGTTACATTACTACAATATTCAAGAAAGGAGAATGCAAAGTATGTTTAAATAATCGTGGATTTTGTGTTATGAATTCATTGATGAAAATCTTTTGTAAACTAATAAAAAATAGATTAGAAACTCATTTTAAGACTCAAGAAGTACAATGTGGATTTACTGCAGGTAGGTCATGTGCGATCCCATTTGCACATTTAATACAGATTCTGAAAAAAAATGCAATAAAATATATATAAAAAAATATAGGACTAATTTTCATAGATTTGAAAAAGCCTGTAATACTTCCCAAAAATGTTATGGGAAACAATACATGTAACCAACCATGAAGGAAAGAATATATTGAGACGACGCAAGGGACCTTCACCACGCGCTGGAATGAAACCGGGTAGAGAGAAGTGGGGCGGGAAGGTCACCATATTGGTCGGCCGCAGAAACACGGGGAAGCGGGTATTTAACTACTTCTTGAAAATGGTTTTAAATTGTTTATTGGTACACCTTATTCACCGAGTGAAGAGATTTTTTGACGAAAGTGCCTTATTTTGCATAAAATTCAAAGTTAAAATTTAAAGAATTTAAAAGCCCGCCAAAACGCTCCTTTGTTGCCTGGTGCGTGCAACGGCAGTCGTGGTGTCACACGTCTGTAAGAGCTGCAGCTGCGAATGGAGCGTTTCCTTTTACTTAAGTTTTCAAATATTTTTATTTTGTTGCTGGTTATTTCTTGTTATTAATGAAAGTTCATTTTGAATATAAAATCTAAAACAATTTGTAAAAGCCTACAGCGGAAAAATATTGAAAGTAGACGCCTTATTTGTGGGGATAGCTATAGAAACAACCACTGAGTTTTATTCTGTGGAGCTTAAAAATGTAACAACTTCGATTTGATATTGCGACAAAGTCACTTACGATTTTCTGTGAAGCTCATTTACACCGCAATTTCGTAGAGTTAAATATAATACATTGTTTAAAGCGAGAATTATTAGGGTTAGGGTCCTAAGGTTCGATCCTCGCTTCGGAATATGTTCGATTTGTTTTCTTTTGTCGTTTTCTTTGGATACTAGAAGCTGTTGGTTGCATCCTATAATCATTTTTTCCAGACAATTCACCAAAACATCAATTTTTCTTTTCTTTTTTCTGAAGGCTTCATAACTTTGGGATAACAAGCGAATTACAACCATTTGAAACAACCAAAGAAGATTTAAAAAAGAAACTAGACGTTTTTTGTACACATAAAAACATTTTTTTAAAAATAAAAATTACTTGCACATTAAAAGTAAATACCGCCTAATAGACGCATTTATGTCAGGAAGGTAACCTGCAGTTGTAATGTCACGTAAAAATTCCAACGAAAAGGACACAAAGTGTTCTGGAACTGTTGCAAGATTAGCATGAAATTTCTTTCCATTATTCACCGCCGTGCACCTGTATTTTTTGCACGATATTCTTTCTCTTGTAAGTTTAAAAATTAAAAGTTTTCATGTATGGTAGCAATTTGCTTCAAAACGCTTGCATGATGCTTAGAAACTACTATAAATTCTTCGAATAAAAACATGGTAGTGCAAAAAATGGCAAACAAAAACGGAAAAAATGCACGGAAAAAATATTATCCCTACCAAGGTTCGAACGTAGGACGTTCTGAATTCCATTACCACTCTTCAATCACGCAACTATCCGGACACTACTTCTTAATTGCTTCTCTTTATGTTAATAGTAAACACTTCACAGTTTCTTCGTGTGGGATGAAGTGACACGAGGTAGGTAAATGAGTAAACAAACAAATTAAGTTTTGTTGACAAAGTTATCATTTATCTATAATCTTTTTTCTGGTATTAATAAAAATGGCCCACAACATCCAGTTGTTTCGAGCGTGGTGAGTGAGCGGTTAACACTCTGGCCTCGCATCAGGGAGGACGCCATACAGTGTGATATTTTCTAAATCTAGAGGGACAAAAGTCAATTTTGTCGATGGTCTACGAGGGCAAAATAGTTATTTATATTCAAAGCAGATAAACCATATTACTCGGAAAAAAGGTTTATTTTCCACGAATTCGCGCATAAGAATAGAAAAAATAGTTTGAACAATGGGCTTTTTGTGTTCCACAGATGAAGTGCTCCAGTTGCCCGCGCCATTCGACTGAGCTTGGTCGATTATTACGCTGTGTTTCTGCGTATTAGTAGTGATTTGTGTGTTGCTATTGCTTTTGGCGAGCCTCAAGGTACATTTAGGAATGATTTTTCAGTGATACATTAACATCATTAAAACAGAACGAGATTATTTTTAATTAAAAAAAAACAAACTACTAAGCCAATTTCATGTTGAGTTTTAGTTCATTATACCACATTATACCGATCTCTTAATATATTTATTTGAAAGAGTTGCTTATTAGCTACAAGAAATACCTTCATTTGTTTGCACATATTTGCGACACCCATACAACTTTTCTTTATTTTTAGCATGACTGCACAAATTTCGTGTATGGTTTGCTAACGCAAAACAATCAATCTCTAACTTTCAATTTAAATATAAATCAGTCACAAATTGAAGCTGTTACATTTTTAAGCTCAGCAGAATAAAAGTCAGGTGTTTTTTTTCTACAGCTAGCCCCACAAATAAGGCGTCTATTTTCGATATTTTTCCGCTGTAGGCTTTTACAAATTGTTCTAGATTTTGTATTCAAAATGAAATTTCATTAATAACAAGAAAATACCAACAACAAACAATAAAAGTAGTTGAAAACTTGGATAATAGGAAACGCTCCATTCCCAGCCGCAGCGTTTACAGACGTGTGGCTCACTCAAGCGACCACCAGCGTTTTCTGTCACGTGACTAGAGGTAAGAAAAGTATAATTTTTAATTTGCTTTTTTATTAAAGAATAATCCACTTTTCTTTTCAAAACTGAAAAAATTAGCTTCCTGAAGCATTATCTTACAAGAATGAATTAAATTTATAATATTTTTTTAATATTGTCAAATAGCGTATTGGCACAAAAACCTCAAGAGAATCATACGACAACCGTGGCATCGCAATTTGATGAATGATTATTATGTAACTCGACGAGACAGACCAAAAATGAAGAATAAATTTTTGTGATATCATGCTTAGTTCTCAAAAGTGAGGTGTTTTGGGTTGAAAATCGGAAGAAACATTTCCCCAAGGTAAAAATTTGGTGTCAGATTCCTATGTAACACGACGAGACAAATCGAAAATAAAGAAAATGTTTTTCGAAATCTAGCTTAGTTCTCGAGATATACTGACTCAAAAGTGAGGTGTTTTAGGTTCAACTCCAGAAGAAAACTATTCCCAAAGTCAAATTTGAAAATAGATTCTTATGTAACACGACGAGAGAAATTGAAAATAAACAATAAACATTTTCGATATCTCGTTTATTTCTCGAGATATGCTGTCTCCAAAAGTGAGAAGCTTAAATGGGAGTAGTATACATTGTGATACGTGATACACGTTGTGTCACTAACATGGTGCTTATGAAATTACTTACAACTGATAATAAATTGTTTGTCCCTTCTGGTTCAAGCTGCATTTCAACTTACCCACATTTCTGTTAATCTTGTTGCTGCAAAATCAAACTATGTAGACATACCTAAACACATGAAATGCATCACGAACTAAATTTCGGGTAACAGCAACTTTAGCTTTATCACGTTTCATAGTTTTCACAGCACAAATTGTCACATTGTACATTTTCAGTGTAAACTGAACTGGAGTAAAGCATGCAGAATTGCATATTCACTGTATCGCGATGTAAACTTGACCCGCTTAAATTAGACTTCCAACACTTGTTTACAATAAGACTAGCCTCTTACGTGCAAAGTAGTAACATATGCTGATTGTCAACACTAAACCAACAAATATTTGAGAACGACATTATCATGTTAAGAGCAATGAATAAATTTATAACGATAAGCCCTAATATTGCAGTTACCTATCAGACACTTCAAGAACAATAATTACAATGTGACCTAATTATGAAACGTTATTCCAGGTTGTTTCCTATCTTGTCCGTTTGTGTAACCGTATGCAACACAACTTGGCAATATAGAAAACTTCAGAATATTCGAAAATGAAATATTCTCAGCAGCAGACACAGTGCAAACAGCATAATGTTTTGGGGTTATTCCTTTGGCTGTCGCGCATGCGCAGTAGGAGACGAGTTTTTATATGAGATTTCACAGATTTAGCGTTATTTCGTCTTCATATATTGGAAGGAATATATGGAGACGAAATAATGCCAAATAAAAACTGGTTATGCATTATTATAAAAATTTAAAACAAGTAAAGGTCTGCTGCAAGGGTGCCCTATGTCAACAACCCGATTTAAATTTTATATAGATGTTATTTTGAGAACATGTTTCCGAAACTGTAATAGAATGGGTTTAGAAATAACAAATGGAAAGTATTTACATCATTTACTACTCGCCGATGATCAAGTCGTCATAGCAAAAGATGGTGAGGAGGCAAATTACATATAAAATCAACTATCAATGGAACATAAAAATTGGTGCTTGTGGATTAACTATCAAAAAAAAAAAAAAAAAAAAAAAGAATGTGTTACCAATTATCTAGATGAATTGTACATTGATGGAACAAAAACTAAAAAGGTAAATAATTTTTGCTATTTGGGTTTAATTTTAGAAAGAGAAAGAAAATTAAACATGGAAATTAATAAAAGAATTATTAATGGACGGAAAGTAATTGGGATGCTCAATTCAGTTCTATGGAGGAAGAATATTTTGAATAGAACAAAAAGAATTATATTTAAGTCATTATTGGATAGTCTTACATGGATCAGAAATCTGAACAATGAACAAAAAACATATGAAGAAGTTGAAAGAATTTGAAATGAATTCCTGGTGAAGAGCAGCAAGAATTTAAAGGAAAGGAAAAGTAAGGAATACGGAAATAATAAGGCTAATCAAAATTAAAGAAGAAATGTATTATGTTATTATATCGAAAAAGTGTGGAATTGTATGGCCATGTAAGAAGATTGGAAGATACTATGATACCCCTACTTGTACAGGAATAGAAAGAGGAAGGAAAGAGAAAAAAAGGATTACCTACATGGCTCCAAAATGTACAAACAATAATGAGAAAGATTTGGTGCAGAAGAAGAAGATACACAAGAACAAAGTAGCTGGATAATTTTTTTTAGAAGATAAGTTGAGTTCTTTGTTCTGAGTTTTCATTGTTATGTTAGAGTAAAACTTCTTTAGCGAAGAAAATCTCTTGATAAAAAAGAAATTAATAAAGCATTAACAGGAACTTTTTAAAATTCGAGCTCTATGGCTCGTTGATGATAATACCATATGATCCAATAGTGGAATGAGGCAAGGAAAGGATAGTAAATCGCCTATGACCTTGTAGTATTCCAAATAAAAGGTTACAAAAGCGCTTGACTGATGTAACTGTTGGAGATACCAGGGCATTAAGGGAAAGTTCCATATTTGGGCCAAACCATAACAGCTGTGGCTAAGACGTTAGAATCCAATGTAAAAGGAGTCTGAGATACAATAGCAAAAGGGCGGAAACGCAGGTGCAGGCGAGCCTCGTTTGGTTCCCAAGTCCTTGTGAATAATCCTCAAAAACAAATTGCGATCATGTGCTATTGTGAGAGCGGTAGTATCTAGTACAGGGCAGTGGAGACAGTGGTGAGGAATAAACCTGGACTATTGCATTAATGTTTGTATATTTTTTTGGGCCGAGACTGTACAAGCCATATAGGTGAGCTAGAAGAAACTGATGGTAGTAAAGGAAGCCATGCAGGCGATCAGCAAAGAAAGCTGAAACAAGCTTGCTTTGGGAAGAGAGACTTGCGATTTCAAGTGTGGCTCGGAGAGAGTTCAGAGCTAGCAGAATTTCACTCACTGTGTTATCTTTCTGAGAAACACTGACAGCCTACGGAAGTATCATGATTACAATGAAGCCACGGCAAATATGGTCCCTGGCAGAATACATCGTGTGATTATGGTAACAAACTCAGCATCAATAGTGAAATATCCACTGAACGCGCGCATAATGCCTGAGATTGTTTTCTTTCATTCAATACTTCCCATGTTGTTCAGTCATGATGCATTTGTTCTCTTTTCATGCTAATTGAATTCGTTAAATTCATGTCAAAACACTTAATAAATAAGTTGATTCTTTAGCTATGCTGTGGTTATTTATGTTATCAATTCAATAAATCATTATCACACTAAGATATACCATGTTAATTTATACTATAGGAAATAATTTAATGAAAAATTAATTGATATGTAATCGTAGGTTTTCCCGGCGAATCTGATGCTTGAAGATCTCTCGGGCATGCGGTTGGATCAATTGATCAAGGTTGAACGAATTTTCGACGGCGTAACGTGCTCATCATGCCTACCAGCAGACGCAACCTGAAGATGATGGCACGTTACGCCGTCGAAAATTCGTTAATCCACGATCAATTGATCCGGCCGCATGCCCGAGAGATCTTCAAGAAAAAATAATTATTAATCTATGCGTAATTTGACACTATAACATTTATGAATGAAGTATTCATCTGAAATGATTTGGGAAAACAGTGAAGAAGATTGAATCCGCGTCCCTTCATCCCAGGACCGAATGAACCGGTATGTGAATCACTGAACAGCGAAACTTATGGTAATGGGATTCACCTGCTGTTTGTTGTACCTCTTGCCTGTTAACAGTTCATCTACGGTTATCTTATTGTTTTATTTCCTCATATCTACATGTATTATTAGAAATTTTGTTGAAAGTTGTGCTGAGATTAATTGCAGGATCAGGATTTATCCATAGTTCATTGTGTTTGTTCAATATCGTGCAGGATATTTTAGATTTAGTGATGTTTGTGAATAAATTAGTGTTAATTTAACTATATTACTTTCAGTGTTAATCACCACAACACATTGCTGTATTCGGGAAAGTTTCCAATCAAGACGTTTAACCTTACAGTGCTGCAATTTTGATTATAGTAAGTTTTTGGAACTGGTGTATGAAAAATATACTGATTAAGCATCGTGGCTTTTTCCATAAATAGCGAAATAATATGATACGAATTACTCCAATAATATTACAGAATAGAACGAGATTATACTTAAATAGAACGAGACTATAGTTAAACAAAGCTGAAAGAATCAAAGGACACACTGATTGTATTTTATGATGAGAAAAGAAAGATTTCATAATCAAAAAGGTGATAATCAAAGGCTTACTGAAAAAAATAATCCCATACCGGTATCTGAAAGAAGATATAAAAAAACATTAATTCAGTCAGATACAGGAAAAACAACCTTAGATTTAGATTTACCATATTAAAAGATATTTAATTACGTAATCTCAGGAATATAGGACTAGAATTAATAAGGTTTCAAAAGAATTTAAAAGTTTGCACATATTATTAAACATGGAAATTATAACATTTCAGGAATAAAAGACTTAATCTAAAAAAGAAAAGCAGATTATTTAAGGAGAAATTTTGAAGTATACATTATTGTAGTAATTCATACGAAAGTTAAAGATTTGAAAGAAATTCTAAAACATAGGTTTAGAAAATGTTTGGAACTTTAAAGGTAAATTACGGAAAAACTAAGATCTTATTAAAAAAAAATGCATAATTCACTAAAATGTTCAGAATAATTATTGCTATAGTATAGACTATTAAAATTTGGAAGAGATCGGAAGTAATTCGGAATTTTGGAATTGATTTCCAGGTCTCCATAGCAACGCTCACTTGACTAAAATCAAAAGTATGATAGCAAAACATAAAAATACTTATTTCGTAAAGTTCAGTATGACATATAATTAATTATAAAGTTTGTTAATGAAACATGTCAGTTTAAATGAGAGACTATTAGAAGGGAAATGACATATGATGGATAATGCCTATTGAATGGAGATTGGAGATTGTTACTATATAGACGGAAGTCGAAGGTTCTAGGAGCTTTTACATTTGGAAGAAGCGTTTGTCTATGAAAGGCATCGGTCATGTCAGCCATCCAGTTTTACAGTAAGAATGGTCTCACACTGGAAGTGACATCATCCGACATTTTGGATGACTACGATTGAAATTTCCCGAACTTCAGAATGTAATCAGTGCTCTCACAGCAGAATCGTGAGTCCACTTGCGTTTAGTTCCAACCTGCAGGTTGGGAATTTCGTCTGTACAACGCATGGCTTGGAACAGGCCTCTAACATTACAAATAAATTAAATAACCATAAACTTAATATTGAAAGACTTTTAGAGTAAACATCTAACCTGTACGTGTTATAAAAAGTGAACAACCAAATTAAACAAAAATTTTTACTAACATTTCCACAGATATTACAAGTAAAAATAACAATTTTAAGGTAATATGAATGGGATTTTATTTAGGACAGCAATTCAGTGTGAAAGTTTAATTCACCATTTGGTCACGAAGAAGTAAATGAAGTCAGCAAGTAGCAAAGGTTAAGATAGGCGTAGAAATAAATTTTGGGGCATTTATCTTATTAGATAAACAAAATTTATGTATGGTGTTAACCATGGACCCATGGAGCAACCTCCATGGTGGTAACCTGCAATCTTCATGTTTCGAAGTCTGATTTAATAGTTAACCATCTAATAAGTAACCTGATACCAGCTTTAACTTTACTATTTATGACAATTTACCCAGTGACTTATTTATTTATTTATTTTAAATCTGTTCTTATTTTAGATTAACTTTAATTCATCAAAAATATACCACTTTCAACCCAGTGAAACAACACGTCCACCTTTTAAAAATATTTGAATGTGAAAAAAGCTACAAATACGAAATAACTAAATTATTTGTGGCAAAAACAAACAACAGCCTATGAAAGACAAACAACGCCGACAAGTATAAGTTACTACAATGCTAGATAAACTAGATAACTATCGGCCTATTACCATTCCATCTGCTATCTCAAAAGTACTAGAGAAAATTATGTAGTCCTATAAAAAGATAATTAGCTTCATTAACAAGAATAACATATTATCTGATTCACAACATGGATTTAGATCAGGGAAATCAACCCAGACAGCTATTTATACTTGCATTAACAGTATATTAAAAATAATTAATACTAAAAAAGAAAAAGTAACTGGCATATTTCTTAATTTGTCTAAAGTTTTTGATGTGGTAGATCATAAAATCCTCTTGTCTGAGCTTTATCATTATGGTATCAGGGGTATAGCATACAAATGGTTCAAGTCATACCTAGATGGAAGGAAACACGTTGTCACCTTAAAATGTAAGGACACAGAAAGCGAAATAATCAGAGCGCATGTATCAGACATTAGAAGTATTAAACACGGTATTCCACAGGTTTCGGTTCTTGGACCCCTCCTGTTTCTTTAGTATATCAATAACATTAATGAAAATGTTGAGTCAGATGATAATATCCTCTTTGCAGATGACACAACACTTATAATAAAAGGTGAAACGGAAGAAGTTCTTCAGCAAAGTATTAATGAAACCACTAACCAGCTATCGGAATGGTCCAAAAACAATCATTTAATAATAAATTGTGAAAAAACCATTGCAGTAAATTTCCATACTGCGCAAAATAAGAACCCTGCCAACTCAAATATTATTTTGAACATTCAAACTTTAGCAAGCATATTAGATTCAAAATTTCTAGGTTTATGGATTCAATCTGATCTAAAATGGAATAGACATATTCAATATTTGAACTCTAAATTGAATCAAATCTGTTATGCATTACATATCTTAAAATTAACCACTAGTAAACAAACTTTGAAAAATGCATACTTTGCCCATTTTCACTCACAAATAAAGTATGGAATTATATTCTGGGGGTTACCATCAGATGCACTAAGTACTTTCAAAATTCAGAAGAGAGCAATAAGAATAATGACAAATCACAAATCATGGGAATCTTGTAGACCCTTATTTAAATATATGAATATTCTTCCACTACCAAGCATTTACATCTTTGAAACCATTATGTGTTTTAGAAATAATGTCATAGGTAAAGATGCAGCTCTTAAAACAAATAATGAGGTACATGATCATTTCACAAGGAAACAATCAGATTTGCATATTATGCATACAAAAACAAAAATGTATCAAAATGGAACATTTCACATAGGGATTAAGCTTTTTAATAAATTACCGCATAATGTAAAAGCAACATC
Organism: Vandiemenella viatica; assembly: GCA_031002005.1. Classification (NCBI taxonomy): domain Eukaryota; kingdom Metazoa; phylum Arthropoda; class Insecta; order Orthoptera; family Morabidae; genus Vandiemenella; species Vandiemenella viatica. The sequence continues at coordinate 196,239,724 of CM061919.1, forward strand.
AGAAAAGGGAATTTTTAAGAAATTTTTGATGTCATACCTTCAATACCACTCATTTTACTCTGTAGAAGAATATTTGAATTGTATGAATTAATTTAATGAAAATAATGTAATGTAAATGTAAATAATTTATTGTAAATCATATTTAATAATTGACGTGTCCCATATCATTATGTATAAAGTACATGTATATGATTTAGAGGACAAATAAAATACTACTACTACTACTACTATGTGAGAGCTAAGGTCATCCCTAGTCGACCTTCGGATGAAGTCAGTTCGAGACCAGTCCAGATCTTGAGGCACTTGGACATACGTGCATTTACCTCTGGTCAAACTGAACCTATCATTGACTTTAAATGGTTATATTCAGTTACTTCGAGACCATTTGCAGCCATTTGTTGCCATCGTGTTCCCAAACAATGGAAGTTTCCAGGTCACAATACGTCATGTCACCAGGCCAAATTAGTAGGCTACACGATTGGTTTGAGGAACATTCTAGACAATTCAAGTGATTGATTTGGTCACCTAGATCGCCACAAATGAAGCCAAAAGAACTTATCTGGTTCATGATCGAAAAGTCAGTTTGGGCACAACACCCTGTATCAGTAACATTTTCACATTATGGGCGGTTGTGGAGGAAGCATGGCTGAATATTTCTTCAGGAGCCTTCCGATGACTTCTTGAGTCAATGCCAAGCTGGGTTGCTGGACTTTGCTGAACATAACGGGATCCTGTCCATTATCAGTAGGTATCCCATGACTATTGGCACTTTAGATACAGATTAATTTTAATTTTTCAGACCATCCTACTAGCCTACAGATTGTTCGGTAGCTATAACCAAGTTCAGTTAATTATGATTAATTTAGTATTCACGTAAATGATAGAATAGGATATCAACATTGTGATTTTAGCAGACATAGAAAGAGCTTGCATCTTTTAGGTACAGTAGCCATATGTGTATTCATTAGAATGAAGTTTTTCTCAGCGTTGAGAATTGATACAATGTTCTTGGGTAACTAGCCTATTAAACTAGGTGTTTACAAACGATATTTTGTGATCAAAATCTACATAGCCATTTCCTGGTCACAGACAGATTTGATAGATATTCTTGTACATACAGTAAATTAGGGTTATATAAATAAAATATAACCTATTGTGAGAATTCAGTTAGACTGTACGTAGTTCTTTTTCAAATTTTGTAGTAAGAATTTTTGCTGAATTTCACAGAAGGAGCCATGATATTACATGTCAGTGGAGATATTATTTACATGAATACTTACTTAATCATGAGATGTGGATATCTGAAAGGACAGAACAAGATGTTACATGTAAGTGGTGCTCTGTCTCTCATGAGCGCAATGATCATGGAGATCATGCCAAGGCGGAAGAAGCTGGTGTTCATAAGTATCTTCATGAAGAGCGTAGTTGTGTGGTAAGCACCCAAATTGAACTGCCAGAGGATCAGGATAGGTGTCATGATGCACGGAGCAATGATTGCGCCCAGCTGGAATAGAAAACAAAGATTATTATTAGAACATAAGAAGATATCACCAAAATTTACATTGGAGTTCCTCAGAAATATATATAACTAAGGAAGGATAGGGAAATACGACCCAACAAACACAAAGTCGTATATATATATATATATATATATATATATATATATATATATATCATTGATACTTGTACATATTTAAATCCTAGGTGGTATACACTAAACACTTTGATTGAGAGAAGCAACTTATACTAATACCAGTCTGTGATCTGTCTGTTTATTTTACTGCTCTTTTGCTTATAATGTCAAAATCAACAATAGACACGTGGTAGGGCTGAGGGAATGAGAATGAATTTGGTCATGTTCTTTTTAAGGAATCTTCTTGTCATGATGTGGAAAACTGAAATCTGGATGATTGAAAGGGAATTTGAACCCGCGTTCTTCTGAATGCGAGCCACAGTGTTACCTCTCACCCACGACACTCGATATAGTTTAATGTGGTTCTCATTTTTACAGGGTTTCAAACAGTGTGCAACCAGTAACTAAATATGCAAAGTAGAAATTAAAAACTATGAAATTCGAGGCAAAAATATGCCAGTACCTATCAGAAATTATTAACAATGTCAAAGCTGTATCATTTAGTTACATGGGCAGGAGCAAATGATGTAGGCCCTAGCAAAATAAGAAGCAGATATTGCAATTAGAACCACAGAAAGATTTCTACTGTCATTGCTGGTTGTAGGCATACCGCAGAGACATTATATATCAGATGGGTCATATGTAAGAAAAAAATTTAACTAAGAAAAGTCCAAAACACTCTGCTTATTAGGAAAAGCTGTCATGGCAATAACATTATCAATATTAAGGAAGTGGGAGGAAAAACATAACTGAAGGAAAGAAATCCCTCCATCATCCAAAAGTGGAAACAGTTGTCATTCTCAATATCAGTGACAAACAACCGGTTGGCGATGTTCATATAAATCATAATTGCCAGGATGTGACCACATTTTTCCCCCTGCCATATGTCTCACCTCTCACATGATTAAGGCTCATGCTGAAATATTGTGCATTTGTGTTTGTCTCGCCCTCCTGCCTTCATCTGTGGTATGTGATGGGTAACTGCCCCCCCCCCCCATCCTATCTTATTTTCACTGCCTCACGGCAGTTTCTTTGTTTCCACTATCCGATAAGTAGTAACACTGAAATAAGAAATGTTTTGATATGACACCTGGCATATGCATTGAACCCAGTTCTTCTTGTGATTTCTTTCTAGTGGTCAGATCAAAGGTTTCAATAGCATTGAATCTTTTCATTGATAATGCTTACTAATCAGCCCAGTTGTTTTTTAGACACACATACAAATATTGCCTTTTATGCATATAGTTTGTATACATATCGTTAGGGTCCCATTCACACATATGATAAATATGTCTTCTGCAGCTGCAGTATTTCTTGCTGCCTGAAATTTGCAACTCATTCCTGTATTTAAAAATGGGAGTAGTGAAGATGTATGAAATGACTGTCCAATTTCAATACTATGATTTCAAATCAATGAAAGGTACATTAAACAATTTTCTGAGTAAATATAATATCCTTAGCAAATCACAGTTTCACTTTCAAGCAGGAAAAGAAACAACATTAGCAATAGCATAGTTGCCAGAAAAGTTATTTGAAGCACTTGACAGGGGTGATCATCCAGCAGGTCTTTTCCTAGATTTTTTTAAAAGCTTTTAACACTGTGGGCCATGACTTCATCCTACAAAAACTGGAAGCTTTATGAATAAGGACTACTCTGAAATGTTGCTGCCAGTCACATATAGAAAACTGAATACAAAAAGTAGAAATCTATGAAACCCCAGAATACTCTAACATTTTATGTTTCTATCAGAACCTAAAGATATCAGTACAAGTGCCGATACCATTTTCATTTATATAAGTGATTTTACATCCAGCATTATTCATGGGAATTAAATTCTATTTGCAGTTATTATAATCCATGATTGGTTGACAATGAGCTTCAGGGTAAAGGAAATGCATCTCCCTGAGATGTCTTCCACTGGTATCCCCCCCCTTCAACCCCACCCCACCCCCAAAACTTTATTTTCAAATTGGAAGAATGGTCAATAAGAATAACAGCAAAATCCTCAAGAAGAACCAACTGCATATATATTAGTAATTCAGAATTAAGTAACACATAGGTTCTATTTTTTTCTTCCAGTTTACCCTAAAACACTCACAAATAAATTTTTATGCCAGTCTGAGAACTGTAACCTGTGCCAGCTTGCATCAATTCATCTTTATACAATTTACGTGAGAGTAGTGGCATGTGCCCATGTTAATTGTTACTGTCATTACAGTTCTTGGATAGGTATTACAAATTGTTTTGTTCTAATTGATGGATTTAGAATTAAAAAGTGCTAGAAAGTTCATATTTTTATGAGGAGAGACAAATTACCAAATTGCAAGAGTTCTGTCAGTTTTATTTTTTAATATCTGCAAAGGCAAATTAACTGTAAGTTAAAGTCACTGTACATGAGTCCATTATATTCTGGGGATTGTTATGGAAACAGCTGAAAAAGAGTGTAGGCAAATCTCTGATGTCTATAAGTACCTTTGTATTTTGATACATAGGTGCAAGGCCCCTTCCAAGGCCCTCATTTGCTAACTCTTTCTACGTGGCTTATCTGATACTGTCTTGTACTCAAAATATTTACAGGCTAGAAATAACGAAGTCCAATGACCAGGTGAGTCACGACTCCCAGGAAAACCTTGGAGTTCCTCACACCACAGAAATCGCAATGACATGCTGTAATGTAATTACAAATGATCAAATGAGAGTACGATTATGATCTAGGAGCAAGATTATAAATTACACCACTGTTTGTAAAAATTGCAACACCAGGAATGTGACGTGATTGCAATGAAATTTATTTAATAGATTAGGGTCATGACAATACACAAATGATTAGAGTTACAGAACTGTACATGCACTTTGACTGTGAGAATTCAGTATGGCATGAAGCTGCCACATACTACAGTCATGAAATCAAAGATAGTCTGATGGTATTGCTGGATAACACACCACCATTTGGTTTGTAGGCATATCCAGAAAGCATCAACTGTGGTTGCAACAGAACCAGAATGAACAAGTTGCTCACTGACCATATCCCAGATGTGCATGCCAGGGAAGCAGAGAAGCATTGTTCTTCAAAGAAAACTTGTACTTTCCTTGCCATATGTGGCATATGGAGCTGCCTTGTGGAGGGGCAGTGCCACGGGCTCAAAAACTTCCTTGGTGTTGTTGTTCAGCTTCAATATGTAGGAGGTGAGATTACTTGCTGTACCTAATGGTGCATTTATCCACTGTGCCACCCAACAATGCAGATTGCTTGTTGTGTTCACCGTGGTAACATATACATAGCCATCATCGTAGGACAAGCTAAACTCTCCTGAAAACACTACATTCTGCCACTCAGCCTGCTAGTGATAGTGTTCACATGCCTGTTGCAGTCTGAGGCATTAGTGGTTTTTCGTCATTGAAAGCCAACATAAATACGTGTGAGAGAACAGTCCAGTCTTCAGTAGATGGCAACAAGAAGGCAACGCTGGCACATCCGTTGCAATGCTCAAATGTCGAGGCAACATTGTGAATGAGCTGTTCTGCTGATTATGGTGGCTATACCATGCTGTGGTCACATTGTGTGGTCCAGTACCTGCTTTTCACTTTGTTCGATCCTCTGCTGTCCACTGGTTCAAGACACATGTCAATGTTGCAGCATTGTGCCCCATGCAAGCCGCAATGTCATTGTGCCACAAGCCCGTTTCCAGGAGACTAGTCAGTCTTCCCTGTTCACACACTGATAATGTTCCCTTTGACAAGGCATGTTGGCACTTACTTGCCTGTTTTCACTTTGTTTGAATGTTCTGTACTGACTAAGGATGACAACACTGATCATCTTGTAACACAAAAGATGGCACTGTTGGACTATGTGCATGCTATCTCTCTGCAATCTTAATCACTTATTATTATCACACTGTTCTATAAATACTCCTATTTTTCAGTGATTCAGACTATTCCTCCTGCAATTTTTACAAACAGTACTGCAATTTCTCTCTGTTGAGAAAACAAGTGAGTATAAATTATTCTGAACTTACCATGGTATTGATCGAAGTTCTGGTTGGCCAAAGAATAAAATATTAGTATTTATCAAAATTCTGAATCATCTGTTTAAGCAAGCAGTTGGTAGGTGAATGAAATTAAGGGCAACAAGTGCTGAATTGGAGGAAAAATAAAAATGTCTTTCATAAAGTAATGGTCAACTGTAAGAGGTTGGTTCGAAAAGTAACGTTACACATTTTTTTCTCAGAAATTATTTTAGATTTATTCAGATTTCATAAGAATATAAATTAATTGCACTTCAGAAATCTATATTGTCAAGATTAGCTTGACACCAGGTTTCAAGTATAACAGCTTGTCCTCAACTTTGACCATTAGTGTGGCCTAAGGATAGATGGTCAGTTGGTCTTGCAGTTGCCATCCAACTGATAACCTCAATAGGAGAAGGTA
>CM061919.1:196246785-196448245 GCA_031002005.1 Vandiemenella viatica
GATTTTCATTGTCCTTTTGCTTTGTGCCTGCTTAAATGTTTCTGGCACCAGTTTATTTTATTTTTTTTTTTTATCTTTTTTTTATTTTTTATTTATTTATTTATTTATTTATTTATTTATTTATTTATTTATTTATTTATTTATTTATTTATTTTTTTTTTTGCCATGCCTTTGGGCGTAAACTGGCCTAAGTTGTAGCTCTAGCAACACGATCAGCTAAAGTTATTAGAACCCAAAAATCGGATGCTCATGCTGAAGAAAGAAGAAAAGACCAAGCTGAAATAAAGTTGCCGTTAGTTAACCCCCCCCCCCCAATCCCCTCACCTTCGTTTGTTTTTCTGGTTTTAAATATGTTGTAAATTGATTCTCTTCAAGAGACCGGTTCGATGGTAGAATTATATAGTGATGGCTTTCCGGTCATATTATGCCAACTCGGTGTTATTTGGGACGAATCCTTCGCTACCAACTACTTTCTATATTCAATTCTGGCAAAGAAATTCTTAATCCACTCTTACGAAGTCGCGGGTATCAGTTAGTTATTAATAAAACTATGAAGCCACTATCAAATACTATTTTAATAATCTGCAAGAAAAGATTTGTATGATAGATAAATTAATAGTTAGTATCTGGAATACATAGGTTAAAGTTTCAGATGTGATGGTTACAATATAAAAGAAAATATTTCAAGATTTCAGCAGATATGTATGTTTCCCTGGAAGATTTATTGCCCTTTATCACAAAACATGTATGGTGTGTCCAGCCGATTGTGACGGATTTTAGTTAACGATTAACGGATGTTTAATGATCCGTTTTAGATTCAGTTTCATTTCTGAGTGCTAAATAACGTTGTCTTATAATATTAGATATTGATTTGTTTGAATATTCATATCCTTTAACTCGTGTCCACTGTTTTACACCAGTTGTTTTAATAACTCCGACGACATTACATAAATCTGCATCAAAATTTCCATGCATATTAATGGCGAATGAAAGGTTTATGTAGGCCATGTCAACGATGTTCCTGGTTTGATTTTTGGATTGCAGTTCATCGTAAGCGTTTCTAAAGGTAGTAATAACACTAATAATTCAACTATTTTATACCAAAATTCGTTTAGTGCAATCTCGTCAATCTAAGTTGGGAGTAAATTCACAATAAATTTGATGCGTACGGATTATTTTTTTTTTTTTTTTTTTTTTTTTTTAAATGACCTACAATTTTACCTGGAAGCAAAATCATGTAACGTCCTCTTCACATAAGTAGAGTAATAATGACATTTTTATTTCCAATAAGGCGGCTCGATTAAATGAGTCACCAAACATAACACGAATTTCAAATGTGGTCACAATAAGACAGAATGATGTAGTTAGTTAAGGCAATTGCTTATGAGTTGAAAATTAAAATATTGATGGATTCCTTTCAGAAAACGTCAGCAAAATAACAACTATGCAATGAACAAGTAAATGAGGTGTTGAAAGAAACAAAAAACAAAAATGTAAATAAGTTAAAAGTTGCCTCAAGCTCTTCAGTAAGCCCTATGTCAGTCTGATTGCACTGGTATACAAAAAAATAAAAAATAAAAAATAAAAATAAAAAATAAACTTTTTTTCTGTTACAAGAACAAAATTAACTGTTTTTGGAAGATAATTCACTCCTAAATCCAGATCTAATTTCAGAATTACCGTATCGGCCTCAGTTTTCATTTTTATATACGCTCACGTTAGCCTATATATCATATGGATCTGCCAATAAGACACGCTTACAACATCATTTCCAAATGTAAACATTAAAATATATATGTCAATACACAAAAGAATCAGAGAAAAGTGAGCAACATAAGAAGTAAAGGAAAGTAAGAAACATATCTAAAAATGTTTCCTTTGAGATTTTCTGATATTTTGCCTCAGGAACGTCTCTTCGTAAAGTCCAGCAGCAGTAGTCGGACAACATTGCCGCACTCCAAATGCCTTGATAACCTTTTCCATTTGAGAAATGTCCTGGTGAAATCGTTCGCCATGTTCGTCACTAACGGCGCCAAGGTTATCCGGGAAGAAGTCCAAATGATCGCTCAAGAAATGCAGTTTGAGTGACATGTTGCATCCCATACGATGGTATGATCTCAATAATTCATGTACAATATCGCGATAGTTCTCTGCCTTATTATTGCCTAAAAAATTCTTGCAGACACTTGTGAAAGACAGCCAGCCGCTTTTTCAACATCACTCAAGACATCAAGGAAATTATCATCATCCATTAGTTCTCTAATTTGTGGTCCTATTAATATTCCTTCCTTTATTTTTGCTTCACTGATCTTTGGGAACTTCTCTCGCAATACATGAATTCTTGTGATGTTTTATCCATGGCTTTCACAAAGTTTTGACTAGGAGCCCAATTTAATGTGCAGCGGAGGCAGATACACATTTTTGGGGTCAACAAGAGGAGTGTTTACCACATTCTTCTGTCCAGGCAGTAGCTCATTCCGAGCAGGCCACGTTTTCCACAATATAGTGTTTTTTTTCTGTCCCTGCTGTCCCACTCGTATAGAAAGCAGCAAAGTTTTGTGTATCCCAGCTGCATGCCGAGCAGAATTGCCGTCCACCTTGAGTCCACCACATGCAGACCATTTGTATTTCTCATATTGGATATGAGTGAGAAAATTCTCATATGTCTCCTTCATACTAACTGCATGAGCTATAAGAACTGAAGGAAATTTGTTTCCATTGTGAAAAAGCACTGCCTTCAAACTAACTTTGCTAGACTGTATGAACAAGCGCCACTCATTTACCTTGAAATCATGGTCAAGAGTCTCCATAAATGATTCGATATCATTACAAAAAACCATGTAACCACTCTTGGAGAAATATTCGGAAAAATCAGAATGGCGGTCACGAAAAAAAGTTACTTTCGTATCGCGAGAAAGAAGATTCCATCCTTTCAATCGCGAAGCTAAAAGCTCAGCCTGTTGCTTTCATAAATTTAAATCACGGACAAGATCATTGATAACCGCTTGAGACAAAATGTGTGGCTGATTTGATTCACAGGGGGCTTGAAATGTAGGGTCGACATTAACATTTCGTTCGATGTCTCCTGCATTTTCACCACTGTCTTCATCTTCACTAAAAGTCACTGTCTCAGGAGGCACTGGTACCGGTAATTCTTCCCTGTGACATACAGGTCTTATAACAGATAATAAATTAGGATATTGCACAGTTTTCTTTGTTTTCGAGGTAATTCCTGCTATTTTTGTCAGACAGAAATAACAGTCTGTTGTGTGATCCGTTGGTTCCCTCCAAATCATCGGAACAGCAAAGGGAATGTGACGTGGTCCGTTCAACCAGCCAGTCAGGAGTGTGACACATACCAAACAACAGATGTGAGGTGCCCATTTTTTGTCTTGATCGCCAACTTTACACCCGAAATAAAGTTCATAGCAGTTATTCACAAGAAGAGTAAATTTTCGGTTTTGTGATTTGAGAGTTAATTCTCCACAGATATAACAAAAAGAATTTTGGTTATTTACACACGTACGAGGAATTTTCTTCTCCTCTATTAACACAAAACAGAACCCACTACGAACCTACAACAACAAGCAGTGACTATTCGCGCTGTCAGAACTCTCAATTCTGAAACAAAAGTGTCAACAAACAATGCAATGGATTTCTGAACTGAAGATAATTTGTTGTAATTTGTCAGTCGAACAGTGAAGACGTCTTTCTTGTTTGCTACGTAAATGTTTAGTGTAATTTGCTATTATTGTTTATGTTTAGTGTTAGTGTTATTCAATAGTGGTGTTTCAAAGTCATCAATTGTTTATATTTTTAATTTCAGAGCATTGACCTTCAAATATTAAATACGAAAACAAAAAATAATTAAGATAAAGTGACATCGAACATAAACATAATATTGAACACAATATGTATAACATGTTATGTGACTGAATTTAAATACAGATTATTAATGATTTTGATGTAAACTTTACCGATATTTTTAAATGTTTTGAATGTATTAAATTTAATTGGTCGTAAAGTCCGTAAATAAATAATTTATGGGAGTTAGTTTTACATATTTCGATTGTTTTTCAACAATTACATCAGCAGAATAATTAAATTAGGCTACAGGAGAATAACCAATATGGAGTGTTTTCAAGGACTTATGCGGATATTGATAGACAGAGTGTAGCGTGTCACAAGAAAGCTGTGCCCGATAGGCAAAAACTGATTTCATTTTCGAATTCAGCACCCACGACTTAGCTAAGAGCGCCATTCATTTTCTTTGTAACAAAAATGCTGTTGACCAGTGAATTATTACTAGACGCGTTTCAAGTCGGTGCTCTGACTATTCAAATTTCAAATTATTGTGTTTTTTGCTTGGAGGTTGAAACCTCTCGCACCACTGGCTCAGGTTACGTTTTTCAACCCAAACGGAGGACGAATAAAATATCAGAAATAACCCTATGGACCACTAAGATATTTGGACAAAATTTGTCATCTATATGTATATTGCTAACTAGTGTTGTAACGGAGGTCGTCTATGCGGATGCGGATGCAAATGTGGAGATTCAGTGCTTGACCTGCGCGGAAGCAGAGGTTTAGCAGAAGCGGAGGTGGGAAAATAAATGGATATCTAAAAGAAGGTCACGCGGTTCCGACGACTCCTGCCGCATCCCTTGTATTCACGGAGGTAGAGCTCCGTACTGCCTGTTCAACCTACGGCACAAGAATGCATGTGGCGCAGTCAGCGCCACGCTCCGGCCGTTCTTTACCTTCCCGCGAAGTTTCCTCCACCGTACTCATTGGATAGCGGGCTGAGTGGGCCTGGAAAAATTCTCGGCTTCGTCGGGGATCGAACCCCGGTCGTTCGGGCCGCAGTTAGGCGTTCTAACGCCTGAGCTTAGCGTCAGAAATGTATTTCTAACTATTTAAAATTTAATACATTATCTACTATATAATTTCATAAGCTCACACACACACTCGCTCATCTCTGTAGCTATTGGCTTGAGAACGTGGACGTCACGAGCCGACTTTCACTCACAAATGAATAGCGACCAGAGATATTGTTATAAGAAATTTCAGGTTATGTAAACGAATAGAAACTGCTATGAAATTAATTGTTAAAACACATTCATTAAATTTTCGAAGCATTTAATACTTTAAAAATATGTAAAAACCTTACGGCTGAAAAAACAAGGTACTACTTTTCAGTAACAAGTCACTAATGAAAGTAACATAAAAAACTTAATTTACTGTGCTGTTACAATGGATGCCAATTGTCATTCCGGCCTAGGCTAAATTTCGATTTAATTAAAAATTTTGCTAATGTTGCTGCTTGACCAAAGTTTATACATTATGATTATTTGCTTTTAACGTATTTTATTGACCACTTTCGTAAATGGTCTTTGTTCGTGTTCGCTGTACGTGAGTTATTAGATTATTAAAGTGGCAATGTTACCTAATCGAGTATTCTGGCAATTCATTTCTTCGGTGTTGCTTGATTATTTAATAATTTGAAATCTGTATTAAGTTCTCTGGCCGCTATGGACACGTTGACCATAGATTACATTATGAACGAACCCTTTAAACAGAAATTCTTCAAATTTTGAAGAGTATAGGGTAAAATACAAGTCAAGTTTGAATTTTAACCAGTTCGAGTCTAGCAATCACGACCTTTGAAACAATTATAATTTAGCGCGATCGTCTCCGCCCGTATTTAATACGTCTATTAATACTTATCTGTTCTTCAAGCTCTAGAGATTTTATTCACCCTAAGGATGTAAAACAGGTCAAGTTCATATTTGGCCAGGTCACCTGTCACAATCTTTGATCCTAAAAACTGGAACTATTCTAGAGCCGTGACCATACGCAAAAGACCGTCACAGGCTTACACTAGTTCAGAAATAAACTTCAAATCCACATTACTATAGTTTTTTTATCATAAATTATACATTTTGTATAAGTATTGCCTATTTCCATATAACCTGCCAATATGATTTTTTTTTGCCTCATCTTTAACAATATAGAAACACGCGATGATTCACAGATTATTTAAATTAGATACCTAATAACACACATTTCAACAAAACAATCTGTCATTTGCGGCTCTACTAATTCCGCGACAAGCATTGAGCCAACAGCACCGCACATCACCGCGCCCGCTTTTCCACCGCACTAGCCACCCGTTCACAGTCCAACTTGTAGAACCTACGATGATCCAATTTTCCGATGTATGATTGCCGGGCCGTGGATAGGGTGCAACGGTAACGTTATGATTGCATCCTCTCCAAGGACGCACAGGAGAGTTGGAAGGAACAAAAAACCTTCCTATGGTTCCTCAGCACGAACACTGCTTGAGACTGTCCAGCTCAACTATCGGCTCTTGCATTCACCAATTCAGGTACAAAGTCATATGTGCGAAGGCAGTGAAATGACCACAGAGTAATTACAGTTAACATTCTTTATTTCACTAAAAGCACAGCTAAATACACTCTACACTTGATCAATGCCTTCGAAAATCCCCCTATGTCCAGCGCCTCTCACTCTCACCAAAGATCCCAAACAACAGCTTGCCTAAACAGTATCACCCCTCCAAGATCAGGCATTCTGTGCATACTTCTAGACCAGCCTGGAGGCTATGGTCACTCGCAAAGGTTGCAGGACTAAATGTAGGACATGTTGGATTCCCAGACCAGCTTTCATGGGTCCCTCACGTCCTATTCTCTACATCGTTGTATAGTGAATGGGGGAATCGTCCTACGACAAGTGTACGATGAAGACATTAGTGTGCCGCCAGAAAGTACAGGTCAACAGGCCTGGTTTTAACATTTTGTTAGTCCCTCTGGAGGAACATGAATGGGCGAGCGCATCAACGGTAGTCCTACAAGTTGGACTGTGAATGGACTGCTTTATTTTACATGCAAAATTAAACTTATTAACAACACCGTACAATTCATTGTTACATTTTTCGCAGGATCAAAAAAAAAAAAAAAAAAAAAAAAAAAAAACACGGTATTGTTAGCTACTCGTAAGTGACGATATAGGCTACGGAATTTTGTATAAAGAAAATGTAACAGACCCTTTACTATACCTCCGCTTTAAAACTTGCGGAGGTGGAAGTGGACGTACAATTTCATGCGAAAGTTCCGCAGATGCTCCGATACAAACCTACTACTAACCTACACTACCAACTGATAAAGGCAAGTACCGCGATCCCGTAACACCTACACCCACAACAGGACCAACATAAATCGCTCATAAATCCGATCCTCAAAGGAGCATCGCTCCTTTGACGTTGACTGAAAAGGTATTTGGTGAACAGTCTATCGTAATGATAATGCATTGATATCCACATATTATGAAAATACCGCACCTTTGCTGATCGTAAATATTCATGGCTTTTAGAACGTTTGGTTTAATACCCGCGTATAATCTTAGTCAGAATGAGAACGGTATCTAAATGATGTGAACAATTGTTACTAATTTTTTTTTGTTTGATATCTATAATTCAGAATTAAATTTTTAATATTTTGTGGACTACAGGTTGAGAACCACTAGTCGCGAAACCAGGTTGTTGTCTGGCTCTTGTCACAAGGTTAGCTGGCACCGGTGCTACAAAAACCTCCAACCCTCGGAAGGTAGCCAGCGTGATGCACAATACCTAATAATCAGGTTTTCAACTAAACGTGTGTTAAATTTTTTTTTTTTTTTTTTTTTTTTTTTTTTTTTTTTTTTTTTTTAGAAAGGTGATGGGTGAGAGTTGGTGGGTTTTTGTAAACCTAACGTAAGCAATACATTGTTCTTTGTTTTAAAGTATACGTGTGCAGTGTTACATCAAAAATCTGACAAAAACTGTGAGTTTCTATAAACAACTTTTAAAATTAAGATGGGTGGGAGTAAAGGGGGAGAAGGGTTGTATTTTTATAAACCAAATGTAGACAGTACTTTTTTTGTTTACTTTAAAGTATGCAATGTTCCTTAAAAATCGAAAAGAAACTGTAGCTTTGTATAAAGAATACTGTCAACAATTAATGGGATGGAAAGAGTGAGAGGGGTTAGGTTTCTGAAAATCAAATTTAGGCAGAATTTTTCTGTTGTCTTTTTTTTTAAAGTATACCATAAAGGACCATTGATATCGGATAAATATTTTTTTAACTTATGGCTTTACGCCTCGTCGACATCGAGGTCATTAGAGGCGGGATGGGACTGGGGTCAAGGAACTAGAAGGAATTCAGCCATGGTATTTTGCAGGAAGCATCCCGGCATTAACCTGCAGTGATTTGGGAAAACCATGGAAAACCCATATCTGAATGCCCGGACGGTGATTCGAACAGGCGTCCTCCCGAATGCGAGGTCAGAGCGTTAACCGCTCACCCACCACGCTCGGTAAATCGGATGAAATCAGTTGGTATGTATAAAGAACGTTTACAAAACAAAGAGGAAAAGGGGTAGGGTTTCTGAAAACAAAATCTTTCTATTGATTTTAAAGAATACGTGTGCAAAGTTCCGTCGATATTGGATAAAAACTATCTGCATGTGTAAAGAACATTGACAAAAATTAAGGGGGTGAAAAGAGGGAGAGGGGCTGGGTTTTCGCTTACCAAATCTAGACAGTATTTTTCGGTTTGTTTTGAAGTATTTTATCCCTTCGATGCACTATTCCTAATTCTTTGACCCATATCGTCTATCGAATGGAAATATTAGTCTTGGCGTCGTACTGATGTCTTGTGGAAGACTAAGCTTCAGTGATGAGGGGCATGCATTCATGCTCTCCCTTTTTTCATCTTCATTTAAAAAGCACAACATACTATACTTAACAACATTTACACGCACGGAGGAAAGGAACTGGCCGTCCAACCTCTGTAACCAGGCCTAGTAGCCAGGGCCGGCGTTAGAGGGGGGTAAGCGGGTCAAAAGTACCCGGGCCTCGCGGGCTTATGGGGGGCCCGATCACCGACTATAGGGGCCCTCAGGCCAGGAAGCCAAGCTTACGCCCATTGTCGCCTGGCCATTTTGTAGAGCTAAAAAAAAAGGTCGCCCATTTTACCCCGGGCCCGAAATTCCTAGCGCCGGCCCTGCTAGTAGCACTCGAACATCAGGATCCAAGCAACCCTCGGATTGCAGACCATACACCCGCACACGCATTCCTTTGCTTTGAAACATATCTCTTTACTCATATCTGTCAAACATGTAACTCTGAAAGGTGGTTGCTGAAAGAGGAACGTAGGTCAATTCCTTTTAGTGTTTATAGCATTATGCCTCGTCGACGTCGAAGTCATTAGAGGCAGAAAAGAACCTTGGGAAGGAACAAGAAGGAAATTGGTCGTGGCCTTGTAAAGGAACCATTCCGGCATTCACATGGATAGATTTGGGTAAGCCTTGGAAAACTCAAATATGGATGGCTAGAAGGGAATTCGAACTCGCGTCCTTCCGAACGCAAGGCCAGAGCGTTACCGATCACCCACCGTAGGAAATGTTACCAACTTCCGCATTTGGTTTTTTATTATTATTATCAAGAACCAAGTGGAAATTTTAAATTAAAATTGAAAGCCCCCAAAAATTCACCAAAATTTTTCCATCCCATGATGTGCCAAGTCCTAAATTAAATATCAGAGTCAACAACGATAGTGTTAAATTTCTCGCTGTTTGGATCGTATAAGTCATCGCCTCACTGCAGCTTCAGTCAAATAAAATTTGAGGTACTATGACTCTAACAACATTTTCTCCTTGCAGCTTCCCTTCATTCCAGAAATTTGAATTATTTATTATTACCATAACAAATGCTATTCATTTTCTAAATAAGACACATATACAAACCTTTAAATCCACATACAGCAAGAAAAAGGAATTTAAAATTATCGTGTCTGAACTGTGTCGGCACATTATTATTTAATTGATTTATTGAGCACGAAACCGTGGACTTTACTGGGTAAATGTTATGGCAGAACATTGGTGGCCCATAGGAAACGACGAATAGTTTCTTTGTACCAATATCTGTACCTTCATATGATGCGTCGGTTTGATGTTGCGCAGGTGTTGGATGGAGGTGTTGATTGCCTGGCCGTACAGTTGCGTACTTTGCAGAGCGACCCGTTTTTGCAAATTGGCTATTGTTGACCCACGAACGTACTTCATTTGTGCATCCACAATTTTAGTCTTGTAGCGGAATGGTCGGTGGGGGGAATTAATTGCTTACCATGCATTATTTAAATCGCCACCTTCCACTACCTTCTGCAAAACATATATATTAATTTCAGTAAACAGAGGTGAAACCGTTACTTCTGTGATTAATATTTGAAAAGACCCTAAAATTATGGTTTATTGGTTACTCATGAATGCTTACAGACAGAGGTATATTTACCATTAATCTTAAACATCTGTCTGTGCAAAATAAAATTCAATGCAATACCTCGTCTTACAGATGCGAAATAGCAAACAAACAATTATTGTTAATTGAAGCTAAGAAATTGCAATACATGTACATTACAAAGATTTACAAATTCTATATGCAACTGAAGCAAAAACTCTCTTATACATAATGACAACGATTCTTGTATTACAATGATAACAAGCAAACTTCAGACTTAACTGGTTTTCATAGGGCGCCAGTGAATTAATTTGTTGCCACAAAGAATAGTCATCGAAAGTTTCCAAACATGGAAGTCAGTCTTTCAATACAAATTGGAAAAAGAAAACAAAAAAGCACTCGGTTTTTAGAGACAACTAGCTCAGGAATTAATGTCCGGCGGCATAACAACTCTTACTCATTAGACCGTTAAAGGGTTGTCTCAATGATTCGTGAGAGCACACACTGTTTCTGGAGGAATAATTACCGTATCTATCTGGATGCACGAAGCGTCGCAACAATAGCGCTATCGTCACTCAAATAGCACACCTGTCCAGGTTCTGCAAGGCACTTGTCACGTCAACCAGCACATGTAACAACATCGATCGAACTTGGCGCTCAGTCATCGAAGCATCCAGAACGAAATCATCCGCACTCTTCTGGCAAGCAGTGGCCAGGACGATCGTTCTGGACGAAGTGCCGACTTCTCGCCTCTCAGAGCTCGTCCCTCTCCTCCTCCTCGGCGTGTATCATGGAAACACCAAATTTGTAAAATTTCCAATCACGTGAGGAAATAAACACATCGGATTGGCTTCGCAAAAGTATCCCCTCTTTGCTGGCTAATACATTGCCTCTCATTTGCTAAGAGTCTTCGGGTTTTGTCGGGATTGTTCGGGAGGATATGTAGGAATAATTTTTTCCACGACACCGAGCAAACGGCCCATTCAAGGATTCCATCCGCAAAATTCTCCGTGGCCACCCTTTCTAATCGGGATTTTCACTCGCTGGGCTAGAGATAATCCCTCGCTTTGTCTCGACCTACCGGTCAGATTGTCGCTCACGCTAACACAACTCTTAGCTAGACGCGGATTTCTGTCTCCAGCTTGAAAAAGAATATCCATTTATTTCTTATGTTTATTAAACCAAACAATATTTAATTTAAATTGTACGAGATGACCCATCTAGTCATCTTGCTACAGTCTTAACTTCCTCTCTCCCCATGACTGCATCGTACCGACTGTGGTGTCCTTCTCGCTCTTCTTTTCGTATCGAGCACCACTTTCCCCTCGTACTTTCTTTTCGAGATGCCATATCTCCTTGATTTATGCGACTGATACTCGCAGTTTTCTCGTCTTTTCTAGCCAATGGAAGACAGCGGAGTTTTGGCACGTCGCTTCATCCAACTGCAGCAAGAGAAGGGGTGTATAGCGAGCGCTGCTTCAGGAACTGTTGAGGTCTATATCCTATTGGGTCAGTGTTCGACAATTGGTTGGAGTGAAGTAAATGGTCTGCCGTTTAAAGCGGACGGACTCGCTGTGGACGATTGGTTCCTTATCCCTTCCAAGGAATAACCAGTGGGAATTTGACGTTGACAAGACATGAAATCCAAATAATGGCTGCCCCTACTAAATGGTTAACTAAAGTTTTTTTTCGCGTCACTACTAACCAGTAATCCGCACCTATTTATAAGGAATCTATATTTGATGGAATTTTTAATTCCCAAAGAAAAATTATTATATATTTAATTCCCAAAGAAAAATTATGATCTATTACCTGAGTATGCCAAATGAGTACGAAACGGATATAATAACTATCCCTTGTAACTGTTCCATAGGATTTTGTCACATTGGTAAACAGAGGATTGGAAAGTTATATAGATAAATTGGGATGTCAAGTTATTTCAAGTTATTCCAGTAAAGTGTATGGCATTGTATTGCACAAGACGGACCGCGTGGCAATATAATACCCCATAACTCATTTTTTGTTTTTTATTTTTCGTTATTAATCTATATTCTTATAAATAATAATTGTACTAATGTGTGTAAATTTTTGTGTAGTAGGATTCCACAAACAGTAGTATGTATAGTCTTTAGTAAAGCTAGTATCGATAAGTAGTGTTACGATCTTTGGTAGTAGCTATTGTAAACAACTGAGAACAGTGAGTGTTTGTTGAGCGCAAATTGTCGTAACGCGGAGAAATTACTAGACTATGTTTGTAGTTGGTATTTAAAGTCAATTCAAGAAATACCGATACGATTATTTAAACACTGATTTCGGCAAGAGATGCTGTGCAGAATAAATCGAGTGTTTTTTTGTTCAAGTCTATCTATGTTCGTGCTCTTCAAGATTTTCCGCTTCAGAGGGGCACCACGAGGACTTTTTCTGAGCTCGCAGTATAAAAACTGATACTCATTCGCTGAACATGTCCAATCCATCTGAGTTGGTGACTGGTGATGAGAACTTCAGTGCTGTGCATTTGTGACATTACTAAAAGACTTTTTAATTCCTTGTAGTTTAGGTTGTTGAAGTCAGCTAATAAGCCACTCTAGTTAAGGAAAGCTCAACACCCTTTTACGGTTTGATAGAAGTTGCTTTCAGGATTAGCGGGAGAACATAAATTAATCAAAAAAGAAAAAAAAAATGATATATACTACTTCCAAAAAGGAAATTAGTTTGTTCGGTTCTAAAAAGAGAAAAATATTTTTTCTGGCTTTATCATTAGAGACGAGAAAGGACTAGGGAGAAGAAGCTAGAATTATTTCAACAATGGTCTTTTAGGGAACCATCCCCGAATTCTCCTGGAGTGATTTGCGGAAAAAATTTAAAACCCAAATCTGGATGGCCGGACGGGGACTCGAACCTGCGAGCTCCTGATTCGAGGCCATAGCGTAACCGTTCACCCCCACCACACTCGGGAAAAATGAGAAATTTGGAGTTAAAAGTATTGATTATCGTTTTGAATATCGATCGCTAAAAAAGATATATTTCTACGGTACTGGGACACATAAGAGTATCACGCCTCTGGAAACGACGGCAAGCTTACCGTTTATCTCAACTGACCTGTTACAGAGAGTGGTTGAGCTAACAAAAGAAAACGGAAATGGCCGAATTATAAAACAGAGTGCGGAAAGCAGCTCTTCAGTCTACGGAGAAAAGTAGTTAAGAGCAGGATTGCTGCTGGTTTTCCGAGTGAATGACTATAAGAGTCAGTTTGAAAGCAATCCAATAAAGTGAGGTTCTTTTTGTCACTGCGATAATATCAAACTTTGGGAGTTTAGTAGTCGAATGGAACTAAGCCTTCTGTTATTTAGGATACGGAGTAAAGAATATGCAACACCCCTGCATACAGGTCAACGATAAAGGATACAAAAATATTTACACCTCACTAAGGACTTACCTGTTGGAAATCTGGATCAATGCAAATAACATCGCAGATTACCTGACAATTGTAAGTTTAGAATATAAAACCACATAGCCGAAGTAATTTATATCACTGATCGTCTTTCTAGTAATCATAGAGAAGTTCCATTGAATGCGCAGAGATTGCAGATACTGTAAACTAAAATAACTGCTGTTACGAACATCGCGTCCGCCCGACGGATACTAGGAAAATGAAAAATCCAATACGGTATCTGAAAGTGAAAATAATATCAGTTTCAACAGCTAATTGTTAATCCTCATTTCTACAGTACTGTGACACAACGAGTACCATTACCTCTGCAAACCAGAACAAACTTATCGGAGGGTTTAGTGCCCGTTTTTTTTTGTAAGTACAAGAGAAAAGCTCCAATACTCTCGTCTATTGCTGGTTTCCACCGCAAAAATAACTAACATAAGGAAACGAGAATATGCAGAAAACAAACACACTGACCTCATATTAATCTGTTTGAATGCCAATCAGTTCGTAAGGTTCGGGCGTTACATTGCGCAGATACGTTACGGTTATACAGATTTTGGTTTTCCACGGTTTCTCGAAATCACTCCAACCAAACGGTTGGTGGGACTGGTCCTTCAAAAAGTCGTAGCCGAATTCCTTATGTTCAATACTCCTCCGGCTCTAATGACACCGCAAAAAAAAAAAAACATTAAAAAAAAGCACTGAATTGAATACACATCACGAGTCAACATTCAACAACTTAGTGGTGACAAATATTGCAACTAACTTAGACGTGATTGTAAGACTTTGGACGAAGCTAAATAGTTTTTTAAAAAAGGAAATTATGTTTTACTATTATTACTTATCAAACAATTATACGAGGGATGTCTAAAAAGTATCCGACCTTTGGCCAGAAAAAAATATTTCGAATACCTGACGGAGTTAGGACCCTAATCCCCTTCAAAGTAGGCCCCTTGTGCTTGCACACACTTAGCCCACCGATCCTTCCACTGCTGGAAACACCTCTGGAAGTCTTCTTTTGGAATGGTGTTCAGCTCCTTTGTCGCGTTCCGCATTATCTCTTCTCTACTCGTAAAACGGGTTCCTTTCAGTGGCATCTTCAATTTTGGAAACAACCAGAAGTCGCAAGGAGCCAGGTCTGGAGAGTAGGGAGGTTGGCGAACGGTTGTAATTCCATGTTTGGCTAAGAAATTGTTGATCAATTGGGATGAATGTGCAGGGGCGTTGTCATGATGCA
This sequence comes from Vandiemenella viatica, assembly GCA_031002005.1. NCBI lineage: Eukaryota > Metazoa > Arthropoda > Insecta > Orthoptera > Morabidae > Vandiemenella > Vandiemenella viatica. Next base: position 196,261,753 of record CM061919.1, read on the forward strand.
AGCGCCTGTTGTTCTTCCACATGTCTGGTCTTCTGCGCCGAACTGCGTCACGGAGTCGCCGGAGAACATCTCGATAGTACTGCTTTGTCACTGTTTGTCCTTCTGGTGCATATTCGTGATGCACAATTCCTCAGACATCAAAGAAAACAGTCAGCATGACCTTGATTTTGCTTCGCACCTGCCGTGTTTTCTTCGGCCTCGGAGAATCGGAATGCTTCCATTGCGACGACTGTCTTTTTGTTTCTGGGTCGTACCCGTACACCGATGACTCATCTCCAGTTACCACGGTGTTCAGAAATCCAAGATCAGTGTTGGCGGTGTCCAGGAGGTCCTGTGCAACGTCAAAACGGAGGTCTTTTTGTTCCAGCGACAACAACTTGGGTATGAATTTCGCAGCCACTCGGTTCATGTTCAAATCTTCACGCAAAATTGCATGTGCAGAATCCTTACTCACTCCAATCTCTTCTGCAATCTCCCGCACTGTCAAACGATGATCTGCCATCACCAAATTTCGCACCCTCTCAACATTAGCTGCACTTCGAGCAGTTTGGGGCCTGCCACAACGCTTCTCACTCTCCGCTGATGTGTGGCCATCTTTGAATCGGTTGAACCACTCCTTAATTTGTGTTACACCCATCACATCTTCTCCAAACACCTGCTGAATCTTACGAATTGTTTGGCTTTGAGAATCACCAAGCTTTTGACAGAATTTGATACAGTATCTTTGCTCAATTCGTTCAGTCATCTTGCGAGACAACGAAATCCGACGACCACTCCGAAGAGCACCTTACTTGATGACCATCAGCCAGCGACTGGCACAAGCGAACGGGGTGAAAACATTCACGCATGCGCAGTAAGGTTACTCCTTCCACCGTGCAATGTAGCGCCGCCTTAGAATCACTACTTTACGCGGGAAAAATTAAGGCCGGATACTTTTTAGACAGGCCTCGTATAGTGACTGAAGCGAGTGTCGTGACCTTGATACTATTTTCGATTTTTTGTAAGCCTGAATAACAGTTTTATCTTTCAGTTACATACTCAATGTTTTTTTTCTAATTACATTTACTTGCAGATATCTTTTTTTATTTGTTATCGATGTAGTGTCATGAAATAGAGTATTGACCGCACTAGATAAATTATGGCAGAAAATAAAGAAATAATTTAAAAAAGCTTTCTGGTTCAGAAAATCGTAAAAGAAAAGCTGAAAAAGACAAAGTTTTTAAACAAACTAAAAAAACATATGACTATCAATAAATGCTTGAAAGGAATTTCTAAGGCGAGTCGAATCCTATCTCACCATTTTTACATCAGAATCTGAAAGCCAAGTAACGGCCAATATTTCTTTAAATTCTGAAGAATCGGGCACTAAAAATACACACTCATCTATTCAAGATGACCAAACTGACCAGCCCATTAAATCCTTACATGATCCGTCTGAGTAGCCTCAAAATATGACTTCTCTGGCTGATAAAAGTGTCAATATACATGGAATAAGAGAATAAAATGTTTCTGATGTAGCTACGTGGCCAAAAGTACTTCAAGCGAGGAATTTAGATCACATTATTTTGTGTGGACCCTCACAAGTACATTTAAAGAATTTTTCGAAAGACGAAAATAGGCGTCATTTCTCTTCAACTCGTTATTCACGAAAGCTTTCAAACGAAGAAACTATCAAACTGTAATGTCTTTTGCTTTTGTTGTCGCCCGTTTGATTTAAACTCGACTACAAATTCGACCACTTCTGAAGGCTTCAAAAGTTGGAAACATGTAAATGAAGCTTCGAAAATGAATGAAAATAGTCCTGCACATTTATCCAATGGACGAAGCTGAAATGAAGTTCAAGGCTGGTTCAACTATTGACATGGGAGAAACGAGGTTAATTTCTAAAGAAAGATTACGATGGAACAAGGTGCTTCAAAGATTGATACACATAACCTTGTATTTGACTGAAAATAACATGGCATTTAGAGGGTCATCCGATAAATTATTTACTTCAAACAACGGAAAAATTTTTTTAGGCCTTGTACAATTATTGGCAAAGTTTGACCTCCTCATGGAAGAACATGTCAGATTGGCAGGCTGACCATTAATGCTGCAAAAACATACAAAATGAATTTAAAGAACTCATTGCATCAAAAGTTATATCTACAATTGTATCCCACATAAAAGATGCAAAGTATTATGAAATCATAGCTTACTGTACTCCTGATATGTCATAAGGAGCAACATTCAATTACATTAAGATACGCCGACATAACAGAGGATGCCGTAGTCATAAAAGAATATTTTATTTGATTTTTCCAAACAGATAATACAACGGGTGCAGGTCTCACAGCAAACATTTTAAAACATTTAGTGATCATGACCTTAACCTTAATGACTGCAGAAGACAAGGTTATGATAATGGCGCAAACATGAAGGGAGAAAAATAAAGATGTACAGAAAAGAATTACGGACATAAATTCGCTAGCTTTTTTCGTACCTTGCGGATGGCATAGTTATAATTTAGTATTATGCGAAGCGGCAAAATAATCTGTAAAATCCGTTACCCTGATCGAAATTTTAGAAAAAATGTTTAATTTATTTGCAGGATCGGTAAACAGATGGAAAATTTTGATCCATCTTATACCCTGAAAATTTTTTAGAAACACGCGCTGGGAAGCTGGAATTGAAAGCATCAAAGCGTTTCTTATCAGTTATGTGAAATGCGTGATGCTTTGGTTTCCTTGGCCAAGGTTACCAATCAAAAGCGATGCTGCGACGTCACAGAAAAGCGACTACACTGGCAGGAAATAATAATAAAATTTTTTTTAGCTTTATTGTTTCTCTTATACGAGTAATATGGTATGATGTTCTTTTTCAAATTAACGTTGTGAGCAAAGCAACTTTGTCGACTTGACCGAAATGCTTGATAAATGTTGCTCTTATTTTAAAACATATAGACAAACAGGTCTCGAACAAGCTATTACAACTGCATTAGCATCAGAACTTGATACGCAGCCAATTTTCAAATCGCAAACGCGACTAACGTAGACCGGGTGAAGAGAGTATCGATGAACCAACAACTAATCAAAAAACAAAAAAACTTGAAACAGAGTTTTATAACGTTCTTCTGGACAGCGTGCTTATATCTACGAAGGAAAGACTCCAACAGGTGCAAGATTTTTCTGTCATGTGAAATTTCTTGTTTCACCTACAAAATAATAAAAATAAATTTAAAAAATAAAGGACAACAAATGCGACATTGTTCTGTACTGCAAGAAAAGTTAACGATAAACTTTAAAACTGATATATTGATGGAGATGATTTGTTGTGCGAAGTGGCGTAGATAGGTTAAACAAGCGGCCCCCAGTGCCAAAAAAAAAAAAAAAAAAAAAAAAAAAAAAAAAAAAAAAAAAAAAAAAAAAAAAAAAAAAAAAAAAAAAAAGCTCTACCAAATCTTGTGAGGTTTGCTGACATGGGCTCCCTGAGCTGAGATTGGGGGCCCCTGTGCACGACACAGCCTAGCCCTCCGATAGCTACGACACTGGTTGAGGGATGAACTTTTAGGTCTGCAACACTATCTCAAAGACGGTCGGGCAACACCTATCGAAACATGAAACTTTATCAAAAAGCACAAGGGTTGTAGCCCAATACCCATTTTTCTAAACTAAAATTGATAAAAACGTACTTGCGGTATACAGTGTCTTAAACAAGATTAACTAGTTTGGCCTCGCTATCTATTTAAAATTAAGTTGCAGAAAACCTAGATTTTGCGAGTCTTATCAGAGAGTTTACTGGCAAAAAAATAAAGTTTTAGCAGTTTTTTAATTTTCGTTTTTCATTAAATGTTTTGTGACTAACTGACAGACAATATAGGTACATTGTTTAGAGAATGACTTGTTAAATATGTTATTATTAATAATAATAAATACATTTTTGTTGTATTCTATTAATTCAAGGAAAAAATATGGTGCAAAATTCAAAATTAGTTAGGGCGCCAAACACATGACTAGCCCTGCTTGCCCAGTTAAGCTTGTGGCCAAAGTAATTACATTTCAAATCTTCAACAAACAATTCTTTCCCTACCAAATAATCATAATCAATATTTAGTTTTTTATCTGTATACCTAATATGTTTACTCTTCTGTGGATTTATATTCATCCCAGGTTGACCTACCCACCTAAATATACCGCCCAAATCACCCTGCAATTGTTCACTCTCTTCTACCCTTTTGATCCTATTATATAACATTATGTCTGCAAACAACCTAATTTCTGATAGTAAACCATCAACACAATCATTCATTAGAATAATGAATAGCAGTGGTTCCAAGACACAAAGTGTCATCTTGAGGTCATGGTCAGGTCCTTCCATCCATGTACTACTTTTAACTTATCTACCAATATCCATCCAAATCTCATGATCAATATAAGCCTAAACATTCCTCGAATTCTCTTTTCTTGCTAATTCTGTAAACTACAATGATCATTCTCTGTACTGTAATAAAACAAAGATTTATATTTACTTTTTTTTGCCGGTAACTGCTGCTCAGTAGACCTACCTGGTATTTGCACTGAGAAGAACTTTCCTCAGCCTTTCAAATGTATATATTTGATTTTCAGTGGTGCCACATGTTCAGAAAAAAACAGAATGGTTGCTATGACTTATGAAATGACTAATATACCTGTGTAAATTACCTTATAACATATTTGCAAACCAATATGGTATAGAGTGGAGGATATATCAAAGTACATTGGATGAGTGGTTATTGTGTGAAGACTTGGTATCATTAGTAATGTAAAAAAGTGTGATAGCTTTTATTTGTAGAAATGACTGAAATACATTATTGAAGGATGTGCTGAACAATATATCTCAAACAATGAAAGACTTTAAAGTAAAAATGGACATACAGTATAAATACATATTCAGGGAGGTTGGTATCAGTCTAAAAGTTCCATATTAATTATAAAATCAAAACTATAATTTGTGTTCTACAGTACTGTTTATCAAACATGAAATTTCTTAAGCCATTAATTAATGACTAAAGGGAAAAAATACAATGACTACCATATGACAGCATGAAAAAAATTTAAAAAAATAGTTCTAATCAAAATTTATGTGATTAATTGGTGATTAACTGACTGTAACTCGTCAGCTACATAATGCATTTGTCTCTTAACAGAAGAACAATAGACAACCACAAAACACTCACTTCTTACTGATATTTACAAAATATAAATGCTGAAACATTAACTTGCACACACACACATACATTAAATATATTAACAATAACATAGTAAACAAAATAAAAACAAAAATAAATGCAACAAAATGTCAAAATAAATACTGAAAATTAGCACAAATCCATACACTCAAAAAGTGTATAGTCTCTTAAGTTTCCCTACTTGTTTTCTCAAGCAGTTGACAACCACCAAGCATGGAATGCTTTGAGGTAATTCTTATTTTTGTGGAAGCAAAATGCAACTGCACATTTTACCCATAAAAATTCTTTGAAATCAGGTATTTGGCATCTGTTTCACATCCAAGGTTACCAATGTAGTCTTACCTTACATCTGGATTGAGGGAAATTAGCTGTATATTGAATTGTTTTTTGTTTGGATATGCTGTTCCAGTTTATTGCTTCGTCTGTCTCGTTTAATGCAATAAGACCACAACCATAACATTGAGCAAATTCTGGATGAAATTGAGGAAGATCTATTGAACTTTCTGTACTTTCTATTCCCGTAACTCATCCATATAAAATCGATAAATTCACAGTGCCCAAGTACAAATGATGGTAGAACAACCCTACCACTTGCCAAATTTCTTATAAATTCTATGTCAACCCATAATGTTGTCAAGCATATTAATACTTCCTATGTGCTTACTGTACAATGTAATTAGTTTTGGACAGGGTACTCGAGTCCTTGAATTCATTTTACTGCCTTATTTATTGACTTACTTTAAGAGTACAAAAGATCATAACAGTCTTATTAGCCTTCAACACAACATTCCATAACCCCACAAAATCTAGTCACTACCTTCACATGAATGTACCTCATTGTAGTTTCATCTGGTGGAAGCTTAATTCTCCTTACTGTTCCTAGCCATTATAGTCCTTGTAAAAAGAATAACTATACGTTTCTCCTCTCAAACTATATTACTGTATTTCATACAGCCAGCTGCACATGAGTTACATCATTCTTTACCAGAGAATAATTTCCTTTATTGGAGGAGATATTTGTGATGAACAGGTGCTCGAATGCAAGTCATTATTTTCATTACTGCAAACTAGAAATTCGGTTGGAATGGAAGTTCTGTCTTAAAGAGATCATAGAAGTCCAAATAATCTTCACTACTTAATGGTATCTCCAACCACTTCATCTCTTATAAAATGTTTAGATTACACTTTATAAGCACATAAGCATTATCCATTATTTACTCTAAACATGTGTTAATAGTACAAAACTATATAATTTACACCATACCTACATACTTCATTACACTTGAAAAATGTAATTAGAAACGATAGATGAAAAACATGGCCTCCTTCAACAAGATTATATTAAAATGAGCTCATAGATGATAATCTGCATGGATCACATCTGTTATAAATCTCAGGCAATAAACATTGACAATGAGTGAAAAGAACAATTACAACATGCATTAAAGGTTAATAAATCAGTTGAACATAATGTAAACAAGATACATGAAGTGTGAAACATTTGAGCAAAACGATGCATTAAACAGTTAAGAGCCACCCTAAAAAATGAACTCTGAGAAGTACAAAATTTTAAATGAATTAAAACCACACTGATGGTTTCTGTTATGATGGAATTGGAAAGAGAACAGAATGAAATATTATGTCACTTATTTAGAAAAGCTCTGGCATAGCTGTTATGTATCAGAACAGCCACTAGCCAAAACTGAAAGGAACTTATGTCCAGAATAGGGGTTCCCACACTAATTTCCCTAACTTTTCTAACCACATGCTCCACCCCCCATCCCCCCCCCAATTTTCCGACTAAGAAAGTTAAATGCCCACATCTCAGAGGAAACTTGATAAGTAAGCAGTCTATATAAATGAGAAAGTTTTAATGTATGTTTGGATGTACTATCTGCCTCAATTACACCGTAATTGCTCAGCAGATTTAAGTGGAATTTGACCCGGAATTAGTAAATTGTGTGTGTATTGACATAGATAATTTTTACCCCACAAAAATGAATAGTTTCCTTAGAAATTGCCATTATCAGTTTGCAAACACCAAAGATTTTCCTACTTCGTAAATGGCAGTGCCATGTTTACTCTTTGCTTTTGACCTAAATTGAAGACACTGCTTTTCCAAAATAAAAGCTAGTATATGCATGTGTGCTGATGCCCTTGATAAATAATAGTTCGGAAGTAGGAAAGATAAATCTGTACTTAACCTTAGAATACTTTAAATCGTACTTCTGGCAAGTTTTCAAAGAGATGTTTTGAGTTGCATACATGAAATAGTATGACACATCAGGTATCATACCGTATTTCCATTTGTTACATATGCGTCATAATATGTGTGAAAAATCGAAGATTAGAAAAAAAATATTGTAAAATGCTAAGAGTATACCAGTACAGAAGTACTGGTATACAGTTCACTAAAAGCACTCGAAATGTTATCGTATTTTTGTGTTTATGACAAATGTGTAATGGTTTCGATTCAAACTTTGTTCTATTTATCTCCTGTGTGTCTCCTTTTTTTGTTACTACACACACTCTGTACCTTAAATTATTTTTACTGTAATTTAAAACTTAACTGAAGATTAATAACCCTTATTTATTATTATATTTTTTTTGTAGAAATCAGAACAAATAGTAACCTACAATTAACAAAACAGTGCTTTTTACTTTCAATTAAAAATTCTGCAAATACATATCGAATCCTTCACTTAAAACAAATGTATTAAATTGCCTAAGGTAGAAAATTTTCGTTTCAAGAAGCAATATTGGGAGTAGTTTACATCCTATACAAGACACTTAAATTGTGCTTTGGTGCTTAAAAAAAGTAAATTATTACTAATAATAACTAAATTTGTCCTGCCTTATGCTATAACAAGAACATTCTGGTCCAGGCAGCATTTCGACTTTTCCTAATATTTCCAATACAGACACATCTTAACACATTAAATTCTTCGGAACTAAATTTTTAGTAGTGGCAACATTTTATATATCAGGATTCCTAATTAGTATAGTATAAATTATCACGATTAATTGCATTATACACCTTCAGTATCAACTGCAACTGAACTATAGCATGCACAAAACACAGTCACCAAATAGCGATGTGAACTTGACCTGCAATATTAACATAAGCTATGATAAGAGTTGCAACGAATTCTGGACTTTTTGTTGTACAACGTAAGTTACGAATATTTTACAATACATATATAAATTAAGTTACTTTCATAAATGTCATGATGCTGATGCCATAGTTTATGTGGATCAATGTAGTTCCCATTCGCTTTTAAGAGCACCATATTGCAATGGTTATTATTCAGCCTTTTTTTTTGACACGAAATCTTCGCGGGTTCTCCGCCGGACAATATTATCGAAAGACAAGCTTTCGGCGGCTTGCTCTGCTACCATTCTCCGGTCCATTGTACGTATGTGACAACTAGAACTGCACTGGAAATCCGTAAGGAGCCATACCGTCTTATGATTGGCCGACTAGAAGCCCATTTTCATTCTGCTTGTCCATAATTGGTCGGCTCTGGAATCAACTGTAGACGGGGTAGGACGAATCTGCCGCCGGCGTCCCATCATTCAGCGAAAATGCGGCCGTTTTAGAATTCAAAAAGCTGGTTTCCACGTACCACTGAGCCACAGACTCGTGTCCTGATTCCCTTTATTATCATTCAAACGTATCTCAATAGCTTCTTTAATGACAGACTACCAGAAGAAAGAACACTTAGCTAGAACTTTCACATTTTTGAAGTCCATACTGTGACCATTTTCGATCACGTGTTGTGCCACGGCAGATTTTTCCAGCTGAAACAGCCGGATATTGCGCTGATGCTCAGTCACATGGGCCTTGATGGTGGGGATGGTTTGGCCAATTTAACACTTGTCACATTGGCATGGTATACTATAGACTCCCGGCATTTTTAATCCCAAATCATCCTTCTCAGAACGTAGCAAATCACGGAATTTGGCGGATGGCGGCAAATGCTCATTATTCCGTTTCATGCCAAAACCCTGCCGATTTTCCCAGAGATGTTACCTGCATACGGGATGAAAACAAGATCTATAGGCTGTTCTTCTTGCTCAATTTGACATTTATACGCCTTTTTTCGAAGTGCCGGTTCTATCAATTGGAATGGGTATCCATTCCGCATGAAGGTATGGCGGAGATGTTCAAGTTCAGCTGGCAGATTGTCAATGTCTGAAATCTCCCTTGCTCTGTGTACCAACATGTACAACAATGTGTTGTTCTGTGCTGGATGGTGGAAGATTTTGGCGTGTCCGTGTGTGTTGTTTTTCTGTACACACTGTGCGACAAAGTTCCATCAGGTCTCCGCTGGATCAGAATGTCCATTTTTTTTTAACTGCTTAACGTCTCTTAACAGCGAGGTCTTTAGAGAAGGGGAAAGGATGGGGGGCAAGGAATTCGGCCATGGCCTTTTTAAAGGAAGCATCCCGGCATTTGCCTGGAGTGATTTGGGAAACCATCGAAAACCCAAATCTGGATGCCCGGACGGGGATTCGAACTGGCGTCCTCCCGAATGCGAGGCCAGAACGCTAACTGTTACACCACCACGCTCGGTCAGAATGTCCAGAAAAGGCAAGCTACCATTATCCTCTAGCTCCATAGTGAATTTGATATTTTGATGGATTCTATTGAGGTGGTCCAAGAATTCATAAAGACTATGGATCCCATGTGGCCAAACGACAAATGTATCGTCTACATAACAGTAGAAACATGTAGGCTTAAGGATGGACTCTTCAATTGCCCGATCTTCAAAATTTTCCATAAAAAGATTGGCAACCACGGGAGACAAAGGTGACTCCATTGCCACACCATCAGCCTGTTCATAAAAACTCCCACTAGAGATGGGTCGTTTGCGAGTGAACCAGTTCTTTAGAACAGTTCTTTTGAAGGAGCGAGTGAGCAGTCACTCACTAAAAACGAATGGTAGTTCTTCTTGGAAGCGGTAGTGACGGTGGTGTGTCGGTCTCGATTGAACTTAACTTCAATTGAGTGTGCGCCAACAATGAGTCGGTTTCAGCTTTGCCACTATCGCCCGACCTATGTTTATTCTTAGTTCCACGCCGTTCATTGTTTATCCAATCCACTCTGAAAAAATAAGAAATCTCGAAGATCTCATGTGCTTTTCTCATAGATCATTTTAACCTGTTTACTTCTAATTCACAGGTACACAATTTCAATAAAAGAAACAGAAATAACTTGCACAATACACAAACATCTGTCATTAGTACAAAGTGGAGTTAATTATTCTGGTATACATCTGTTTAATAAACTTCCCAAGAGTATAAAACAGTCTGCAGATAATGAAGATATATTTAAAGAAAAACTGAGGGATTATCTTATTGCCAACTCCTTCTACTCCATTCAAGAATTTGAACAAATTAATTAATTGTATTCAATATGACTTTTGCTAAATTCAGTTGTAAAAATTAATGTTTATTGATATTCTCTTTATTTGTCTTTGGAATGCATAATTGTTTTTACTATTATTATGACTCGTATGTATGTGTATTAACCATGACATGTTTCACATCCCAGAGGTCCTTCCTCAGCAGGGTTCCATGAAACAAGATTGATAAATAAATAAGCTAGTTCATTTGTGATGCTCTCCGATTCCAGCGCCCAGCGTGGAAAGAGCCAGTTCGTTTGCGTCGTTATCTGATCCCAATCGATCAGCACGGAAAGAGCTACGGGGCGGAGCAGTGCCACTGGGGAGCTGCTTCTTTCGAATCTGACGCCCAGCTCCACTTCTCTTTCTGCTTCTCTTTGTGTATAACAACTACAAGCATGCCTTGTGAAAGATTATTCTCAAATGCTCGACAAATTCACGTTGTTGTTGTTGTTGTTGTTGTTGTTTTAGGGCGCGTCCGACAGCGGGGTCATTAGCGCCCTAACAATTACCAGCATAAACTGTGGCTCAAAGTACTAAAATACTGACTGCATGGTCGACTGTAAAGGGGTCGACCATACAGACAGCAAATAAAATAATTCAGAAATATAAAACGTGGCTTAGAAGAGGGGCCACCAGAACACAAGACCGTGCACCACCTGAATGGCTGTAAAGGGGCCATACAGGGTCCCAAAATAATTAAAAACACTACATCTCTCGCCGGCTGTATAGTGGCCAGCGAAAAGGAATTTAAAAATATAAAAATTAAAAACAATGCACATGGATGAGTAGCTGTAAAGGGGCCACCCATCCATCTTAAACTAGGCCGATCTGCCTAAAATTTTAGGCACTAGACCGGCCAATACGCAAAACTTTAAAACACTCGCCACACTGCTGGTATCATTGTTTAAAATAAGGGCCAGATCGTTCGCCAGGCCAACGTCTGCCCTTAAGTCTAAAAACAAATCACAATCAACTAAAATGTGGCGCACTAGTAAGAGGTACGCCACAAGCATCACATTCCGGAGGGTCCTCCCGGCGGACGAGAAAGCTATGTGTCAGAGGACAGTGCCCTATACGGAGGCGAGTCAGGAGAACCTCATCCCTCCTCGCCCGCTGGAGGGAGCTGCTCCACGGCTGAACGGTCGGTTTGACCAGCCGGAGCTTATTATGCTCTACCTCCAGCCACTGCCTCTGCCAAATGTCAAAAACAAATCTTTTCCCCGCCGAGGCAAGGTCAGACTTTGGGACCGGATCAAAGTCAACTCTGACCTTGTTGCAGGCTAACTTGGCAGCTTCATCAGCTGCCTCGTTCCCCCTGATTCCCACATGACCAGGTACCCAGCAGAATATGACCTCCTTTCCAGAAGATTGGAGGGATCGGAGGGTGTCCTGTATGTCCTGGACAAGACGATCTGCTGGGTACATGCTTCCCATGGCCTGGATGCAGCTGAGGGAATCACAGCATATGATGTACTTCATGCTGCGACTTACTTTCATATGCTGGAGCGACTTTAACAAAGCGTAACACTCTGCAGTGTACACGCTGCAACAGCTATTTAGTTTGTAATTATAAGTCGCTCGAGGGAACACTACAGAGCAGCCAACTCCGTTAGCCTGCTTAGACCCATCCGTGTATACCGGGGTAAAATCGCGAAACTGATTTAAAACATGGCTAAAAGTACGGGTAAAAACATTGTCGGCGGTACACAGCTTGTTGTACCGCGACAATTCTAAAACTGTTTTGGGCCTCTTCAAAAGCCAGGGAGGAGATTTACTCCAACCCTGGTGATAAAAAGAGGGCATCTGAAACCCATATTCCTCCAATATAGCCTTTGTACGGTAGCTGAACGGTTTAGTTGCTCTTTGACGGTTGGTATATAGCCGCTCAAAGTTGGGATGAATAACTACGTCGTACACGGGACTGCCAGGAGTTGTGGCAATATGTATATAGTGTCGCACCATGAGGAGACGCCGGCGGATGGAAAGCGGCGGCTCGCCAGACTCAGCGCAAATGCTGGGTATCGGACTGGTGCGGTATGCACCTGTGGCGAGACGAATTCCTGCATGGTGGACACTATCCAGAATACGGAGGTAGCTGTCCCGTGCCGAACCGTAGACAATGCAACCGTACTCCAACCGCGACCGTACAAAGGCTCTATAAAACTGTAGCAGGCAGGAGCGGTCAGCGCCCCACGACCTGCCACACAGACACTTTAAAACATTAAGCGCTTTCAAGGCTCTGGCTTTAACATCTTTGAGATGTGGCAGCCAAGTAAGCCGAGTGTCAAAAATGAGGCCCAGAAACCGAACAGTTTCGCTAAAACTTAAAACGGTGTTCCTCAAGGTGAGATGAGGTTCTGCTAAAAGACTTCTACTGCGGCTAAAAAGCACACACCGGGTTTTCTCAGCAGAGAAACGAAAGCCGGTGTGTGCTGACCATTCATCCAGCCTGTTCAGCGTGAGCTGCAGCTGCCGCTCAGCGCTTATCAGGCTAGACGATGCAATAAAAATTAAAAAGTCATCAACGTATAAGGAGAACCGGATGGGCCTCCTTATAACAGTTGAGATGCTATTAATTGCTATGGCAAAAAGAGTCACACTTAAAACTGATCCTTGAGGAACACCGTTTTCCTGAATAAAAATGTCGGACACTTCCCTACCGACTCGGTACCGGAAGCAACGTCGCGATAAAAATGATTTTAAAAAACGGGGTAGATTTCCCCTAAATCCCCATTCATATAACTGTTTTAAAATAACATGTCGCCAGGTAGTATCGTATGCCTTTTCGATGTCAAAAAATATACCAACTAGGTGTTGGCTGCGGATGAAAGCGTCTTGAATTGCCGCTTCCAGTAGGATCAGGTTATCCGTGGTGGAATGGAACTTCCTGAATCCACACTGAAAACGGGTCAGCAGCTTACGGGACTCGAGACACCACACGAGGCGGCGATTCACCATCCGCTCTAGTGTCTTCCCAACGCAGCTCGTTAAGGCGATGCTGCGATAACTACCTGGCAACAACTTGTCTTTTCCTGGTTTTAAAATTGGGATCATCGTTGCTTCCTTCCACGAGTCGGGGAAGTGTCCTCCGGTCCAAATTTCATTAAAAATACCCAGGAGGTACTCTTTAGCATCTTTGCTAAGATGCCTCAGCATCTGGTACTGGATCAGGTCAGGCCCTGGCGCAGTGTCTTTGGCGTTGTTAAGAGCCGACTCCAGCTCCCAAAATGAAAATGGGGTATTGTAGTCCTGCAATTCCGACGAGTCGAAGTTAAAGATTTGCCTTTCGGCAGATGTTCTTCGTTGCTGGACCTGTTTGTCCAATCCGGCAGACGAAGTGATGGCAGCGAAATTCTCTGCCATCAGCTGCGCAATGCTTCGCTCGTCGGTGACTACGCGCCCCTGATCCAGTAATCCAGATACTGGCGATCGAGAGTACCTCCCGGATATACGGCGGATAGACTCCCATACCTTTGATGATGACGTGGAACGGTTAATGGTGCTCACAAAGGTCTGCCATGACCTCCTCTTGCTCTCCTTAATCACACGACGTGCCTTAGCTCTAGCAACCCGGAACGCTGCGAGGTTGTCGGGTGTCGGCTGCAACTTAAACCGACGCAAGGCCCGTCTGCGACCCTGTACAGCGGAACGACATTCCTCGTTCCACCAGGGGACGGGCGCTCTGCGCAGCGCTCCAGAGTTGCTAGGCATGGAAATATCAGCAGCCTGGTGAATCACATCAGTTAAATGTTTCACCTTATCCTCGATGTTGGTGCGCTGTTCGAGGGTGACTGACCGGCTGTAGAGCTGCCAGTCAGCTCTGCTGATATTCCATTTCTTTGTCGTTGTTCGATCACGCCGTTCAAACTCAACGTGCAACCAAATTGGAAAGTGGTCGCTTCCGTGTAGGTCGCAATCCACTTCCCAATGCACGGAGTCTGCAACTGAAGGAGAGCAAAGAGAGAGATCAATAGCAGAGGACGAACCGGAAGCAGTAGTGAAGTGCGTCATCTGACCGGTATTTAGGATGCACAAATCCTCCTGCTCCAATAATCTACAAATCTCTCGGCCTCTGGGGCAATTGGTGGTCGAACCCCACAACGCATTGTGCGCGTTAAAGTCTCCCAATAGGAGAAAAGGCCGAGAGAGTTGCCGTGTGATGTCAGCCAGCTGACCGCAATCAACTGGTGATCCTGGCGGTAGATATATGGAGCATACAGTCAGTTGCACCGGTCCATACAGTTTCACTGCTACTGCTTGTAAAGGAGAGGTGAGAGCTACAGGTTCGGAGTGGACAGTGTTCCGTACAAACACCGCCACTCCACCCTTCGCTCGATCACCCTCGGTATCGTCCTTTCGGTAAAGGTCAAAATCTCTTAGCACAGGATGATGTGTTGGTCTGAAGTGTGTCTCTTGAAGACAGAAACACAAAGCATCAGACCGTGCCAAGAGTTGTAACTCCTCTTTGTGAGTCATAAAACCGTTGATGTTCCACTGTAGTATGGGAGCCATCCTACCGATTTAGTTTCACCCGCCCCGGTTCGGGTGGGTCTTCGGTCGCTGTCTGCTGAGGAACGGGACCAGACTCGTCCACCAGCATCTCAATTTCTTCCTGCACGGAAGCGGAGACAGACATCTCCGACCCAGAGGACTCCTCAAGTTCCTCCAAGTTCTTTTTCTTTTTCTTCCTCTGCCTCTTCCCCTCCCTATTGCTAGGCAGTCTGGGAGGAGACGAAGAGGGGGACTTAATAAACTGGGTCGGGTCTGTCTCTCTGAACTTCCGACCCCGGATTTTCTGGTCACCTCCACTGGTGCTGGTAGCAGATGGTATAGCCACAGCTGTAACAGCACGTGGAGGTATAGGAGGTGGTGTTACCTTGACTGCTACAGTTGGTGCTGGTGGAATAGTAGTTGCTGCTGCTGGTGTGGTCGAGGTGTCAGATGTGCTGCTACCGACGTTGGTGGTCTTAGGTGTTAGGACCACAGCGGGTTTGGCACCGCATTTGCATTGACATGAGCAAGAAGTACTCGTGCTCATGTCAGCAAAGGACGTCTGGGTAGCAGCACTCTGCTTCCTGACGGGAGCTGAAGCCATCTTTGCAAAAGTAGTCCCAAAGATTGGAGCGGCGAGCGACTTGGCTTTCTTTTTAGCTTCCCCATAGGGAATCCGCTCTTTGGTCTTCAGCTCCTGTATCTTGCGCTCTTCAAGATACACTTGACACTCTCTACTCCAGGCTGGGTGCGATCCGGAGCAGTTGACGCACACCTGTGGTAGCGTGCAACTAACGCCCGGCTCATGTGCCCCCTTGCCACACTTACCACAGGTGGGGTTGCCCTTACATGACGCCGTCGTATGTCCGAACCGCTGACACTGGAAACAGCGCATCGGGTCCGGAACATACGGACGGACGTTCAGGTTGATGTAGCCTGCTTTTATGTTCTTGGGTAGTACTGGAGTGTCAAACGTCAGGACGAAGGTGGCAGTCTTTTCAATGCTGCCATTAACCCTTCGTGTGATCTGACGTACCTCGACCACTTTCTGCTCCTTCCACTCCTTAACGAGTTCCTCGGTCCCTATGTCAATCAAGTCACGGCAGGTGACAACGCCTTTGGAACTATTCAGGGATTTGTGGAGTTCGCAATTGACTGCGAACTCCCCGAGCTTCTCACAGTTAAGGAGTTGGGTAGCTTGCCTACTGGTTGTAGTTTCCAGCAGCAGCGTCCCGTTCCTCAGCTTTTTCACCGAATTCAGGGTCCCTACCAGACCCTCCAACCCCTTTGAAATGTAAAAGGGTGAAACTTTTTCGAAGGTCCCTTCCATCCTTTGCATTACAATAAAAGCGTTCGAGAGTGAACAAACTTTTCCGTTACTGTTGTTTTCTGAAGCGGGGGGGCTATCTACCCTCACCCGCTTCTTAGAACTGGGTGTATTTATTTTAGCCTGCGGCACACCCGTACCGCAGGGTTTGGTGGTTTTTGTGGAAGACTTAATTTTGGTCCCACGAGTAAAACCAGTTTAAAAAGAAGCGCTAATACAACAGGGGTGCGCAGGTGCCCCTGAGGTTGCACGTTAGCGAGTGATCTGCCTCTCACCCATGCACCTCCTCGACACGTGTCCGACCTTGAGGTTGAGGGGTTTTTTATAGAGGTTTGTACCATCCTCGCGATCCGGGCGATGAAGCCAAGATCCCCGTTCTCCTAGGCACACAACGTTCCACCGCCACGCCCTGCGGTGGTCGTTGAAGCATGGTAGGAGTTTACGGTGTGGGAAACTTGCGGCGCTCACAAGTTTCCAGCTCGGGCACCGCGGGTTCGCCAAACCCAGTACCTGGCACTTGCGTACCAGGCTCCTGCGGGGGACAAATTCACATTGAAAAAATGAAGTAGGTTGCTGAATGGCCAAATAAGTAAAATTTCATTAGTGAATAGTAACCTTCATTTCATTTAAAGCAAAAAGTTCTTTAAAATTGGTTGTACTTTGTGTCTGTAAATAAATTAATGTAAATCTAACTATCCTCAAAGTATCTCTCAAATATTCCCAGCAATCCGAAAAATATTTCATTGGTGCTTTGAAAGAGCTTTTGTGCGTGAAAGTAATCCGGTAATATTTAAGAACAAAAATGTTTCAAAATAAATACAAAAATAAATGAAAATAACCAATGTGATATTAACCTAAGAAATCAGTCTAAATATAAATAAAATGAACAGATACTACACTAAAAATGGATATAAACTGCTCGCATTGTTTAAACTGAGCTAGTGAACTGGTGAACCGTTGAAAAGAACTAGTTCTTTTCATAGAGTGCCGCTCTTTTTAGTGAGTCACTTTGCCCACCTCTAACTCCCATTGACTTCAATAATGTGAAAGTTCTAGCTAAGTGATCTTTCTTCTGGGAGTCCATCATTCAAGAAGCAATTGAGATACGTTTGAATGATAATAATGGGAACCAGGACATGGGTCTATGGCATAGTGACGCGGGGAAACTAACTTTTTCAATTCTAAAACAGCCGCATTTTCGCTGAATGATGGGACACCGGCGGCAGATTCGTCCTATCCCGTCTACAGCTGATTTCAGAGCCGACCAATTATGGACAAGAAGAGTGATAATGGGCTTGTAGTCAGTCAATCAGAAGATGGTATGGCCCCCTATGGATTTCATGAGACTTCCAGTGCAGTTCTGGTTGTCACATACATACAATGGACCTGATGACGGCGGCAGAGCAAGCCGCCAAAAGCTTGTCTTTCGATAATATTATCCGGCGGAAAATCCGTGAAGATTTCGTATCAAACATATGCCGGGAAAGTCTTGTTTCTCACAGCCTTTTTTTAGTGGTTGTTTTGATATCACAGGTTGATATTGTGGGTCAAGTTTATATCACCGATCATAACATCACTAACATGCAATACAGTGAATGTATTAATGTGTGAGTGAAAGAAGCTTTGATTTTCTAGAGGCAATATTAGTGGAGTTAGTTGCTTGATTGAAACATAAGCAGAATGACAACTGAAACTTTATTAGCAATTTAAGCTGCTTTTGGAGCACCAATTTAGTGATGTCATGTATCACATTGTATCGAAGTTGTATCAAAAGATCTAAAATAACGGTTCCAGAGGAGGAAATATAAAACGTCTCAGACCTATAAAAAAAATTAATTTGCACTGCTGGTAAGTTTGTAAGGAGATATCTTCTGTTGCTGACATGAAATAGTATGACACCTCAGGTATTACACATATATTTTTCATAATATATGTGAAAAATCAAAAATTGAAAAAACTGCTTATTTTCTAAAAGCTGTATCAACGAAGGATGAGGTTAGGTTCAAATGCAGCCTGGACCAGAATGACTGTTCCATGGATCATAGCTGATTTGTGATGAAGACGGTGGGTGCCATGCAGAATTCTGACTATAATGATGTCAGAATTGGCTCAAGACATCTGTTGCCATTAAATGAATAGTGTGTGTAATCGTATCTTTTGGCGTTCGTTACACCTTTATTATCTATTTCTTGACTTTGAGGAACACTTTTCTTTCAAGAGTAAAAGACAAGATAGTAGTTAATCATATTTTCAATTCCAAAATAGAAATTTTTCTGCTGTTCGTACTTTGAACAGTAACAAAAACTCTTATACTATAGAGCAGGAGTCTCCAAACTTTCCAGCCTTAGGGCCATACTGATTACTCCAGTAAGTTCCGAGGGCCAAAACCATATTATCATTGTTGCCGGTGGTAAGAAGTGAAATAGTCCACTGATGAAACAAAAGTCCGAAAAAGTACGCAACGTTTAAAAAAGGCTGCAAATCGGACTAAAGTCCGCAAAACGGCAACACTGCATATTATTAATTTTCCTGCCATTATCTGTAATTTCTAGATTAGTCGTAGAGTACGAGCCATGAGGAGTAACGGGACACGACATCTGGTGGACACAAGCGGAAATAGGTAGTACCTTCTATCGCTAACAGATGGCGCTAATAGCACGTACAGAATAATCTCGTTGGTTCGAGAAAGTTCTGGTGTCTTCCACTCACTTCTAGATGGCAGTAATTGTAATATATAAGAAGGCTAGTGGCGCAACCACAAGTCAGTTCCTATGACACTGTTGTGAAATAAAATAATGCGTACTTCCTTAAAACGTGTTTTTGCGTGTTTAAGTTTAAGACATCTTTGTAACAGTATTTTGATTTGAATTGTTGCTTTTGTGTGTGATTTAGTAGTATGGAAAAGAAGCGAAAAATTGATAGTGAATGCAGAAAATTCAAAGATCAGTGGAACATTCAGTATTTCGTAATTGAGTCCAGTAACAAGGCGCTATGTTTGATTTGCAATGAAAGCATAGCCGTTCTCAAAGAATATAACATTAAACGTCATTATGAAACAAAACATTTTCAAAATTACTCAAAATATACAGCAAGTTTGCGGACAGAAAAATTCGAAGCTATGAAGCGCGGATTGAAATTACAGCAATCTTCATTTACAAAACTCAAAATTGAACAAGAGGCTGCAACTCTTGCCAGCTTTCGTGTGGCTCTTGAAATTGCAAAACGTGGAAAACCATTCACCGATGGAGAAATGATCAAAGAATGCATAACTGCAGTAGCCGAAGAAATGTGCCCTGAAAATGTAAATTTATTAAAAACTGTCAGTATGTCAGCAAACACTGTGGCTCGAAGGGTAGAAAACATTGCTGAAAATATATCCTCTCAACTGTTCGACAAAAATGGACATGTTGAGTGGTTTTCTTTGGCCTTGGATGAGTCAATGGATGTGTCAGATACTGCTCAGGTGTTGATTTATATTCGAAGAGTAGATAAAAGCTATGAAGTGCATGAAGAACTTCTTGATATGTATAGTATTCATGGCACAACTACTGGTACAGATATTATTAAAGGAGTTGAAATGGCCATTAATCAAAAGAACCTTCGATGGAAAAACTTGAAATGTATTACAACTGATGGAGGCAAAAACATGAGTGGGAAAGATAAAGGAGTGGTCGCTCTTGTGTCAAAGGCTGTAGAAAATGACGGTGGTTCAAAACCATTAGTCTTACATTGTATCATTCATCAACAGTCTTTGTGCGGAAAATGTTTGGATATGTCTGACGTTCTGAAACCAGTCATATCAACTGTTAATTTTATCAGATCTTTTGGGCTGAATCACCGACAATTCCGACAATTTATTGAAGATATTGGAGAAAATGACTTACCTTATCATACTGCCGTACGCTGGCTTAGTTGTGGGAAAGTCCTTCAGCGCTTTTTTGAACTTCGAGCAGTGATCGAAATTTTTTTTTGAATGAAAAGCATCGCCCTCTTACTGAATTACAAAACAACGCATGGCTGTGGAAGTTAGCAATCTATGTTAATTTGACAAAACATGTGAACGAACTGAATTTGAGATTGCAAGGAGAAAACCAGCATCTTCCTGATTTATACACTAATATCAAATCATTCCGGAAGAAATTGATACGGTTTCAATCACAACTACGAAGTAAATGTTTTTCACATTTTAAAACATGTGAAATATTCAGCCACAATACTGAGACTGAGTTTCCTATCGATTTTGCAATCGAAACTTTGAGTGCTTTGAAGATAAATTTTGATACTCGTTTCTCGGACTTTGATGTCATTGCGAATCAAATTAAGATTTTTCAGAATCCTTTTGATACTGAAATTGAAACCCTAGCCCCGGAACTTCAAATGGAAATGATTGATCTACAGTGCAGTGATATAATTAAGAACAAATATCAAAACTCATCTTTGTTGGAATTTTATAAGAGTCTTCCACTGACACAATTTGATAATTTGCATAAATTTGCTCGTGGGCTGTTTTCTGTTTTTGGTACTACTTATTTGTATGAGAAGACCTTCTCCAAAATGAAGTATACAAAAAATGTTTACAGATCTAAATTAACTGATGAGCATCTTAAATCTCTTTTAATAATAGGTACAAGTAAAATTAGTCCACAACTACAAACTATTGTCAGTGGAAAATCTCAATTACATAAATCTCATTAGTATTTCATATGTCATTATGCTTGTTATAAGTTATGTTTTTATTTAAAATGTATAAAATGTTAGTTGGATTCATTTCAATAATTTGTTAGTTATTATGTACTGAAGTTAAATTTTCTACATATTATACATGTCTTTACTCATTACAATTCTGTGTTTCTTTATCCAACTTATCCCAAAAACAATAAGCCTACAACAATGTTACGAGTTAGCCCATGACCATATCAATGTAGATGTCATATTAATAATTATTCAACATAAAATTAGAATACTTCAGTAAACTAAATTTAATTTGCTATAAAAAATATGTTCCCTAAATGGAGTTTTCAAGTATGCTAGCTCTCCGCGGGCCGGACAAAATCTGTCCGCGCGGGCCGGATGTGGCCCTCGGGCCGTAGTTTGGAGACCCCTGCTATAGAGTATCACCGCATGGACAGCAAAGCTACTTTGCACCCCCCCCCCCCCCAGTTTTGGAACATGTAGTCTAGAATGATGACAACCTAAATATAAGAAAAAAATATACCACTTCGCAATAAATTAATAATGTAAAACAACAATAGATTGAAGAGCAACTGATTTAACACAGAGTGATGTATGATATAGCAAGACGAAGAGTAGATTTCTTTGGGCCGATTTAGGGATTGTATTCACAAAGTTCCGTTACACTTTCTGTTAAATATAAGTGATTCCATGCTACCCTTCAGTCAACTTAAGTTAGTAATGGCATTTTGTCTATAAAATGAAACAGGTCTTGTCTGTAGCTTAAGAGGGGGAAAAAAGTATGCGAATACAGAGTTAAGAATATTGGCAGTAAATAGACATTTTCATACACACAACCACATTTTACTTACATATTTCCACAAAGTATCAAATTCTATCAGTTCCTTCTTGAATTTAATCTATGATCTCAAAGGGGACCAAAAAAAAATTAGGATCCAGAGTAAAATATATATATCAAACAAAGCAGGATGATACAATTACATACATCATGATCGCACCACAGATCAGATACTAAGGTTTAATTTCATATATTAAGGAAAAGGACGTAAATTTGTTTTAGTCTGCTAAAGGGTGTCAATGAAATTGATTTCTGAAATATAAATAAATTATATGTTTATTTCAATTTTCAAAATGACATATTAAATTATTCAAATTTTACACTGTGTGTCATATTTGTTTAGTAATTCAATTTTAAAAATGTTAATATAGTGAATTAACATGAGACCACATGATTTAAAGTCACTGAGATACTTGTTTCTTTACATGTTACACGCCGTTAGAAATATTAGCAATAACAGTTAGCTGATATAATTGTCCTGCTAAAAAAATCCATCAGAGAAAAATCAAATTATTTCATGCAGAAATTTTAAATTGCACCAACAATAAATTAATTGCACCAAGACATCAAGACACCATAAACCAAACACAACACATCTTTTCATAAAAATAAATAAATTTTAAAAAAAGAGAGCTCTAATTGTCAACGACAAATTTTACACTTTCACTGGTCTAACTTCACTCTGGCTGAGAATAGAAACTAAAAGGACTTGGTGGGCGTGAAGATGCAGGATCATAACGTACAGGAAGGGGAACAGGCAATGGACCAGGTGCTCCTCTACCTCGTGGTCCTCTTGAGCCACGCCCCCCTCTACCTCCCTGATTAGAAGGTCCAAGAGGTCGCAGCCGTGGTCGGCCTGGTCCACGACGCATCGTAGGTGCCAGATGACCAGATGTGAAGGTAGTTGCAGAAGCACTGACCATTCCCTCAGGTTCATTGCTGGAAACTAACTGTGGCCTCGCAAGATTCTGCTGCTGTAATGGAGGGGGTGGCCGACTGTCTGACAAAGCTCTCCTTGACCCCCGTGGCCGTCCTCGTCTTCCACCTCTAACAGTCCTCCTACGACCCAGCACTGAACCTGGAGAGCCAGCAAATGTTGGAAATTCCTCGTGAGGTTGTGGTGGTGTCAAGTTGATATCTTCAGCATCATCTGTACCACCAACGTGCCCCATTTCCACACCACCTCCTGTTATGCTTCCTGTTGCAGTGCTATTGCTTTCAGTATCACTGTCTCTTCTTGATTCTGGGTCCAACTTTAGCCTTCGCTTACGAGCATCAGCATCATCTGCTGCGGCACGGGCTCGTCTCTCTTCTTGCCTCTGACGGTACCTCTTCTCAATTTCTTCATCTCCAAGCAACAATGACACAACCTCTTTTGGCTTGAGTGAGTCAGGTCGAAAGTTGCCCCCACTAATCACCATACGTTGTATTTCACTTTTCTCTCTTGCACGCTGAAGCATACGTTCCTCTATAGTGCCTTTGCAAACAAGCCTGTATACTGTTACCTGTAAAAAAAAAAAAATAAAAAAAAAGACATCAATATAAAAATGAAGCTACATCTCCTCCTCGTATAAAAGATTTCTGCACAAGACTTAACAGAGATGATACATTTCAAGGCTTACTTTAATTATAGATTGTAGTTACACATCCCTTGGGGGCTTGCACAAACTACGTGGCTCGGTCCAGGGGGGGGGGGGGGGGCTGGAAGGCTACGCTGAGCTACGTGGGGGCAGGGGGAGGGGGTTCCGAGCCAGGCCACGTAGCTTTCCTTTCATAACATTTTTCACAGTTAAAATGAGGAACAAAACACTAAACAGCATGTTAATATTTATTTTCTTCAGTTAATTACCTCTGTATGTAATTTACAATAGTCTGGCAGGAGAAAACAGTACAAAATGTCTTCTGGAATCAAAAGGAGAAAAAGCTATGTGCTACGTGGGGGAGGGGGGAGGGGTAGAGGCAAAAGCCACGTAAGGCTACGTGGGGGGGAAGGGGGGTTCACAGGAGGCCAAAATGGAGCTACGTGGTTTATGCATGCTCCCTTACTACTGATGGAGCGTGCACAAACTACGTGGCTCGGTCCAGGGGAGGGGGAGGGGTTGGCTGGAAGGCTATGCTGGACTACGTGGGGGGATGGGGGATTCCGAGCCAGGCCGTGTAGCTTTCCTTTCATAACATTTTTCACAGTTAAATTGAGGAACAGAACTCACAACAGTTTCCCTCAGTTAATTATATCCTTATGTAATTGACAATCGTCTAACAAGAGAAAACAGTAAAAAATGTCTTCTGGAATCAAAAGGGGAAAAAGCCACGTGCTACGTGGGGGGGGGGGGGAGGTTTCCCCACAAGAGGCCAAAATGGAGCTACATGGTTTATGCACGCTCCCTGACTAGCAACCTGCCCCTGCTTTTGCATGGGTACAGATTCATATTTGTTAGCTATGACTATCAGTAATTCTCTGATTTCAGCAAGACAACCATCATCATCTCAAGACAAAAACAATTTCATGTTAGTCTGACTTCCAATTTGACATAATAGATTCTTGTTTCTCTTGTTACCGCTGATACTTATGAGTAAATTACAAATTGTCGTGTGTGTGTGTGTGTTGTAATACAATAGGCTTTAAACAGTGGGACAAATAAAATATATCGATAAGGGAATAACCACTGCTTATCACAGTTGAAGGCAGAATGGCATCCGAAAAGTGCAAACAAGTAAACACATTGAGCACTGAAATATTCAGATTCAGGTAGCTGGCAGAGCTACATCACTATTTTTGATAAACACTCAATGTATGTACTTGTCTGTCCATTTTTTTAATGCCGTCCTAACTTCAAATGTTGTAAGCAGTGAAGAGAATAACATCCCCTTACCAGAATTGAAGATTTCTGCAGCAACACAGAAAAACGCATACACACATAGTATGTATCAATGCCACAGCAATCTTTGACTTTGGTAAGCGGTGGTTACTATCCTATCCAAATGTTTAGTGTATCTGCCTTATTGTGCCTTCATTTCTTATATCTATATATGCCCATAAGTGTGGCTCAGTGCTTTAAGGCACCACACACTGGACTGGAGAGCTTAGTATGGCAGGATTTAGTTCAGGTCCCCATATACTGGACTTCCAGACTGTGGTTTTTATGCAGTTTTCCACAATCATGAAAGTGAATTCAGGGATAGTCCTCAATTTCTGCCTCATAAAACTAAACACAACACACACACAAAATACACTAAACATACAAATAACATAGATACACATTTTGCATACATAAGGCAACATAACTTTGCACCCCGAGAGGCATCAGGCTCAGTGACAAGACAACGCTGCAACCAGTAAAAAGCTGACCTTGCAATGGCAGGATAAGTTCAGGGAAGAATATATGTAGGGCAAACAGTTTATCCCATGTAGTGGTAGACCTTGCCAGTATTCCACAGATAGATACTGGCTTACCAACAAATCCTAAGCACAAGACATCCTCTTGGCTTTAATCTATATCTATATAAATGAGAAAGTTTGGATGTACTGTTGATCTTAATCACGCCTTAATAGCACAACAGATTTAAATGAAATTTGGCACGAAGTTTGTAAATTGTGTGTCAAGTGATATAGGATAGTTTTTATCCAACAAAGATTAATATTTTCTTTAGAAATTGTCATAAATTTGGAAACTCCAACGAGTTTCCTACTTTGTACACAGCAGTGCCATGTTTACTCCTTGCTTTTTAGGTACATCACAAACACTTCTTTTCTAAAATAAAAGCAAAAAGCTTCTGATGTATGGATGTGTGTGTATAGTTTAAAAGCACTAAAACTGATGCACCTGACAAACAATAGTTAGGAAGCATGAAATATAAACCTGTGCCTAACTTCAATTTTTTTTTAAATTGTGCTGTTGGTAAGTTCACAAAGAGATGTCTTCAGTTGCATACATGAAATATAACACCTCAGATATCACACCATAATTCCGTTCATAATATATGCATCATAATGTACGTGAAAAATCTAAGCTTTGAAAAAAAAAAAACTACAATACTAAGGGTATACCGACACAAAAGTCAGTTCACTAAAAAAAACGGTCGTGTGCGAAATGTTTTTTGGCAAATATGTAACGGTTTTGATTGCACCTCGGTTCAATTTATTCCCTGTGGGTCTTTTTTCCCCCCTACTATACACTCTCCGAAATATTACAAATTATTTTTACCAAAATTTAAAACTGAACAGAAGATAATTAACTCTTTTTTATTTTTTGTCCAAAATTTTTGTAGAAATCTGTTCAAATAGTAGCCTATGATAAACAAAACAGAGTTTTTTTGCTTACTGTTCAATATTCTGCAAATAACTATTAAATCCTTCTCTTAAAACGAATGTATTCAATTATGTAAGATAGAAACATATTGTTTCAAGAAGCCATATTAGGAGTAGTTAATATCGCGATACATGCCATCACCAATAAAGCACTTGTGAAAGCAGCTTATTTATCTATAAAATGAAAACCGGATATATTTGAAGTATAAAAACTCGGGAACTACAGAGCAGATTTCAATGGGGTTTTCACAGTTTAAAGGATTACAATCTCAAACTCTTATACTCCAACGTAACATAACGCCGGAGCGGTAAATAAAAATCTGAACATAAAGCCTGAAAAAAAAAATTATGCTTACGTCATACATCGTAAAAAAAAATAATAGCCATACTATCACATGTAATGTTTACTTTCTTAAATTTTGGTTTTTAGTCTTTAAACCACATACATGTCATCATATATCGAATGGGAAGAGGAAACTATGTAAAGTGGGAGATATTTAAATTAATTTTAATAATACAATGAAAAAAAACTTTCAATATATTCTTTGTTTCTTGAAGTTACTATCTGAGGCCACACTGCTGCAATCTCTGATGTTGTCAAATTATATTCACTGCTGGTATTTAGTAATGTATATTAGATGGGTATGAACATGAAAGTGAACTGTTTAAAACTTATACTGAAGAACCTTCTGAGAAAATGGTTGCTTTTTGAAATTACGGTCTTTGACCGCACAGGTACAATCTCTGATGTTCGCAAGCGAATTAAATTCTCGCTGTTAATAGTAAGTAATGCGCAACTGATGGCTTTTAACATGAAATTGAACTGTTTAAAACCTTAAGTGTTGACATAGCGTTATTTTTTTTATTTTTTGTAATTTATTGATGAGCGATTCTGTCTTGATCACATTTAATGAAAAATAAAAACATTGTTTCTATTGCTGCACGAATCGCTGTGGTTAAAATGTTCCTGATATGGCTAAAAATATTGCAGGAATAAATCAACCCCAACCCCATCTCTTTTCTGTTACACAGGGGTTTAGCCGTTTAAATACGTATAGCAAAATGGACCTACTGACAAGTCCAAAAAACTGGCAATTCTATCATTATTGTATGCGAAAATCTGATGATGAATTCTCATAGAACTCGGCAAAAAAAATCTAAAATAAAGAATATCATTTTTTGATATCTCACTTGGTTTTCGAGATTTAACTTGTCAAAAATCAGTTATAGTTCCTTGTGCTTTTGGTGACGTTTCTTCTGGTCCAGGCTGTGTTTCAACCTAACAACAACAACTGGGAAGAAAATAAAACACCCATAATGCATTTACACCTTATAGATATAGTGGCTTGGTGATGCAATATCTCGAGAACTAAGCAAGATATCAAAAACATTTCTACTTTATTTTCGATTTGTCTTGCCAAGTTACATACAAATTTATTATTAAATTTGGCTAAGGCGAAATTTTTCTTCTGGTCCAGGCTGCATTTCAACCTAACCATGTCAATTTTCAAGTACAATATCTCGAGAACTAAGCTAGATATCAAAAAAAATATTTTTTTACTTTCAATTTGACTCACCGAGTTACAATCAACAAAATTCAGCGCCACGGTTATCGTAGAATCCTCCAAAAACTACCCTCTTTTTATAAGCTTCAATATTCACTGTGTGTGCAAATCAATCTAGATCATAAAGGGCAACGCCAGGAACTCTGCTAGTTGCTAAACTAAACTCTTGTTGCATCATGCTATAACAAGAACATTCTGGCGCATGCAGCATTTCAACCTAGCCACTATCTCCGCTAATATTGCCACTACAAAATCAACCGATATGGACACATCTTCGAGTACTAGCAAAATTTTATATATCAAGATTCCATGTTAGCTTAGCATAAATTATCACCATTAATTTTACTATACTCCTTCAGTATGAATTTGCAGCTGACTAAAGCATGCACACTAACACAACCACTGTATAGCAATGTAAACTTGACCTGCAATATTAACTTGGGTTGTGTTAAAAGTTGTAAGGACTTTCCATTGTACAGCATAAGTTATGAGCATTTTAGCATACATTTTGAAATTACGTTACTTCAATAATCGTCATGATGCTGATGCCATAGTTTATGTGATTGGATGTAGTTCCACATGTATTCATTATTTACTTCGCTTTTACGATCTCCATATTGCATAGGTCATTTTTCAACAAGTTTTTAGTGGTTGCTTTGATATCATGATCTTAAAATGTGGGTCAAGTTTATAGCGCAATTCATGATGTCGCTAAAGGTAGCCATACACGTGGAGGCCGGGCCTCAAGGAAAGAGCCTGCGTGCCAGTCCTAAGGGATTTCATCAATGTCGCCCTGCACACACACAACATGAAATCGTCAAGGCTTTCTCAGTCCCAGAGTTGGCTTCACAATGGCAACATCAGATGATGATCACGAATTGACTGCTGTTAGTTTGTTAATCGCGGGAAGTAGGGCAAAATCTCGCGCAAAATAGTGCATCAGGTGTATGGTGCAAAGAGTGGCTACACCAAAGAAGAAAATATTCTCATACAAATCTTCTTTCGGAATTGTAGCATTTTCCCAAAGGCTTTCATAATTATTTGAGGATGGACGAAGAAACCTATTTACAGCTGCAATCGTTGGTCACTCCATTTATTACAAAGAAAGTTACCGTTATGTGGGATGCAATATCAGCCCATGAAAGATTTACCACTACGCTGCTGTTTTTGGCAACGGAAAAAAGATACAAAGTTTTTAACAATAATTTTTCCTCAAGCCCTTGGCTACAGCATACCAGAAACATACGAGGCCATTTATAAAGTTCTTCACAAAGGTTATATGAAGGTAAGAAATTATTTCCCTTTGACACACTGATATTATTTTACATAATTGATTTATTCCCATTTGTAAATGCAGCAACAACATGAAATTAAGCTTAAATGACATAAAAACTAAATTAAAATATCATCAGTTTAAAATAATGTTGTCGTTATTATACACAGACGGAAAAAAAAATCCCAACACCAAGAAAGACTTGTGTTAGATAAACGAAATTTGGTAGGCGTGTTTATACATCTGAAAGATGACATCGATTCAAATTTCGCGCTTCGCGCATAAGTGTGGCGCTAGTAGCGCTACTCAGAGCTTGCAAATCAGGTTTGCTTTAAATACGCGCTGTAAAGTTTGTGAACGTTATTTACCGCTGAGATTTGACATAGTGAGTTGATGTTAGCCAAGAATGCCTTTAAGAAGACGAAGAAGCCATTATCAACAGCTCACCGAGTTTGAACGAGGTCGTGTAATAGGGCTACGAGAAGGTGGATTTTCTTTTCGCGATATTGCAGAAAGACTTGGCCGGAATGTATCCACTGTGCATGATTGTTGGGTGCAGTGGTCAAGGGATGGTACTGCCTCAAGAAGACCGGGTTCCGGGAGGCCACGTGGCACTACTGAGAGGGAAGACCGCCGTATTCGGCGTACAGCTGTGGCGCATCGTACTGCGTCTGCGGCAGAAATTCGAGCTGCAGTTGGTACCACAGTGACACAACGAACTGTTAGAAATCGGTTACTTCAAGGACAGCTCCGAGCCAGGCACCCTGTAGCGTGCATTCCACTGACTACAAGCCATCGCCGTTTGCGACTCCAGTGGTGTCAAGCCAGAGCTCATTGGAGGACGGAGTGGAGATCTGTTGTGTTTTCTGATGAAAGCAGGTTCTGCCTTGGTGCCAGTGATGGCCGAGTGTTGGTCAGAAGGAGGCCAGGGGAACGCCTGCAACCAAACTGTCTGCGGCCTAGACACACTGGACCTACACCTGGAGTCATGGTCTGGGGAGCAATTTCCTATGACAGCAGGAGCACTCTTGTGGTTATACCAAACACACTGACTGCAAATTTGTACGTCAGTCTGGTAATTCAACCTGTAGTGCTGCCATTCATGAACAGCATTCAAGGGGGAGTTTTTCAACAGGATAACGCTCGCCCTCATACCGCTGTTGTCTCGCAACGTGCTCTACAGAGTGTCGACATGTTACCTTGGCCTGCGAGATCACCAGATCTGTCTCCAATTGAACACGTATGGGATATCATTGGACGACAACTCCAGCATCATCCACAGCCAGTACTGACCGTCCCAGTATTGACAGCACAAGTACAACAAGCATGGAACTCCATACCACAAAGTGACATTCGAAACCTGTATGACACAATGCATTCACGTTTGCAGGCTTGCATTCAAAATTCTGGAGGTTACACCGGCTATTAATTTAACAGTATTTCACATTTGAAATGCATTTTCTTGAGCTTAAATTAACCTGTGATCTTGAAAATTTAATCAATTAAACATGTTAACTTGACAAATGCATTGTCCAAATTTCATTACTCTACAATAATTTTTTCTTGGTGTTGGGATTTTTTTTTCCGTCTGTGTATTTTATCACAATGTGTTGTAAACCCAAATTCAAATCATATGACATCAGTTGCATTATAATTTGATAGGAAAATTGCTGTTGTGTCGTTATTTTGAGATAATTTGCATAGGCAGCTTCTCGTTTGGTCCTTGCACTTCACTTCCCATAGACAGGGCTCACTTTCATATATGTTTATAAATTATTCCTGTACACAGAACATCACAAAACCAAACAGTACAAACAAAACAAAGAAACAAAATCGCTACACACACACACACACACAGGAACTCATGAGAAATTCTCAAGGCCGGCTGAACGCAGGACACACACGCTGAGGTTCTCACCCTCCATCCCGGCCTTCGAGGAAATAAGAATTGTTTTTCAGTGAGGATTTGGTCACACGGGCGGGCCACTGGGGTGGGGCCACGGCCTAAAGGAAATGCCCACACACGTGTCAGGATCGTTCAAGGCCAGGACCATTCCGCCAAAATCCCTAGGGTTTCCCGTACGTGTGTGGCAGCCTTAACATGCAATATAGTGAATGTATTTATGGGTGGGTGATAGAACCCTGATTTTCTAGCAACAATATTGGCAGAGTTAATGGCTTGGTTGAAATACAGCTTGAACCAAAAAGACAAATGAAACTTTATTAGTAACTTAAGCTGCTTTCATGAGCACCAATTTAGTGACATGTATCACATTGTATTTAAATTGTATCAAAAGATCAGTAATAATAGTTCCAGAGCAGGAAATATAAATCTGTACATAACCTAAAAAAAATTTTAAAGTCGTACTGTCGGTAAGTTCACAAGATTTCTTTAGTTGCGGACATGAAATAGTGTGACATCTCAGGTATCACACCATAATTCCGTTCGTAACTTCTGTGTCACAAGAATGTGAAAAATCAAAATTTGAAAAAAAGTGCCGACTCCCAAGGAGCAACATTAACGAAGGTTGTGGTAAGGTTGAAACACAGCCAGGACCAGAATGATTACTAATATTCCACAGTGCACAGTGGATTTGGAGTGCAGAAGGTGGCTGCCATGCCGAATTCTGACTATGACGTCAGAATCTGCTCATGACGTCTACTGCCGCTAAGTGAGTAATGTAAGTAACCATATATTTCGGCACATGTTACAACTTTGTTACCTACATCCTGGCTTTAAGGTACACTTTTCATTGAAGAATAAAAGCCAAGGAAGCAGTTGACCATATTTTCAACCTTAAAGGCGAAATTTTTCTGTTGGTAGTACTTTGAACAGTAACAAAAACTTTTATATCATTATATTCAAGCGGATGAAGTCGCAGGTACTGCTAGTCTCCAATAAACCTCTTCCAGCATGCCCAGCACCTATTATTATTTAATAGTTTCAATGTCCATTAAAATGATGGGTTGAATAGACTGTTTTGGTACTTAACTGGATACACTCGTTATAAAATTATGATCAACGCAGTACATTACACTGAAGCAAAACATTTCAGTTGTCACACTTATTTAGGCTGCATTTGAACCTTATCACAAACTGTGCTAATATTGCCCCTAAAAAACCAATGCTTCACTCATACGCACATACTTATACTGTACTGTGTGACATCAGTTTTAATCATGGACAGATCACAACCAATGTGGGATTTTTTTAATTCAAATGAAGTAATGATTTCATATTATGGCACTCATGAAAGCAACTTAAAAGCTTTCATCGCATGAGCATTAGTAAATTCACTGCCACACAATACTTCATAACAATAAAAATTCCCATCAATTATTATTTGAAAACATGTTAGCCAAATACTCTGAGAACCTAATCAGAGAAAGGATTTTTTTCAGTATTCCAACCATAAAGGGAATAAGTATTAATTATCAAGGTCACGACTATGAGAAACTTCAGAGTCAAACTGCTAGGCTTCACTAGCGTCAATAACAATTGATCACATTACTGCTAGATAGCAGCACCACTTATCACAGAGATATGAATATACTGCATGTGTTTTGTTCAGCTTAGTTGTATTCTGGTGAGGTCTGCCCACTTTGGTTTCCAGGAATGAGTTTCAGGTGTTTACGTCTAAGTACAGGTGATACGGAAATTAACTGTCATAGTTTCAGTCTCAATGCTGTCCATGGAAATTGTATGTTCTCTGTGGTTGAATAAAATAAAAGATGCTTGTTGCATTCTTGCTCTGCTATGAAACAAATGTGTTTTATTAGGTTACGGGCTCAGACATTGTGATTGTAGTAAACAATACACGGAAAGGTCGTGAAATTATAGCGCTTGAAAATTGCTTCAAATTTTGTAGTTAACTTGACTAAGCTTAAAGGCAGAGACAACTATGATGTGTGAGCTTCTGCAGCAAAGAATATGTTGGTGTTAGAAAGCAGATCTGGCTTAATAAAGGAAGATGGAAGTACTAGCATTGCAGCCGCAGATGATGCAAGCATTGCAGCCGCAGATGATGCAAAGGCGAAAGCGAAACTGATTCTTACAATTGATCCAGCGTTGTATGTGAATATAAAGGAAGCTAAAACAATGAAGGAGCTATGGGCACAGCTTAAAACTATGTTTGACGATTCCAGTTTCACATGAAGAATAACCTTAGTTCGACATATCAATCAGGCTTCATAATTGTGATTCAATTATGTCTTATGTGTCAGATATAATTGAGACATCACAAAGATTAAGTGGAACTGGATTTGACATAAACGATGAATGGATTGGCTAGTTGTTACCGGCAGGTTTACCAGAGCGAATTTCATCTATGATCATGGTGATTGAATATTCTGATATTCCTATTACGGCAGATGTCATCAAGACAAAATTGATCTATATGGAAATGTCAGATTTGAATGAATCAAAGAGACAAAAACTACTTTCGCTTCCAAAGGTTGGCTGAACCATAAAAGCAAGACTGCCAACAGACAAAACAAAAGCAGAAACTATGTTGCAGAAAAGTCAAATGTCAAGATGACAGGAGTTAAATTCATCACTTGTTACAGATGTAAAATGAATGGACATTACAGGAATCAATGTCCATGCTGGTGAAATCGGATGAACCTAAGCAATCAAATGTGTTTAGTGTTGTTTTTGTATCCGCTAGTTTGGTAAACAAGATTGGTACACTTATTCCAGCGCAAGTTCTCATATGATGCCGAATGAACATTGGATAAAAAATGCATCATATTCGTGCACAGCAGCTTTACGCCTCATCCACGTCGATGTCATTAGAGGCGGGAAAGGAATGGGTACTAGGAATGGGAAGAAAATCGACCATGGGCTTTATAGGAAGCATCCCGGCATTCAACTAGAGTGATATAGTGAAACCATTGAAAACCAAAATCTGAATGCCCGGACAGGGATTCGAACCACCGTCCTCCCGAATGTGAGGACTGAGTGTTAACCACTCATCCACCACGCCTGGTAAGGTATTCGTCAAGTGCATCAGAAGTTATTATTGCTGATAACCAAAGTACAGGTGTTGTATACTGGCAATTTAGAATTAACTACAGATTGTGGTTATGATATGACTGTGAAAAATACAGTATGCGTGCCAAGTCCGATGACTAACCTCTTGTCAGTGAGTGAACTCGTTAAGAACGGTAATGCAAGTTTATTTCGATTCACAGAATTGTTTCATATTAAAAGAGAGCACAGTTACTGTACTAATTGGTGATTCTACATGGCACCAAAGACTCAGCCATATAAATAGTGCAGATATGAATAAAATGAAATCTGGCATGGCTGATGGACTTAGTTATCCTGATAACTTTCAAATGGCAAAAAATAGTTGTGTAGTGTGCTGCAAGGGAAAACAGTCAAGACTTCCATTCACAAATATTGGAGAAAGAAGTACAGAAACATTGCAAATTATACATGATGATGTGAGTGGCACAATGGAACATAAAACCTTAGGTGGTGCACGATATTTTTTAATTTCTGGATGATGACTTTAGGCACATGGCATTTATTTACTCTTTGAAAGTTAAAAGTGAATATTTTGCAGATTTAAAGAATTTAAAGCTTGGTAGAAAACCAAAATAACAAGAAAATTAAAATATTTTAGACTAATAATGGCTATGAATTTTATAGTAACGAGTTTACAGATTTTCTGAGGAAAGAAGGTAATATTCATCAGTAAAGTACCCGTACACCCCAGAACAAAATGGTCGGTGCAAACGACTGAATCGATCAATACTTGAGAAAGAAAGCGTGTGTTGTTTGATGCAAAGCTAGATAAAAGATTTTGGGGAGAAGCAGCAAACACAGCTGTGTACTTAAAAAACAGATCGATTGGAATAGGAACTCAAAACAAGACACTATATGAATTGTGGTATGGCAAGAAACCTGATGTAAGCCATATTCGTATATCTGGCAGTGATTTAATAGACCATGTTCCCAAAGAAAAACTTTTAAGATGGGACAAAAAGCCACAAAACACATCCTTGATGGATATTCAGAAAATATAAAAGGTTATAGAATTTATGACTGCCATAAAAATAAAATAATAACAAGTACAGATATGATTACTATAGGAGATAAAGCAAATATGAAGAAATAACAGTTTCAGTGGGGGAGTCTGGTCAAGAAGAACAGGTAACAGTAACAGACAAACCAGAATTACTGAAATCATCTCAATCAGACTATACTGAAGTAGAATGTGAAGATAACTTGGAAGAAAGTACTGAAGTTGAGTGTGGAGATTAAGACATTGCCGACAAGAACAAGGAAACCACCTCAGAGGTATGGTACAACTTTATTAAGAGTGGCTGGAACAGAAGAAGGCAGTTCTGTCTCAGATGATATCATCTTAGAGTTGCAGCAAGAGAGACAGAAGATGAAGGCAGTTATGGTCAGATAGGAGAATTGCATCCAAGCCCTGGAGACAAGGCTGGTGGCTTCAACACCAAGTGCAGTGCAAGTGACTGATTAAAATAACAATAAAATATAGTTTGAAAGTGATGATAATTTGTGACACCATGCTAGGTTAGTGGCTAAAGGTTTTTGCCAAAAAGCAGGTGTACATTATCATGAAACCTTCTCATTGGTGGTTAGACACATTGAGACTTTTATTTGCAATTAGTGCACAATTATGGTTAGGCAATTAGCATTTAGATGTAACCTCAAATTTTGTAAATGGATATATATATTTACATGCATTTACCGGAGGGTTATTAAGTACATAATCATGATAATATGGTTTTGAAATTAAAAAAGCCAATTTATGGCTTAGAACAATCTCCTGCTTGGTACCAAAGAGTTGAAGGGTTTCTTAAACAAAGGCAGTATATTTAAGAAATTATTAATTTGAAATCACAGGCAATTTGTGTATGATTACTATCTTTACTGACAGTCAGAGTGCATTGAAGCTTACTACTAATCAGCAAATGCACAAGAGGTCTAAACATATTGATGTTCGTTACCATTTTGTCAGTGATGCTGTATTAAATAAATGTATTAAACTTGAATACATGCAAATTGCTGAAATGCCAGCTGACTTGCTCACTAAAGGTCTGTGTGCCTCCAAACATTACAAACTTATGAACAAAATAGGAATATTAAGTAATACTGTGTAATGCTGTATGAGGCTGCCACTTATTTCAATATAGTGGGTGGAAAAAGGGGGGGGGGGGGTTATAATACAGGGATAGTCAAAATGATTGCAGCGATTTCATGATTTTTCTTTTGGTTGTCCTATTATAGGTACGATGATGGGGGGTTTGCTGTTATAAGACAAGTGGCTCTCCAAGTTTCGATTGCACTAAATGCAAGCTTTCCGCGGTGGCCGCTAGAGCGCTAGAGAGCAAGATGGCTGGAAGTGAGTAAGCGTACATTGTTCTCAAATTTCATTCAACTCAGTCTGTGGTAACTGTTCAGCGACACTTTAGAACAAAGTTCGGCAAGGATCCCCCACATGCCAACACCATTCAGCATTGGTATCAACAGTTTAAAGCTACGGGATGCCTTTGTAAGGGTAAAACACCTGTGTATGAAGAAACCGTTCAACGTGTGTGTGCCAGTTACGTTCGTAGCAAGAATTTGGGCGAGTTTTGCTGTAGAACTGCTATATAAACATTTTATTCACAAAATTTTTGCATGCGTCATCTAGTGAATATTATTCTAAAAGGCTTTTTTGTTCATGTGTCAAGCCACCTCTCTCTCTTCATACTTAATAGAAAACTATAAATGAGGTATAAGATTAAGCCCTCTGCTTTCGAAACATCACAGATTAAGAAAGAAAATTTTCGAAATTCGGCCCTTAACCCTAAATTGGAGGGGCTGGTGTTCAGTTCCATTTTAGAGGGGCAGCGTATGGAGTACGCCAGATCATTTTTACATCCTATGCTTCAAATTTCTGTCTATTTTTCCAAGTTTATTACATTTCTCTTTTAACCAACCATATTGGAAAGAAATTAAGAAAAGGAACTTAAGAAAAAAGAGGCTTGATTGACATATATTGAATTCACGAGCATCTCTCAGAAAAGGGCACTACTTTTTCGCCAATCGTGATTTCATCACTGAGTGTATAAACTTTTTGGCACTTTTCACTGAAAGAGTCAAAAAAATTATGTAACTGTGAGTAGCTTATCAGTTTTTCTGCATGTCCTTGTGGTCGAATCTGAAGGCAATGCACAAGTTTCTGAATTGTTTGAGCCCCATGACACCCTGCAAAATTTCAATTCCAGTGCCATCCTTCGCTCATGCTACAGCCAAACTGATTTTGGACATTTTTTGATACTAGTATGCAAAATATATATATAAAAAAAGAACAATACTTCTGTTCTATTGGTGTCATACATGCTTCTTTCAGATTTTTTTGGTCATCCGTGGGTCTTTGTATAGTCTATGAAAGAGTCAATCATTTTACTGTTTATAATCTATTGTTCATCAGTTTCACTATCACATTTTTTGGAAAATGGAAGAGTGTTTTAAAAAAAAAAATATATATATATGTATTCCTTTAAATTTGCTCATGATGGGACTTTTCTTCCATATATGAATTTTGTTTACTTCCTTCAAAACCCTCCCTCTAACCTTTCCTTTTTTTTGTTAATTTTTTTTACAAAAAACATAGTCATTAACTCAATCACTGACGACAACTACAACATGTCGGGAAAACACAATATGATGAGGACACTTGAGGAGGATCATGAAGATATCTTTCAATTTCTGAGTAAGTTACATGATCAGAATGTTTATTGAACTCTGGTTCATCGATATCGGATGCACTGTAAACACATCCGAGTGCCTCTTCATCTGAAAGTTTTTGTAAAAACCGCTGACGGTCTTCAGGAGAGAGACAATCTTTTCTTGACACAAATGGAGGGGTGGTGTACAGGGATGCCAATATGACAGGCGCACAAGAAAAGGTTAATTTGGGACGTCAGAAGCCAGACAAAACTGATCGGCTAGGTGCATTGTTGTTGGAAATTGTTACTATATCTGTGGCCAGGGAAATTGGCAGGTGAGTACAATAGTATTGTTGCCACACTTTGGAACATTCTCACATAGCGCTCCCTCTCTAACATTAGAAAATGGCAGCACTGAGTGTCCTGTGTTGGCCAGTATGAGCATTAATACACAAACTATTACTACAAGCTAACAGGTGAATTTAAATGTCAAGTGCACAATTTGGTAACAGCGCATTTGAAGCTGCCCGCCAATACTTCTGACCACAGCTATAGGAGGGTAAATGCAGGATGAGAACATAGAAAGAGGTAGTCTATTACTCACTGACAAAAATAACTCATTGACGTACTCTGTATACCAGCCTCTCCAACTGAGGGTTAAAGGGCAATAGTATAAGGTTTGTTAGAAAAGTATCCAACATTTTTTCTTTTTTGTGAAAACCTAATGTATTTGAATGAAGCAAACTTGCATGAGCCGACATTGAACCTTCAAGCACATGCATGAATTTTTTCCTGCCTGTCGATGGCATCAGTTATGGTAGGCAGCATTTGAATGAGGTTGTGTATATGGTCTAGTCAGTTTTTAATTGCTAGGAAAATGACGACTGGAGCAGTGCTACGGCATAAAATTTTGCCGGAAACTGGGCAACAGCCAGGTGGAAACCATTCGGAAGACTCAGATGACTTTTAGTGACGGTGATATGGGCATCACACAGATTAAGGAGTGGTACAACTGGTTTAAAGATGGCCGCACGTCGATGGAGATCGAGCCATTCTCCGATCGGCCATCAACATGTCAAAATGACCAGGTCATTGCCAAAGTGGACACTATGGTGATACGGGATCATCATGTGACTGTCCGAGAAATTGGGGAAGAGGTAGGCGTCAGCACTTTATCAGCACATTCCAATGTGACCGAGAAATTGACAATGAAGAGAGTGTGGTATATCACGAGTACGCACCACAGGGTCAAACAATCACCAAAGAGTATTACAGTAAAGTCCTCTGTCACCTACATGATGCTGTGTGGCGTAAGAGACCGTAGTTGTGATCAACAGGAAATTGGCACCTCTAATCACCACAATGCTCCAGAACATTCCTTGCACTAGAGTCTTTTTATGGCCAAAAACAAGCCGCCAGTGGTTGAACAGGCTCCTTACTCTCCTGGTACGGCCCCCTGTGACTACTGGCTATTCCCAAAACTCAAGAAACAATTGAAATGAAAGCAATTTTATACAAGAGACGACATTATGGCTAGAATTACAACAGAGCTAAACTCCATTCCGAAAGAGGCTTTCTTGGTATACTTCCAACAATGGCAGAACTGCTGGGACAAGTGTGTGGAGTCCCAAGGAGACTACTTTGAGGGTGGTTTGGTTTTCAACACTCCATGTAAGTTAGTTTTTTCCCGGCCAAAGGTCGGATACTTTTCTAAAAGACGTATCATCATTTCCTAAAGATTTTTTTTTTTTTTTTTGCGGTAAGCCATTTATCTCCTTTATACCTAAGGAGAGGTCAGCAAAGGAAGAAAATGCTTGATGACATCATGGTAAAAGGGAAACCTACTGAATAGCAGAATACCCTATATGATGATGATGATGATGATGATGGTGATACCTAATCAAAATCGATAAATGAAGTGTCATAAGATTAAGCCCCCTAATTTGGAAAAAATCTTATATCTTTAAACGAGCAATTCTTGAATATATATATATAATAACAATGAGCAGGAAAAAGCTTTAAGGCAATAAAACTAAGGAAGGATAGGGAAATATGACCTAACACTTACCACAGATGAAGGCGGCTGGGACGACAAACAAAAAGCAAACACAAGAGAAGCGCAATATTTCGGCCCATAGCAGCCTTAAACGTGCAGAAGGTGAAGCACCAGGCGGCGCCACGTGTGTACACATAGACGGCAGACTGGGGAATGGCGTCTCAGGTGTGGATGGTAGTTTAGGTGGAAGGGGGGGGGGGAGAGTAAGCTCAAATATTGTATCGATACTGATGACGATATGTTATTATTGAAAGTGGTGAATAATAACTGGGTGGGGATATATATATATATATACAGAAATACAAAAAATGTAAATGGTATAGATAATAAGTGCTGGGTCTGGTGGGCAGAGTTTATTGGAGATTGAGGCCAGGAGGATGTCTGGTGTCAATGATATTCTGGTAGGCTAGTTCCCATCTACGAAGTTCAGAGGGGGTCATGTTGTTAGGGAAAACTCTGATTGCCCTAACTGAAAAACAGATGTTCCAATTATTGATTTTGTGGGAACTGGCATGTTTTGCAACTGGATGGGCCTCATTGTTAGTATAAACTGTCTGCCTGTGGCCATTCATTATGATAGCTAGGGGATTGGTTGTGAGGCCTATATATGAACTGGAGCAATGGAGGCATGTCAGTTGGTATATGAGGTGTGTTGTCATGCAAGTATCATGACCAATGATAGGGAATGTTTCACCTGTGGCAGGATTGGAGTAAGTGGTAGTGGCTGGGTGCATGCTGCATGTTTTACAACGGGGTCTATTGCACGAGAATGAACCCTGTGGCAGCCTGGGGGGAATTACTTGGTGAGTACTTGTGAACCTAGATATTTCTTAAATTTGATGGTCTGCTAAAACATGTGCGAGGGGCAGTGAGTAGAATTTTATGGAGAATGGTGCACATCCCAGGGAAGGAACGTAGGAAATCTGATTTTCTTATGTAGGAGGAAGGAAATATATTGAATATATAGCAAATATGGAGCAGCCTGGCAGCTCAAATGTAATTAGTTGGGGGAATAGGTGGTAACTGCACAAGCTCTTAAAAAATTCTTGCTACGATCCCGGGTTCAAATTCCGGTGGGAGCAAGAAATTTTAAGGTATGTATTTAACCATATGAACTATGGAGGGGCATTCTGTGGTTAGGATTCTACGTTAAATTGTAAGTCCCAGAGAAAAGGAACTGGCCGTCCTACCACTGATAGAATTGCTTAATATGCTTCCTTCTATCCAATCTATTACTATTATATGAACATCTTGAAAATAGATAAAATGGGTGCTGCACCACTTTCGGAACCTCAGAGAAATTAATAGTAACCTGTTGAAGTTTGGTTTAATTGCTTCACAACATGTCCTCTTCACATTTTGCACTCTTGCTTTGCGAAAAGACGCTAGAAATTTAATTAAAAATGGCGAAATATGAGGCTGAGCAACTGCTAAATGCTATCAGCATTGCAAAAATAAAAAATAAAATTATTGGTACAGGGATCATATCAAACTAAACAGTTTCGTTTCGTCATAGATTTCTTGGTTAGGTTGAAATACAGCCGGACGAAGAGAAAATTTTTATGCAATTTTGCGTTCTGCGGCATCCATCGGATATGGTGTATTTGTTTACAATGGAAGCAATCGATTATCTCTGACTGCTCGTTTCTATATAAGATGGCGGGCACCATCGTATTACAACTTGGATAAATATTGTCTATTTGTCAATTATATGCGACTTTTTGCAACGGAGAAAAGCTGAAACGGCAAAAAAACATTACAACAAAGGATTAAATCAACATTTTAAGAGACTATCACTGTTTTCTCAACACTGACGGCATCTAACGGCTGTGCGTTGCTGTCATATTTCGGCATTTTAATTAAATTCCTGGTAAGTTTTCTGCAAAGCAAGAGCGCAATTGTAAAGAGGGTGTAATGATGAAGCAAGTAAACTAAATTTCAACAGGCAACTACCAATTTCGTATCAGTTCCGAAGGTGGTGCAGTCCCCGATAAAATTAATTTCTCACAAACGTCTCTAATGATTTTGATGAAATCTTGCATACTGAACAGAAATCTAAAGATGACGAGCGAAGATCGGTCACCCAGGTACTCATAAATTAAAGAAGAAATTTTTTTAAATTCAGCCCTTAATGGCCAAAAGGTTTTTTTTGCAATTTGCCCCTTATCTGCTTTAATACCTAAGCAAAATAATTTTAAAGGTTAAAGTCTCTGCTTTGGTAAAATCATAAATTAATTTATTAGAAGTCGACCCATAAAGGGCAAAAGTATTAACTATCAAGCTCAAGCTTATGAGACAGTTCAGAGCCAAGCTGCTAGGCTTTGTTGCCTTCTGTAAGGATTGATAGCAGCACCAAATATCAGAGAGAGATTGGTATAACGTGTGTGTTTTGTTGATCTTAATTGTATTCTGGTTACAAATATTGTGTAAACGTGTTTGTTTTGTTTAACTCCAGCTGTGTTAAGTGAAGAGTTTACTTCTCCATTCCCGATTTTTTTTTTTTTTCAAATTGCTTTATAGCTTTTTTTCCCCATTATAGTAATTATATTTTAGTTTGCAATTTGTAACACTGATGTTGGCTTGAGATTTAGTCACTACAACAGTAGCTGCCATTAACAGCATAAGTCTTTTCTCTGTGTGTGATAACTTGAAAAAGTGACAGTAAGTGAATTTTCTCCCCTTAAATAAATCTTTGCTCTCACCTTTGATTTACCACCAATAACACAACCACAAATTGCTAGCAATCAATACCATAAATGAACAAAAATGAAAAATATGCTAAAAAATTTAGCTAAAATCTATATCTGCTGAAACATTATCTACAATACAAAATCTAAATTAATAGCACTTTTTACCTGTTTTGTCTGACCCAAACGATGAGCACGGTCCATTGCCTGCTGGTCAATTGTGGGATTCCAGTCACTGTCATAAAAGACAACAGTATCAGCAGCTGTAAGATTAATTCCCAGGCCTCCTGCCCTGGTGCTCAGTAGAAACACAAAAATGTCCTCACGTTGCTGGAAGCTGGCCACCATATCACGCCGCTCTGATACCTTGCTCGACCCATCAAGACGCATGTAAGTAAGCTTTCGGTGACGAGCGTACTCTTCCAAGAGGTCAATCATGCGTGTCATCTGTGAATAAATAAGAACACGGTGGCCCTGCTCCCTCAGTCGCTTCAGCAACCCATCCAGTACAGTAAGTTTGCCCGAATCTGTGACAAGTGTCCGTCCATCTGGTGGAACAACTCGGGACCAGCCATGTGGAGGGGTAGTAGCTTCCAGCCCTGCTGATGAATCCCAAAGCTCAAGCCACAGATTTCGTAATGCCAATGGTGAAGATGCCTGTGCAAGGTCACGACACTCCCAAGCAGCACTGCGGCTGGCACAGAACAACTCAGCTGAAGGTGCATGAGCCTTCACACAGCCGTAAAAGAGGAATGGTGGCATCCTACTTGGTTCATTTGGCAGCACTCGTGGCTTCCGTGCGCGATGAGGGAATTCTGGTAACACTGGGAAACTGTCTTCATCCTTCACCTGTGAGAAGATTATTATAATAAAAATTCATTTTAATAAATGCTGCATTAATACTATACATGTTTTTATGATGTAAATAACAAACATACAAACACTAAAATTATTGCATAACTGAATCACAAATAAGCCTAGGAAAATAGGCTGGTGGAAAGGCTAAAACAAATTGGTAAAAAAAATTGAGAACTTTAAATATAATGAGTCAACTCAGTTAAAATCTGCACACTGACATTCTGCAAATCCTGATAACTGTATACATTTTATTTACCATATCTACCATGACCAGACAGTCGAGAAACAGTCCCCAACTTCTTTCTTGAAACAAAATTAACACTAATCACAAAGGAAATAATTTGGTAGGTTCACATACAGATAGAAGGTGATACACATTATAAATCAGTAACAAGCCCTGACAGCGAGCTGGATATCATTAAATAACATGGAGTCAACAAATGATTACCGTGAATAGCAGATAAATCATTAGAAATGATAGATGTATAAATTTTTTGAATGGGAAAGATAGCAATAAAATTTTTATATTAAGAGATAAAAAGAAGAAGTGTTGTATGTATGTGCTCTGCATACAACATGTGATTGAAAATTTCAAGTCAAATATAAATTAATGTAGACAGTGTAAATTATGGGAAATTTAATGCAAATGACAGGTGAGACAACTGGTGTGTGTCTATTTAGATGCAAAGCTGAATGAGGTAGGGAAAAAAATAATTAGACTTGAGATAAATTAAGAACTGTAAATAGAAGCTTTAAGTAATAATGAAGTCATATCATTTGAATATAGTTGGAACACAATATTTTCATGCTGACAGAGGGGACAGTGGGAAATTAGTAAATGTGAAAAAACTTTTAACTGAAAAATTGGTAATTAAAAACATCTAGTTGCAAATCTTAAAACAGAAATACTAAGAACATACCAAGGATAATTAGTTGCAGACTGATTTTT
Source organism: Vandiemenella viatica (assembly GCA_031002005.1). Classification (NCBI taxonomy): domain Eukaryota; kingdom Metazoa; phylum Arthropoda; class Insecta; order Orthoptera; family Morabidae; genus Vandiemenella; species Vandiemenella viatica. The sequence goes on from CM061919.1 coordinate 196,306,109, forward strand.
GAAAAATGGTTTATGAATTTTAAGTATAGAAGAAAAGTGGACATGGGATTAACATCCTATTCAGAAGTTGCCAAAAACTAATATGGAAGGATAATTTGCAAAGAAAAGCAAGCAAACTAGGTGAATGAAATAACTGTTGAAATAATGGGTGATTAGAACCACAAGTGCAGAAAATATTATAAGTAAAGATGATGGGAATTAAGCTGCTAAAGCAGCAAGAGTAAAAATCAAGTATGGAGAAAATCATGTAGGGATTTAGGTGGTGCAATAAATTTAGCAACAAGAAAAAAGATGTAGAAATATGTCAGAAACCATGGAGAGAATATACAATAAAATTAGGAAACTTTGAACAGAAAAATAAAAACATGATTCATCAAAACAGGTAACTGAAGGAATAGTGATACAGAAGTTAATGCCTTACGGAAAACTTTAAAAGACACTAAAAGAGTGTAAGATTACTTTATACAATTGCAGGTGAGTACTTTATTGAAGAAACAGGTAAAAAATGAGTTAATACTATAGTTGCCTAGACTGAAATGATGAGGAAGAAATAGTAGACAATATGAGCAGTTGAAATGCTATGGGACCCAGGATAATGCACCTGAAAGGCCAAGGGGTTTTTGGAATTGAGATTGATTTCTGAGGAATTTGGAAGATGAGAAATCAAACAGATTTTTGAAATGTATTCATAAGGCAGCATGGGAAAAAAAGAAGGGTTTTATGCCTTGTCAATGCTGTGACATTAGAGGCTTAGAGGAGTGGCTGAAAAGAATGAGAAGGAATCTGGCCAGGGCCTCTTAAAGGAACAACCTCAATATTCATCTGTAGTGATCTAAAATCTGGACAGCTAGACCATGCCTTAAACAAGAATCCTCTTGAATGTTAGTGTTGAGTGTTAGCAACTCACCTGTCAGGAAGGTTCAAGCCATGAACAATTCTGTGAAAACCACCCTAAACAAAATAATAGGAATTACAGAGAGAATACTAAATAAAGAACAATATAAATATATGGCAAAAATGAGTGCAACAGATTCAACAATCACAGTGAGGAATGTGTGTGAATAATTACGATGAGAAGTACAAAAAAAACTGGTATAAAACTGTACAAATTTTATGAGAGCAAAAGAAGGAAACACCAACTTTTTCAAGGTAAATAAGACTGAAGTGTAGTTTCTACAGTTTCTCATGTATTATTAGAGAAAATGTGAGGAAGCTAAAGCAAAGGTCAACCATGACATTTTATAGGTCAGCAGACAATATCAGATGAAAAAGTGGAAAATGCTTGAAGGAATGGAATAAGAAGTTCACAAAACATAATACTGGCGTTACAAAGAGAAGAGTGAAGTATTTTGGTGGTCAGAAAGGGAATGATACTGGAAATTACAGTAGATGGATTTTTTTTTATTTTTTTTTTTTTGTAACAGTTTAACGTCCCTTTTTAACAACGTGGTCTTTAGAGACGGGAAAGGATGGGGGCAAGGAATGGGAAGGAATTGGGCCATGGCCTTTTGAAGGAAGCATCCCGGCATTTGCCTGGAGTGATTTGGGGAAACCATGGAAAACCCAAATCTGGATGCCCGGACGGGGATTCGAACCGCTGTCCTCCCGAATGCGAGGCCAGAACGCACAGTAGATGGAGGTACAATTCAATGTCTCATGAAAATTTTAATAATTGTGCATTAGTCAGAAGACAGTGGAAGAAACAAAAATGAGAAAAATCAGCAGGTTATAAAACAGGAAGAAACTTTTTTACCACAGATTAACTAGTGACATACAACAGAAGTGTTCCCGGAAAGGTCAAAATGATAATGTATTTATTTTGTCACTTCCTTATAACAACATAGCAAATAATATCATGGATAAATAAATTCCCAAGTACAACTGATGAAATAAGAAGCCACAAAATAATAAATGTACACATAAGGAAGTATTTGGGAGTAAAAAGTTTGAAAAAGGAATCTAGAAGTAGTGTACACAGTTGGTTCATTCATTTCATTGATATGTATATGCTTCTTCTTCGACCATATGCAGTGTTTACTCAAGTAGAAGAAAAACTAGAAATTTTCTTCCTCCTTCCATCCTGTCAAGCGTCATTAAAGAAGATAGTAAATGTTGCCATCATCTAAGAACCATGTAAGTTTCGTACAAGCAGGCACGTAGGAAAGGTTACTGCATTATTATTATTATTTATGGCTTTATGCTTCATCAACATCAAGAACATTAAAGGCAGGAATGAACTCGGGAGGGGGGGGGGGGGGGCTTGGAACAGGAAGTAATTCGACCACGGCCTTTTCTTAAAGGAAGCATCCCGGCATTTGCCTGGAGTGATTTGGGGAAACCATGGAAAACCCAAATCTGGGTGGCAGGATGGGGATTTGAAGCCGCATCCTCCCGAATGCAAGGCTGACCCACCACACTCAGTACGGTTTCTGTTATTCTGTTTGAATAAAATGTAGTTTCTTTAAGTACAGAATACAACCACCCTGAAAGCTAACAACAGCCCAATATTCATCATCCACTTCTCTCCTGGCATGGAATCCATTAATCAGATCCTTCACCATGGTCATGACTTTCTACATTCCTCAGAATGCACATTTTTCTTCCCAAAATCCTACCAACTGCGTCATACAAATGCTTCAGCAGACCTCCCAAACCGAAATAACATCTTGGTCCAAATGTACTTACCTTCTGACTTTCCTAGACCACCATATTGATCTTTCCCATGCAACTGATTTCACTGCAAAAACATTCAGCATGCATCCAGAAAGCACTTCTTATTCCAATCCTATCTCATCCTATTACTGAACATGCTAACTGCTCCTCCACTCACCTCATTTACCAAGTTACTACCTTCAGTGCACTGCTTTATATATCAATCTCATCACTTAACAACTGCCCACCAGAATCAACAGCCACAGGTAAAAAGTTTATACTGCCAAGCCATGCCATCAAGTGGCTGTCTGTGCCAACTCACAAGAATCAAACAACTTCAACATCTATACTAAGATTTCTCTTTTTAAATATGGCTTTACACCTTGTTGACGTAGAGGACATTACAGGTGGAATGGGACTGGGAACAAGGAATGGGAATGAATTTGGCCATGGCCTTTTGAAGGAAACATCCCAGCATTCGATTGATTTGGGGAAACCAAGGAAAACCCACTGCTAACCCACCACACTCAGTATTTTTTTTTATTAGACTATCAAGAGTTTATATATATATATATATATAATCACATGGCCATAACCGGCTTTCCTTTGTGTTGTCCCTGTGTTAACTATCATTATGTTCTTCCATCTGTAGTTTCCTTTGCCTCTTTTTCTTGCTTTGTGCTGTGTTTTGTTTGACCTAGATAACCCATTGTCAAAAACTCTTATTTTCTCTGTTCAAATATTTTATTTTTCCAACACATAACCTGCTCGCGGAACTATTCAGTTTTTCCCACTCTCTTGTGAAATTTTTCGCGCACTACAAAACAATTCATCTCAATGCTGTATTAACAACTACTTTTAGGCACCTTTCACTACATTATTCTACCTGGCTTCCAGCTACACGGAGCTATCCCCAACCAGCCCACACATGTGCGTCTCGACTTAAATTTCCCGCCACACTTGTGTTTACGAACTATTTCACGCTTCTCGAAATGTTTAATCCTTTTGCTTATGCCAAACAAAATGTTCATATCTGAAAGTGAAAAGTGCTCCTCTCGTTTCAAGGCAGCAAAAGATAGAGTTACACTGCAAATGTATTCTAACACATCAGGTGATTGTGATGATAAGCTACTAATGCTTTACAGATCTTTAAATCCCTGTGTTTTGAAGAAAAAAAACACACACAAGGATAACCTGCTGGTGGTTAGGCGTGCAAATAAGAAAGCGTGGGTTACAAGTATTATTTTGAGACTGGTTCCAGAAATGTTTTGTTCGTGAAGTTGAAACTTATTTCAAGAACAATAATTTAGACATTAAGGTCATTTTAGTTTTGTACCATGCTTGAAACTATGCATCCAAATATAAAGGTGATATTCTTGCCTCCTAACACGACAGTGTGACTTCAACCTATGAAGCAAGGAATAATCCAGACCTTTAAGCTCTATTACATTAGACAAACCTTCAAAATCATAGTGGACACCATAGAATGCAATCCTGATTTGAATGTTATGCAATGCTGGAAAAATTTTGTTATAGCAAAATGCACTGTTAAAAAACACTGAAGAGCCAAAGAAACTGGTATAGGCATGCATATGCAAATACAGATGTATTTAAACACTCAGAGTATGGCACTGCACCTATATAAGACAACAGGTGTCTGGTACAGGCGTTATATCGGTTACTGCTGCTACAATGGCAGGTTATCACGATTTAAGTGAGTTTGAACGTGGTGCTATAGTCGCCGCACCAGAGATGGGACACTGCATCTCTGAGGTAATGATGAGGTGGGGATTTTCCTGTAAGACCATTTCATGAGTGCACCATGAATATCGGGAAACCGATAGAACATCAAATCTCCGACATCGCTGCAGCAGGAAAAAGATCCTGCAAGAACGGAACCAACAACGACTGAAGATAATCGTTCAACATGACAGAAGTGCAACCCTTCCGCAAACTGCTGCGGATTTCAATGCTGCCCCATCAACAGGTGTCAGTGTGTGAACCATTCAGTGAAACATCATCGATACAGGCTTTCGGAGCCCAAGGCCCACTTGTGTACCCTTGCTGAGTGCATGATTCAAAGCTTTACGACTCGCCTGGGCCCATCAACACCGACATTGGACTGTAAATGATTGGAAACATGTTGCCTGGTCTGACGAGTCTCATTTCAAATTGTATCGAGTGGATGGACGTGTACGGGTATGGAGACAACCTCATGAACTCATGGACCCTACATGTCAGCAGGGGACTGCTCATGCTGGTGGAGGCTCTGTAATGGTGTGGGGGGTGTGCAGTTGGAGTGACATGGGACCCCGATACATCTACATATGACTCTGACAGGCGACATTTATGTACGTGTCCTGGCTGATCACATGAATTCATTCATGTCCATTGTGCTTTCCGACGGACTTCGGCAATATCAGCAGGACAATGCGACAGAGAATTCCTACAGAGTGGCTCCAGAAACACTCTTCTGAGTTTAAACACTTACATTGGCCACCAAACTCCCCAGACATGAAAATTATTGAGCATATCTGGGATGCCTTGCAACGTGCCATTCAGAAGAGATCTCCACCCCCTAGTACTCTTACGGATTTATGGATAGCCCTGCAGGATGCATGGTGTCAATTCCCTTCAGCACTACTTCAGATATTAGTTGATTCCATGCCACGTCATGTTGCGGCACTTCTGCGTGCTCGCGGGGGCCCTACAGTACCAGTTTCTTTGGCCCTTCAGTGTAAAAGAATTGTTGCAAGAGCTAAAGCCATACACTTTGAAATCATGCTGGAAAAAACTGTGGCCTGATCTCATAGATGAACCTTTTTTTTTTTTTTTTTTTTTTTTATAACTGCTTAACGTCTCTTAACAGTGAGGTCTTTAGAGACGGGAAAGGATGGGGGGCAAGGAATGGGAAGGAATTCGGCCATGGTCTTTTGAAGGAAGCATCCCGGCATTTGCCTTGAATGATTTGTGAAACCATGGAAAACCCAAATCTGGAAGCCCGGACGGGGATTCGAACCGCCGTCCTCCCGAATGCGAGGCCAGAACTGTTGGAAATTATGTAGAATCCGTGCAAAATCAAACTTTAACTGCAAACATTGCTCAAGTTACAAATGAACTACTCGAGATGGCTATTAACAGACAGAATCGCAGGATGAAGATTTGACTGAAATCGACTTGGAGAAAATGTTAAATCCCCAACCCATTGAGGAGGCTTCAATGAGCACTGAAATGGAGACATTTATTTTTTTAAGCTGAGTAAAGGTCTACGGATGGCAAATGAGTTTTGTGATTTCTTCATGAAAATTGACCCGTCAATGGAAAGAAGTTAAGTTTTTAAAAGACAAATTGTTAATGCCACAGCTGAATATCAATCCGATTTAAAAGGCCTTTTAAAAGTGGTAAAACGGGAAAATTACTAAATTCTTTAAAACATTGTCTAAGCCTGACAATAATAATTAAAACATGTTGCTTAAAATCTCTTAATATTTTTTTAACGTTGGAACATATCCCCTATAATCCCATACAAATTACTATTCCATATTTTTGGCATATTTACGAAACGTATAAGGAGCTTTTACTTTATGCTATAAAGAACAGGAACTCACACTGTATTCCAATAACATCTCCCAAGCTCTGATATCCTGCAATTACCAATCAAATTTAGTTCAAAAACAACTTTTGTGTGCCGCGTCACAAACTGCTCAGCCTATCAATCATACCAAACCCTCGAAAATCAAGTCCAGTTCTGGTCTCCCAGTACTTTCTAGGCCTGCAATCAATTAACAAATTCCATCTGCAGGTTATGATTTCCTTTGAGCCAGCAGAGAGACAAGATCTCTCCTCCCCAAAATCGCTCCCCCTTCTCCCAGAATATGCTTCAGTAGGCCGCCTAACCTCAGCCAACCCCTAGTCGACAAACAAGGACTTTCACTTCCTGATAGACAACTCCAATGCTCTATTCAATGTAACAGATACTACTGCAAACTGTGCAACATGTATCATGCCTCCACCATCTTCAGCAACCCAGTAACTGGCAAACGTTTCCCTGTTATAGTACATGCCACCTAAAAAAGCTCCCATTTAATATGTCAACTAATCTGCCACCACTGATCAGCCTCATGCATACACCTGACCACGAATCCACTGGCCATCAGAAAGAATGGCAACAAACAAACAGTATCTTGTTCACGCCACCATTCGTAGGACCAACAATTCCAATTCTTGGCATCAGAGTCCTCTCAAACAGAAGCAGAAGTTGGAAACTGGCTTACCAGTACAAAGTTCGTACCAGGCAACTGCCAGATCGTAGCTTAAGATAACACCTAGTTGTGTTCCTTGTTTTCAGTGCACTCCCCATCCCCTCTATTGAACCATCACTTACCAAAACTGATTTTTAAGTAATGTATAACAAGTTTTTTATTCCAGTATTTTTCATATTTTAAATTTAAATTTACTGGATAATATTTTCTGTAGGTTCCTTGCGCATGCCTGGGATTTGGTCCCACAATACAGTTTTTACAATGCTACCGTTAGTCTCTTTAAATCCCACTTGATCAAGTGTATTGGGTGAGCAGTAACACCCAGGCCTTGCATTCAGAAGAATGCGGGTTCAAACTTTCGTCCAGCCATCCAGATTTGGGTTTACCATGGTTTCCCCAAATCACTCCAGGATGGTTCCTTCAAAAGGCCATAGAAGAATTCCTTCCCTTTCCTTGCACCCCACCTTTTCCGTCTCTAATGTCCTCGATGAGGCGTAAAGCCAGAAGGAAAAAAAACCCATTCCCTGTTGATTTTTCCCCAGGCATCAACCAATGGTCTGCACCTTCAGTTAGATGCCAGACACCATCATGCAACAACCTCACTCTATTGCTGATGAACGGATATCCTAAACTCGAAAATTTCAACACTCAATGTGTGCACATGTCTTTCAGAGTTTCAACATAGCAGCAGCCATCAACTTTGGTTAGCAGTGATTATTCTCCTAACCAAATGTTTAATTTATCTGCTTTTAGCAACTTTGATTCCTAATGTTATATATTTATGAATATAATAACTGAACTAAAATATTTATTTAAAAAATATATATTTATTTAACTTCAACTGGTTGTCACAGAAATTATACTATCCACTATTTCCATTGGCCAACTTTCATCCCTGCAACTGTTGCAATCCCTACTCTTATATCTTGTTCTATCTTTGCCTCATTCTTGCGATAGGTCTGGATGAGAACAACAGCTTTCCCCTTGCCTTATGTCTACACTCTATCATGAGTAATGTTATTCACTGAAATATTGTAAAGTGTGTGTGTGTGTACTGGCCCTCTTGCTATCATCCATACTTATTTTCACTAATTAACAGCAGTTGACTGGTTAATGAATGCTGTCATAATAATGTGCTAGTAATTTGCAAGATTTTTTATTTCTAATGCAACACTGACCACAGTTGAAGTAACAGATAAGACATAATAATGTAGGTGGTTGCAGTGCACCCTGGCCATACATTTTAATACGTTCTAATATTGAAATATGTTTTAATTCAAGTAGTAATTATAGTGTAACAAATGTTGTACCAACAAGCCACCTTCATTACAAAATTATATTTTATCTTGTAATTTCACTAACCAGTCTCAGCAGACAAAAAGTAACATGTCAGAGGCGATCACCAACCAATTGCAAATAGACATTAGCCGCTAGCAGGAATGTATCTCCATCAAGCCTTCAAAAATTGCTTCTCCTGGATCCATTTATAGACAAAAATAAAATAAAAAATGTTTCCCAGCATGATTCCAACAAAAAAGTCGATTCCTCAGTACCTGTTAATTCTACTCCAAATTCCATATAACTACAAATGCTTGAATATTCTCCTGACAGAAAAACAATACATACAACAGCGTTCACATACCTTACAGCTTGCACGTGCGCCACGGCCTCTGCCAACACGTGGAGGTGACGGATTTTCTGCCGAAGATGGAGTGGGTGAATTTTCTCGATCAGGATCGGCTTCTCCCTCTACCTCAACATCAGGTTCAGTGGGACTGCTAGGAGGCACTGTCCACTGCTCCTGTTCCTCTGCCTCGACACCTTGAATCCATACATCACACGCAAACATCCCCTCATGGCCATCATCTGCATGGGTACCATCCACTTCTGGCTGAATTACTCCCAAACCCCCAACCAATTTTCTGAAGTCTGTGTTTCTCTTTTTATCAAGATAAGCAGCACGGCTTCTATGAATACGATGTTCTGCAGTCTCAGCCATTGAAGTGTGTATGTGATTCATATGGCAGTAAATTGTGTTTTCGGTACTTGACACCGATGTAAAGACTAGGCGTGACAATATTACACTAGAAGCAACAGATGAAGCAGATGTTGAACGCAGAGGTGCTAACAATAACATATATCTGCAGGATTCAATACTCAGATTAGAGCAGAAATGATAGTACAACTTTTCCTCAAGTTTGTAAATATCTGGTAACCTCTTAAATGCATTTGAGAGCCCCCCCAGCATGATAGCACTCAAGTCTCCAGGCGAAAGGCAAATAAATCTCGAAAAAGAGAAACACTTCAAATTTCTCAACTCAGTTTCTTTATACGAAAAAAGAGAGCGATATATATAATCACTGGTAAAAATGTTCAGGAGATTACGGAGAATGTGTTCTCTGCTTGGGAAACTATGAACTAAAATGCCCTCATCATAGATAAGACGTGGAATGTTATAAGTGATTGGTTCAAAGTAGTATGGAGACTTGGCGCCACGTCGCTCAAACAGCTCCGGATGATTGCAGACCTTTCGAAATTGCATAACCAGATTCAGTAAGTTAGAAGTAAGATTCTGTGATGATTGGCCAGAACTGGCAGAAGAATAGAGTAGATCTTCAATGCGAATTTTCTTCTTTAGTGCTTCATACAATAATTTCTGCCGTGTTGTTAATGGACAGTATACCATAACTTCAATCTTATCTGAGAGTTCATTTTCTACATCTTTTTTTATTCTACGCAGCATAAAAGGTTTCAAGATCATGTGAAGTCGAGAAAGATGCTTTTCATCAATGCCCGTTTTGTTTTCTGCATGGCTCTCAATATCTTTAGAAAACCATTCATTGAATTCATCATGGGAGTCAAATAATGTAGGCATGATAAAATGAAGTAATGCCCACAGCTCTGCCATGCTGTTCTGAATTGGTGTCCCACTTAGAAGCAATCTGTTCCGACAACTGAATCCCAATAGCAACTTCCATCGAACACTGTTGGTGTTCTTTAATGCTTGAGCTTCATCTAACACAAGATATTGCCATTTTATGCGATTGAAGTATTTAAGATCTGTGATAACAATTTGATAGCTGGTAATAACCACATGAAAGCTTGCATCCCTGGTGTGTAGATCTTTTCGGTGCCAAAATTGTCTGAGTATTTTTCGCTCCTGAATAGTCCCCCAATAAGGTACAACCTTGAAATCTGGTACAAAGCGAGCCATTTCCTGTTGCCAATTATGCAATGTAGACAATGGTGATATAACTAAAAATGGCCCCCAAATGTTATACCTTTCTGCAACATGACATAGAAAAGCAATAGACTGAACAGTCTTCCCCAAGCCCATTTCATCTGCCAGAATTCCATTGATACCCTGGTCATACAAGTTAGCAATCCAGTTCATCCCTTTAAGTTGGTAATGTTTAAGCTGACCTTTGAATATTGAAGGCTGAGGTCGTTCATCAACTGCACTGACACCAGTTTCACTTAGACTGAGATCATCTCCAAAGTTACGTTCTGAACCAGTGTTGCCACTTCCACGGTAAAATTGGCTAGAACGATTACGTTCTGCAACCATTGCCTCTCGTACATTATGTTCAGCTTTCTGCTTCATCTGTTCACCATCATAATCATCAACAGTAGCCAACCTTGGCAGCTTTTCTTCATCTAGTTGACTGAGAATGCGAAGACGTTCCTGCTCAGTTCCACTGCCTAGTTTCCGTGACATAAAATGAGCATACAATTCAGTTTGTGTAATGAGGAAGTTCAGCTTGCGTTGCTGTCTTTTTGCTTCCATAAGTTCAACATCTAATCGGCGTTGCTCTTCAGCCTCTCTCTCAAGTCTACGTCTTGCTTCCCGTTCAACACGGTCATATCTCTTCCAATACGACTGCATTTCTCGAGTAAGTCGTTTAGCACGCCATATTGTCTCTTTCATATTCCTCTGAGACTGCACAGCTTTCTGCCGACAAGTACGCATACAAGCATGTGCCATCCTCCTGCACGATGCAAGAATTTCCTTATGATTGTTCACTTTAGCTCGCTGTATTTTCCCCAATTCTCTTTTGGCAAGTGTGGCAAATATTTTCTTACGACGAGCAGCCATAATTTCAGCCATTTTATAAGATTTTTTCTTAATTTTTTGGCTCTTGACTGTTGGTGTGCTATCAAAATAAGTATCTGGTTCTTCTTCTTTAATGTTTGCATATGTTTCTTCATATTCTGTGTCATCAGCACCATAAGTGTCTTTAGATTCTGTTGCAGCATTCTGATCTTTTGAAGAAGGTTTCCTACTTTTTCTAATCTTTGTTTCCTGCTTAATGATTCGTTCCTTTCTTTTTCGTTTTGTTCCTTGCACAAATTTCTGATGCTCTGGGAAACGATCATAGTTGGAGACAAGACCTGAGCCATAATATTGATATTGGTGGTTTTGTGGATCTTCATAAAACTTTTTTTGGCATTTCTTCCTAAGAACGTGCATCTTCAGCATTCGCTGTAACCTTTCCTTTTGTGGTAGTTCATCGTCATCAGATGATGATGTATCACTAACTAGTATATCACGTAACCACAATCTGTCAGTCCTCACATCTTCAAAATTGTATAACCTCACTCGGTCAGAACGTCTCTCTTCTTTAGTTGAAAAACCATATGCAAACTGTTTTCCCTTTAAATCTTCAGACAATTCAGCATCGGAGTCTGATGAAGCATCACTATCACTAATCGGAGTGTTAAAAACGTTCTCAACATATGAGAGGAACGAATTAACATCCAGGTATTTCTTTAACTGCTGTATATGCAATGGTTCTGCTATTTCACTAGATGATGGTGTATTTATAGCTGCCATTGCAATGTTATATAGCTGTACAGCAAGAACAAATACAACTACAAATGTTGCAACAAAATACTAACTTCTTCACACCTACATGAATATTTGCTTTTGATGTTTAACTTACTAAACCCCATATTAATGTGCTTCACTGTTCTTATATTAAGCCTGTGCTCGGCGAAATTCTTGAAATATGGAGCAATTCCAAATTTTGAAGCTAAAATGAAATTTGAGAAATCCATTATGCGGTCTAACTACCACACATCAAACTTCTCAGTAGGCCTAAAATACCTGATACCTCTAACCAGCCGTAAAATTATCATTAAAAAGAGTTAACGGTAAGCAGACACATGAAACGTAAATCTGTGGCACTTGAAATAATAATGATTTGACTGGCATGCAAGGCTTTTGTGGAATATTACAATTCTGTCAATACATAATTCTAACAGCACTTAATCCTGGACGATAAATAACATTACCGCCAACGAAGATACGCCTTTGGGACCATATCACTGAAAAAACACAAAAATTACACTTCCGAGAAACAATAGCAGGCATTTACCACACGCTCAAACACATGTTTATAAGTTGCAACTATCCTATCTCGAAACTCAAAGACAATCGAAATCTGTAGTATTGCCGCTCCATTGCCAGAAGCCCACAATTTCTGGACGCCATGATTGATTGGGTTTGGAGATCAAAGATAATAATGCGAAAGAAAAATTATCGTAAACTATAAGTTGTGGAAAGAATTGCAAATATACCAATGATTTTCGTTTCTAAAACACAATTCTGCTTCCTCAAAACGATATCAGAGAACTAGGACAAGTGCTACTTTGCAGATAATTATTTCTTTCATTTTTAATAAAAACGCAGAAATGTTGTTATTTAATTACAGAAAAAATTTTCCTTTGAATTCTAACATTTCTGTGTGTAAAAATATTTAGTTTAGGTTCATGAAATATTTTGTAGCCGTTCTTAAGTCAAGAGAGATGTGAACAATAATATTTTTCGATCATACAATTCGTTTCTTCTACCGATATAAACAGTTGTATTGTCCCTAACAAATTACCCAAAATGCCAGAACATGAAACAAGTGAACAACAAAAAGAATAGTAGCCACACGATACATTGATAATTCAATCAACGATTTTAAAACCATTGCATTAATCTTCAGTATACTTGTCCGATGTGAGCTTGTTATCTACATTATTGTTTGTGAAAATTACAAAACCAAGAAGGAGAAATATGATTAAAATGAAACTTACTCCACAGATTAAGGACATCACAACACAAAAATTATTACAATTACAGAAATGGACATGCGACCAAGAGAAATTAGTATGGCATGAAGCCATCGAGTGCTGTAATTAGAGCATCTAGACGTCGTGCCATGGGTATGCTACTGGAGAATATATTGAATATACAGCCATAGGTCAAGTAAGAGAAAAGACTGGGAACGAGATTTTGGGAGAAAGCAGTATTAGAATAGGCGTTAGGCAAAATTCTTTCCTTTCACCATTATTGTTCCACATATCTAGAAGAGATTATTGTGAAATGTTTACATACAAAGAAGAAGTGCGTATTGGTGGAAAGAGAATAGAAAGTATAAGATTTGCCAATAATAATGGTCTTGTTAGCAGAAAGAGAATGAACTCTAAACAAACTGCTGATAGGCCCTAGATCTAAACGAAGCTAAGGAAGAGTGCGTAATGGGAATCAATACAGCAAAAACAAAGACCAGAGACAATATATGACAAAGACTATGATGATTGGTAAAGGATGTAAATATAAATATTAAGATATGACAATCTAATAGCAGCCAAGTAAGAGTGTTCAAATATCTTGGAAGTACAATTACTGAGAACTTGAGATTACAAAAAGATGTGATAACTCGTATTATTGTAGCGAAGGAAGCATTTAATAGGACTGGTGATTATAAACTGGGAAAGTAGATAAGGCATTGAGGAAAAGACTTGGCAAATGATTAATATGGAATAGGCCTATGACATTTTGGGTGACAGAGACGTGGACACAGAGATGAGAGTATGTAAAACGGAAAGAAACGTTTAAGAGGCAGATATGGGAGAACGGAGATGGTAACATAGATGGAAAAATTCAATATCTTGAAGTGCTTGAAAGGATTGGTGAGAAGAAGAAACGATTGTAAGAAAGAAGAAATGGATGGTACACTTATTGAGAGGGAAGTGTTTGTTAACATACACATTGGAACAACTAGTTTGTGGGAGGAAAGTCAGAGGAAGAAGGAAATACGAAATCACAAATAACATCAAAGGAAACGGAAATTACACGGACATGAAGCAGAGGGCAAAAGACTGGACAGCTTGGAGAGCAGCCATGTGGAAACCTGTCTTAGGGCAGAACACCAATGATGATGACCATCCAATTTTCACTGACTTTTGATAAATTCTAAATCTGTCATGTGTGAACTTGTAATTTTAATTTAGAAACACAAAATATTGCCTGAATGATAAAGCAAGTATGTGAAGGTAGTATTAACATACAGCCAGCAGATACATCAGTAAAGTACACACCCTAAATACCATCTTTTGCATTCCAATCAGTGAAAAGGATCTCCTCCTTGATTCCAATCACTGTTATCAACTGCTGCGCGAGGTTTACCCTACATGCAATCTATGTTCCTTCCTATGGAGGCCACCAGTCTTTAATTAAACTGCCATTGCGCGCACGCTCCTGTGGCAATTTCCTTACACACCCATCATATCTTTTTCCTGCTCACCCCTACATTTGCCATCTACAATTTTTAACTTCAAATTCTTTAAAGGTTTTAGTAAATTATTCATCATTTCCCTTGGTAACTTATTCCAATCCCTGACACCCTTACCTAAAAAGGATAATCTGCCTTCACCCTTGTACATGAAATCGAGTGCCAGCTTGTGGTCATTGTCATCTTTTCCCTCCCATGCATTTTTGTTTTTTTCATTCTTACACCAATATATTTTCATGCCTCATCACCAATATACGCCTTGCAAACACCCATGACTCTCTTCACCCTCCTCCTGTATTCCAATGAATCCCATTCCAGCTCTTTTATCATATCTGTTACTGATTGCATTCTGCCATAATTTCCAGAAACAAATCTAGAAGCCCTTTTTTGCACCCTCTCCAAGTCCTGTCTTTGATACACAAAATCTGGGTTCCATACTACACTACCATATTCACGTAATGTTCGGACAAAAGTTTTGTAATCCTATTCCTTTACTTCTCTCGTATATACCCTCACCACTCACTCCAAGTACAGAATTTTGAAACCTTTTCCTACTACCTGTTCAATGTGTCCTGCCCAGTTATCCTTCTTATCAAATGTAATGCCAAGATATTTACATTTCAACTCTTGAACAAGCAATTCTTTCTCCATCTCATAATTATATTCAACCTTTAGTTTTTGATATGTGTATTTAATAAGCTGGCTCTTGTTTGTATTTATCCTCATCCCATGTTTACCAAACCAACTAGATATCCTGTCTAGAACTCCCTACAACTGTTCACAGTCATCTACCGTTTTGATCCTTTTATATAGCATTATGTCATCTGCAAACAATCTAATTTCTGATACTAAACAATCAACACAATTATTCATTAGAATAATGAATAGCAATGGCACCAAAATGCAACCCCGTGGCACTCCCACTTTTACTCCCACTTCTTTTGATACTGTATTTCCTACCCTAACTTTCTATTTTCTACCTTTTAAAAATTCTTGTACCCATCAAGTCACTTTCTCATCCACTTTAATAGTTTTTACCTTATTTAGTACCATTTTATGGTTCACTCTGTCAAAAGCCTTGGAAAGATCTAGTGCTACACTATCAATTTGGCCTCCCTTGTCCATGTCATCTGAAATATCTTGCATATATCCCACCAACTGAGATTCGCATGAATATCCTTGCATGAACCCATGTTGTCTGCTTGAAAACCACTTACGTTCCTCACATATATTTCTTATATGGTTGCATATCAATCTTTCCATTAATTTACATACTACTGATGTAAAACTGATTGGCCCGTAATTCTCAACTCTATTTCTCACCCCACCTTTATGTACCGGTACTACTATTGCACTTCTCCAGTCCTGTGGTAAGCAGCATTCATTTCTAATTGTGTTGTTAAGCTCGTTCTCCGAATTAGACCCTCTCGTTTCTGATTCATTGTCCCTAATGCTTTCACTGAACCAGTTACTTAAAATCTCTGCCTTTTTCAAATCCTCAGTAACTTCTTCTCCATCCTTATCTATAAGTGGCTCTACACCCTCCCTTCCAGTCAATTTTCAGATATAGCCATAGAAATTTCTACATGCATCAGTCAATGGTAGTCCTGCACTTACAATACTCTTCATAAACCCATCTTTAGCCACTTTCTTTGCTGTTATTAAGTCCTTGTTTAATTGTTTTAAATATTCCCTACTACCCTGCTGTCTCTTAACTCTGTTATGTTCTCTTCTTACCAACCTCATTAACCTCCTCAATTCACTATTATAGTACATAGGTTCTCTACTTCTCTTTATTTTCTGCCCTGGAATAAAAAAAATTCCCTCATTGTTATTATCTCGTTGAACTCTTCCCACCTTGACTTTACTGTACTTGAGCCTTCCTTCCATTAGTTGAATTGTTCTCTGAAATACCTCTTCAGTTTTGAAACCTGTGCCTTTTTATAATTGTACCTATTTCCCCCTTCAATTTTGGCTGGTGGTTTACTGAGTCCTCTAATATCCATCACAATTGCGTCATGATCACTTATTCCTAAAGTTACTTGATACCTTAAAAGGTTTTCATCGGGCTTAATTAGAAATATATCCAATATATTTTGTCCCCTAGTGTTTTGCTCAACCACTTGTGTAAATCCTCCTTCCCTTATTAAGATATTTGCAAATCTTTGTTCCCTTGTGTTATTTATCTTATTTTCTTCCCAGTTTACACCTGGTAAATTTAAATCCCCACCAATGATGATCATTCTATTCTCACCTCTGAAATCTGAGTATGAATTTAATTTCTCCCCAAGAGCCTCATCTTCATCTTTCATTATTCCACTGCGGTAAATAGCCAACACTCTGATTTTTAATTTTTTTATTATTACCCCAGAAATCTATCCAAAGAAACTCATGGTCTTGACCTACGAACGCCAGTGAACTGTGGTAGTTTTTGCTAACTAGTGTGAAAACTCCTCCACCAATTGCTCCTCTATCTCTGTGGTCCACTCTGTAACCATCATGAAAAACCTCAGTGTCTAGTACTTCTTCTTTTAACCAACTCTCTACCCCAATTATTACTTGTGGTTCGTGTATCTCTATTAAGTTTGCAAATTCGATTACTTTGTTCATTATACTACTACAGTTTACCATTAACACTCTTACTACTGGCTTTACAGTTTCGGAATTTATCTCCTCTTTCCCAGTCAGTTATTGTTTCAGCCACTTCATCTACTTCTTTAACATCTGTGACTTTTTCCATCGTGAATCTGCAATCAGTATCACTTTGATAATCTATTTTTGTCCCTTCACCAGCAGCCCCTAACCTAAAAAAGGCACAGTCCTGACCCCATCTTAACTGGAAATGGGTTCCCTCACTGCTTTAGCTAACAACTCAGAAAGTAGTTCCTTATATTTACGTATAGGCCATGCCTAGTGAAACCCTACCTACCAATGGTGTTCACAGGCACAACCCCTAACACAGAACTAATGCCTTTCCCAAGTAGCACTTCCGTTTCCACATTAACCCACCTTACAGAATAGTTCAATTGTGGCCAATTATAGTGACTTAGGACCTGCATGAGCTCCACCATGGTATGCTATGCCTCCTTCACCACCTTCCTCAGGTCACTCTCTATACTATAACTCGCGTTTCTATCAATACTATTTCCCGCACCTCTCTATCGTCCTTAGAGAAACTCCTACAAAGTAAACCTATATCCTATATTACCTGACCTAATGTTACACTAGGTTTGAAAAAACTTGTGACTTGGTATCCTGTACCTAACTGATCCGCATAAGAGGGCCTACACCTCTCCCATGGCTACTACCTAGCAGCAGAACCCTTTTTTTTCCTATTCTTGCCCTGCACTCCCTTATTCCTAAACTCCCACATCTACAAGAGGATCTTCTCCTCCTGACTCTGGCATCAGGTCAAACCTATTTTTTCCCACAATTACTGAAGTGTCTGGCTTGTTCATCTTGTTAACCATGTTTCTCCTACAACCTGTTACCAGCTCCCACCCATCCTTCTCAACTTCCTCCAACCCACTATCTCTACTTTCTGCCTCTACAGCTTTTGCCTCGACAAGCTCAGCCCCCACAGGCTGTGCCTGTGCAGTCTGAGCCTCCATAGGCTGGACTTCCACAGGTTAAGCCTTCACAGGCTGAGCCGCCACAGGCTGAACATCTACAGGCGAGGCCACCACAGGCCACACCAGCAGAGGCTGAGCCTCCACAGGACGAGCCTCAAGAACCCTGATCCTTTCACGCAACTCCCTAATTGTTTCGCCCATCTCTCACATCCTATCATCCCTAAGACAAATTGAAAAAAAATGGGAGAACCTCATTTATTTCCCCCGTTTCCTCTTCCCCACATGCCCAGTGAAACCACTTCTTACACCAACTACAACCCATCCCCTTCGCAACGTACCTGCGACAGGTGCCACAGTTTCCAGTCATGATTATCCAAAATACATCAACCATCTTCTAAACAAACCTTAAATATATTTGATAAAGCAGTCTTATAAAATTTATACTATATGTTTTAACGTTTTTTACTAAATAAGATAGGCGCTATACTCGACTAACTGTTGAATTTTATATATATTTAATTTGATTGAAGTTTTATGAAAAATGACTAGGTAACTGAACTACTTAAGAACCAATGAATAAAACTTAAGCTAATGAATTTCGAAACAAACTTAAGATGGAAGGTCGATACTATTTAGTGCTCATGTGGATAACAACTAATTTGTTACTTATGAAATTAAAAAAAAAGAAAGGTAGGAAGTTTTATATATATATATATATATATTAGATGGCAATTAAACGCTATTAAATTTCAGATAGAACAGGTTAGTTATCAGAACGTACGTTTTTGTTTTCGTAAACTTGATTTCGATTTCGATAGTCGAACTTATAATAACGATATTGTATTAACCTAATGTGAATAACTAAATGCTATATATGAATACTTATGTTTATTGTTTATTACTTCCAGTCGATTTTATTACTACTCCGGAACTAATTAATTAAGAAACTGTGTTATTTTAAGCCTAATAAAGCCTTACTATAGGGCAACACAAAAACTTTAACAATCGAAATTCAAACTAGTGATTTAAACTTTTTTTACGGTATATAAGAAATTTAACACTACAAAATAACTTAAACTACTATTTTTACCTATGCTATAGTATTACAATTAATCTAACTTTCCACCTGTTTTCATTATGGGAAAGGGATACAAGTCGAAGAAATAAGCCGCAGCAAAGGAGCAACCTGCCATTTATACTTGAAGAGAAGAACCAAGCTGACCTGGTTACAAAGGAAAAGGGAATTTCTGATTTAAAATCGGCAACTGTTCGTGCAGCACTGGTGCCGGCCGTCATTTGGTGACTGGTAGTTCGCGGATGCCTGAAGACTTCATTTGGGAAGCAAAATGGACACCTGTTACAGAATATTGACTTTGACGCGCTACCAATTTAGAGAAAATTGGTTTGCTACACTGCAAGACACCAAACTTATTCCCGTCAGCAACGAAGACGAAACACGACAGCACCCGTGGGTAACACTACGAATTCCACTATTTAGTGATAAAGGTGTCGCCAACATACATGTGAAATTTGTCCACAACGAACAGTTAACAACCCATATACCATACCTTGATTGATGTCACATGATTCATTTTATTCAATTACTTCGCATTTGCTCTAAGCTTCATTATAGCAGGTTTTGATTTTAAAAAATCTGCATGTCATCACTTAAAAACATCTTTTTATGTTAAAATAAAATTGTAAATTTGAATCATATCGTGTGTATGAGGGCCAAGTAGCAATCGATATAAACAATCTGCACTAGTTGATTTCAATAGCGGTAATTAATAATATCGGTAACCTCAAGCCGATAATATCGATATCTGTATATATTTTTAATTAATTACAATAGAGCGCACGCTCCGGTGACAATTTTCCTACACACCCATTTTTTCCCTTCTCGTGCACTCACATACATTTGCCTTTTACAGATTTCAACTACAAATTCTTTCAACGTTTTTGGTAAATTATTCATCATTTCTCTTGGTAACTTATTCCAGTCCCTGGAATATTATATTAGAAATTAGAAACAAGTATGTAAATTGAACTCCAGTAATAAATTTCAGGTAGTTTACTGAAAAAATTATGTATGCAAATATTGATCGTCAACAAATACTGAAAACAGTAGTTTGCTTATTCTTTTCCCGTGAAGGCTATTCCTAGTTTGAGTGACAATGGCTCCTGCGTTTGAGAAGAGGTACCGACAAGGTTACTATGGGTAAATGACTCACTGAATTTTTGAACATATCTCAAGTACATTGAATTTCAAGATGTTCACAGGTATGACGAGATTAAACGTCGCTATCAGTCTTATTTCTTTTAATCTGTGTCTTTGTTCTCCTCATCTTAATATGATGTGGATGAAACAGAAGCGTTTTGCTTATTTTCAGATAGCATTCTTGGTATTTGTGACATAGCTTCAGTACATGCATCTGACTTTTGGATTTAATGAATTGGACACTACCAATAATGGCGCATATTCGAGATGGCCAATTGTTTGTAATGAAGCTCCCCCCCCCCTTCCCAATTCACCTGCAGTGCTAGATGTAATTTTCATTTCAGTGTATTCATCTATCGCACAGCTTATCGTAGGAACTATTTTTGAAATATTTACGTTCTACTCCGTTAATTATTCTTTCGTTATAGCTTTATCTGGCAGCATGACAGGCTCAACTACTGTTAGCATCATTGGCACATCAATACTTAAAAAAAAATTTAAAAAAAAATTTCACTTATGTAGGGCGCAAGTACAAGAAACCCTTAAAGCATGTAATATATCAAAAACTACCGTGTTTCTTCATCGATTTACTTTTTCAATTCGTTTTCTTGTCAAGATTCTTGTATTTTCTTGAAATATTTTACGATATTCCTGACATGTTCAATAATATTGCTTACAAGGGCAGGCCACCAATTTTAAAATTCAGATTCAATTCATATTGCGTGTAATAAAAGCTCTTTTTTAATGGTGTAATGTGGCAAAGCAGTAACATGCGCTTCTTCGCCGTTCTTAACAAAAAATCGGCATTGAAATATTCCATTGTGTGCAAATACTTGCTGCGTTAGGCAGTTTTCAAAAGGCGCGTAGTGCAGCGAGCAAGTTCTCTGCCTCACAAGCCGTTCGTCGCCGGATCCAATCTCACTGTGGGCAACTTTTCTATTTATTCAAATATACATAAAGATAATTCTGGGCACACAGTTTCAACAATTATGCCTATAATAAGTTTTTTAAATTCCATTAATAAATAAATAACGCCAAAGCAATTGACTTTTTTGGATTTATTGGTCTCCCGTACGCGTTTCACTTCTTTAGCAGAAGCATCATCAGCGGTTTTTTTCTGTTAATTATGTACAAAATTGTAAACAGGTTATGTTTTGTTTGGTACAGTGGAATGAATTATTATCTAACTAATATTCTACTTACATTTGTGGTTTAATGCATTGCTTTCTGCTCCGTTCTCAGCATCAGTGCCTTTGCATTTTTGGTGTGAGGTGTCTTCGTTATTCCGAATCACAACACTGCACAATAAACTACTGAAACCATTTACAATTGAAAAAACCGCCAATTAAATGGAAGACTGAAAAAACAAAACAACACCACATAACAACACAAACTCGGGAATTAGTAAACAAAACAGAACGGCCATTTGCAAGAAAAACACATAATTAGTGCAGTGCTATAAAGTGCTCTAACGGTCAAGTACGACATTTGTATTTCATACCTGCCACAGCAAATATTTTTATTTTTGAAATACAAGATAACTTTGTTTGCAAACAACGTAATGAGGTTCGAAAGCGTCGGTGTTTTGACAACAAAGGGCATTTGAAAAACAAATTATATGCATAAATGCTGAAACTGATTGCCAGGCATTATCTGTATATGTTAGTGTAAAAGACTGAAAACGCTCATTGAGCGAAAAAAAAGGGCCACAACGCGTTCTAGTTTTTTGAATACATAATGGCACTTACAAAAAACAGCTAGGACGCGTTGTGTCTAATTATAAAAGGACAAAACACAAAATTCGCGTTGTTCCAGGTCGCATTCTCCACACATGACGACTCACACGACTTTTTTTTTTTTTTTTTAGGCTAGTAAAGCGGTGAGTATAAGACGAATCATATTTAATAGATTCATCCTGGACCGATTCTTCGTGAACACAAAAATAATCCACAACATGTTGTAGCCGTTTTCAAGAAACCACAACACGTTGTGGTCGTTTTTTCGTTCATTGAGCCGTTTTGATGAAAAGAAGTTTCCACCAGCAAGATTCGATCCGCCGACGATTGGCTTAGGTGGCAGAGTGTTTGCTCGCTGTGCAACGCGTCTCCTAAAAATCTCCGTGAAATAAAACGTATTTGAACGCAACGGAATATTTCAATGGCAATTTTCTCGAAAACGGCGAAGTTCACGTTTCTGCTTTGCCACGTCACATCTCTGGCCATGAGCTTTTACAACACACGGTATGAATTGAATCTGAATTTTACAATTGGCACCCTCCCCTTGTTAGATTGGGAATTTTACATTAATCATATGAGGGAAACATGTTACTTATCTGCCCTGATAGTTTTAATCATGTTGAAACTGGAATCTGTTACCAAAGACATAATTTTATCTGACTTAATACTACAATTCGTTAAGGAGACTGACAATTGGCCAATATTCTCCCCAATACGATTCTCATTTAATCCGAATATACCAGTCGTGATTGTTTTTAATTCATTTTACAGTAAAAAATTTACTGCAATCCCGAGATAGTGTTACTCATCGTTCCAGTCCAGATGTCCGTAGTAATAGAAAAATGCTTAACTTTTCATCTTCTTCTTCGCAACAATTTTTTCATATTTTTGAAAAATCGGTTTCTTCTTTGTTAGCTCTGCGAGAAGGGATTATGTATAACGGTGCTAACCGCTTCATTAAAAACTTAAAACACACACTCTTTAACACTCTATGACTTCACGCTTTTACCTTTGTTGTCCAGCTTACGACCACGAGATATTGTTCTAGGTTATGCACGTTATTTAATATTATTTCCATTTATCTAAGCATCCGTGAATAAATTAATTCTCAGAACACGGAAAGAAAAGTACGTATTCCGTTTTAATCGACATAATAATTATTAGTTGGTTCAATTTTTTTAATATTCGTTCGCAGTAAAAGTAATCGTTAAAATATTTGGAAATAGATATGTAATATAAAAGCTTTAAGCCGGATTTACACGACCGGACCGGAACTGATAAAACGGGTGGTCCGCCCCTCCGACCTGAGAATACGTGACGTGTAAATGCAGCACCGGACCAGATGTGGGCGGGGCGACGTGATCGGATCAAAAATACTCCCGATATCGGGTCCCCCCACCTTTCCACTCTTACAACTGCACGTGACCCGCGCTCCAAGTCACCCCCTCCACCTCATTGTTATTTTTTGTCGCGGGCTCATTGGTTTAATGTGTTGTGGTGTTTGTTCATTTCACTTGTTTAATCTATTCAGCAATGGAAAAGGAAATAGATAACCGAGAAAAAGAATGTATTACCAACATGCTTGAGGTTCTCAAATCTTTAAAACATTTATGGGACCCAAGCAACGAACTGTATTTTAATAAAAATCTTAGTACGCAGCAAGGGCATGGCCGGCATTGCACTGTAAAAGATCTTTTTTCCAAGATCTTTTATAAAACATTTTATCATATTTCTTTTATCAAAGATATTTTATGATATTTTTTCAGTCCCATTACACTATATAAAATTTTTCGTCATAGTTCTCTGAAATGAATGAAGTAAACCTGAAAGCTTTTGCATACGCAGTTAGTGCAACTGTCACAATATGCATTTTATTGAAAATAAAGAAGAGAAGTAAACATATTTAGATTAGACCGTGGATTACGAGACTTGATATGATAGGAGTTAATCAAAATTTAGTGAAAGAGCTGCAAGGTGAGGACATGGCAAATTATAAAAGTTATGGTTGATGCTGAAGAATAGGTCCAATAAATTCTTACCAAAACATTTCAATAAATTTTTACATCAGAATTATTTCTCCATGTATGTTATTGGGTGTTTATTTTTACGGTGTATGTGCCATGGGTTTTACTCGATTGCTGGTAGCGGATCTACACCATTCTGCAATATAGCACACCCCCTGGTCTGCGCATTCCGTCTGTTATTTACTGTATTCCAGAAACCTGCCAAATACTGGTTTCTTAACACATTAATTTTCTTTTTTACGTCTTTTACAGTACAACCTTCTATCATAGCATTAATTAACTTTGCGTAAGTATTCACCTTTTTATTCCTAATCGTATAGTCTACATGTTTCTGACTTTACATTTCCTTCTGTTCATACCCAAGACAGGAGGAGGGTCATGGGAGTGTACAGGGCGTATACTGGCGATGAGGCATGGAAAGATATTGCAGTAGGTATGAAAAGTAGTTCATGGAAGGGAAAAGATGTCCATGACCACAAGCTGGCACTCGATTTCAGGCACAAGGGTGTAGGAAGATTTTCTTTTTTAGGTAAGGTTGTCAGGGATTGGAATGAATTACCAAGGGGAATGATGAATAACTTACAGAAAACGTTAAAAGAATTTAAAGTTAAAATTTGTAGAGGGCAAATGTAGGTGGGTGCAGGATAGGGGGAAGTTGGGTGTGTAGGGAAATTGCCACCGGAGCGTGTGCTCCATTACAATTAAATTAAAATTTAAAAAAATATATAAATAAAGATTTTCGTAGATTTGGCAGTAATAACCAACTTTGGTAACGTCCCTTGCGCCATTTTCTTTTTTTACGTTTGCAGGGTGCTGAAATCTTTTGTGAAATGTAATGCCAACGTCTTACAATTTATAAAAGAAATTTTATAAAAGAAATCTTTTATAAAATATGCCCCATTACACTGTAAAATATTTTATAAAATATATTTTATCAAAGATCTTTTACAGTGTAATGCCGGCCTATGAAGCTCTTCTATACAGAAACATTAAGCCGTCTGCGACCTTAAAAGATCTTAAAAAAAGTTAGAAAACATGAGGAATTGAATATGAGAATCTGAAAATCTGGGCGTGACAATATGCACACCAACAATCTGTGAGAGTTGACATAGTTTCGGAAGAAAAAATGGACCGGGGACCTCGGACCGGATAACTGGTCGTGTAACGATCGACCAAGGGAAAATCTGGTAGAGTGGTGGGGGAACCCTTAATCGGGTGCCCGTTTTATCGGGCCCGTTTTTTCAGATCCGGTCCGGTCGTCTAAACCCCGCTTTAATTCTCGATTAGGAATGTTAGCAGCAGTTTTGATATGATTGTTATTACAACCGGAACTTGATGTATCAGCAGAGGGCATGAGTAAATTGATTTCTTTTTAAATAATTTAAATATTTTTCATTGCTGCCTTTTTACTTAAATCATTTGAATGAGAGTAATTCAGCACTGATTGAGATCTATACAGCCAAGACTACAATTAAAACTAGTATGATATAAGTTGTTAAGATTTATTTTTAGTTTCCTTTATTTTCATTGATGACCTATTTCAGCCACCATTCAAATGTTGTAATATCGATTCGAGTCACGGATAACAAAAATGAAAGACATAAGAACCCGTGAAGTTTTTTGACCAAGTTTATATCGCAATGAATTATTCCCACTAAAATGCGATACAATACATGTATTAATATACGTGTAATTGAAGTATGGTTTTTCTGGCGCTGGTTTAGTGTAGTATGTTGTTAGGTTGAAATGCAACCTGGAAGATGGCAACGGAAACCTTTTGCTAGAGGGCAAGGCACGAGAAATTACACTGAGCTTTATTTTACAACAATTCTTTTAGTTAAGCATTTGCTAAGAAGTGAATTTCTAGAACACTGAAAGGGAAATATGTATTTTAGTATAAATTGGCATATTAATTATTAGCTTTTTTTAATTGAAATCATTACTTGGTTTGAATGAAAGAAGTTGCAAATTGATGGTGATCTATGCTGCCTAAATCACAATTTAAACTAATAATACGTGGCATAACGTAAGTTGTTGAGATTTATTTTTTGCATCCATCGTTTTCACTGGGGTTATTATTTCAGCCGCCTATAAGCCGTCAGCCGTTAAAACATATATATCCATCACAGATAATAAGAAAGATGCAAAAACAGAGTGAAGATTTTGGATCAAGTTTATATCGCGATGCATGAAGACAGGGAATGTATTAATTCGCGTGTGATTGATCCATTGATTTTCTAGCGGCAATATTGGCGGAGAATGTGGTTAGGCTGAAATGCAACCTGGAGCAAGTTGACAACTTCTGGCTACAGGACAAGAGACGAGAATTACATTGAGCTTTATCGTATAACTATTTTATTGAGGTAAGCAATAGCAAAGAAATTAATTGCCAGAAGACTGATGCATGTGGAACAAAAAGTGGAATGGAACCAAACAATGAAAAAGGATGTTATCGAGGTAAATCAGTGTTTAGCATAATGATGTTTGGTACCTGTCACACATACATTGATTTACAGGATTTCTTAGTGATGAAGGGTTTCTGTACTCTTCTATATTTCACTGCATCGTATCGACTAGGTAAAAATACCGATATTTCGGCCCAATACTTTCGTTTGACCGCTGTACCGTTGCAACGATAGTCTGTACTCTGTACGGAGCATGGAGGAAGGAATATATGGAGACAAAATAACGCTAAATCCGTGAAACCTCATGAAAAAACTGCTCTCCTACTGCGCATGCAAAATATTGGACTGTTTGCACTGTATCAGATGCTGAGAATATTTCAATTTGTAATATTCTAAAGTTTTCTATAATGCCAAGTTGTGTTGCATACGGTTGCACAAACAGACAAGATAAGAAAAAACCTGGAATAGCGTTTCATAAGTAAGTCACATTGTAATTATCGTTCTTGAAGTATCTGATAGGTAACTGCAACATTAGGACCTATCGCTATAAATTTATTCATTGCTCTCAATAGGATCATATCATTCTCAAATTTTTGTTGTAGTGTAGACAATTAGCATATGTTACTACTTTGCACCTGAAAAGCTAGCCTTATTGTAGACAAGTGTTGAAAATTTAATTTAAGCGGGTCAAGTTTACATCGCGACACACTGAATATGGAA
This sequence comes from Vandiemenella viatica, assembly GCA_031002005.1. NCBI lineage: Eukaryota > Metazoa > Arthropoda > Insecta > Orthoptera > Morabidae > Vandiemenella > Vandiemenella viatica. The sequence continues at coordinate 196,333,263 of CM061919.1, forward strand.
TTCTGCAGGCTTTACTCAAGTTTCAGTTTACAGTGAAAGTGTATTATGAAATTAATTGTGCTGTGCGAACTACTAAACGTGATTAAATAAACGTTGTTCCCCGAAATGTAGTTCGCAATGCATTTCATGTGTCTACATACTTTGATTTTGTAGCGGCAATATTAATGCAAATGTTGGTAGGTTGAAATGCGGTGTGTACCAGAAGAGAACAAACAATTTATTTATTATTAGTTGTTAATTTCTGACTTATGAATGCACTGATTTTGCTAGCAAAACTACATAGGCCACTAACAGCACAATATCTTCTAAGTAAGCTCAGAAACTATGAGGTCTTTTGAAGGGATATTTTTTTAAAAAAGTTCTAAACATTGACTTGGGGGCTATTTTTAAAATTTCAGATTTTGGTGACGTTTTTATTCTGGCCCAGGTCGCGTTTCAACCTAACCACAAGGATTAGTAAAAAAAATAAAACACCCAATCTGCATGTGTAGAAAAATTATTTTTTTGGTCCAATCTGCATCATAACCGGCAGTTCTATCATTATCGTGGCGCCACAATTTGATGATGAATTCTTATAGAACTCAACGAAACAAATCGAAAATAAATAATTAAATTTTTTGATATTTCGCTTGGTATTCGAGATATAGCATGTTAAAAATCAGTTATAGTTCCTTGTAATTTTGATGACTATTTTTTTTTGTTTCAGGCCGTATTTCAACCTAACAACAATCACTAGGAAGAAAATAAAACACCTGTATTGCATTTCAACAGTGTAGATATGGTGGTTTCGGTGATTTTTTTTCTGGTCCAGGCCAGATCTCTCCCTAACCTCGTCACATTTGAGGTACAATATCTCGAGTAAGCGAAATATAAAAATAATTTATCCTTATTTTAGATTTGTCTCGTTAAGTTGCGTACGAATTCATCATCAATTTGGATCTGGCGAAAGTTTTCTTCTGGTACAGGCCGCATTTCAACCTAACCACGTCATTTTTAAGATACAATATCTTGAGAACTAAGCGAGATATATATATAAAAATTATTCTTTACTTTCAGTTTGTCTCATCGAGTTACATAAAAATTCGTCATCAAATTGCGGCGCCACGGTTATCGTTGAATCCCCTTGTAACCTAAGAACCTCAATTTTGAGACAGTATATTTCGCGAACTAAGCGAGATATCGAAAAACTTTATTCTTTATTTTTGATCTGTCTCGTCGAGTTAAATAATGATCCAGCATCAAATTGCGGTGCCACGGTTGTCTTATGATTCCCTTGAGGTTTTTGTGCCTATTCCCACTGTTTCTACGGCCAAGCAATATGGTGGCCTCCCAACCCCACTTTTCTCTACCCGGTTTCATTCCAGTACGTGGTGAAGGTCCCTTGCGTTGTCTCCATTTATTCCTTCCTCCATGGTACGGAGTGTAGGGTATTATATTGTTTCTAATGTAGGGGGTGGTAGCAGGGTTAACGTTTGGTTGGGGCATAAATAGTGTGGATCGACAGAAAGAAAGTTGTATCAGTTTAATTTTAAATGTCAAGGATTTCAACTGATTAGGAACAGTACTTTGTGAAAAATTATTTTTGATTACCGGAAGCTATAGAATTGAATTTCGTGGATATACTAGTTATATCACCTTTCATTGGAACTGAAGCATATTAAATGTGGGGGGAGGAGACTTTCTCCACCTCCCCGAAACTGACCTGTTAAAATTCGTTTTAACTGCTTCGTTATAATGTTATATACTCGTTTTGCACTCTCTTTTTTCGGAAATGTCACCACGAATTAAATTAAAACTGCCGAAATATGAGTGACGCGCAACTATTATATGCCACCGGCGCTGCAAAATTAATGACAATCTCTTGGAATATTGGTTAAATCCTATGTTATGATGCTTTCTAGCTGTTTCAGCTTTCCTCCGTTTTAAAAAGTCGCACAAAAGTAACAGATAGAAAATATTTGTCCGAAATGTAGTACAACCATGGAGTACAACAACGCTCGCCATCTTAGAATTGATGCAAGCAGAGACAATCGATTGCTTCCGTTGTGAACCATGGAGGAAGGAATATATGGAGACGACGCAAGGGACCTTCGCCACATATTGGAGTGAAACCGGGTGGAGACAAGTGGGGAGGGGAGGCCGCCATATTGCTTGACCAGAGAAATACGGAAATAGGCACAAAAACCTCAAGGGAATCATAAGACAACCGTGGCACCGCAATTTGATGATGGATTATTATGTAACTCGACGAGACACATCAAAAATGAAGAATAAAATTTTTTGATATCGTGCTTATTTCTCAAGATATACTGTCTCAAAAGAGTGGAGTTTCTGGTTGAAATTCAGAAGAAATGTGTCCCCGAAGTCAAATTTGGTGATAGATTCTTATGTAACACGACGATACAAATCGAAAACAAAGAATAAAATTTTTCGATATCTCGCTTAGTTCGCGAGATATACTGTCTCAAAAGTGAGGTTGTTAGGTTATGAGGGGATTCAACGATAACCGTGGCGCCGCAATTTGATGACGAATTCTTATGTAACTCGATGAGGGAAACTCAAAGTAAAGAATAAAATTTTTTGATATCTCGCTTAGTTCTCGAGATATTGTACCTTAAAATTGACGTGGTTAGTTAGAAATACGGCCTGGACCAGAAAAAAACTATCGCCATATCCATATTTGATGATGAAGTCGGTCGTAACTTAATGAGCAGGCAATTCTTTTTAACTTGAATAACAAATTGTTTATTTCTACAGTCCTTAAATTTTAGTTGATGTTCAAATAGGTTATATTTTCACATTCTATTTCAGTAATTGACAAGGAAGATTTCAAAATCTAGAAATATACTTGTAGACATATTTACAAACAGAAACAAGTCATATCTGAAATTTAAAAAAAAAAAGCATAAGTCAATGTTTAGAGCTTTAAAAAAAATTAATACTTCATAAAACCTCATAGTTTCTGAGCTTACTTAGAAGATATTGTACTGGTAGTGGCCTATATAATTTTGCTAGAAAAATCAGTACATTCAAAAATCAGAAGCTAACAGCTAATAATAAATAAATTGTTTGTTCTCTTCAGGTATACACCGCATTTAAACCTGCCAACATTTCCATTAATATTGCCGCTACAAAACCAAACTATGTAGACACATCTAAACACAAGAAATGCATCGCGAACTACATTTCCGTCAACAAAGTTTATTTCATCACGTTTAGTAGTTCGCACAGCACAAATTATCACGATTAATTTCATCGTGCAATTTCAGCGTAAACTTAAACGTGAGTAATGCATGCAGAATACCATATTCACTGTGTCGCGATGTAAACATGACCCGTTTAAATTAAATTTCCAACATTTGTCTACAATAAGGCTAGCTTTTCAGGTACAAAATAGTAACATATGCTAATTATCTACACTACACCAACAAAAATTTGAGAATAATATGATCCTATTGAGAGCAATGAATAAATTTATAACGAATGGTACTAATGTTGCGGTTGCCTGTCAGATACTTCAAGAACGATAATTACAATGTGACTTACTTATGAAACGCTATTCCAGATTTTTTCCTATCTCGTCTGTTTGTGCAACCATATGCATCGCAACTTGGCATTATAGAAAACTTTAGAATATTAGAAAATGAAATATTCTCAGCAGCTGACACAGTGCAAACAGCCCAATGTTTCGGTACTCCTACGATGTCCACCACGCAGGCACAGTTTTTTCACGAGGTTTCACGGATTTCGCGTTATCTCGTCTCCATATATTCCTTCCTCCATGTTGTGAACATACGTGCCGTTTCTGAGATGGATATCTCAGAATTCCCCGTAATGCCGTAAACTTTTTTCTCTTGGTCCAGGCCGAATTTCAACCTAACCTCGACCACAATGACAAAACGAACCTATTTAGGTTGATATGATCCCTGTACCGATAATTTGTGTAATTTTTTGCAGTGCTGCTAACATTTCGCGGTTGCGGAGCGTCTCATATTTCGTCATTTTTAATTTAATTGGTAGCGACTTTTCAGAAAAAGAGAGCGCAAAACGTGAAGAGGACCTGTTAAAACAATTTTCAACAGGTCTATACCAGTTTCGGGCAGGTGGAAAATGTCTCCTTCCTACCTTAAATGTAAGAAGTTGTTTTTAAGTGTGAAAGAGAAGGGATGTAACTTCACCTATTATGTGCTCGTAATAGACTAGGGATGTCTGTCCATAGCATCATATGTTATTGCAGTTGTCGACCCTAAACCAGGATTTAATAGTAACCAATGCTACCCTACTCAGAACGAATCAGGAAAATAAATCTTCGGAACAAAGTCAGATCGCCGTTAATGTACAAAATTCAAGAATAAGAATCAACAAAGAATTATATCCCAGATAACCACCTTACAAGATACAAGAAAATGCCAATTACCATTCAGGGTGTTTCAAGATACCAAACGACCGATAAATAAAGCAGATGCATTTAGAAGTTAGTTCCTTTGTAATACTTTCTGGACCATTATTTTCCTGCAGAAATACACCCTGGACCAGCATGTCACCGTTAAATGTCCTTTGGAATTTCTAAGGGTGTTTTGCATTTGACTTCTGCAGTATTATGACATTAATTCCTAGTGAAATCTCAGTCTCCAGTAATCTCTAAATAGGATAGATTTGGTAACTAAGTTTCTTTGAGAATTAGATAGTTTAAAAATTTAGGTGTATGATATTAACAAAAAATATGGTATTGAAAAACTGAGGAAGAAGGCTGCAGTTGATTTAATGGAAATTTTTTGAAAAAAAAAAACTATAAACAAATTGCAAGGGGCAACCAAATGCAAGACACCACTAGAAATATGTTTCGAAGTACATTAACAGTGTAATGCTGGTCCAGGGTGTATTAGAATCTAATTTCTGCTTGAAAATAGTGGTCCAGGCTATATTACAATGAAATTACTGCTTGAAAATAATACGTCTTACAATTGACTACAGTATAATTATGATGTCATTAGTGAATGTTGTTATCGCGATCTCCAGTAGACCCCACTTGATTACATTAAGTGAAAGAACATAAATTATCTGTTTCAGAAAATATTGTGAAAAGTTAAACCAAGAATTTAAATTGGAGTACTGTAAATGCTAACCGAATTTGGTATAAAAAGAAAAAGAAAGTATTGTTAGTTTAAAAGTAACTAAATGGAATGAAGTAAAAATTTTGGTTAGTAATGAATCTGTGATAATTTCTGAGAGTTGTAAAGAGTAATGTGTAATTGTTGATTGTAATGAATGGTGTGTGAATGTTACAGAAATTAACTATTGTCAAAATACAGTAATATTTACAGATAATTATGAGTAAACAAAAATGATGAATCTAACAATATTAATGAGGATAGTGACAATTTTATTTGTAATTGTAAGGCTGATAGCATTAAAGTAAACCAGAATGATAAGAATCTTAATGAGCCTAATGACAATAATACTGGTAATTGTATGAAACAGGTAATAGTAATAGTAACTGATAACTACAATATTGAAACTGATATTGCAATAGTAAATGAAATAATTGTATAATGATTACAATGATGAGGTCAGGGCCGCATTTAGGCTCTGTGGGCCCCTAGGCTATACATGTGGTGCGGGCCCCCTGTCGGCAGTGGCTGAATTCTTAAATTTCGAAATATTCGAAATTCGACCTAAAAAATTTATGGGCAGATGTAACAAAAATGGAAGTGACAATTTTGTTAATAATGCAGTAGTTATTCTTGAATGTGACAAAATTAATTCTCAAATGTGTGATGGAGGATACAAATAAATGTAATGTAGTAAATGAAATAATGGATGCTAAGGAAAGCATTGATGTAAATGATGTAGTAATGATTGCTGAATTTTTTTAATTGATGTAGTAATGGATAGTGAATGTAGTATGGTAAGTAGCGATGAAATAATTTCAATAGGAGTTAATAAATGTGAAGCTGAAATCCTTGAGCTTATTGTGGTAAGTAGTATTGGTAATGTAATTAACTGCAAAAATAGTCGATAGCTTATTGTGTAATATAATATGTGCAATGAAGGTATTGACGATAAAATCCGTGGCATAAATATGGGTAGTTTTGTTAATAAGGAAACGGTTTTGGAAATGAATGATGAAAACGATGTGAAGGTAGTAATTTGTGTAATGAGATTGTTGATGTGGAGATTAACAAATTTGACAGAATAATTTAATTGATGTTATCAAGATAACAGAAGATGTTAGTAACAAGTGCAGTAGTGACATAAATATCCATACGTTAATTTGAAATCTTGATAGTGACTTGTTGAATCCTGAAGTTGTCATTTCTGTTTTGCCTCCCGAAAGTGAACTCTTTATGGGAGAAAATAATGTTTTAAGGGATGTTATACCTAGCCAAATAGTTTAAAATAATTTTACAAATGATGATTATGACAAGTAAATGAATGTTTTCATATAAACAATAAATATAGCTTTGAAGATATATATAACATACTGAGTGAAAGTGAGATCCTCAGCCATCAAAGTTGGAGATCAGTTTCACTAGCAGCGGGTAAGTAATCCCTAAGTAACAGTTGAGCGGTAGGCGACCCACTTTCAGTAAGTCACTAGCTCGCAAGCAGTGGATCAATAGTTTTGTATGTCAAAGAACTATTTGAATTGAAAAATTTAGAAGTCACTAAATCTATTAAATTAAAGAAATTGGAAGTACAAAAAAAAAAAACTAAAGCAGTTCTTAGGGTAATGGTAAATGTTACCATACCCTTGTCCACATAAGATGGGCACACCCAAATTGAATTATAAATATGTGTTTTTTTTTTTTTTTTTTTTTTTTTTTTTTTAGGATTAAGTGGTTTTTGTTTGTATTGTTATATATTGTCATTGATATGAATTTTGTTTATAAATTTTTGATGGTTGGCTAATATACATGTTCTGTACTGTATTGAATTTACGATTTTATCACTTTTTTTAAAATTTAATCATTATGATTTTGCATTTTATGTTGATTTGATGATATCTGTTATGATTCTTAGGTTTTGTGTGTTATGTCTAATATGTTGAATTTTTTTATAATGATATTTGTTCTAATTTTGTTGTGTGAATGTAATTGTAGTATGTTGTATGGGAGACTGGAAGAATTGTTAGTTATCAGTCATCAAAGCATAAAAGGTAGGAGCCTGCATCATTTTTTAAATATTTTTGTTCCCTAATTTCTCCACAAGTTAAAAATGAGGAATTGTTCCCTGGGATTTTATTATTATTTTATCATTTAGCCCAATAAGGAGTAATTAATTGGCATTGTCCGTATCTCCCCAAAACCACCTCATCCTTTCACTCTGTCCATGCATTTCTGAGTTTGATTGTTTGCTGTTGCGATCTTAGGTTCAAATGTATGTGAAATGATGAATTTCCTATGTTGGCTTATACTCCATGTAGGTATTAGTAGATCTAGGTTGACTTTAGCTAGGCCCTTCTGGGTTTCTAAAGCCAGCATGCTTTGGTTTGTCAGGGTTTTCATTGTTGATGGGGAAGATTTTCTTGGCCAGTCGCAAGTCATTGTCTATTTATGCTATATGTCCGTAAAATTTAATCCATATTTTCCTACGAGTGAGTGCTAAGTAGCTATCGACATATACTGTATGTGGTAGAAACAGTGTTAACATGTAGGATTGTATGCTTGAGCTGGGGCATAAGCCTTAGCTAGTGTGGATCGATAGAATGAGAGTTGTAACAGTTTAATATTTAATATGAAGAATTTCAGCTGATAAGGAAAAGTACTTTGCGAAGAGATTCATCACACTTTTATAAAATATTTTTTATATTTCATTTTAAATGTTATATATTTCTTTACACTGTGTGTTTAGTATCATTATTATTATATTATCTGTATTTACATGTAAGAATAATAGTAAACACAACAACAACTCATGTTTCAATTTTTCACTACGGAAAAATGTCTCTTGTGGGGATATATAATTTTATATGCAGCCTGTGGAGTTATGATTAAGCCCCGGATTCTTAGGTTCGAACCTATTTTTGTTCCCAACCTAATATTCTCGAAATTTTAACTTTCTTTTTCATCTTTTGCATAAACTAATAATATTCATAAATTTAATAGGACCTAAAAAAACCTAATTTTTATGTTATGACCTAAAATGACCTAATTCAGTTATCAGAACCTAAAAGCACCTAATTCGATGTACTGATCCAGTCCGACTATAATTTTGTTACTTAAATAAAACAAATGGACTGACCATATTAGCGCTGGGTCACAGGTCGTGGGCTAGTAATCTGGAATCGGGAGACGCCATGGGTTTGAACCCCACCGTCGGCTGTTCTGAAATGGTATTCCGTGGTTTTCCTTTACCGGAAACAGTGCCTTATTGACAGGCTACGGCTGCTTCCTTTTCCCCATTCTTTCTGGGCGATCCGGCCAGTCATCATCCCCACCTGTATCTATTACTACGTGAATCCTAAGATACAAGACACTGCAAATGTGCGCGCTATAGGAATGATCCCTCGCAGAGTCCGAGGGTGAAGCCGAACTTGGAGGGTAAACGGAATACGTTTACGTGTTAAACAAATGGATTATTTTTAAAATTGAAATAACTGTTCAACCACAATATTAAATGATGTGTTTTAACCTCATTTTTGACGGTAAACATTGAGAAAAGCTGTAACAATGCGGTGGTGCAACTTCACATTATTACAATGGTTACAATCAGTAGAAACAAATCGACAAAGCAAGTTAGAAACATAGCATGTTAAACATTAAAAATCTCAGGAACGCAAACCCTTTCTGAGAAATTAACAGTTGTAACCGTCATCGTTCAGTGGTAACACGGAAATTAAAACATTGTGTAGGCCTACATACTTTTAGTTCCTTCTTTAAAAGCAATCATGCCTAAACAGAAATCCTCAAGAAGTAGTCTCCTGCAAGAGTGGATTGGAACGGATAAGAACTTTTTTACAGATGGGAAAATTATATAACGTTTAGCTTGTGTAAAATCAGTAAGTTTAATGTGTTTAATATACGTATATCTTTTATAATCTAAAAAAATAGATTTTATTTGTTTTCATTTCTAAAGTAACATAAAGTGACAGATGAAATTTCATAATATTAACTGGTTATTTTCCGGGGTTTTATATTCAGTTGAACTATTTTTATTTTTGTCTTGTATATGGATGCCTGCAGATAAACGATCCCACGTACTACAGTATCAGAATTCAGCAACTCATTTGGCAAATGTTACCAGGAGAAATGCTTCCGAACAGAAGCAGAGTTTCATTACAAGTTCAAAGCTGGGTGCAGAAGATTCGTTTAACCTGCGTCTGTGTGAAGCTCTCACTGCTGCTAATATACCAGTTTCAACACTCCAGAATGCAGTCCTGAAAACCTTTTGGAAGAATTTTGTAACAGAAAAATATGGGATGAATCAATCTTAAGAAAGTATTACTTGCCTCAGATGTATGAGAAAACCATTGAAGAAATACTGATGACCACTTCATCTGGTTAAGTGTAGATGAGACGACAGATGCCTGCAGCAGATATGGGCAAGCTCGCATTTGAGGAACCTAGTATACCCCATGTCATTATGTGCAGAGAACCACTCTACAGTGGCAATTGCTGTAAAGGACGCATTAAAGGTGTTGGGGCCAGATCCAAAACACGAGGATAAGTTGCGGTTGTTGGTGAGAGACAGTGCAGCTTAAATGAAAAAATCAGGGGAGTGTTTGAAGGCATTCCATCCCCGAATGGCGCATTTCACCTGACTAGCTCAAGGGCTCCACCGGGTAGCTGAAAAAATTCGGGAACAGCACCCTGTGGTTAACGAGATAATTTCTTCAGTGAAGAAAATATTCTTGAAAGTGCCAAGTAGAGTCGTTACTTTCAGAGAAAAGCTTCCAATCAATACTCCCTCCCAGCCCAGTAGTGACACGATGGGGAACCTGTCTCTCAGCCTCAATATATTATGCAGAAAACTATGAAAGCATCATGTAGATCATCGAATCATTAGATGAAAGCGAAGCTATTGCTATAATAAATGCAAAAAAAGTTTTGCACTCAGTACCAGCTGTCGAGTTGACATGTATAAAGGCAAATTTTTACAACCTAGAATTTTCAATCAAGAAGTTGGAAGAAGGCACTCTACTGTTGACGAAAGCACTTCAAATCATCCATTAAGTTAGGGCCAAAGTGGCTCCTGGACCAGTTGGACTGTCTATAGCTAAGAAGCAGGAGATGTTTTAGCCAGCAGTCCAGTTTTCAAGAGGATGGAACACATAGGCCGTGTCCTCTTTGGACTAAAGGAACAAGAAATTTTGGACTGGAATCCTAAGGAAATCGCTGATATGAAGTTCGCCCCTCTTACCTCATTTGATGTAGAGCGTAGTTTTTCCGCATTCAAGAGAATTTTAACGGAAGAGAGAGGAGGGTTTACTCCTGAAAATCTGTCAAAATATTTCATTGTTCAGTGTCATATTAGAAGTTTTAAATGAGTTGTTTACCATACACAATAAAGACGAAATCTTATGAACATAATAATGGTTTATTTCGCATGTTTTAATGTGATTGAGAAATGTCATATTAGAAGTTCTTAAGGAGTACTTGACATTGTATTATAAAGTCACAATGTTTTTAACACTATGGCAGTATATATAGCGTGTTTTAAATTTTATTTCCTTTAAAAACCTGTAAGTTCCTAAATCAGAATTTTAAAAATCTATAAAAGCCTAAAACATGAGTTGAATAAACCTAAATTTGGTTTTTTAGAACCTAAAAATCCGGGGCTTAGTTATGATACACTTCCAAAGTGGCCCGCAAGATCATTTGGGTTGGCCACCTCTGTTATAGAATAAATTGAATTTTGTGAATCTACGTGTTATCACTTGCTAGTAATAGCACGTCTAATTGGAACTGAAGCATATAAAAAGTAATAAGTATAACGTTGTTAAGAGTGCAACTTTACTGATTACGTGCTTGTGATACAAGTAGAAATGGCCGTACATAGCATCAGGAATTGTTTGCAACTCCCATTTATCATTCATATGTTCCATTATTTAACATATCATGCATATTATCATAAGTTTTCAAAATAAAATGTTAGTTTACGATCAAAAAGCAGAATATTACAATCTTATACCCACCTTATATATTAGTCTTGAACTTGGTCATTTGGAATCATGTTTTATAGTTAATATGTGGTTTTATATAGGTACTGTACATTTATTGACACGACAAATACTAATGCAGGGTTACATCCTGGAAGCAGTTGGTGAGGAACTACTTAACAGTTTACCTCTTACCAACCACCTCATATTTGGTGAAACGTAACAAATGGTTTTCTGTTTCACATGATTTACTAGTTAGATGATGTAGCCACATAAATAACAAATTTAGTCGATTTATTTGGTAGCCTGTTATGTGTCATTCTAAGAAAATTCAAGGCTTTTTGTGGGCAATTTCCTGGTTTAAGCAAATGTTTGTTTTGCTATCACCTGAAGCTAAGTGCATACAGGTTACTTGAATGCAAATCATTAAATAACAAAAAAATAATTAACTTTATAGGTCTACAAACTATTACAGCATCTTGAAAACAGCGTATAAAATACTGCAATGCTGTGAGCTTGCAACTACCTGACGATTGACAAAACCTCGTAAACATCCCACTTTGTCAGCCTGTTTAGACACGTAGGTATATACTGACTTATCATGGTGATGCTGGTTTAAGCAAACAACAAAAACTACTGATTATATTTTACAGAGATTGATCCAAAATATTACTTGGACTTCTCAAGAGCCATAGTTGATATTAATATCATTCCTTGTCTAGGGTGACTGGTAACAACTAAACATCCTTTGTATATACAGGTAAGCTTGAAGGTTCTAAGTATGTTAGAGAAACTGAATTTATTTGTATATCTTCAAATGACATATACAGTATAAATATAATGATTTATATACACATCAGACCAAGAACCTTGACATCAGAAGATGAAGCTGAATGACAGTTCACAAACTTCAGCAGATTGTAGGGGTTTGGTACGCTCCCACATTTTGATAGATCTTTAAGATTTTTTGTGGACTGATTATCAATTTTTTTTGGCCCGAGCAGAATGCACTTTTTTTATGCAACATTTCTCATAATGAGCAATTATTAATTAATATCCTTCTCTAATACACTGATGAGCCAAAATATTATGACCACTTGCTCAATAATGTGTTGGTTCACCTTTGAAATTCAATTTAGCAGCAATTAGGCATGGCATGGATTCAACAAGTCCTTGGTAGGTTTCAAACAGTATCTGGCACCAGATATGTGCACAGATCACACAATTTCATTAAATCATGGGCCAATCATTTAAGGGGCATGGAGCTGACACCCGATTGCATCCCAGATGTGTTCTATAGGGTTGAGTTCAGGCGAATTTGATGGCCAAGATATTTATGAGAGTTCACTATCATGCTCCTCAAACCACTGCAGTACAGTTTTGTGTTGTGAACAGTAATCCTGCTGAAAGATACCATTGTCGTCGTTGACACGAAGAGATAATTGGTCGGCAGTATTTTTTTTTTTTTAATCTGCTTAACGTCTCTCTAACAGCGAGGTATTTAGAGACGGGAAAGGATGGGGGGGGGGGGGGCAAGGAATGGGAAGGAATTCGGCCATGGCCGTTTGAAGGAAGCATCCCACCATTTGCCTGGAGTGATTTGGGAAACCATGGAAAATCCAAATCTATATGCCCGGACGGGGATTCGAACCACCGTCCTCCTGAATGCGAGGTCAGAACGCTAGCCGTTACACCACCACGCTCGGTGCAGTAATTTTCATGTGCCTTCAATCATTACCACAGATCCCAAGTAAGCACAAGTGAATGTTCCTCATAGCATAATACTGCCCATGCTGGGCTGCATTCGTGACACCGCTATTATTACGAACAGCTATTTGCCTGTAAGACGGTGTATCTGGACACCTGGTATAACAAGAAACTTGATTCATTCAACCAGGTGGCACATTGATTCGATGATCTTGTAATCGACTGTCATGAGGTTAAAATGGGAACACATAAGGACCCTCTATTGTGGAGTACCATGTTCAACAATGTGTGCTGACTGGTGTGCTCCAAAACACTTCTGCCTACACCAGTATTGTACTTTACAGTTAGATCTGGCACATACCACCACCATCTTGTCACCTCCTTGTCATTCAACCACTTTCCAAAGATGCTCATTACACTAGTCCGCAAACAGCCGACCAGCCCCGCCATTCCCAGGCACTGGGTGATAATAATCTGCCCTTTGTCAAAGTCACTTATGTCAGTGGATTTCCCTGTTTGTCACACATACTGTCGCTAGAACGACACCTTGTTTATCTCTGAGTCACTTACACACTTTCCTTACAGCAACGTCAGTAGACAGCATTCAGTCTCGAAGTGCCCAATGGTCATAATATTTTGGCTCATCAGTGTATATACTGAATATACTAATAATTGCTAAAGTTAAAAGCTTCAAATTTGAGATAACAAAAACATAAAAAACAAAGTTTTTCAATTACTACTATTAATATTTTTTTCCAGAAAAAAAAAAGAAAACAACGGCAAATCTGGTGAGACAACTTGCCTGAAACCATACTGAATAATCCTAAATAATTCAATATTGTTTATAAGTGCAAAAATCTTCTGTTTCTTCAGACATTTCTCAGAATAGAAATGCTGCTGATATATGGTTTCAACTGGCGAGTTATCAATTTTTAGTTTTAATGTCTGGTATCCTCCATCACCTTATAAGATTTTGCTAACTGCAGAATGAGGTCATTGTATAGGCTACGAAAAGGGCAGAGTAGTGGACTTTGCAAGGACATTGTGTGTATGGATTGTCTGGAAACAGAAAGCAAGGAACAGGACACAATGGAAAAGTAGCAGTGTATATGTGGTCAATTCACAGGGCCAGATTGTGGTATGATGATGATGACTTATATTATAGCAGCCACATAAAATTTCCTTTTACCTATTTTGTCAGAGGAATACTATGAAATAATATATGACTTATATTTTCACATACCATTTTCTGTTCAAATTTTCCATTTATCTAATTCATTCTCTTAAATGAATTTTTTTTATCAATACCTAAATTATTAAATTTAAATATATGTAGGCAGGATGAATATTACTAAGAGATGTTTAGTTATATTCCAAGGCAAAATTTACTTTTCTGTATATGACCGATTTATTACACTGAAGTTACATGACACTTTTTAGGTCATACATTTTATGTAACAGAAAAAGGAAAAATTTCAATAGTGACATTTGAAATGTAATATACAAAGCACAACATGGAAGTATGCACAATAAAACTGAAGGCACCATACAAAATATAGAACAATCATTAAAACTGCAAAAAAAAAAAAAAAAAAAAAAAAAAAAAAAAAAAAAAAAAAAAAAAGCATTCAAACACTTCCATTACTAACGATATTCAAAAGCTAATACTTTGATACTCATTTCTAGGTATTTAACTGCAGTAAAAAAATTTGCTTTCAGGCATTTGTAATTCCAATGGACACCTTTCAAACTGTTTTGTTCCATAAACTCACTGTTGAAATCTGTACAATCATCTGATATTTAGGGGTTAGATATCAGCTTTGTTTAGAAGTAAGCGTATGTGAGGAATTCTGTTATAATACTTTCATTTCCAAATTCTATATCTACCTGATCTAAATTTTAAAATCATCTTCCCATCTGTTATCTTACCTTTCCTCTAATTTCATAATCTGTTTTTTTTTTTTCAGGATATGAATAAACTACTAGATAAAATCATGTGAATCCAATTGCAGCTTGCTAGCCTTTATTGACGCTGTAAATGCCTCCTTCCCTTCAGTCTTTCTTATATGATGCAGTTATTAAAGTGTTCAGCAATTTTCATTCTTTGCAACTCTTCCAGATAATTGTGAAAAACATGTGAGTAACATTATCCCGTCAGTTATTAAAGGTTTTCTTTAAACAATGATTTTGATACTATCATATTTATTTTTTAATACTAAATTAAGGATTACATTGAAAAATTCAGACACTGAATTGGAAAATATTGAATTGAAAATAATTTTCATTTCCAATTTTCTTTTCTCTTTAATATTTATCCTTTCAAAAGAATTTCAATATTAATTGAAAACAGTATGCTAATTGTGGAACACAAAATATGAAAAGTACCTTACTCTTTTTTTACATATAAGCACTATCAATCACACATCTAATTTGATTAGTTAAATCCGCCACATCAAGATTGTTGCAAGGCTCACAACAAAAAGGCACCCAAAAATATCATGAGATGTAATAAAAATTGGAATCTTTACTGATATAACATCCACCTCATGGTGTCATCTTATAATAGCAGAAAAGTAATTTGTACTTTACTCCAATACTGGTTTTAACTGAATCCAGACTGTTTTCCAAGTCATCAGATTGTTACTTTGAAATAGATTTATTCCTTTGTTTCTGGTTTTCAAAAGGAGAAATCTTCAAGACCTTTTTAAATTTGCTTCATGAGCCTTCGATTTATATTACACTGACATGAAAAGCTGATTGTTAACAGAAAATGTAGTTTTACTTTGGAAATTGTTTTGGTAACGTATATAATGTCGATTGCCGTGCAGTTGAGACTGATTAATTTTGTAAGTACCTGATCATTCTCTTAAAGATAATCTTTTGTAACAGTTTAACAGCATTTTCTTTTGTAACCAACTCATAAGAAGTTAATTTTATAAGGACTGAGCACAACCATAAATTTACCTGTTAGTTAGCTAGAAAATTGAAACTTCATCATGATTTGAGTTACATATGTATCATTTAAGTTCTGATAATACTACTAACTGTATGAATACACTAATCTCTGGTTTAAATGGTTTCTGGAGTGTTATATATTAATGAATCTTTCCAAAAGCTTCATGTATTAACCAAGTTTCATCATATCTACTACTTAAAAATATTTAGGCGCGTGGAGACAACTTATTCTTCTTGATTATTATTAAAGTTTCATACAAAATTAAATGTTCTAAATTTTTATTTTTGATATGTGTAAATTATATGGAAGAGAAAGAAAAATTCTACCCAACACTCACTAAAGCTGCCCTCCTCCCTTCAACTTTGGTGTGTGTTAGATATAATTTATATTTCTCTTTCATATAATTTATACCCTTAAAAAATAAAATAGGTAATTAATTAATGAAACTTTTATAATAATCAGGAAAACTAAGCTGGTTCCATACCCCTAAAATTGTTCCTCTCTTCCCTCCCATAGATATATCAGCAAAAATAACATAACCTATACATTAATAATTCCATCATTTACACTGAATATAACTCAACAAGTTTAAGTAAACATTCACACATCTTAAAACAGTTATTTCAGACACCATACACAATTTTGGAAAGCTTTAGGATGGATAAGTACACTGTCAATAATATATGAATAAAAATGCTAGTTTACAACATGAGCTGAATGTCTGGGGTAAAATCAGTATTATCCAACACTACTAGAGTACCTGAGATATTGTTCTCCATATTCTGAAATATAGTTTTACCTAATATTTTCTTTCGTTTACCTGTATCTTTCCACATTCTACCACTTCCCATTTTATTTGGTTGCTTAGAATTAGACAGATTACATGCTGCCTCTTTTTGGTTAGTATTTGAAAGCCATGGGGCACCATTTTGCCCAGTTGAAAAATGAAGTTTAGAGTCTTTACATTTTTCTAGACTGCTAAAATTCTCCATGTGCTCCATTTTTAACTTTCTGTCTTTAACTGAAGTTACTGTGACTTCTGTATTTTCAACTACACTTTGGAAAACATCAGAAGCTTCTAATTCAGAAGACACAAAACTCTGTGAGAAAGTCTGTTTTAGGCTTCTGCTATAACTGGAGTGTTCATTCCATACTGTATTATCACATGCTTGACAGTATTTTTGACAAAAATTATTTTTTTTATCACATTCATTCATAATTTCTTTTTGACTGACAGTTGCTTTACAGAGCGCGCTTTGTAAGATTGTATTTTCGGTCTCATTATTTGTTTTAGCAACATCCTCACCATTAATAGTTTTCATAGTCTTTGATTCATTTTTATTACAAACAGAATCTTTAATCAGGCTATTACCAGATTCTGTTAACTTACTAAACTTTATTTCTTTAGTTGACTTTTTTGAAAATCCTTTTTGGGGCTTATATTTCTTTACTGCTGTGATTTCCTTCCTATCACTATTTGACTTTGTCATACTGTATTCAGAGAGAGAACCTCCAAGGTTTTCAGGTGATGGTAATGGAATATTTATTTTGGACTTCAAAATTGAGGGGTTTGCAGTGCTGTAAGAAATCAACTTATCTGTTTGAAATTCACTTATATCTTCACACTGGTGCCTTGAAATTCATGATTTGAGTCACACCGGAGTGATTTATGAGATTGAGCTATATCCATCTGTAATGATACCTTATCAAGAGCAGTATTCTCTGTTGGCAGTATTATATGACTTTTATCATCTAGCATTCTATTGTTGTTTAGGTTGTTACATTTCTCACTGAAAAAAGAGCTTGTACTTGCAGTATTTTGAAAGCTTGTACCATCACACCTTTTCATACAATTAATACAAGTGGGGTCTTCTGACAAAGAATGTTCAGTATCCATAAAATTTTTCATACCAGAAGCACATTTTGAATCTCCACCTTGGTCTGGTACAACTGAAGCTCCTTTCATACTATTTTCAATATTAATGTCAATCACTTTATTTTTACTTTGCATGGCTGCTGAAAGTTCTGGCACTACTATTACTTCAGGATTTTTCAAAGACCGAGATTGAGTGTCAGAGGTATTGTTGTTCCTTTTTTGTAAGTTATCATTTGGCTCCCATGAACATGACTTAGAACAGTCTTCCTTTTTATTAAAGCATTCATTAAATGCTTCTATCACTCCCAGACCCACATCAAAAGCTTCAAACTCTTCTGACACAAGAAGAGAATCATCACTGAGTGAAGACATGCTCTCCACGTCATTTACATCTATATGCTGAATTGCATCGACCATATTATTAATATCATTATTTTGCTGACTGACTTGATCCATGGACTGCATGAAGTGATTTTCTGGAAAGTAATAAAAAAAACTAAGAATAAAAGTGAATATGTTAATTTAAAATATACAGGGTGTCCATGAAAGGTGTCCCAGATTCAAAAATTTAAAATCCCCCCCCAAAAAACAAAGATCGACCGAAGAATGGAACAAATGGTATTTTTTATTGTGAAAGCTGTAAAAATTTCATACATAAGTTTCAAAAGCTGTTAATAGGTGGCATGGTAATCACAATAAATACGTGCCTATAAATAGAGCTTCAAAGCCCAGAGTGATCTGACACCTTGTGACTACTTTTTGTGGGCCACATTGAAAGACACTGTCTACCGAAACCATCCAACCACACTGGAAGAATTTGAATCATTGATCTGTGTGGCTACTCAAACCATTGCTGTAGAGAAATTTCAGGATGTAATGACAAATTTAATTCTGTATTTGCAGAACTTTTGTACTTCGAGATGTGGACATTTTGAAAACATTGTAAATGCAAAAATTGCTTGTGGAGGACAAGTTTATTTGCGCATTCTGATACGAGCTATACAGAATACAGTGCCATCTGTTAACAACTTTTATAATCTTTTTTGAAACTTCTGTATGGAGTTCCTATAGCTTTCACAAATACCATTTGTTGCATTCCTCTGTTGTTATTTGTTTTAGAGATTTTACATTTTGAAATCAAGGACTCCTTTCGTGGACATTCTGTATGTAAATAACGGAAACAATAGAATATCTTACTTTAACTACATATGAAAGATTTGAGATTAAATATTTTTTATCCTACTACATATCTACAAGGTATTAAAAAAGCAACTGCAGTCAGATGGGAAATAATATGTAGAAACACTAGTTTCAGTAATTTAATCACAACCCAACAGTAAAGAAAGGCATTAATTATGATTTTATAATAGGTTAATGTGTTGATGGATGCCAATTAGTATGTGCTGAGACAAAAAACCACAAACAAAAATAAAACCATTAACATTTGGTTTGATTTACTAATCATAATCATTATGTTTTTGAATTTTTCTGCCTTCAAGTGTACTCCAGCACATTCTCTTCCACATTCTTATTTTGAAAGCAAGGTTCCATCTACTATTCTTTGTACAAACCCTAATTTTTTGTCTGATTTTGATGAAATTTTTTACACGTATAAAAATACTGCCTACATGTGGTTTGCAAAAATTCAACCCCTCTTCCCCTTTCCATTCCACTCCTTAATTTTTGCCAATGTTTTCCATACACACAGTTTTATTCAATTTTGATGGAACTTTGCATCTGTATAGTTTAAAACAAATAGAATAATACTGTTTACGTTTGATTTACAAAAACCTAACTTCCCTTCCACCCCCGTCCTTAATTTTTGTCAACATTGCTCTTACTTACCCACAGTTTTTATCCGATTTTTATAGTACTCACCACCCATATGCTTCAGAACCAAGTGGTCTGGAAGCTCAGTAGTTAAGGCTCTGACTTTCGAAGGTTTCTGTATACCATCGCGGGTTCAAATCACACAGGGAGCAGGAATTTTTAAGAGTTCTATTCAATCATATGAACTATGCTGGGACATTATGTGGTTGGGATTCCTTATTAACCTGTAGGTCCCAGAGGAAAGGAACTGGCCATCCTACCTCTGACTCAGTTGGTTAGTACACTTCCTTTGGTAGGATTCAACTAACCTTCGGGTTGTGGACTAATTTAGTTTTCTTACTTAAAAGAAAAATAGAAAAATATTGTCTACATGTGGTTTGCAAAAATCAAACTCCCCTTTTTCTTTACCCCCAACCCCTTAATTTTTGCCAATGTTCTTTGTACAAATCCACATTTTTTAATCCACTTTTGATGACACTTACCACACATATATAATAAAAAAGAGCGGTGTGGTAGCTCAATGGTTAAGATGCTTACTTTTGAAAGTTTCTGCCTTTGTACCTAAGTTCAGATCGTGGTGAAAGCTGGAACTTTGAAGAGTGGTATTTGATCACATGGAGTATGCCTGGTCCATTTGGATTCCATGTTAAACTGTAGGTCCCAGAGGAAAAGATTTTGTCATCCTACCTCTGACATAATAGCTTAGTACACCTCCTTTAGGATGATTCAGCCAACCTTTGGGGTGTGGACTAAGTTAGATTTTTTTTTTTTCTTTAAAAGAAACAGGAAAATGCTGTCTACATTTGGTTTGAAAAAAGAAAGCACTCTTCTCCTTACCCCACCCCTCTCCTTAATTTTGCCAATGTTGTTGTATATATTTCAAATCAAAGTGGTCTGTAGCTGAATGGTTAAGGCTATTACTTATGGAAGTTTCTGTCTTAGGCTACAATCTCAAATCCAGGGAGAAACAGGAATTTTAGATCATTTAAGTGCCGCCGGAATGTTCTGTGGTTCAGAAGATAGTGGGCATCTTATTTTTATATGAGTGAGAAATTTAGAAGTGTAACTATTAGTGTGTAACTATAAATGCAACTTTACAAATAAACTTTGCAATATAAATTTTCAGGAAGTATTTTTATGAATGTTAGTAATCCCGTGAGTTTGAATTTCCCTCTGAAAATTTTTTCTTCTTGAAAGATTTGGAGTCCAGTGCTTAGAAAATTTGTTTTGTGATTGGTACCAAAATTTTTTCTCAAGAATGATCTTTTATTAAAAGAAGTGACTTCAACAATCTATCACTTTATCACTTCATGGACAAAGCTTTCACTATAGTACAAGAGTCCTGATGAGTTGATGACCAAAATTAAACATATCAAACTAACATCTTTAAAGAATTTTCATATTATAAGGGGCAGTCAAATGAGACGGACTATATAATGAGCATGATGCAGACTTTGGTAATGCAGGTAGGTGTGTGCATAGACTAGCCCTCTATTAGGAATCAAGAAGGAATAGTGCAAACATTCCCCGCTGTGGCATTTGTCTGTTAAGATGGGCTCGACATGAAGTCAGCGAGTAGACTGTGTGTCTAACTTCACTATGAAGGCTTGGAAAGAGGAACAGCATGATGCAGTGAGGTTTTTTTAATGCGGAAGGAGTGCCAGGAAATGATTCTTGCCCAAATGTCTGCAGTTTATGACAAACACTGCATGTCTTGTTCACGTATGTTTGTCACTGAAAGACAGCAACTGACTAGGAAGGTATCACAGTGTCATTGCTGCAGTGGAAGGTGCCATCAGAAAAGAAAGACTTATGGTGGACAGTGGAAGGCATTTGGCTCATGTTGGGAATCAATTACAGTACCACTCATGTCATCATGATAGAGCATTTGAAGTTCCAGAAACTCTGTGAGCATTGAGGTTCCCACAGTCTGACAGAGGAACAGAAGTTGAACAGAATGTCAACATCACTGCTGCACCTGGAACAGTATCACGATAAAGAACTTTGTTTCCCATTCTGTATTGTTGCAGGAGATGAAACATGGTGTCTTCATTTTCAGCAAAGAGCAAGCATCAGAGCCAATCATGGAAGGACATGGATTCACAACCACTGGAAAAAATTAAAATAAAATCAAAAGCTGCACATTAGAGTGTCCCGAAAATATTTTTTTTTATGTTTTCCGTAACGCAAGACCTCTTGAAATTTGCGTAATTGGTCATAGTTTACCAAACTGATTTTGAAAATAAAATAAAACTAAGTCTTTAGCGTTCTACCTATCTTCAAAATTTTGAAAAATTGATGTTTTTATGGTGGTATTTCGCTATCCTTAATTTTGGCCCTTTGACTAAATATAAAAAATATTTACTTTATTGTTATTTTTAGGTGTAATACATACATGACGTTTCGATTTGCATGCAACGACACGTTACTGCATGCAACGACACGTTACCAGCGACATTGAATTTGTTAGGTTTCAACCTGCAAATACCGTCAAGTTTCAACTTGTCTTGAGGACATTGTTGACTTGACTTCATAGCCAAAGTAATTTTAATGCTTTATAACATTAAAAGTAATGAATTTTTATAGTTTTACATACAGTTGCAATCGTTAGAATGTTACAAATGGATTTTGTGATTTTTAAAGAATGAGTTCGAGTCGTAGTGAGAGTACTTGTGCTATATTGGGACCATGCAAAGAACTTGACAATAGGCAGCTATCAACTATAAGGGACGTCATTAAATCTATTTTATTTGTCAAGAACGACCTGAAATTGAAGTATAATGGAAAGGATCCATCCAATTCAGGTATATATGTGATTGTTCACTAATATTTGGACCAAAGCTTCGATTCCAATCGTAACTAAGGAACAAGTTAATCTATTACTGAAATCCTATTTCGAAAAGATACCCCAAAAGCAAATGAAATTATAGTTTTGGAAAAAAAAACTGAAGTGTTTTTTAGAGTCATCTGAGAAACTTTTCGACATTGCTGCTTGTATATGCACTTCATTTGAATCTTGTTCGTGTTTGAAACCTAAGAAAGTTCTCATCAATGAGAGAAGTTTTTTGTTGGATCAAAGAAATGACAGGAAAATGGTTATAAGTGGTGTTGATAAGAAAGAAAAGGCTAGATTAATGAAACAGCAGCAGAGACGAATTGAAGAGTCAATAAAGGCAGCAAAAAAGTCATGTTCTACTCAAGAAACCGATTCTGTCTTAGAAAATTGTGATGAAGATTCGGTTCGTGAATCTTCCCCCGAAACGTATCCGATAACAGAGGCATCCCCGACAAATACGCCCTTGACAGAGACACCATCGACTTCAACGGCGAATCGGAACACTTTGCCGTTGCCAACAGTTGCTACAGTCTGTGATAGATACTGTTTATGGATGCAATCTGCTGCTGCTGTTGCTTCTGCAGTTTTGGCTGACGTCGGCATGGTCTCTACCGAAGATTTAACTCGGGTTATTGATAAGAACAAGATCCACAGAGCATATCTAAAGCCCGGACAGAAGCTTCAAACGATATTGGAGGTATTGTTGTAAAAAGCATTTACTTTGATGGACAAAAAGACAAGACTCTGATAAACGAGAAAATAGGGGACATTACCATCTGAAAGAAGATTTAGAAGAACATGTCTCAATTATAGCAGAACCTGGAGCAATTTATTTGGGATGCTCAACGCCAAGTAGTGGCACTGCAAAGGGAATTCTTACTTCGATCACAACTTTATTAGAGGATCAAGGCTGGAATTTAGATGACGTGATTTGCATTGGATGTGACGGAACTGCAACTAACACCGGTTGGAAGGGTGGTGTGATTCAATATTTAGAGGAGTATTTGGAGAGACCGCTACAATGGTGTGTTTGTATGCTTCATACCAATGAGTTACCCGTTCATCATTTAATATTCCAGACTTATTGAAAAACAATTAGCTGGTTGCGAAAATAAAACCACGGTGTCTTCTAGCACGGTGGCTGGTAATTTACCTGACTTGTTGAAAAATGAACTAAGTACCAATCAAAAATATTTTTATGAGATATGTCAAGCTGTATCAACTAGTTCCTGTACTCCAGGAAAAATGGCACACTCGAGATGGCCTACTTCTGCCAATCGTATACTCAGACTTTAAGTAAGTACCCTTAATCCATCAGAAAATTTTAATATGTTAGTCAACTACGTGGCTAAAGTATACGCTCCAATTTGGTTCTTAATCAAGCAAAAGACGTCTTTTAAAGACTGAGCCAAACATCTTTTTCAATTGATTATGTACTCTCGATTTTTACCTGAAAATCTTAGATCTGTTGTGGATTCTGTTATCGAAAGAAATGCTTTTTTTTGTGCACCCAGAAAACCTACCTGTCACTATGTTGTTTGATGATAGACACCACATTCGGGAGCTGGCATTGCGAAGAATAATAAAAGTGAGAGAACCTGAAAGTAGCACTAAATGAAGGGTATTGAAACCACCAAAAATTAACTTCTCTGCTAAAGATTACACCGAAATTATTGTGTGGCATGAGAGTCAGGTTACAGCACCGCCAGTTCTTCAAAATATTTCTAATGAGGACCTTCAAATCATGGGAAAAGATAAGAGCTTGGAATCTGTTGGCTTTCCTTGTCACACAGAATCGGTGGAAAGATGTGTGAAACTGGTGACAGAGGTCTCACAAAGTGTAACTGACGCTACTTCACGAGGTGGTTTTATTAGAACCAGGTTGCAATCTCGAGCAGAAATGCCTAATTTTGGACATGAAAATAAGTTTAAATTCTAGGTTTTTGTCATTAATTATAAGCTCTATTTTATTTATTTTCTTGTGTTTTGTTACATTAATTTCAATAATAAAATACCATTCAAACTTGATTTTTGTATTATTTTAGGCATATGGTTCAAGTCTGTAAAAACGTAAAATTTACAAAACTTCAAAGAGTGGTAGAGCCCTCAAGATGACATGCATTTCTAGTTTTTTTTTTTTTTTTTACCTTTTTCGTAATCTGTGTTAAATTACGCAAATTTTGATACCTATTGCGATAATGTAGCTTGAATTTTTTTCCCCTCATACATGGATGGGACACCCTACTGTGCATGCCAGCTTGGGCAAATTATTAAGACATTTTTCTTTGACTGCAAAGGCCCACTGCTCATGAAGTTTCTGGAACACAGCGCCACAGTTAATACACAGCGATACATGGATGTTTAGCAAAAATTGAAGAGCACCTTCAAGTCCAAACACCTAGGAATGTTGATAGGTGGCACCATTCTGTTGCAGGATAATGCCATCCCACATGTTGCGAAGGTTGTTTTGACTACGCTGCAGAAGTTTTGCTGGGAAGCCCTTACACATCCTCCATACAGTTCCAATTACTCCCCATGCAATTTTCATATATTTGGAGCCCTGAAGAAATACATTTGTGGCTGATGATTTGCTTTGGATGAAGAGTTGCATGCCTTGGTCCAATCATGGTTCTGTAGGCAACTGCAAACATTTTTCTATGATGGCATTGACCATCTTGTCTCTCAGTATGATAAATGCATTAACAGTAACAGCAATTACTCTGGAAATAATCAACAGTTTACTTACTTCTTTCCTTGTGTCTCATTTTCATTTGACTGCCCATTACAAGTCAACAAATTACTGGTACTTAGCCATATAGTTACTATCACTGTCAAGAGGTGCAGTTAACCCTTTGACTGCTGTAGACGCGTTAACGCGCGTGGCTACTACTGCGCCCAGGTGCTCCAGACGTGTATACACGCGCCGCCTTGCCGCTCTGTCTCTGCTCCAGACGTGTATATACGCGCCGCCTCGCCGCCCTGTCTGTACTCCAGACGTGTTAACACGCTAGCCTCTTAGCGGCCTGGCTATGAAGCCATATTTGCACCCAGGGTGGTTAGTTGTTTTCCTCATTCGGCCCTTGAGCATTGGCAGCTGCGATCTAATTTGTGTTGCTCTTTTCCTTTTAGTTTTCGCTGAGAAAATGGCATACAGTCATTATTTTTTTTAACTGCTTAACGTCTCTTAACAGCGAGGTTTTTAGAGATGTTAAAGAATGGGGGGCAAGGAATGGTAAGGAATTCGGCTATGGCCTTTTGAAGGAAGCATCCCGGCATTCACCTGGAGTGATTTGGGGAAACCATGGAAAACCCAAATCTGGATGCCTAGACGGGGATTTGAACCATCGTCCTCCCGAATACGCCGTCGTGTTTGTACCGCGGAAGAAATCATGGAGATTATTACTAGAAGCGACAGTGAATATAATCACTTTAATATGGATGACAGTGATAACCCTTCGACAGGATCTCGATGTAATTTTCCTAAGCTGTGTACATCAGCTAGTGGAAAATGACCATTTTTCAGAGTTTGAAGCTACAGATTGTTCGAGCGAAATGTGTGGAAAAAGAGAATGCTTTAGTGACGTGTTTGACAGCATGTGCTTGTCGATTAAGCTGCAGGACACAAGTGTGGATTACGTTAACATTCCAGCAGTTTGTCATTTTTCCTGATATTTCTAACGGAATATCATATGATATCTAATGCTGATGAGACCAACAGATACGCGAGAATCAATTCACACTATATTTTCACTATGAAGTGGTTTAAAAAGTTCTTTTTCCACATTCTCGAACACTGCATTTTAAATGCTCACGCTCTTCACCGAGTAGTAACCGGACGAAAAATGCCAGTTGCAAGGTTTCGTCTGTTGCATCCATAAATTTAAATTTCGTGAGGAATTTTTCAGGATTTCCTGACCCCCCCCCCCCCCCCCCCCGTCTTGTAAGATCAGGTTCCGTGAGACGCCACCCCCCCCCCCCCTTGAAATCGCCCTCGCAACTTTTTGAGACCTTTTTTCCAAATTTCATTCTTATTGCAAATTCAAAGAAGAGCACGCCAATGCGTAAATGCGCTGTATGTTCGATACAGAAAGTGCGTCGAGAAACCAATGCAGAACATGTAATGTATCACTGTGTGTTGTACCATTTTTCAAGGCTTATCACACAAAAAGAATTACTAACCATGGTTAACTGCAGAGTAATAATTATATTACATTTATACGCCTCTAAAACTAAAGAAAATAATTAAAAAAATATATATATATTAACCGGGTCAAAAAGAAGACTGGAAAATTTGTGCAGAATTTGTGAAAGGTATTCGGAAAGGTTCTCTCCAGATAAATTACTACGCTCACAAACTAAAAACATTTCAGTTGCTGTAATATCTATATAGTATATGAAGTACCGTCATGTTTGATTACGCAGACATTTACTTTTAGAGGAGCTTTAAACTGAAAAACTTTAGATGTTATATTAACTGTATTTATTTTGTATCTGCGGTTTCAAATCGCAGAGCGACAGCAGAAGAACTCCACACACAACGCTCCAGATGTATTCAGCACACAGCGGTCCGGTCTAATGCGGCATTCCAGCGCAGGTAAACAGCTTAGGCGTAAACAAAGCCGCACTCAGCGAGGGCTCGGCCGGCCGAACCGTAGCAGTTAAAGGGTTAAGTGGTGGTTGGCAAGAAAGCTTACCAACAGACAAAAAACAAAAATGGCATTGTTGGCTGAGAGATCCTGAGTTACGATAGTTTGTAGAGATATAACTAACAAAATACAGAGAAGACATGTGGAATAAAATCTGGATGACTAGGTAAAAATTTTAGGGTATTTGCTAGCATGGTAAAATGGCATAGAGAAATTTGAACTTTGGATAATTATCACAGGGAAATGAGGACATATTCTAGAACTTTTATAATAACAAAAAGGTCATAGAATAATCATGGTTAGTTAATGTAAACCTTTATGGATAATGGAAACAAAGAAACTGCTGCTGGGCATTAAGAATTAGATAGGATAGGGGAAAAATACACGTCACTTACCACAGATGAAGGCAGGAGAGCGAGAAGAACACGTAAAAACCACAAAAACAAACAAATTGCACAATATTTCGGCATGAGCCTTAATCATGTGAGAGGCGAGACATATGACAGGGGGAAAGATATGGTCACATCCCGACCCGCGACATGATTACATGCCAAAATATTGTGCAATTTGTTTGTTTTTGTGTTTTTTTACGTGTTCTTCTCGCCCTCCTGCCTTCATCTGTGGTAAGTGACAGGTATTTTTTCCCTATCCTATATAATTCTTAATGTAAACCTTTGGAAGAAATTTGGAGGTTTTTAGATGTCAAAAGAATTAAGAGTAATGGCAGTCATGTGGAAGTGCCATGTCATAGAATTAGTTATGTCACACTTTTCAATGAATCTATAAATATGTGAGGTGAGTGACGAAGTCGGTCAATGTAGGCTTTACAGTAGTAGCAATACCAAAGAATGCAGGGAACTTATAGAAATTATAGCCACATCCAGTGTGTGTAATTTTGGATTCTCAGAAATTATGAATAACTGAGTGTTTGTAAATTATGCCTGGCTAGTAAAAATAAATTGAAACTTTCAATGGTCAAAGGAAATTGGAGGAATTTGCGAGAAGTGTTTATTGCTAACTGTTTGAATTTTGAGGTCTCAATATTGTGAAATGAGCATAATTTTGTGTGATTTGCTGTAGTGACTGAAATCTCTTATTGAATGAGTATTGGTGCATAAGTGTGAAATATGATTGAAGAGAAATATATATATATATTTGGAAAGTCAATGGTGGCCAATGCCTCATTGTAGATACTGAAGCAAGGGAAATTTGTCAAGTATTTGAATAATTCTCAATAAACTATATATTTGTATGTTTGATTTAAAATTCTTTTCACGTCAGTGTGTGGATTGTTAGAGACTTTTCTTAAGTGATCTTCAATGACAACCAAACTTCTATTAGCGCAGTATCTCTTTAGGCATTTACATCACGAACATTTACAGCAACTTTCCAGCACCAACCACTATCTAATATAACCAACAAATAGTTACACTGTAATACTGTGAAGCTGATATGAGACAATACACTTAAAGTGGTTTGGTTTTTTATTTGCTGATACTGAGGACTTTGAGTGCTGTTAGGGGAGACGTTTATTATTACTTCTTCAAGAATTTTAAATCTATTTGCTAAAGTTGTGTAAATATTGATCTAAAATACCAAACATATTACATATCGTTTGTATGTTAAGGCCGCAGGCATTATTATACAACCATAGTAAAATAAGGCCTAGTGGTAAGGTTTTTAGAAATACTTTTGTCCATGGTACAATTTACCATCCTTCATTTATACTTTATAGACATAGCACTTAAATAATGATTACTACTAATTTCTTTTGATTAAATTGGATAATTTTCATTTTATTTCAAATATCTCTTAGCTAGACCTTAATACCTGCAGATGACTTATAGAGAGAAAGACATGTAGAGAAGCTTAATTATAACCTTAGATATATGGGATTGTTAAATTCACAGAGCATAAAAAATTGAGCTATACAACAGAAATAAATTATGCCTGATTTATCAGTCTCAGCCACAGCTGCTTCTATACGTTTTGTGTTACTTGACACTTTACCACAGCACATTATTCACATTCAAGTGAGTTTGTCTAGCCTACTTTTCTAAGTGTACATTTGTAATGTGAAAATCGGATTTCACCATTCCAGTAGCTCCAAAATTAAAGGTTCAGTCAGTTTAAAATTAGCATCAGCAGTTAATTTTACTTAAGGTCTACATAACCAACAAATATTTACATTTTTTATTGGAGGGTTATTCAAAAGGAATTTGCTTTTGTTTGGAAAGTGTCTTCTTCTTAGAAACCTGTCAAATAATGTAGAGGCATGAGATAGAAAATCTATAAGTTAATCAATAAATTAAATTCAGAATAATACATTAAACTTCAGACCACATGAGAAAATTGTTTAATACAAAGGAAGAACATACTAGGTTCTCAATAAATATTTTTTTTTGAATTATTTAGTGAATGGGGATGTAAGGAGAGGGGAGAATTGCCTAAAAGTGTGAGGGAAATGGTAAATGCCAAGAAATGGAACATGAGAAGGGGTATAATTGACCACCTGCTTGGGGTGGTCAGTCTGCTGGGGATATTCATTGACACGACAACTGCGCTAGCCTTTAAACAAAAATCAGGCATCTTGGACAATTATTATGTTAAAATAGTGTTTCACTTTTATTTCATGAGTGCTTAATAGAAGAAAAAGTGTATTTCACAAACCGGACCTTAAAGCTTTCTGGTCTTTAGGTATCTTGCATTCTACAAACAAATATGTGAGTGTGGTCAAGACATAACTGTCAAATGTGGGTAAAATCTTCTGTTTTCACAAGCACTTGTAAAATCGGGTTGCTGAAGTTCTATAAGCTATACTTCTGATTCATGTGGAGGAAGTGGCACAACTTTTGAGAGGAACTTATTTAAAGCTGAATCTGTTGTGAACTTAACACCTTTTTCGATTTCATAGGAAGACCTCTGCACCTTCCCATCGAGTGGTAACGACTCAGTCGGTAGTTTCTCTTGATCAGGGAATGTCTGCTGTGTTTATAGGAATATGATAATATCAAAGCATTTTGTTATGCAATCACTAATTCTGTTGTACCCCATAATGCAGGAACAGTTGGATATGATTCTTAGTGACATTATTTCAAAGAAAAACCCAGCCAGCATTAATCACATTGTTTGGTACCAAATTGTTTCAATATTTAAGACTGTTTGATTGTTGTGTGTGAAAGGCTGCTTACCTGTTAAACTTGATAACCTTGCAACTTACAGGTACATCATATATTTGACAGTAATGTTTTACTCATTTGAAGCAAGAAGAAAAATATGAGGAAAATTGGCAGATCGTTGAAGTCGAAACATTTACACAGGATGCTAACTGAAACCTACCTCTGATGGCAACTTGTGGTAGGCTGATACCACCAGCAACGTTTGACTCCAGATTGCACATAATGCACTGATCATCTGTATGAAATCAGATATCATTTAGTAATTACAAAATAAAAATCTGCAAAATTTTAATAAAAGATAATAACCTAAACTTTTTGTAATTATTTGAACAGAAGCAGCTTCTATTAATATCAATTAACAGAAGTAGAGAATAGCATTAGAAAAGTGATAAATTATCATATATATTATTACTATAAGGTATTTTTTTTGTCACAAGCCTTTATATCCCTTCATACTTAAACGAAATCAATGAATGAGGTGTCATTTTAAAGCTTATGGTCTTCACTTTGGTCACATCATTTTTTAAGAAATAAATTTTTCGGAATTCGACCCTTAAAGGTAAAAAATGTCACATTTCTAAAATACTTTGTTTTGTGTTGCAAGTGATTTATCTCTCTGGATACCTATCTGAAATCATTTAATGAAGTATCATTTTAATGATTAGGATCTCCGCTTTGATGATGTCATATATTAAGACAAGATTTTTTCGGAATTCGACCCTAAAAGGGCAAAAGTATCAATATTTCTAAAATGCGTTTTTTGTGTCTCGAGCTATTTATCTCCCTGGATATCTAACCGAAATTGATAAATGAGTAGGATTATGAAGAGTAATGTCTCAGCTTTGGTGAAATATATTAAAAAAGATTTTTTTTTTGGAATTCAACCCTTAAAGGGAAAAAGTATCAATGGTTCTACAGCACATTTTTTTTTGTCACGAGCCATTTATCTCCATCAATATCTAACTGAAATAGATAAATGTGGTAACATTCTAAAAATTAAGGTTTCTGCTGTGGTCACATCACATTTTAAGAAAGGAATTTTTCGGAACTGAACCCTTAAAGGGCAAAAATATCAGTATTTCTAAAATGTGTTTTTGTGTCTCGAGTCATTTATCTCCCTTGATAATTAAACAAAACTGATAAACGAGATATCATTTTAAAGACTGAGGTCTTTGTAAGGTCTTCGGTTATGTTCAACCATATTTCAAGAAAGACATTTTTCAAAATTCGACCCTTAAAGGGCAAAAGTATTAATAATTCTATAACGCATTTTTCTGTTACGAGCTATTTATCTCACTTGATGCTAAACCAAAATCGATAAATGAGGTATCGTTTTAAAGACTAAGGTGGCTGCTTTGGTCACACCATATATTATAAAAGGAATTTTTTGGAATTCGATCCTTAAAGGGCAAAAGTATCAATATTGTTTCTACAGCATGTTTTTTTTTAATTACGAGCCATTTATCTCCTTTGATACCTAACCGAAATCGATAAATGCCATATCATTTTAAAGATTAAGGTCACCTGTTAGTAAAATCATAAATTAAGAAAGAATTTTTCAGAATTTTAACCCCTTAATGCCGATCGTCGCAAATTCGCATCATACCAATTTGACCCTTATAGCGCCAGTGCCGGTTGATGCAGATTCTACACGAACTAGCCCAGTGCGTGTGGTCGGTGCAGCCATGTACTGAGCGTTGGTGAAACTAATGTGACGACGTTCATTCATTGTGTGTGTGCTACGAACAAAGACCCGAGGTTGTGTGCATTCATTCGTGAAATACGGCTAAATAGATAGGTAAGTTTCATTCTTGAAATTATATATTGTTTTCTTGATATCTATTTGATACTGTTATTCATATATAGATGTGATAAGGCAGATAATACTCTCAGTGAACACGAAAATACGGTTTGTGTAAAATATGTAACATCAGGCACTTGTGCATCTTTCTGTGCACATGCAAGAAATGAACTGAAATGAAGAAAGGACGGTAATTCCCATTCAACTTCAGCGCTAACATGCTTCAATCTCAGATTGGTTTTGTGATTTACGTTTTTGCACTTTGATTTACAACAATGATCAATGAATTTATCTAATGAATTGTTGGCATTCTACAGTTTTTTTTAGCAATGGATCCAAAATTCTTTTATGCTACAAGGAAAGGAAATGGACATTTGAAAACGCGTGTGCCTCCTGCAGACAAAAGTGATGACAGTTGCCTAAGTGACACTGATCAAAGTGGCGATGAATATTTTCCGACAAGTATAGATAGAACCTCATCTACTGATGAGAATTCAGACATTTCAGGTAAGCTCTAGAGATTCAAGCTTGTTTCTTTTATGTTAGAGTTTCTATATTTCTTACTCTTTCCTATATTTCTTACCCTCTTGTTGCTTCAGATTCTGGTGCTGAGAATGAGGCCCAAAATATTTTTCAAGAGCAGAGAGCTGTTCCCAGAACTGCAAGTGCTAACAGTACAGTAAAGAGACAGCCGCTGTGGAAGACAGTACCTGCTACTTGCAGCGAAAGAACTACACCTGTTTCAAATAGTTCGTTGCCAGAAGCAGATGATGTGAAATTTCCCATAGATTACTTTCGCAGCTTTTTTGACGATTCTCTTTTAGAGCATGTCGTTGAACAGAGTAATTTATTTTCTGTACAAAATAAATAGACCACTGCAACTCACAAAAGATGAACTTGAGCAGTTTCTTGGTACAGTTTTATATATGTCAATATATCGTCTCCCTCGCACCCGTATGTACTGGGCAATGGCAAGTCGACTGCCCCATGTTGCTGATGTTATGTCACGTGATTCGTGGAATTACATCAAGAGAAATATTCATTTCAATGATAATGACAAAATACTGAACACTGATGATCCAAACAGGGATAGACTGTACAAAATACGTCCAGTAATTGACTCATTGCTTCCAAAATTTCAAGCTATCCCTCAAACACAGATGTTGTGTGTTGATGAGCAGATGGTTCCATTCAAAGGGCAGTCTGCATTGAAACAATACTTGCCGAAAAGCCCAATAAGTGGGGCTATAAAATATTTATTTTATGTGACTCAAAAGGAATGGTGCACAATTTTGAGATTTATACATGAAAAATCAATTCAGTACCAGGTTGTCCAGACATAGGTGCAAGTGGAAATATTGTGTTACATCTAGCACAAGTTATTCAGGAAGGCCAGAATAAGCTTTTGTTTTTTGACAACTGGAAAAGACATGACAAGAAAGAAGAGAGGTAGGCCGTCAGTAAGCATGGAGACAGAAATTCAACGTAAGAAGCATTGGGGTCCAACGAAACCAGTCCCTGATAAGTCTACCCGTACTGATGGAGTAGGTCACTGGCCCTGTGTAACAGAAAGGTAGAGATGCAAAAGGCCCAGCTGTAAAGGGCAGACAGTTATTATGTGTTCAAAATGCAATCTTCACCTTTGCCTGAACAAAAACTCAAATTGTTTTAGGCAATTTCATGAGTAGAGTAATTTTAATCCAATGCATTGGCCTTAGACATAAACTCAAATGTAATTAAAACATATGTTAATTATTTTTTCCTATTTAATCTTATAAGAAAATTAAATAAAAAAATTTCATCAATGAAGATTTGAAAGTCTTTTATTTCTCAAATGCCTGTTGTTGCTAATTTTACACGTACCTAATTATACCAATTATGTAAACATTTCTTACATTTGGCATTATATATGGTCTAACAAACCAATACTGAGCTCAAAATGTGATTTTTTATTTTTTTCCTAAACTAAAATTTAATTCAGGCTTAAGGGGTTAATACTTAAAGAGGTGCGCATATGAGACAGTTCAGAATAAAGTCCATAGATTGCAGCAGCAGATTTCACAGAGATATCAATAAACTGTTTTTTATACAGAAAGAAGCTTTTTGGATATTCTTTTCTGTTAGGGAAATATTTTTGTTTTGCTATACAATTCCAATGTAAAGATTTTATTCGCACAGCAACACATATTAGAGAGATGTTATTATTCTGTGTGCATTTTGTTCAGGTTGGTTGTATTCCGTTAAGGTCAGTGACAGTTTGTCGTACATACAGAGTGTTTTAAATTTTCCTAACTGTTGCGTAATATGCTGGAAGTATTTTGACACATACATATTACACTAAAAAAATAAATATTTACTACAAAAGTGCGGTTCTACTTTTCACTATATTACAAGCATTCAACTTCACTATTCATTGCATTTTATTCACGAAATTTTCGCACGGGTTGTCTAATTATTGTTATAACTGAATCCCAAATAACAATCATCATACAAAATTCACAACTTTCCAAATATGACATTTAACATTAGGTACAGACGCTTTATAAACTTTTCTTAAATTACAATTAAAACAATGAACAGAGTATATTTAAAGAACAAAACCTTCTCAGTGTTGTTTATAACAGTAACATGTGAAGGTAATAATTAAGGAGTTACATCTGGCATCCTATTCCTGGTAGCCTAGTACATTAAGCCTTTCAGAGCCATCAGTTTTCAGTTTTGTTTTTATTACACATAACGACCTCTTTATTCTACTGAGATGAAATTTTCTTTGATGCCACAGTTATAAATGTAATATGTATTTTTTCTGAAAAGCACAGCTTACAGTTAAGCCAAGGTATCTGGACAACTTTGTTGAGCTGGCATGCATCTATAAGCCAGTATAATTTTATTTTAATCATTAATTAATTGAAACAGAATATGTGGCCCTACGATTGGTAGGTGCTTAAAAGTATTTGCTGCTCTACAGACATGGCAAGACTATTAATGATATGAAGTCAATGGTATGCAAAATATTCACCATGGCTGGGACTTCCATTATGAAGTAACTGTAAATTTAATTTACGTTCCTTGAAGAAAAGTTCCTAATAACCTCTTTTCTTATTTCATAATCTTCTGCTTTATTTAATCCTAAAATTCACTACACCCAGAACTTTTCCCCCTGTGAATTTTAATGTTAAATGCTTCCAATGTTTCTAGTAAATACTTCATCATTTCCCTTGGTGATTTATTCCACTCCATAACTCTCCTTACTAAAGAATATTTTCCACTTAAGCTTAAAATCAAGGTATAGCTTATGTTCATGGTCATTACTATTCTTTCATGAATTGTTACATTCTTCTACCAATATCCATCCAAACCCATATTATATATTAAATTGTAATATTAATATTATATATTAAATTGTAGAAAAGTTGTGCCTGTACATTAATTTTTTAATTTTTTTTCAATGTTAACTACTGGTGACAGAAATGCCAAACTGTAAGATTTATAATTTTTATCTGTATGTATGTTCGCACATCTCACAGAACTAATAGACGGATTTTAACTAACACATAGTGATAGCTTGTAGTGTTTCTCAGGATATAGGATGTATACTGGTATAGAGTACAAAACAGTAAATTTAAATGTTTTTCATTACTGTCCACACAACAGGCAGAAACTAATGAATGAATTTCAATGAAACTTCACATAGTAATAGTTTTGTCACTGGTTATTATACAGAATATTTTTTTATCCTGGTCCCCATGACACAGAGGCAGAAATCCTAAATTTTCAATTCATGCCTATCCGCATGCGTTTCTTATAAAAACAAATGAAGTAATGACAACTAAATTTAGTGTGGTGATAGGCTATGCCAGTAGTTATCATATAAGATATGTTTTATTCTTTTATCTTCAATAAAAGAGGGTTAAACTATAAATTTGCGATTTTTTTTTATATCCATTTTGTCTGGCAGCTCATTTGGTTAAGGTGCATGACTAGTTTATGAAAGGTTGCTGGTTCCAGGCACCAGTTAGGTGAAATGTGATCAGTCATAAAGTGTGCATGTGGGTGTTAGAAAATCCTGATGTCATGGTACAGTTGCAACTATACTCCCCAAAATTGAATATGTGTGTATGTTTTTTAACTGGGCTTCTTTTTTTCATAAAGCAAATGTAATAGATGTTTTTGTTTTATATTGATGCACTACAATAATTGCTATTTTCTCAAATGAAAGATGGTGAACCAGAGAACATCATTTGGCAACAAGATAGTACACCGTCACTGATATAACTAGTACATGATTGGTGAAACAATGTTAAACCCAACAATTGGTTTGGCCACCATGGCCCGGATGACAGGACTTGTTTCGCATGGCCATGGCATTTTCATCTCGGGAGTTCATAAAGGATAATGTGTATGTTCCTCTGCTACAAGCTGACCTACCTGACTTAAGAAACAGGATTGAGGCAGTTGTTTTATCAATTACCCCTGACACAACGATCATGGTATGCGAAGAATTTACATACTGACTGGATGTGTGCTTTGACACGAATGACACTCATATTCAACAGTTGAAGGTAAAAAAACTGTTTGATTTACTCTTTTGTTTGATCTATCGTTTGTAACTGTAAGTCAGATAATAAAAATTCTTCAAAGCCTCAAAACCCTGATATTCCTTTGAAATGCCCTGTATTACACATCAGGCAATATGAGCAATTGTTTAATACTAAGGAAGAAAGCATTATCATCTAAATACTTAATTTCTTAAATTATTTATTGAATGGAGATGGAGAAGAGCAGAGATTTTTGTCAGCAAAAAGGCGGATGCCAAGAAATGGAACATAAGAAGAGGTACAGATAGACTGCCTGCTTGAGGCATCATCAGTCTGGCAGAGCTATTCATTGAAGTTATGCTAGGCTTTGGGCAAAAGTCAGGCTTCTTAGAAAATTATGTTAAAACAGTGTTGACTTTGATTCCATGAGTCCCCTTGTAGAACCAAAAGTATAGTTCACAAGCCAGATCTGTAAGTTTTTATGATCATCAGGTACCTTGTGTTTTATAAACAAATGTGTAAGTATTGTCAAAATCTGTCATATGTGGTTGCTATTTTCTGTTTTCACAAGAACTTGCAATATAAATTGATAAAGTTCAATAAGCTATATTTCCGACTTATATGGAAGTATTGGAAAAACTTTTTGAGAGGTACTTATTAAAAGCCAAATCTATTGTGAACAACTTTTCTGATTTCATAGAAAGACCTATGCATCTTACCATTAAGTGGTAACTTTTTAACAGGTATTTTATCGTTCTCAGGGAGCGTCAGCTATGTTTATAAGAATGTGTTATCTTCAAAGAACTTTGTTATGAAATCACTAATTCTATTGTTATACCCCATACTACAGTTCTTAGTTGCAATATTTCAAAGAAAAAACCTTCCAACATTAAATTTCACACAATACTTGGAAGCTAAATAGTTCAAGATTTATGTCTGTTTGCTTATTATGTGTGGAAAGCTATTAAATACAGTAACCTCAAAACTAAAATGTACATAAGATATTTGACAAAACATTTTTACACACATAATACAAGAAAAATATATGAGGTAAGTTGGCAGAACAGAGAAGATGCTAACAGAAACCTACCTGTGATGTCAACTTGTAGTAGGCTGTTACCACTAGCAACGTTTGTTTGCAGACAGCATGTAATGCACTGATCATCTGTATGAAGTGAGATATTATTTAGTAATGATAAAATTAAATTACTTAAGCTTCCGGTATTTATTTGAACAGAAGCTGCTTCTATTAATATCAATTAACAGGGGTAATTAATACAATTGGGAAAATGGTATACTATTAGTATTATTAAAGAAAGAAATAACTAAAGAATCACACATTCACAAATATGGTATTCTACATTAGATTTACATGCATAATGCATAGTAGTTATCTGTCTAGACATGGTCGTATAGCTGTGTTTGCTGGGGATTCAAACATTAATA
Source organism: Vandiemenella viatica (assembly GCA_031002005.1). Lineage (NCBI taxonomy): Eukaryota > Metazoa > Arthropoda > Insecta > Orthoptera > Morabidae > Vandiemenella > Vandiemenella viatica. Next base: position 196,371,179 of record CM061919.1, read on the forward strand.
CCGAACCTGATCATGTTGGTAACTTTAAAAGATGCTTGCATGGGTTCATTATTCGGATGCCAAACCATTGTTATTACGCCCAACAGTTAAAGGGTTATGGAATTAAACAGTTCTTGCTTGATATCTTAGTGGAAATGAATGCAACAAAAATTCATTATGTTTGAAAACAACCTTTACTATACAACTACCTGAGATTGGCTCCTGTCTAAATAGTTTTGGCAAGATAATGGATATATAACAAGGTGATGTTCTGATCTGAAAAATGCTTTATTGTAAAAAAAATTATTTTAAAAGTTATTTTCTATATGAATTATGTGTAATAGGACTTCTGTTATACAGTTTAGGCCAGATAATAGTTATATAACAACATATGGGAAAAGACAATATTAGCATTGACAAAAAATTCTGAACACTCCTTTGCTGCAGATGACACAGAACACAACATCAATATTGCTGATAGCAACAGTTGTTTTGAATCATGGGAGTTGAAGTTGGTCAATCAGTGTGTTTTACATACCAGATGCTCACCGTATGCCTTTCTGAATTGGCTCTCCCCCCTCATGTCCCCCTCTTCTCAATAACAGACTTCTCACACTGTAATTCTACTAGTTTTCTGCTCCAAGAATAATTACTGTTACTGTAGCTTATGTTTTGATACTATTTTTCTTTCTTTCTCTCTCTTTTTTTTTTTTTTTTTTTTTTTTTTTTTTTTTTTTTTTTTTTTTTGTATTTTAGTCACACAGATATATTTATCCGTAACAACGGAAGGAAAGAACTGCCGTGAAACAATATTTATATGGAAAGGAAAGATAAAATACAACCAACACTCACCAAAGTTGAAGGGAGGAGGGCATCAGCAACATGAAACACCACACAAACACAGGAAATACAATATTTCGGGTTAAACCCTTTGTCAAGTTAAAAGAAGTAATTCACTGAGTTCGCGTAAGCCTTGCGTTTGTTGCAGCCACTCATAGATATATTTATCTAATACTTTAAAACCATTTATTATCCTTTTTATCTCAATATTGTTACTTGTTTGAATTCCACTTCCCAAACATTTATCCATTCAATCTTGCATAAGTAATGAACTGTGAGATACCTTCTGACTTTAAACCAAAACAAAGCATACTCTACTGTTAATGATGAGACCATCACTGCTATGAGTTCATCATGTTGTGTTTTATCCATGGAATCCTGCCTTGTTCATGCTAAAAGGTTTCCTTTCCCTACCAAAATTCACACATAGCACTCTTTCGTCTTGGTTATATTCTCTCAAACTAAATCACAGTATTAATCCCTCCATCTCTTACCCAAATCAATTCCCATGGTGAAATGAATAGTTACAAATTCTAAACTGAAAGGGTGAACTGCTTGGAGTGTGGTATATGCAATCATATGCTGCAGTCGTGAAAATTAACATTCATAGAGTGCAAAAGTAGAAAGGTGAAAGAGGGGGGAAAATGGGTATATAGGGAACAGTACTAGGGGGTGACGTCCTTCACAACTAATTAAATCAAATCCCTCATTGTTGTTTTGTAGTAAAAACTACATTGTTTGTGGTTTACTAATCACTGCTCCGAGTTTCAGCATGAATATATGAGACTGAATGTCCAAATGCATGTATTTTCTCACTGATTTGTGTTTAACCAAATATTGAAAGATCACGTAAACTGGCAAAGGTGTTTCTCCACCAGTTTGATCCCTAAAGATATTTTCCTTTCGGCTTATGTAATTGTTTGTTAAGACAAAGTAATTGTGATATCGAGAAAGATGGTTGAATAATGGCTTCAAGTTTTGCTTCATATAACTGCATATTAACATTAGCAAGCACGTAGTGTGGAACAGACTTAAACTTGGATTGATTGTCTAAATCACAGTTGAATGAGTTTGTATGCTAAAGCGTTTTTTTTTTACAATTTTTGTAACAAACAATCAATTGAATACATTTTCATAAGAACCGCCTTTATATGATTGCAACATGGTGTCATGAACACTTTTGACATATGCTAAATTATACTAATTATACTCTTATCAGACATGCAAGCCATCATGTGTGAGAAATGTGTAAGAAACATCCATCATAAACGTGAAGTGTGTACATCAGGCATACATAATTGCTAATCTGTCTTCCAAGCTGAAATGTGTAATACATACTTAACTGCTCATCTGTCCCTAAAAGCTGAGTTAATTGCTGCTCATACATTTTAGTCAGCAAAATTATTTTAAAACCTGGTTGAATGTTATTTGAATCTTCCATACATTATTCCATGAAGCTTACCAATTTTGTAAAAAATATATCCTGACATAATAGAACAGTATTGCTTTTATGGCATGTCATTTATTACTCTGAGATTTGTTGCAAAATCATGCTAGACATTCTGTATAGTATTTTGCTTCTTGACGAATCAGGACACTATAGATCAGGTTTGCAAATAGAATTCTATTTCCTAGTTCTTTATCAACTTTTGACCTAAATGCAGTGTATTCACAGTCAACAGCTGATATTTATTTGTTGCATAACAGTTAGCAAGAAGCTTACATCTGCAAAAGTTGATTATCAATTATGAGGTCCATGCGATGTTATGGCAAATCTACATTTTTACTTACTGAAAGTATTCAGTTTTTGGCTCTTACAAAAATTGAAGAATTGTATTTTAATGCATACCTTATGCAAATTAGCTTTAGTTTTTAAAAATGTATTTTCCATACCTCCAAGTTCTTCATCAAACATCTTTGTAAAGCATTAATGTTGTCAAAGTTGAAGTGTTGTTGTGCATGTTTGTGTCAGGCCACATTAGTACTATATGAGATTTTCGTCACTTGGGGAGTGTCCATAAACTTGTAAAACCTGCTGCTTGCTCGGGGTTGTAGCTTACAGCTTGTCTTAACTATGATCGTGTCTGGTACCCTTTAAGTGATGCTATTTACGGTCGCCAATCCCTCGTAATTACCCCAAGGGATAAAGGTCTGTTCTTAAAACACAACTTCAGACTTCCTGATTAATTCCAGATTATATTTTTTTCAAAAGTTCTTACATAAATTCGGTACCAGCGTAGGCCTAAAAGAAAAGCATCAGACTTCTACCCGAAATAAATGATTACAGGTTAAACCATCCTCTCACAGTAAGCAACTTCCTCCTAACCCCTAGATGAAAGTTAAAAGTTCATCCCGAAGGAAGATTGACCCTGCACCATTATAATGTCACTACTAAAATTTCCTACATCTCCGCGACCAACCAACACGCCGTCCTCTCGGTTCAATTTCTGCCGAATTACTGCTGTCCGCCTAGGCCAGCGGAGGCTCCTTATATTCATATTGGGCCAGCTGACTCAGCAGACGCTTGATTTGACAAAGGGAAACCTTATTTTTATTCCGATAAGTCTGAAAGTTTGATATGTTATGAAGCATATTTTAAATGTCAGTTTTAGTTATGACAAGTTTTCTCCTAGGATTTGTGTATTTCGAGTTAAAGTCGTAAAAGCTTTACGCTGTCACCATCCCTAAAATTCGTTAGTCTGTGAAATGATTCTGTTATCAGATTTTTTTTATAAAAATTTCCTCAACTTTTGACATATAACACGTCTAGATCCCAAATGTATTTGACGGTGAAAATCGACTTTGACTATAAGTGCAAAGTCAGCTAAAAACTTGTATGTTCATTATCTCCAAATATATGAGTGCTACCGATCTGTAATATAGCTCAAACTTTACTAAATTAAATTATCTATCTGATGGTAATATTATTTCCTCATTATCTATTTCCCTTAATGCCAATCCTTTGTTTCCAAAATAATGCTTAGTAGCAGCAATTATTTTCAAACCTTAATTTCCCTTTTACAGCTTATATATTGTCGGAATCTTTACGAAAATCACTCCATGTATTCAGTGAAAGCTTCTCTTTAATATACATGTCTTTTCTATGCCCTCAGATCTGTATGTCTGCAGAAATGTTGAATTGCAGAGTCAGCGAAATCTCTTATTTTGTCTAAAAAACATACTTCCTTTTTAACTTATTGACTCTATCTTTTAATATGTTGTGTATTATCTTATGCTGAACATTTTGAGCTCTGAATCTTAGCTGTACCTTAAAAATTAGGGGAGAAAAGTTACTTGTGCTATAAATTCCATGAGCTTGCAAGATCACCAATTTCATGATATTTTCTTAATATAATCTTCTGAAATGCAAGTGTTGGCTCTAATTTGAATTGTCATCTCATTTTACACCTCTGAAAATTAATGTGGCCAAAAGGCTTCTAAAAATGTTTAAATTTCTTTATAACATTTTCGAAAACTTACAAAATAGCTCAAACTCTCCTTACTAACATGTTTCCTGACTCTCAAACTACTGAAAAATGCTTCTAAAATGATCTGCTATTGGTTTTAAGTTTGTTAAGGACCCTTTGAACTGTTTTTGAAAGTATACTGACATAACTAAGGTTATGTGACAAACTATGTGGCTTTGTCTAGGGGAGAGAGGGATTGGCTAGAAGCATACACTCCACTACATGCAGATTCAGAGCCAGGCCACATAGCTTTCCAATCATATTATTATTCACAGTTAAAATGAGGTACAGAATATGTGAATATTTATTTTCTTCATTTAATTAGAATCCGTATGAAATTTACAATAGTCTGACAAGAGAAAACAATAAAAAATGTATCCTGGAATCAAAAGGGAAAAACTCTGTGGGCTAGTGGAAGAGAGGGAGGGGGGTAGAGGCACAAGCCACCTAGGGCTACTTGGGGGAGAGGGGGGAGGGGGGTTCACAGGAGGCAAAAATGGAGCTACATGGTTTATGGATGATCCCTTGGGTTTTGAAGCAGAATACAAAATTTTCCAGTAAACATTATTACATTTCTCCCCACATAATTGAAACCACTTTATCGTATTATCGTGTTCTCACACATGAACATATTAAAACAAACACAGCATACTATACCAAATTTAACAAATAGATAAAGCTGTAAAAAAGAAAAAAATGTATAAATTGATACCAAACACTCTCCTGTATGATATGTATTAAGAAAAGGCAGTGATAACTACAATACGTGATCTAAATGTGGGAACTGGTCATAGTCAGATGCAGTGTCATTCAACAGATGAAGTTTAAATGATATTGACTTTCTAAATCAAACAGTTCTTAAACCAATCACTAAAGGTATGAGACAATACAATATCAATTTGTAGAAATATTATCCACATGCTCAAATTCTATCACTAATGGTGAGCAAAGCTACATGAATCAGATGATAAACTCACTGTTATTTCAGGAAAACTCCGTTAATACCAAAGTCTTAACAAGAATGACTTTCTTATGTTAAAAAGGAAAAACATAACATACTGATTCCACTGTCATAAGAATTAGTGAAAAATAAGTATGAGTTAATTTCATTGATATGATCCATGTCAGATATTAGTGAGGTGGAACTGGTATCACCAGACATAGGATTTAACTTTTACATCACTAAAAGTTCGTTTATATACACTTGCTAACAGAAAAATTGAAGCAGCCAGAAGATATGGTCAGATGGAAAGGGAATTTCATAGACATACACACCATCAGTTGGTATGTAACTGATAAGAGTTACAACTGTGACAAGTAGAATGGCCACAAGAGTGGATTAGTGCTGGTCATGTTTAGAATTATTGCCAGGAGTGATGGGGTTTACAAGGGGCATGAAATGATCAGATGTTGAGTGATCACTGTGAAGGACTCAGAGATGTGTACTCATGAGAGAATTTGCTATCAGTATCTGACAGAGTTTAAAAGAGGCCTCGTTGTGGCGCTTCATTTGGCCAGCTGGTTGAATCATGCAATATCCAGATTTCAAATCTGACAGTGTCCTGATGCTGAACGTGGGAATGAGGGGGTAGGTATACTTGTCATTAACCTTCCGGTTGACCATGTCTGACCACCATAAGGGAAGATCACTGTATTGCGCACCAAGCACACTGTTACCCTTTCACATCTGTGTCTGCCATTTGAGAACAAGTAATGGATTCCCTGCACCATTATGTGTGAACCCACATCTTTGGTCAAAGAATAGTAGCAGCTGGACTAGGGAATTACCATCTCATGCATGGGATTGTGTTAACAACACAAATGGCTATATTTGGAAAGATGCTATGATCAGGAACCATGCTGATGAATGGTGTCGCACTGTGTTGAGAAATGAATCACGGCTCTGCCCTACCTTGGATGAACATCATTTGTGAGTATGGTGGTTACCCAGGAAGAGGTGCTATTCTTTAAATGTTTTGGAGAGGCACAGCATTGTTATTCCTGTCATTACAGTGTGAGAAGTCATTGGGCATGATTTCTGGTCATGGCTGGTAATGTTTGAGGAAACTCTGATGGCACAGTGGTACTTTATGGTCACCCTTTATTATCGAGTGTTATCTCTCATGCAACAGTATCATGATGCTTTTTTACGACAGGACAATTCTCATGCACACGTAGCATCTGTCTTTATGAACTGTCTGTATAATGTTGAGGAATTCCCATGGATGGCAAGTGTGGGACCAGCTCAGAAGTCAACTATGTCCCAGTGCCATTATCTAGGACATCAAAGATTATTTAATAATAATAATTTTTTATTGCCAATATGCTTGTGATACAAGTTTCTAGCAAAGTCAATACAAAAGGTACATTCATACATATATTTTTTACAATTGATCAAGTTTGTACAGGACCTTATTACATAGATATGATTTTATTCCAATTTTGAATTCATTCCCAGTCAAGATCTTTAGATGAGCTGGAAGCTTATTATATAGCCTGGCTCCCATTTCATAGGCACTCTTACCTGCTGCCTTAGAGTTATGTCTTCGAGTGTTATATTCATTTACAACAGTTGTGTGCTTCAGGAGAGAATACAATGCATTTATGACAACCTTCCCAACTGAATCAGTGCATGAATCCAGGCAGAGAGAGTGCAACATCAAACTAATTGTTGGAAGACAAGAAACTCTGACTCACTTTACATTGTAAGAATGTTTGGTTAATAATTAACTGTGACTGTGGAATGATAACACAGATTGTCAAGAATTCACTTTGATTTTATTTCACTGCATTAACATTTTCCCCAACCTTTATTTCACCACTGTATAAAAATTTCTCCCATTGCCACCTTCATTTCAATGGTTCAGTTTTATTGTTAAACATATGTATTTCAGATCTTTTTTGAAAAGATTGGAGATTCTGGCCAAACATTCTACAGTTCACTCAACAGTGTTCTGCAATGGCCCTCCAAATACCAGTTAAATCCATTAAATCTTCAAAATTACTGAAATATGGTACAAAATAAATGAACAGCCTATGAAAATATTTAAAAAAATCACCACTTGATTTCTGAAATACTTTTTACAGAGTTATAACACATTTCAAATAATTCTGATCTGAAACAGTGTAACACGGACATGTGGCTATGAAAAACTGGGCCGAATTGCTGACAACAACAATAAAAAATCAATATCTTTTGAACAATACCAGCTGCACACAAAAATGCTTCTCAAGCCTTCCCAAAACACATATTTCCTAAACAATTACTTTTCTTAAAACTACTTCTTTAAACCTCCCAAACTATATAAACACTTTTGAATAATTCTTTTTAATTTGTTACAATAATGACAATGAGCAGGAAAATGCTTTAAGGCGAGAAAACTAAGGAAGAATATGGAAATATGACCTAACACTTGCCTCACATGAAGGTGGCTGGAAATGATAAACATGCGCCTTTATCTGTGGTAAATGTTGGGTTGTATTTCCCTATCCTTCCTTAGTTTTACTTTTAATTTACTAGCTTAGAAATATCACTTAAAAATGTGTGCCTCTTTAGTAATTTATATTCAAGCTTGTTATACCAAAGTACTTTAATCCACTGTATCATAGACATCCTCCCTGGTTAATTTGATATGAAATAAAAATACGATAATACTTTAATCCCTGACTCTGGAAGGCTCCAAATCACATAAAATGAGTTTTTCCTTACTTTCCCATGAATAAAGCCACATATCAATAAATAACTGTCTTATTACATGATAAGTGGGCTCATACTGTGCAGATCTTTGTAAATTCAACTACATTTTGTAATCAATGAAATAACATCATATCCCTTTACAACTTGTGAGGTTTTATTTTGTTTCCTTTTCCTCTCCAAGGTGCTTAACTTTTTTTGTTGGGTTGCATATATACATAGAATGACACTAGAAAGGTGTTTCCAGAAAGAAGAAAGACCAATGAACATACATGATCAGTGCAACAGAAACTCGCCCTTTTGTGGCATTTAGAAGAAGTAAGAGGTATTGGAAAGCTTAATTGTGGCGTTAGATTTAATGGTGGGTTCAGTCATCTTAAAAAAAGCATAAGGAGTTTATTTTACATTATTATTTTTTTAACTAGAGTGGCTGAATTCACGAAAAAAAAAAAAAAAAGAATTTGATTTGGTTTGAACAGTGTTTTCATGTTCGTAATCTAATCAACAATGTAAGGCATGATGTAAAAAATGTAGGTTAATCAACAAATTAAGATTAGAAAAATATAATAAACTTCAGGCCATATGAGGAAATGATTTAATACCAAGAAAGAAAGTACTAGTGTCTTTTTAATTAATTTTTAAATTATTTAAAGAATGTGAATGTAAAGCTACATCAACACTTGGATACTTGTGCCGGAACTTGTATCAGGATTTGTATATTTGACAAGTCGTGGCACTTTGCCTCATACAAACTGCTCATACATTTGTCAACTACTAGAGTATCTCATACAAGCCGCTCATACATTTTGTATATGGTGATTTCATCTTTGACTTGTATCTCATACACATGCATACGCATTAGCCAAATTAAACATAACCAAAAACTCAAACATGGAAATTAGTGACATATACTGTAAGAAGGTTTCCATCATTTGTTAACTCTGTTTATGTCATTAGTTCTTTTATTAACATGGCATAAGCACCTTGTATTTCACGTCTAGATAGGATTTTTTTCCCCCGCCATCTATATTTCCTTTTCTATTTCAGTAACACTTTAGCACAGAGACTTAAAAAAAATCTTCCACACCAGGTGACGTTTTTAATTCTTTGACAGTTCAGATGAAAATAATCACATTTAATAGCACATCAGTGTACACAAGTATCAAGCAGGTTTTGATTCTTGTGTATACTGATGTAAACATGAGGTTCATACTCATACAAGTCAATGAAAGCCTCAGACAAGTTCCGATACATGTGCCAATACAAGTTCTGATTTAAACCCCGATACATATTCTGAATTTGTGCCAGATGTAAACTTAGCTTAAGAGAGCAAACAGCTATCTAACACAGTACATTTTCACGGTGGCAACTCTCTAGAAAAACCTCTCAGGATTCTAGCCACGTCAAAGTAAAGTTGACTGGCGACGTTTCGAGAGCTGGCACTATTCCCACCGTCAATCCCTGCTTAACTTACTGAAGCCTGCCGCACAGTAGTCTATTACATAGGACTACCAGCCGGGAGCAGAGTAGGGTTCAGGTGGAGAGGCAGTCTAGCTGGGCAGGGCCTACTTAGTGATGTCATGTTTTGATCACTATTATGTGCTAATATGGTTCGGTCCTGTGTGCCTTGCAATAAACTAATAACCAGCTTCCATGTTTGGCTTAAGCTGAGACTCTGGTCCCAATTTATAACATTATTACTAAGTCTAATTTCAAATAGGCATAGTAATTAGCCTAATAATATTATTTCGTGTTGCTGCTGTCCTTCTCCCTTCAACTTTTGTGTGTGTAGGGTGTTTTTTTATCTATCATTTCGTTATAAATATTGCCTTGTGGCAGTTCATTCTTTCCATTGTTACCTTCAACTAATACTACTGTTATATTGAATACTACATAAACTGGATAAAGGAAACAAATAAACTGCCGCGAGGCACTGAAAATAAGATAGGACAGGGAAAATAAACAGTTACCCGTCACTTACCACAGATGAAGGCAGGAGGGCGAGACACGTAAAAACACAAAAACGAATTGCACAATATTTCGACTTTAGTCTTAGTCATGTGGGAGGTGAGACATATGGCGGGTTGGGATGTGACCACATCTTTCCCCCTGCCATATGTCTCGCCTCCCACATGACTAAGACTAAAGTCGAAATATTGTGCAATTCGTTTTTGTGTTTTTACGTGTCTCGCTCTCCTGCCTTCATCTGTGGTAAGTGATGGGTTACTGTTTATTTTCCCTATCCTATCTTATTTATACTACATAAACTGTTGGATATGGTTTTTGTTGGAATTATTTCAAAGAAAAAACCCACCAACATTAATTGTGACACATTGCTTGCCATCTAAATGGTTCATGATGTAAGAGTGTTTTCTTGTTTCATATTTTGTCAATTTTTTTATTTTTTATTTTTTTTTATACTTGGTTCAAGAAAAACATAGGTGTGATAGGTTTGCAGAACAAAGAACATTATCAATTGTTTTAATTTAACTTTTAAAATTATCGAACTCTGACATTACATAGATTGCTAATAGAGACCTACCTGTGATGTCAGCTTGAGGTAGGCTGTTACTACCAGCAACTTTTGACTGTTGACTGGATGTAATGCTCTCATCATCTGTATGAAGTGAGATATTATGTAGTAATGATAAAAAAATTCTGCAGAATTTTAATAAAAGAGAATTACAAAAGATTCCTGAAATTATTAGTATCAATAAAGAGAGATAATGAATACCATTCAAAAAGTGATATATTATTATTGCCAAAATAATAATGATCACAAAGAAAATTTACAATTTCCTAAATATGTCATTTAACATTAGGTTAAGTTGCATACATTTTTTTCTCAAATTGAAATTAAACCCATAAACAAATTGCATTTGATAAAAAATGAAACAATAAAACTAAAAAAAGAAAAAAAACCTGTTCAGCTTTCTTGATAGTTTCAACTCTGATCATACCACAAACTTCATTTGGTCCTACTTTCACACTAAGGTCACCTTCTCGGTTATATGTTGTTCCAGTAACCATATCAGCAACTCGTCCACATCAGATCAATTAAACCACAGCAGTACTTCCACTATGAAAGCTGATTTTCATTTCATATGAAACAATCCCTGCTTTACAGCCCGAGAATTTGCAGCAGCCATATATGATCTGAACAGCAGTAAACCACGAAATATTACACCACCTCATTGACTCATCTGATGTAGAACACAAACAAATTTCCCATGCCACAATCATGACACCAAATATTCCTGCACCAACCACAGTGCAATCCTAAGCACACATTCTTCCCTTGCCTACAATTTATCAGTCACATCCTGTGGCAGGGTAATGATCTCGTTCAAAGTTACCCTGAAATTAGAAGCCTCCTATTCAAAATCCTCCCTGTCCCTCGTAGAACATGCGCACTCCCATCTCAGACAATTCACTGCCCTCTGATACCAATCACATTATACAATAAGACATTCAAATCGTTCTCCCCATGCAATAGAAGATGCTATAATATATATGACATTTTTTCATGCTTCCACCATCTTCAGCAATCTATAAAAACAATCACAGCTAAGTTACCATTATAATGTTTATCTGAGACTTTGGATAGTTACATAGTGCTATGATTTCCTTAAGGTTAAGTTTTCTCATCTTGAAGTTGTTCCTGTACCTTGCAGAAGATCTTTCAGTGAATTCCTTAAACTTAAGTTACATCCTGAACCACAAATACCAATCCCTTCAACTAATCCCATAACTCCCTCATGACATGGCACAGTATAATTCTCCTTTCCTGTCTTATTAACCCCATCATTGGAAAGATCTTTTTTATTTATGAAATGCAGAATGAGTGAAAATTACCATATTTTGTCTATTAACTTTGAAGTAATTGCTGCTCTCTCCCAATGATGACTGCAATTACCCATCCAGATATATGGTAATAAGCAATTAGCATCTGGACATTCCATTACTGCAGATGACATGGCACTCAACATGAGTAAATAACATCAAAGCCACTTTTCTGTTGATGTTAGTCTTCTGATAGCAGCAGTTGTTCTGAAACTTGAGAGTGGAAGATGGCGCATCTGCATCTGTTTGATACCAGGAGCTCACCTTATGCCTAAGTAAGATGGTTTTCCTCCCTTATGTCCTCTTCCTCCGAGTAAAATACTTTTACCAGTCTTCTGCACCAAATAGAATCACCATTTGTTTACACCATTTATTATCCTTTCTCTCTCATTATTGTTACTTGATTAAATTCAACCTTCCCAACATTTATCCATTTAACCTCCAATAAAAACTGAGCTTCTTACAGCCAATCAAAACAAATCATACACTTCTGCTAATGATATGGTTGGTTAGAAAAGTCTTTAATTAGTGTGAGTTTTCAATATTGCCCTCATAAATTGTAAAAGGTTTCCTTTCGCTATCCTTATTAATAAATAGCACTCTCTGGATTTATATCTATTTTTTCATAGTTAATCATATTTTGAATCTGTTCATCTTTTACCCAAGTCAACTCCCACTAAGTAAACCCCACAACTGAAGAAAGATCAGTCTTAACTAAATGGATGAACTGCTTGGTGTGTGGTCTATGTTATCATATGCTGCAATTAGGGATTTCAATCCAGCAAAGAGGGATCCCACAATCCTGCGGGATCCCTCAACATTAGACAGTCTGGCGGATCCCATACAAAATTAAGCAGATCCGCATAATGTGGCGAAAGCTTGTGTCAGTCTGTGTGACTCACTGTCTCGTCATTGTTTTCCGGCTTCACTCGGTCACTATCAGATGTATTGCACTGTTTGTCTGTACCCTTGCAGCTGGAAATTGACTCTTGTAAATAAAAGTTTGTTTTTTGTCAACCTTCATCATTCGTAAGTAAATAGATCCACTTTACCTTATTGATTAAAACTTATGTTTGTTTTGAGTACACATTTCTATAATTTATGTTGTGTGTTTAGTACGATTTTATTATTATATAATAAGTATTTTTTATATGTCGTACAACTTATCTGAACTACACGGTTAAAGCTTTTTATTCATGATCACATTATTCCCATTTTCTGTATTTGTAGACAAAGTAATTATGACAACTTTCTGTATTTGCAGCTGAAAATTTGATTATTCGTTGATACAAAACTAATGTTATCGTAATTTTAACAATCACATACCTATTTATTTAGCAGCTATCAAAAGGCAGTTAGTTGTATATCCTCTAAAATAAGTTTAACTGAAATACTTGACAGTTTACTTCTTGGTGAGTAGTTTCTTTTAATAATAATGCATCAATTATAAGATCTATCGAGCAATCAGGAGACATAATAAAGAATCCCACAAAAACAATTCTAGTAAAAATAGGCCAAGTCTCGTGCTTCTGAAGTGACAAAAAGTTATGAGATCTTGTTCTGAGCCAAATCTACACTTTACAGAGTACATTCACTCCACTTGGTGAAATAAAATGCTTTCTCTCAGTATTATAGAACATTATTTTAGAATAAAAAAAAACCTGTGACTTGGCCACTATGCATACCATGATTTTAAATTGATGTGATGTTTTTGTTGAAGGCACCTAAGGCAGAATATTTTCCATTTTTGATTATTTATTTAAAAATTGGTTTAGAATTAAAAACAAAAATGTAAAACCTCGAAATATATATTTAAGACATGCTAAAAAAATTTAAAATAATTTTGCCAGTTAAAATATTGTTACCGATAGCTGTTAATTTTTATCATTTAACATTAAATTTTTTATTAATTTAATTAACAGATGTTAAATGTTTAATTTATTAACGCTATAAATAACTATATTCTAAATATATGTCAATCCCACTGGATCCCGCGGGATTGGTGCAAATTCCACAAAAATCTAGCGGGATTGAAAACACTGTGGGATTGCAATCCTTAGCTGCAATATAGGAAATAGCTCATCGTAGTATTTGCAACTTCACACTAAACTGCTGAGAATTCCAGCATGACTATATGAGATTAAAAGTCCATGTAAAATAGCTTCTTAATAATTTCTTTGTCATGCTCAACCAAATACTGAAATATCCATGTAAATTGGCAAGGGAGTTTTTCTGTCAGTTTGATTCCTAAATGTATTTTAAGTTAATTTTACCGATTGTACATTAACACAAAATAACTGTAACATTTATGAGAAGTGTGAGAACTGAGTGCACATAGATAGTAGATACTCAGAATGTTTTCACACAGAAAGAGGAGTCATACAAGGAAATGAATTGTTAAATGTTCTGTTTAATGTGGTATTAGATGAATTCATTGCTGAAGTCCAGGGATACAGAGATCTAGCAGAGAATAAGAGGATGGCACATGCTGATGATATAATTACATGTGAGGAGACAGAACAGAATCTGCAAAGAGAATTATGGAAATGGTGGACTGCAATGGAGAAACTTGGCCTCGAGATGAGTAGAAAAAAACCAAGATAGGGAAGATAACAAGAAATACTGGATCATCAAAGAAAATGTTTCTTGACAGCAATAAATGGGATATGTTTCTTGACAGCAATAAATGGGAGTGGGTAGAGTGGTTTGCATATTTGGGAAGCAAGCTGATTATCAATGGAAAGATTGAGTAAGAAATTGGGCAGAGAATAGTGAAGACTGGACAATGGTATCATCACATGTAAGCTGGAGGTGGAACATAGAAAAGAAAGCCAAAATTCATCATTATTCTCCAGCTCCAGTCTCCTGAGCACTCTCCATTTCTTCCTGTCCATGAATAGTTGATGTTCAAGAACAGTCTTCCAATCTATATCCTTCTTGATTTGGTCTATCCATTTCATTTTGAACCTTCCTGGATGTCGTTTAGCTTGGATGTTCATATTTAAGTAGGCCTCTCTTCTTTCTTCCTCCATCCTTTGAACATGTCCATACCACCTAAGGCGAGAATGATGTAAGGATTTTGCCACACAAATGTTTATACCAGTCTCTGCAAGATTGATTTCATTCCTTATTTTGTTCTTTTGTGTTCTCTGAAGCATTAAAAGCAAAAACTTCAATATCAGCGGCTTGAAGTCTACTATTGCGTCTTTTGGACAGGGTACATGTTTCTGATACATAGTTCAGTATGGAGATGTAATAGGTTTTGAATAGTGTATGTTAACACTTTCTGGGCACTTTGTTGTCCCACAACAGAGTTCTCATCTCGTTATAAAAGACTGCTGCATTATTATTTCTGTTTGTAATCTTACATTTACCGGTGTTGTCTTTACTCAGAGTACTGCCAAGATATTTGAATTGGTCAACATTAGTTGTCAATTTTTTGGGTAAATAATCATATTGGAAGTCCCTGCACCTGTTGCCATAACCACTGTCTTACTCTGGCTGATTTCCAGTCCATACTCCTCAAACAGCTTTTTCTAAGCTTCCAGCTTCTCTTGCACTTCTTCTGTACTTTCACCCCAAATCATGACACCAGCAGCAAAGACTAGGGCTCTTGTATCTTTTCCATGTATTTGTTTGAATTTCTTCAAGACGTCATCCATCACAGCAATAAAGAATAGGGGCGACAGAGCACTGTCCGGTTGTACTTCTTTTTTTGTCTCAAAACACTTGCTCTCTCCATTACCTATTTGCACACAGGCTTTTGTGTTTTCATACAGCATTTTTGTCTTGTTGATTAAGGATCCTGGTACGTTTTTCATTCTAGGTAATCCCAAATTGTTGATCTTGCAATGCTTCAACATCAAGGAAGACCATGATGATTTCTTTACCCCTTTCTAGATGTTTTTTTCAATAAGCATTCTTGCTGCAAAGATAAAGTCTGTTGTATTTCTTCCGGTTCTGAAACCATGTTGCTCAACCTATAGTAAGATTTCCAGATGTCTTCATAACCTTTTCTCAATTTTTCCAAGATCTTCAATCCATGGGAAAGAAATGTGATTCCACGATAATTTCCACACTTTTTTCTGTTGGGTATTATTACAAATCCTCTGGGATCTTATTGTCCTTCCAAATGGCATTTAACATCTTATAGAACCTGAACCCATTCACCCCAGCCGCTTTTATCATGTCTAAGTTAAACTCATCATAACCACCTGATTTGCCTTTCTTCATGAATTCCAAGGCAAAATTCTGGTCTATGAAGTATATTTCCAGCCTGTACTTACCTATGGTTCTGGAATCAGGACTTGGACAAACAAACATTTTAACAGATTACAGGTGGCAGAGATAAGGTTTCAAAGAAGGATATACCTATAGAATGTCGCGAGGAAAGATAAAATCAAAAATGAAAACATCAGGGAAAGATTATTAGTTGTAGCATTGGAAGAGATGTTAATAAAGAAAAGGCTGTTGTGGCTGGGGATGAGGATGGAGGATGGTAGAATGACAAAGTTAGCACTCTTGAATAGTGGGAAGGGAAGGAAACCAATTGGAAGCTCACGGGAAATGGATGGATCAAGTGAAGAAAGACATAGAGGTGAAAGGAATTGTGTGGAGACGAGTGATGGAGGAAAAATCTTGAAGTGATTGCCATACATGGAAGAGGATGTGCTGGATGGCCGTGCAAAAGAGTAAATGTCTAACAACAATGATGATCATGAATTATGATATCATGAGATATAGTTCAGCAACAACTTCGTTAACTTCCAATGTATACTCAATACAACATTGTATTTACATTAACAATGAGGGAGTGTGGAAAAAATTTACTCTGGGATTATCTAATTCACAGTTGAGTGAGTTTGTATACTGAAGCACATCTTATCTTACAATTTTTGTAACACACAATAAATCAAATGCCTTTTCATCGTGACTATCATTACATATTTCCCACAACATGAAGTGTGTACATCAAGCATACATAACTACTCCTCTCTGTTATTAGATTCTTTCATAAGTTTCTCCATAAAACTTAAAAATTTTGATAAAACTATTGACATATTTGAATGGTATTGCATACTTCTGGCATTTCAGTACTTTTGGATGTGCTTTAGAGGCATTTTTTATGGTATTTTGTTTCTTAAAGCAATCATGCCACCAATGCTAAGTTTTGCAGTTAGAATATTATTTACTTGTTCTCTCTCAACTTTTGGTCTACATAGAGCATATTCAAATGAAACAGTTGATACTTATTTATTACACTACAACCGTAAAAGAAATTTACAATTGATTATAACCAGGGGCGGCCCTAGCAAGTTTTTCAGGTGGTGCGAGAACTCATTGTGGCGCCCCAAATGAGCAATCGTTTATTCGTGATTAAGGTGTCCATTTTATAGATAGACTGAAGATAACATACAGTTTTTACATCCTACTAATATCATAAATTTAAAAGTTTTTTTGCTTGGGTGTTTTTACTGTTTCACGTCGAAAAGACTGAACTGCTTAGGATAAATTTGGAATATGTATTGACCATCTACTTTATCCCAAACAGCAGCTCCCGTGGGATTCGGATACGAAAATGTATATGAATTCCACTTGAGCAAAGGCGCGGGCAAAAAAATAATCTTTATATATGATAACTCAAACCTCGGAAAATTAGTATAGGATAGCAGCGTTATGAATGAGAAACAACAGAAAAAATATCACTATATGTTTGAAAACGTTTATTTAAACTATTATGGCGAACACAATGCTCAATTCACTTACACGTCAAATTCACAGTTTTTAATGATTTTTAAAATATATAAAAATAAAAAATATATGAAAATAAAAATTCCCATTTTTAATACTGAAAAATAAACTTTGCCAAAATTTTTCCAGAACCCTCGCAGACTAATGCTTGTACAGGTTAAATGCTTGTATTTTTTTCCCCAGGTAAAAACATTTTCAACAAGTATTTTTCATTGTTTTTGCCCCACTCTGAAGCTAATCCTGCTTGCGCCTTTGGAAAGTTGTTCAAATAGAGTGACCAACACATTCTCAATTGTATCGATCATATGCTAAAACACGTTCATTGTAAACAATTCTTCTGGATCTGTTGCTATCTCATTTACGGCTCATACTCAAAAAATCTTTACTTTCTTCGGCTTGTGTCTTGGTTAATAATAGGAAATTTTCCGATCTGAGAATCAATTTCTCTAGCTGTCTGTTATCAGAGACGGTATTCTTTCTTAAATTACGAGCTGTTTTCAGCAACTGTGAAGAGTTTCATAAATTCACCTTCAGTCTGCATAGCTTTTGCTTGGAATGTTTACCTGAAACAATGTATTACTAGAAGACCCGTGCGAAAATTTCGCGAATAAAATGCTATGAATAGTGAGGTTGAATATAATGTCACCAAGTTCAGTCATTACTCTTCATAATCCTACTTCATTTATCGATTTTGGTTAGAAATCCAGGGAGATAAATGGCTCGAAACACAAAAAACGTATTTTAGAAATATTGACATTTTTGCACTTTATGGGTCGAATTACGAAAAATTCCTTTCTTAGGATATAATTTTACCACGGCTGAAACCTTGTTCTTTAATACGATATGTCATTTAACTATATCGATTAGATATCAAGGAAAATATAAGGCTCGTGACACAAAAATACGTTGCAGAACAATTTATACTTTTCACTTTAATGGTTGAATTCCAAACACTTCTTTCTTAAAATATGATGTCAGCAAAGTTGAGACATTATTCCTCACAATCGTACTTGATTTATCGATTTTGGATAGATATCCAGGGATATAAGTGGCTCGAGACACAAAAAACGCATTTTAAAAAAATTGACATTTTTGCCTTTTATGGGTCAAATTACGAAAAATTCCTTTCTTAAAATATAATGTTACCACGGCGGAGACCTTATTCTTTAATATGATACCTCATTTATCTATATCGGTTAGATATCAAGGGAGATAAATCGCCCGTGACACAAAAATCGGTAATAGAAAAATTTATACTTTTTTTCTTTTAAGGGTTGAATTCCCAAAACATTCTTTCTTAAAATATGATTTCACAAAACTGAGTCATTACTATTCATACTCCTACTTCATTTATCGATTTTGGTTAGATATCCTAGGAGATAAATGATTCAAGATACAAAAAAGTCATTTTAGAAAAATTGACATTTTTGCCTTTTAAGGGTCGAATTACGAAAAATTCCTTTGTTAAAATATAATGTTACCATGGCGGATACCTTATTCTTTAATATGATACCTCATTTAGCTATATCGGTTAGATATCAAGGGAGATAAATCGCCCGTGACACAAAAATCGGTAATAGAAAAATTTATACTTTTTTCTTTTAAGGGTTGAATTCCAAAAACATTCTTTCTTAAAATATGATTTCACAAAGCTGATACATTACTCCTTATAATTCTACTTCATTTATCGATTTTGGTTAGATATCCTGGGAGATAAATGGCTCAAGAAACAAAAAACCCATTTTAGAAAAATTGACATTTTGGCCCTTTAAGGGTCGAATTACGAAGAATTGCTTTCTTAAAATATAATGTTACCACGGCGGAGACCTTATTCTTCAATATGATACCTCATTTATCTATATCAGTTAGATATTAAAGGAGACAAATGGCTCGTGACACAAAAACGAATTGCAAAAAGATTGATACTTTTGCCCTTTAAGGGTTGAATTCAGAAAAATTTCTGTCTTGATATATGACGTCACTAAAGCTGATATCTTAATCTTTAAAATGATACTTCATTAAACGATCTCAGATAGGTATCCAGGGAGATATTTGACTCATAACACAGAAAACAGCATTTTAGAAATTTTGACATTTTCGTCCTTTAAGGGCCGAATTCCGAAAACTTCATTTCTTAAAATATGATGTGACCAAAGGGAAGACCATAAGCTTTAAAATGACACCTCATTCATTGATTTCGGTTAAGTATGAAGGAAGATACAGGCTTGTGACAAAAAAATACCTTATAGAAATAATATATATGATACCTGAAACAATGTATTATACCAAGTCACCACTGTAATTATGAACTCAAATTGCTCCACGATCTGGCTAAGTGACAAGACATCTGTTGCTGCAGCTGAATAATTCGTTTCAGAAGGGCGCGCCCTTCTGAAACGTCCGGGCGTCACGAACTGAATTGCGACAATTTTGAAATATCGTCATAATTTGTACTTTGAAAAGGTGACATTGGTGGTATGTCTTGTGTACCCATTTGCAATCTTTCAAACAGCAGACGACGTTCCAGTCATAGATAAATCTTCTCGCTCATGATGCTCTTTATCATGAGCCTCGTCTGAATAACGTCCATTAAAAGTTTTCTTCCGCCTTGTGTTGAACTAGTTCTGGTGACGACGATTCAGATGACTTCTAAAAAAAAATTGCTAGTAATTTTGAAGCCTTCTCAGTTTCGTCTTGGTTTTGTTTTCTTTTTAAGTATTGTGCACCATACAGTTTTTTTTTTTTAGGTTAGCGACATATGTTGTCTGTAGAAGACAGATAAGCTTTGCAAATATTTATGAAACCAATGTTAATTGTAATCACCGAGTATCTAATATGGTAGAATGAGATAAATAGGTTGAATCTCACCCCATGCACATGTACCCGAATGCATGCATAACTACAGCCGAAAAGGCAGGAAACAGGTGTGGGAGGCGCGACGCGGCATCAGAGGGTGCTAACTTTGGAACGAGTTGCGATTTTCACGATTCGAGTAACTCGAACTGACTCGAGTAGCAACTCGAATTGACTCTTCTATGATGACATACGTCTATGCATTTAGCTGAAACTCTTACTTTTATAAACTCTTCTCGATGATGTGAGTTACAATAATATGTGAACAGCCAGTTGGTTATAATAGAATTTATTTTTCATTTTTTGCGCACACGCTCTATCACCGCAGTTTTGGCGCCCCCAATATGACGGCGCCCGGTGCGGTCGCACCGCTCGTACCGCCCTAGGGCCGCCCCTGATTATAACGTCCTTGAGATATTTACAGCAAATCTTCATTCTTTCCTTTAGAACGTTTACAGTTTTTGGCTCTTACAAAAATTGTTGAATGGTATTTTAATGCATCCTTTTTGTGTCACTAATTTTATCTTTTTAAAAATGTATCTACCATTCCTCTACGGATTTAATCAAACATGTTTGTGTTAATGTTGTTGGGTAAGGCATTCATACTGTTTAAGTTGTTAAAGTTTTTTGGTAAGTGTTCCATATTGAGATTTGTGCAAAGCCACATTAGTGTTGTAACAGAATGACCACATATGGGTCATTCAGTACATTTTTATATATAATATTTTGTATATTTTTATATATAAAAAAGAATAAGAATTATCGGAGACGCTAGTCAGTATTTGTGGGACCTCCCAGGTAGCCGCGCCAGTCCGTCCCGCCAGACAGGTGGTGAGCGAACAATGCAGCCACCCTTTCTAATGGATTTGGTCAAGCATATGATCCCTTAGCTCCGGGAGTGAATGCTCGTATCCCATCCCAGGTCCCCAAGTGGACAGTTTGGAGGTCACAGTTGATGAATAAGTCTGAGGCTATGCCAAGTTCGCACGAATCTCGAAAGACAATGTTCGCCTATCGTCACAGCCAGTAGGAGGAGCAAGAGAAACAGCAGAACCAATCAACGACAGACTATCCTTTGCATTTTGTAATACCGGTGTATTTTTTGCTATGTGAACCACGAGCGACGGGAGGAGGCTTTTCCTGCGGACGCTGGAGGGGACTTGACGCCGAGTCTTCAGACTGGATGGAGCGGATCTTCCGAAGTTGGAGATCGCTCCGTCTTGGCATCGAACCTGAGGGTCGATAAGCATGTCCTGTACAGTGAGGTCGCTGTGCACTCATCCAGTATGCTGACTTAAGGACGTGGTGCATTGTCCGCAATAGCCAAGGGGCTATAGTAATTCCGCCGCTGCGGGAAATACATCGCCGTCACGGTAATATTTCTACAGTGCAGTGTAGTACTTTCATTCGGTCCCTGTAACGACCTCTGAATGATTATGAGTTCTCGCTCCTCCCAAATATCGAGCTAGCTGGGGCAGACTTTCTTAAAGCCACACTTGGTGGATAATTTAAATTATCCTGGCGCCCGGCATTTGAGATCGAATACAGTTAATCTTAATACTGTATTTGATTTATCACTAGAGTGAATTAGTGCTGTTCATGTTTAGTGTTGTTGTCAGGCCTGGTAAGGTATATAAAAAGCGTAACAGCATCAAACGTTAAGTGATCATTGTAGAGGCCATTAAGATGCTGCATACTCATGTGAGACACTGCTATAAGCAACTGGCAGAGTTTGAAAGCTGTCTCATTGTGGGTATCCATTTGGCCAGATGGTTGGATCATGCAATATTCACATTCAGATGTGACTGTGGTCCAATGTTGGACTGCATCAGAAAGTGAAGTCAGGCATACTGTTAATCAAGTTTCCAGTTGACCATGTCTGACCACCACAAGGGAAGATCACCATGTTGTTCAGCAAGCATTTCATAACCCATTCATACTTGTGACTGCCATCCAAGAACGTGTAATGGACTTCCTATATCTTACGCCATTGATCGCAGACTACTGTCCCATGCATAGACTACTGTTGACACCACAATATAAATGGCTGTATTTGTAATGATGTTGTTACCAGGAAGCATGCTGATGAATGGCAACACATTGTGTTCAGTGATGAATTTTGGTTCATGACTACCTCAGATGATCATTATTTTAGAGTATAGCGGCAACCTTGGGAGATGTCCCATTCTTCCAACATTATGGAGAGGCACAGTGGTGTTACTCCTTGCCTCATGGTGTAGGAAGTCATTGGGTATGATTTCAGGCCATGGCTAGTAGTGATCGAGGTATCTCTGATCGCACAATGGCACGACATGGACGTCCTTTACCATCATGTGTTAACTTTCATGTGACAGTATCATGGTACCATTTTTAACATGTGTCGCTATGAATTGTGTGCAGATCTGTCCCTGATAGAACATGTGTTGGACTTGATACTGTAATCACTGAAATAACATGCCCTCCCAACCTGTGAAGTTTAATTAAGCTTAATTTGTTTCCTCCTCACCTCTGCATGACTTTTTTTTGGTCAGGTAGTATATATAAAGAGAAAATCATACAAACATGGTGTTTCAAAGAAGAAACAAGAAAGACCAATCAACACAATCAGTGGAATGTAAGTTCATCCATTTGTGGCATATAAAGGAATACAGGGCTAATAAAAAGGACAGTAAATGTCGGTTATTCCTCGTGGTCCAAAGTGACCCATTTCCGAAGAAGAAGAAAGAGGTAAGTAAAAGGTTAGTTAAAAGCTTAGGTAGTTAATTATAAGCTAGATTTTTGGAGCATAGAAAACTGAGTTAGACAACAGAAATCATTACAGGGTGCATGACTGATTAAACTGTATCAGACAAATCTGCTTCTATATTTTTTTGGAACTTGACACTTTCTCACAACATATTACTCATATGCAGGTGAATCTGTATAGTTAGCTGCCTAATTCACTGTTTTTTTCTAAGAGCCCATCTGGAATGAGATACTTGGACTGCACAATACCAGTATCTTTAAACTGAGGGTTCAGTAAGTTTAAAATTAGCATCAGGAGTTCATTTTATGCAAGTTCTACATTACCAACTTATCTTTGGTTTGGACAGTGCCTTCTTGCTAGAAATCTGAGCAATAATGTATGGCATGAGATATAAATCTGCAGATTAGTCAACAAATTAAAATTATTATAACATATCAAACTTCAGGTAATATGAGAAAATTATTTAATGTGAAGAAAGTAATAATGTTTTATTAACTTATTTATCAAATTACTTGATGATTGGGATGTAAGAAGAGTAGAGATTTGTCTGATGATTTTAGGGAAACATAAATTCCAAGAAATGGAATATAGGAAGGGATATGGCTAGACAACCCAGTTGAGAGGTCGTTAGTATGCCAGGGATATTCACTGAAGTGAAAACTACACATCTGGATCAAAATCAGGCTTGTTAGACTGGCTTTACATTGAAATAGTGTTGAATTTGATTCTATGAGTGCTGAATAGAACCAAAAGTATATTTCACAAGCCAGACCTCAAAGTTTTACAATCATCAGTAATCTTGTGTTTTACAAACAATTTCATGATTATTATTAACACATAACTGTCAAATGTGAATGCTATTTTCTGTTTTCACAAGAGTTTGTAATTCTGGAATACAATGTATGTAAGCTATATTTCTAATTCATGTAGCAGTGTTAAAAAACTTTCCAAGATGATCTTATTAAAAGCCAAATCTATTGTGAACTTTTCAACTTTTTTCATTTCATAGAAAGACCTTTGCATCTAATCGTCAAATGGTAACAGTTCAATAGGTATTTTCTTATTAACAATATGTATTGTATTATGCAATCACTAATTCTGCTGTTAAACCCAATACTGCACAAACAGTTGTACATGATTCTTAGAGGTGATATTTCAAAGAAAAAAACCTGTCAGCATTAATTGTGACACATTGTTTGGCATTTAAATAGTTTAAGTTATAAAACTGTAGTTTGATATGTTTGAGAAGTGTCCTGCATATTAAATTTCATAATCTATGAAGTCACAGATACCTCATATTTTTCACCAAAAAAAATATACACTTGATACAAGAAAAATATATTAGGAAGATTGGCAGAACAGTGAACATATCCACTGTTTTAACTTTTAAAATTGTTGAACTCTAACCATTTATATAGGACTCTAATAGAAACCTACCTGAGTTGTCAACTTGTGGAATGCTGTTTACACCAGAAATGTTTGGCAGCAGACTGGATGTAACGCTGTCATCATCTGTATGAAGTGATACATTATTAAGTAATGATAAAAATAAATTACGTATAATTTGATAAAAGAGAATTACTGAAGCATATTGTAATTATTTGAACCTAAGCAACTTCTATTAATATCAATTGACAGGAATAATGAATACCTTTGAAAAGTTGAAACAATATAACTTTTAAAATGATTGAAACTCTAAACAATTACACAGGATTCTAACAGAAACATACCTGAGTTGTCAACTTGTGAAATGCTGTTTACACCAGCACTGTGTGACAGCAGACTAGATGTAACGCTGTCATCATCTGCATGAAGTGATATAATTATTTAGTAATGAAGAAATCAAATTTTGCATAATTTTAATAAAAGATAATTACTTAAGTCTATTGTATTTATTTGAACAGAATCAGCTTCATTTAATATCAATTGATAGGTATAATGAACACCTTTCAAAAATTCATATAATATTATTATTAAAACCAAAGCACCTTTCTCGAAGTGATTTCATGTCATTCCAGTGACCATTTCAGCAACTCCGTCCACATCAGATCAGTTAAACCACAGCAGTACCCCCAGTATGATAGCTGCTACCCATTTCATATAGAATACTCCCTCCTTTACAGCCAGAGAATTTGCAGCAGTCATTTATTAATTCAATAGCAGTACACCACAAAATATTATACCACACACCAAGCATTGCTGTCTTGTAATTACTTATCAGATGTGGAACAGAAACATGTTTCCCATGCCACAATCATGACACCATACCATCCAGCACCAATCACAGTGCAATACTAGTCTCACATTTCTCCCTGGCCTACGATCCAGCAATCACATCCTATGGCAGAAATCTGATTTCCTTCAAGCCTATCCTGAAATGAGAAGCCTTCTCTCCAAAATCCTTCATGTCCCTCCTAAAACATACTCACTCCAATCTCAGCTAATGTATTTTCCACAATACTAATCACCTCATCTCACCAATGCAACAGATGATTGCAATGAGATGTATGACATTCACCATTCTTCCACCACCTTCATCAGGCTATATAGACAACAGCCAAGTTACTATTACAATATTCATCTGACACCTTGGATAGTGACATAGTGCTTTGATTTCCTTGAGTCGTGTTATAAAATGATTTTCTACCCAATGTCCTTCTGGAAACTGAATTTTTATTGGGGTTCAACGTTTTCACCAGCTTCACAAACGCATCGGATTCTTCAAAATACAGTGGAATCATGTTGGAAACAAAAATGTTTACAATACATCGGTCAACAGCAGCTTGGAAAACGATGGTGCCGGCAGCTACTTTATTGATGTAAACTTTTACTAGTAGAGGGAGACGAAAACAAATCAATTATGCTGCTATCTACATTAGAAGTAGCCACGAACTCGAAGAATGAATTATTTTTCTTTTTCCCACAAGTTGGCTCTGTTTTAACTTTCTCTTCAAACTGTTCATAGTTGGATATATGCATCATCTTCATATGTTGTTTAAGATTATTAAGACTGGACAATTGAGTCTTGACTGTAGAAAGTTTAGGCAAACACAGTTTGCATTCATAAATTAACTGTTCTCCCAGTCTTGTTTAAATGCAACATAATCACATAAATGTGGCCAAGGATTTTTAATATTCTTGTATTGCTTTCACTAACCGATTCAAGAGCTTCAGTTTCCATGACGTAATCGTACGAATGTCAGTTTAAATTATTTCTCTAACGAACATTAAACCAATACCAACTAAAAAGTTAGAATATAAAAATATCAAAATCAATCACCGATTGAAGTAGAAACGAGTCGGCCTCGGTAGCATGGGGGCTAGAGTATTATCTCCACGTGCCGAAGTCGCCAGTTTGACTCTGGCTGAGGGCATAGTTGTTTAGTGTATGTGTTGTGTGCGTATATGTCATGTCCGTCCTGTTGTGTCTAGAGCCACTTGAAAATTAAAGCACAATGGAGAAAATGAAAACACTGGACGATTCGAAATACAGTTGAGCTGGCTGTATGGCCTTGAAGTCAAATGTTGCAGATATAAGATAGAAACACTCCATAAAGGTGCGTTTACACACTCAAGCCAGTTTGTGCAAGTAAATCATTGCGTGTGAATGCACGCCAAAAAGTTTTGCTTGAGTAAAATCATTCCCGACAGAAAATTGGCTTGAGGTTGGAGTGTTGGCATGAGCGTCTGAATAAGGCTCAAGCTTCAGCTCCAACCTTGCGCATGCGCTTGGGAGATGGCGACATTCGACCACCTGTTCCCCCGACCTTATCAATTAACAGTTATCTATTCAGTAATCTTATTCACTTATTTTATTATTTAGTCATTAAGTTCAGTTTCATTGTTGTTTAGTTTGTTTATTGCATTATTCAAAAGTCCAAAGAGAAATAATTTCTTGTTGAATTTATTGAACAATACAAGTCGTTTCCGTATTGGTGGAAAGTTGACAGCAGGGTTGGGAAAAAAATCACGATGTTTTCATAAAAATAAAAAAATATCGTTTTTTTTTTTTAATTAAATATGATTTTTCACTTTTTTAAAGACACCATAATTCAACTAATATGCTGCAAAACGAAAGGCATTTGTAGGTGGCAGAGGAAAGGGCATTCCTCTCTCTTTGTTTTGTCAGCTGGCACCGAAAAAACCTATTTATACGAATTATAACGAATTTCTATTTGACACTATACACACATCCGGAAAGTGACATACGTCTGAATATCTCACTAAACTTGCTATGGCTTTATTAGAGCATCTGAAATCTAAGTTAAATGGCAGGGTTAGCAAATTTCGTAATAGATAACGCTTCTAATTTGGCTAAAATGAGAAGAGACATTAAAAATGATAATACTATAAAATATGATTGTTCAGCACATTTTCTGAATTTACTATGAAAGCATTTAGAAGTGGAAATGGCCAACACAAAGGAGCATGTTGTGCAAACATTTCCGAGACAGTCATGCTGCACATTGTTTAAAAAAGAAGGTGGAAAAGCTTTTGTGTTACCACAAGACGTTCGTTGGAACACTCCAATTGATTTTTTTGAAGTACACATTTCTGAGAGGCAAAAGTTAATAAAGATTTGTGAAGAGAACAGAAATATAATAGACACTGTAACTCAGTAAAAGTGGAAAACATGGTAATAAAAAGATCTGTTGAATAATATCTGAGATATTGAAACATTATCAATCGCAATGGATATCCTACAAAAAAGTAATGTGCCTCTGTCAGATGCATTAAAGCCATGGAAAAGACTTAAAGCCAAATTTGATGAAACTAGCATTAGCCATATAGCTAAGTTTAAAAGGAGATACAACAAAGCTATGCTGCCCAGCCACTTTTTGGCATATTTATTAGACCCGACTCAAACTGAATTCAGGGTGACAGAAGAAGAGGAAGAACTTATTATGGTTGAGGTTTACTGCCAATAATTATAAAATTAAAGTTTTAAAAAATGACAGCTCTGGAGTGGTGGGAGTCGCAAAAACACATTTTAATGAAGAGGGTCAAATGAATTTATATCCAATTTTCAGGCAACTAGTTGGAGCCATAGCATTATCAGGGTCGGTGAAAAGCGTATTTTCCACATTCGGACTGTCCAGTTTATTTTACGAAATAAGTTGGGGACAGAAATCATGAAAAATTAACACTTCTTTTTGAGTATTACAATTCAGACATTGATTAGCTTTTTACTTTGGTTGGTCCACTAAATGACAATTTGATGAAATCCCTGATTTTTATAGAAAAATTCATTTGATTTAAATCATTATTTTAATCAGAATGATTTAATCATGCCAACCCTGGTTGGGAGTAAAGAATACACTGACTGCAATGCTAAATCTAATGGGCATAACATTTTGGTAGAAAAATTGCAAGCAGTATCTGTTCTTGAATTATTGGCGCGATTAAATTTGGCAATTGCTGGTATGTGGCTTTTTCCATAAGCAAATAGATGCGAAAATTGTAAGGCTCACTGCGTAATTCAGCTATTGGTTTGGGAAAAAAAAACTTTTTAGCAGCCAAGTCCTTTCATTTGCCTTCAATTTGATCTTTTTTTTATATACCTTACAAACTGCAGCCTTTACAAGAATTCATTCTTCGGCAAAATTTTCCATTTTGAATACAGCAAACTACAATTTTTGGGGTTTCTCACTTCATAATTGTGTAAGCCAAACTCAATGTGTGAACGGTAACATTTTATTCAGTTCATTTGCACAAATTGGTTTGCGCAAACCAGTTTGTGCAAATGGCTTGAGTGTGTAAACCCACCTTAACTCTAGCTTTGCTGCCCACATCCACGTCATGCCTAGTATAACAGTTGTTTACATATCACACTCGCACTTCGTATTACCAAACCCGTTCGCCATCCGACTTGCTAAACGTACTAGCATGGCATGACGCGCAATTCAAACAAACCAAATGACGTGAACTACCAATGTAACGAATTTATGTTAACGAAGTTTAGTTTAACGGAAGTTAATAAGACTGTTAACGATTTTTAGGTAAACTTAAAAGTTAAATTTATGCAATTTTGTTATTTAACGAATAACGGATTAACGGTTTTCTGCCCAGCTGTGCTTGTTGGCATATTTTGCTTTTATTATACTTTCATTGAAAAATGAGACATCTTTTATACTATCAATGTCTTTGTGGAGTATTGGACCAACTCCATTCTTTGCTAATGATTTATTTCCATACCAGTATAGTTTGTATCTGTCATCTAACATTCTGGTGTTGAACCTTCCTATCTGGTTTCACTTAGACTTACAATGTGAATATGTCAACAGTTAATTAAATCTGTGATCTTATTGCAATTCCCTGTTGGGGTTATAATGTTCAGGGTTCAGAGCTGAAGCCTGATTCTTCTAGTGCATCGTGGGTGATCATCAGATACAGTATCATCATTAATTCCAAGGTTCTTGTCTGTATTCGGGTTTTCTTTCTGAGGTTTGTTTACTTTGAAAGCAACACTATTCAGTTGGCTTGCTGGGACCAACACAGAAATTGATTTTCTCTTGGGGTTTACTCTCCTAGCCTTTGAAGATCCCTCTTTACTACACACATGGTCACAAAGTAGAGTTCAATAACGTTAGGATATTGGCTAGAACATCACATTTTTGGGAATCTGTCATCAAAGAAGCGGTCGAAATTCGACTGGCCAACACATTTAACAGAGACAGTGGTCTATGTCTCAGTGAGGCATGGAAACCTGCCTTGGCAAATATCCGCAGAGAACGTTGTACTTCCGTCCAGCTGCCGCTGTAGAGGGCTTCATACTAGCTCGGGCTGGAACAAGAACCTTAGCCACGCCCACTGGCAGCCAGCCACCAGTTGGTTGCGGGCCTGGCTCATAGTAAGCCTTCGCCGAGGCGACGCGGCCGCCGGACGCGGACATGTATATAAGGAAGAGCGGCACCTGAACCATCTCAGTATCTGTGAGTAAGCCGACCAGTACAGATGTCTCTACCCCTGAAGAAGACGGCGGAGCCAGCCGTCGAAATATTGTGTTTCCACAACACTGTCCGGTGGTACACCCGTGAAGACTACATTGCTCTCTCTCTCTCTCCTGCTTGCTGGAGACGCGATCACACTTTTAACTCATTTGTTCATCGTTTGTCCGTTCACTGGTTATATTCAGGTGAGTTTCATATATCATACAGTTTTAATCAGTCAAGGCAGGAGATATAAATATTCCTGTGAGTAAGTGTTAGAGCTATATATAATAAATTACTTATATATAACTTGTCTGTTCATGTGATTCTATGATTTAATTTCTCTCCATGGAATTTAAATTTAAGTTTAGTAATTGGGTAGAAAGTTTATTCAATCTGGTTTAGTAATATGTATATGCGCACGTTCTTATACGAGATTAAATAAATTTTAAGAATTTTTGATGAAGGGATATTGGTTTTACTGCTCTTAATCTACTGGATAGAAGACAGAAAGGAATAAACGGTGAATCTATTTGTACTATATGCCTATTTGATATGTACTTACGTACGTTGAAGTCGAAAAGATAATTTTATTGTTTTCAAAATGAGCGATATGAACACCAATTTGGGAGAAAAAAAAAACAATGCTGCTGCGAAGACGAAACAACTACAAATAATGTGTTTTTTTCTTGATGTTTGGATGAAAAGCTATTCCTTTATCAAACACGTCCCAGATAATAAATATAAAGCATATTGTACATTGTGCCAAAAACAGTTATGGTGGCGAAAATGATATATAAAAAACACCATAAATGTAATAAACATTTTGAAAAAAGAAAGAACATATAATGAGCACCCAATAAGAAAGCTGCCGAACTCACAAAGACTACTACTCGCGTACTCGGCCAAGAACAACTTGTCATTCAGTTCTCTTGGTTGTGAATCAAAACTTGATCATACTTTGCATAACAATTCTAAAATTGCTGAAAAATTGTCAGTTGGCAGAACAAATGCTGGTACGATTGAACATGATGTTTCAAGTCCGGCATCTACTCAAGAAATGATCGAAGCTCTTCGAAAGGAAACATTTTACAGTGTGCTACAGATAGCTCCAATCACAGTGGAACAAATTTTTTCTACTGGTGGTAAGATTTTACAGCCCAGCTACATATATAAAAACTTGCACATTTGATTTTTTTGAAGACGCGATTGAAACTGTATCGGTCAAGGATAAAGATTGAGTGAACAATGCTGATACTAAAAATCGTGCGGGCACAAATTTGAACTTTGGATGCCGAAATTCAGTTTTACAGTCAATGGGCGATGATAATGACAAAATTATATCAGTGGGATGTCCCGCACACTTTTTACATAACGATGTAAAATATTTTTTGGGTTTGGATAAATTTGACTAGGAAAATTTTATCCCAAAGCTACATAGTCATTTCTCATACTAAGCAATATGTGCTCAAGCTTTAAAAGACTTTTACTGTATGAGACGCTTGAATCTGAATTTCCTACAGCCTTAAGATATGTCATTTCTACCCGCTGTTGAACGTGTCTCACTAACAAATTTAAGCAGAGGATTGAAGATATATTTATAAGGCTTCAATGCAGCAATTTTTCAAATACTTGCCGGATGAAATAATTTCAAAAATTAAAAAGATTTTAGTGTTTAGTACAAAAGTTGTTTAAATTACATAGAGGCTAAGAGCGAATTCAATGAACGTAAATTCGACTTATTCAAGCCACTTTCTTTGCAAGATGACTCTCTTACTTTCGCGTCAAACTAAAAATTGGCATGTTTTTAGAAATGGGTTAACTTTATCAGAAAGCATGTAACGTTAAAGAAGCAGTGAAGACAGCAGCGTAGAACAAAGACTTAACGCTGCCACAGAAATGACACAATATATTTAAAAATCAAGATCTTGTCCGTCTGCCAAAAAATATTTTATTTTATGGCTTCAATACAGGTTCCAAACGTGGCAGCTGGAAGGATATTATCTTTAATAAAAAATAAATACTTCATACTTATTACAGAATAAATAAATTCTTAAAATTCATCTTCAAAATACACTTTTTCGCGTAATATTTCGCTATTTGTCCTAGACAACAAACCTTACTACAGTAGAGTCTCGCTAATCCGAACTAATTGGGACCGGGCCTTGTTCGGATTACCAATTTGTTCGGATTAGCCGGAGTTACAGTGACTAATTTCTACAATGAAGTATACCAAGCATATAAGTACTGTAGCCTGTAGGTATAGCATGGTAACAATTGGGAACAACTGGGTGAACAATGGCTCACTCTCACTCCCTCCCTTTATTGTTGAGATGTTTGAAGTCTTCGTGGTCAGTGCACTCTCAGACGGCTCGCGAACTGCTGAGTTAATCTTAGCAATCGATCGCTAACACACTTACAAAATTCGTGTACACTAGCGTGTTATCGCCATGAATAAACGGAAACATACGACGTTAACGCTCAGAGAAAAACTGGATGCTTTGAAGCGATTGGACAGTGGTGAGAATGTATCTAAGCTGGCGACGGAACTAGGTGTTGGTAAGGCAACCATTTGTGATTGGAAGAAGAACCGAGTGAAGCTTGAACAGTGCTGCGCAACGTCTTCGGGAAAAACACTCGAGATTCGGCAGACTCTGAAACAGTCCCAGTACGATAAAGTAGATGAAGCTCTTTTCTTTTGGTTTACACAGGAAAGAGAAAGGGGAACTCCTCTGAGTGGACCAATGGTTCAGGAAAAGGCTGTTTACCCAAACAAATTAATGAATGGTGATGAGTCTTTTAATGCGATTACGGGTTGGTTGGACAGATTTAAAAAACGTCATGGGATTCGTCAGCTAACAATTACTGGAGAGAAGCTTTCTTCTGACCATGATGCAGCGAAGGAATAAGTGCATGAATTTAATAAACTGATAAGAGAGGGAAATTATTTTCCCCAACAAATTTATAATGCTGACGAGACAGGCCTTAATTTTAGGGCATTACCAACAAAAAGCCTGGCATCAAAAGCAGAAGTCCAAGCTCCTGGCTTTAAAATGAGCAAAGATCGTGTGACTTTACTAGTGTGCAGCAACGCTGCTGGTAATCACAAGCTCCCTTTAATGATGATCGGCAAATATGTTAGCCCCAGAGCTTTCAAAAACTGCAACATGAAGTCCCTACCAGTATACTATCGCAACCAGAAAAAAGCATGGATGGATGGTAAGCTGTTCAAAGAATGGTTTTACGACCAGTTTGTTCCCTCTGTCCGGCGGTTTTCCAAGGAAAATAATTTGCCTCCCCGTGCTATTCTTTTGATTGATAACGCACCATCTCACCCCAGCACTGAGGAATAATGTTATGGAGAAATCGTGGCGAAGTTTTTGCCGCCGAATGCTACACCACTTCTACAGCCGATGGACCAGGGCGTACTACAAACATTAAAACTGATTTACAGAAAACAATTCTTAAGAATGCTGATCCAAGATGATAACATTCCTTTAGTTGAAAAAATAAAAAAAAAAACAAATCTGAAGGATGTTGTTTATTGGGCTGCTGAGGCATGGCAGAAAATTTCAGAAAACACTTTGAGAAAATCTTGGAGAAAACTATGGACATCTCTTGATTTTCAGGACATACCAGCTGAAAATGAAGAGCAGAGTTTCCTAAAAATGGTACAGACAATCCCTGGATGTGAAGAAGCCTGTGAAGCAGACGTAGATGAATGGATGGCAGCGGATGATTCAATACTGGAGCACCTTACTGACGTTGATTTAGTGGCTGCTGTGACTCAAGTCCAGGTAGAAGTGGAATGTTACGACGAAAGTGACAATGAGACGGAATGTGACAAAAGAGAGTTGGTGTCACACACTGACGCGGCAGAAGCCTTTGATCTTGCGCTACGCTATATGGAGCAACAGACCACTGCTACACCAGCTGATTTAATGTTTATCAGACGATTGCGTCATATAACAGACTGTCTTCATTACGCCAAAAAACAATTACAGAGTTCCTGTGCTCTAAAAAGTAGGGATGAAATGTGTGTTTCTAACCGTTGTAACTACTATCGTAAGTTTGACAGTTTTTCTTTCAGTGTTACGCACTTTTTAAATTTAATCTTTTCTAGCTAATTTTTCTGTATAAATTAAAATTGTGTACATGTACAGTAGTTAACCACACAATTATATAGCGTATGAACTGTATTTTCAGGGTGTTTTAATTCTTTTACCATTTTTTATATTAAGACTATGTACTGCTTTGCCATGTTCGGATTAACCGGACGTTCGGATTACCGGGGTTCGGATTAGCGGGACTCTACTGTATTATGATAATGTTTAGTAATTAGATTCATAAGTTCCTATCACATGATAGACAGTTCCCATAGAAATTACCCTTACCCAGCCTAAATTATGAAAATAAACTTGAATTTTAAAAAAATTTGTAACCCTGAATCCCGATTTTTTGGACCTTCCGTCCCGATTTTTAGAAAACCGCACCTGGCAACACTAGTGGTCACCCACATCTCTGGGCATGAGTTCTGTGTTATACTCTGCAGGACTGGGTCCCAACTTGGACTTCACAATTCTACTATTCCGGCCTACCGAGATGGAGAATGCCCACCCCTGCACCATGGACCCTACAGGCAAGAATTATTCAAGTGGAGGAAAGGGTAGGTAGCCCTATCTACCTTGAGCCAAGTTAATGGATGTGTAAAGTGCCACATTTCTAGACTACAAAAGAGCTTTTGAGATAGTAAAAAAATTTAAATATATATAAAAAGGGATAGCGAAATGAACCATCACTTACCTTAGATGATGGTATCATGGGGTGAACACATATATAACACAAAACACAGGAAAAACAATGAATATTTCGAGACTTGGCTCTTTGTCAACAGGAGAAAATGAAAGAGGGAGGTGGGAGCCTGTTACACAGAATCTGCCCAAATATTATAAGAAAAGTCTGAAACTCATAGGTTTCCATATATAGTGGAGTAAGCTTACCGAGTTTAACTAATGTGTTAAAGTTTACTTCTTTTCTTTCCTTACTTTGGAAGTTAGTGAAATTCAAAATTTTATTTCGATCACGACACCCCGATATCAAAATTCCACTGTACAACCAGTACTTGTAGAAACAAGTAATTTGGTACTCGTATATGGTTTCATCCCTAAATCTTAAAAAAATCTAATATTGGTGTTTTACCCGGTATTTATTTAATTACAATCCCAAACATGAAACATCCTGGCACATATTTGTGGGTTAATTGCTTTGCTCCGGATGAAGCTATATGCCTGACATTTCTCTAATTCATAGAGGTCAACAAGTTTAAGTAACACATTACATTTTACTTCACTCCTATGCTTAGTTTGGAAGTTACTTGCTATTTACTTATGGTGGTAGTTAAACCAGTGTCAGTTTGCATTGCTTGGCTATGGCGCACATGCATTGTATTGTTTCCATAGAGTGGGGCATTATTGGTAACATATATTTATGTTTTCAATTCTGAAATGTTCTTATTCACCGATTTTTGAGTGGAATCATTACATTTTAATGATGATTCAGAATAAGGAACCATCTTACATAAAAAAATGAAGTTCCCAGAAAAACAATTCTTGTAAAAATAGGCCAAGTCTCATGCTTGTGTAGTGACAAAAAGTGATCTATGCTTTACAGTGTGTTTACTTCACTTATGGTTTCTCTTGATTTTTAGATTTTATTTAGAATATATATATACATATATATTATTAATGGTAACTTGACTATTAAGCATGTCATAACTTTTACTGAAATGGAAGGCATATTATATAATTGTCAAATTAGAAAAGTGTGAGGGAAATCTTGGTATTTGTAAGTTTGATAAAGCAATGCATTTAAGGTATTTATATAGGTTTAGTAAAACACGGCATGTGCAATGGCCAAGTCACCTTTTTTTATTCTAAATAAAATCTATAACACAAAGAGAAACCATTCTGTTTCTCAAAGTTAACTGAATACACACCATAAACCATAGACTTGACACAGAAGAAGATCTCATAACTTTTTGTCACTACACAACAGGACCGGATTAAAACAGCGTGAGGCCCGTAGCAAATGTGGTTTTCACGCAGGGCCCCCAGGAGGCATGGGGCCAGTAGCATTTGCTAACTCCTGCTACGTGGCTAATCTGGTACTGCTACATGAGCACAAATGTAATGTTTCAAGGCAAGAAAGACCAATCAACATACATGGTCAGTGCAATGTAATTTCACAAAATTATCCTATTATATAAAATGCTAACCTGGAGTCTGCGTACGTCGTCTATAGCTAATGGCTAGAGAAAGGTCACGTGCCAGCCTTCACTCGCCAATCAACAGCCACCATATTACATTCCTTTCATCATCTTGCTTTTCGTTTATTTACAGCTAGACGCAGAAATTCATGTAAGGAGACGGAGATACAATATTTACGCTATTTTATCTGTATCAGTTATAAGGACTAGGTTAAGCCATAATCCAAGAATGTTTTTGGCAGACGAAAAGAAACAATGAAGTTTATTAAAAACTCGGAGAAACGTAATGCGAAATGTATTAGTCAAATACATAACGGTTATCTCCATCATCTAAAGTAATATGCATTTAAAAATAAGATAGGATAGGGAAAGTAAACAGTTACCCGTCACTTACCACAGATGAAGGCAGGAGGGCGAGACACGTAAAAACACAAAAACAAAAGAATTATACAATATTTCGACTTTTTAGTCTTCCTCATGTAGGAGGCGAGACATATGGCAGGGGGAAAGATGTGGTCACATCCGAGCCTGCCACATATTTATTTATGTAAAATCCTAACCAAATACTCTGATAATCCAACCAGAGTAACGTACTCATATAACGAAAGATATCATTAAAAATGACTTATTCGTTTCTCCTTATAAGCTATTCCATAATAAATTGCTACTACCATTATAGTACCCTTAGTTTTTGATACATGTGTTAGCTATTAAATGAGATAAGGGGACACTGTCGCGTAGGACCTCAATAACAAATCAATGTTAAAACAAGCAAACTTCAGGTACACTTTCAGAAGAAACTAATGGAGATACAGACATGAAACTTTCATAGTATACAGATAAAACATCATCTGCAAATCACATAAAGATTTGTTACTAAATTTTGTATAGTTTATGAGTAATGATTTTATGTTCTAAAAGACAAAAAAATTATAACTTTTATAAATATCTTGGATCTTGTAAGTTTGTTCTTGTTGTTACGATATGTCCCATTTTTTATTTGATTAATCATTGTATTATTAACAAGAGATGCTGAGAGTCTGATGTCTTAATCAGTCCTAGTTTTTGAGAAAAGTGTACCAGAAAATCAAAAAATGTAGTTTTGAGAAAAAACTGAATTGAAAGTTTTACGTACAAGAAACTAATGTACATTACAATACAGACATACTATTACCACGCATCATGAAAAAATTAATAACTCCAAATCAAATCGTCAAATTTTCATGAAACAAACAACAATTTGTAGCTAAATAATTGGAGCTTTGAACAAATCTAAAAAGAAAAATTCGATTTTTTTTAGCCTGTTCGCGATTGTGTCCCCTTAAGATAACTTTTTTATTAGATTTAAATCATCAAGGATATGACAATTTACTGTATAAGCGATGTGACACTCGCAGTTCAACAACGGTATTATTGCCGCAAAATAGCAGTGAGCAGAGATATTAGAAATACGTAGAGCAGGGGGGAAAAATTAATGCGAGGCAGTTATACGTCACAAAGTTACAATTAGTACGTTTGTTTAAATTTACATATTACTTTTTATTTATCTATGACAACCAGATGCAAAAATTCATGTAAGGAGAAGAGTATTCTATGTTTACATTATATTACCTGTATCAGTTATAAGTTCTAGGTTAAAATATAACCTAAGAATTTTTTTGGCAGAACAATGAAGTTTATTAAAAACTCAGAGAAAGTTTACATGAAAGGTACGAATCGCAAAATATATCATTCAAATAAATGACAGTAATCAGTTTTTGATATACTGTCTGTAATTTAAAGTAAAGTAAATAAATCAGGATTATTGGAGATCGCGATTCCACCAGGAATTGCCATGGTAAAATGCAACAATCCTCTAGAAATATTTTCTGAAGTACACTTAACTGTATTATGCTGGTCCAGGATGTATTACAACCTAATTTCTGCTTGAAAATAATGGTAGTCTACAGGCTGTATTACAACGGAATTTCTGCTTGAAAATAATATGTCTTGCGATTGACTACAGCAGTATAATGATGTCATTACTGAATGTTATTTTGGCGGAATCGCGATCTCCAGTAGACCCGATCGTTATACATTTTTCCTTACAAGCTTATGAGCATTATAGAAGCTATGATTTTCGAAAGCAATTTTAGTGGAGATTGTGGTTAAGTTTACCAGAATCCCCACTGATACATTTTGTTACAGCATAATTTACTCTGAAATTAGTTTTATAAACCAATTAAACTGCGCCATGTTACTGAAGGTATTAATTAATGCGGGTGAAGGTAGTTCCATACACATTGTACTGATTGTGCCTGGACCAGAAATAAAACTGATATTACATAGATAGCAAAAGTTTTTGGGATTCCTAACTTTAAGTGTTTAGTATAAAACACATAGTTTAAGAAAGTATTCTAAGACCTGTGCGCGAAGGGACGTAAAGCTTTTCGAAACGTTGAGTTTTTATCGAGTGATAATCGATTGATTGGTACTTGGCTGACGTGCGAACAGTTCCTCGCCGCGAGCGCTGTCGTCGAGCTGAGTGGGCACCTTCCAACCTGCCAGCGGTGCTCTGCCGAGTCAACGGCTACGCGCGGCGCACACGCCGCGCCGGACACCTGATGCTGGCGATCAGCTGCGGTGAGTCACTACAGTAAACAACTTTTCTGCTGCCGCCAACATGGGGTCACCAGAAGTAAACTCTGACAGGGTTTTAAACCAGTGTAGTGAAGAAATTGGAAACGAGTATGTGGAACTAGTCAAGCATCTAAAAGACTTTTCTGGCCAAAAACTCACTGAAGTTAGAGTTAGAGAAATAAAAGATAAGCTAGCATGTTGGGCAATAAACATCGCCTTCTTGGAGGGCCAGTTGTCTCAGCTAGGAAAGGAAAATGAAACACTCATAAAAGAAAATGAGCAACTCAAACAAAATAGAGGAGAAATAGTCCCCAGCTATGCTGCAATGGCGAAATCTGGAGGATCGACTGGTGTGAATCCCAAAATCACTCAGTCCACAAAAAGTGCAGTTTTCATTGCTTCCAAAGGGGGGGAGAACCCAAAGCAAGTGGCTGAACAAGTTACAAAAATCATAAAACCTGGGAGGGATAAAATTAGAATCAACAGAATTCGCACAACTAACAATGCTATTATAGTGGAAACAGGATCTCCTGAGGATTCGCAAAAAATTCTAAATAACAAGGAATTGGCTGATAAGATGCGATGCGAACTCCCTAGAAAACGAAGGCCACTCATGATTTTTTATGACATACCAATAACAATTCATGTAGACAACCTTGCTGATGCTGTCTACCAGCAAAACCTTGTGGATAAAATAGAGAAAGGACAATTTATGGATGGTTTTCAACCGAAATTTAAGACTGGACCTAGGGAAAGCAGTTCATCAGGTTGTGGAGGTGAGTCCTTCTGTTATGAAACTTCTGTTACAGCAAAAGAAAGTCTTCATAGAATTTTCTGCTATAGCAGTGAAAGACTACGTTGTCGTTCCAAAATGCAATAAATGTTTGGATTTAGGACACGTCAGTAAGCATTGTAAGAAGAACAATAGTTCTTGTTCACACTGTGGAGAAGAAAACCACCAAAGGGATCAGGGCAAGAAAAGTTCTCAACCTTCAATATGCATACCGTGTAACAGACGGGGAAAAAGCTGCAACAAGAAGGGCAAAGAGTTTCCTACCTACCAATTACTCCTACAACGAGCTGTAAACAGGACTGATTATGGATAGTTTACTACAAGGAATAGATATGGGAAACGACATATACTCTCAACTGGCTAATGTAATTAGGAAAATAGTTGAGGATGTAATTGGGAAGCAGACTACAAAAACGAAAGGAAACCCCCCTTCAAGACAAAAAGAAATGCAAAAAGGGCTGCCTGCTTCAGAGAAACTAAAAATGGAGAAGAATCGTAAGAAACAAGATGTTGGAACGCAGACGGACGACCACTTATTACAGATTAACGAAATCTCTTCGAGTTCCGTCAGTCATCCCCGGAACCCTTATGTCAAAAGGATTGGTCTGGGATGGAATACAGACAGACCAAATTGGGTTGAACATTACTCACGACCTGTAGCGAGTCCAAAATTGGAGGAACAACCGCTGAAGATTGGGAACATAGAAGACAGACGCAGTTCTATAAACCCTAAAACAATATACAGTGATTTCGAAACTAATTTAAAACTCGGTCGACTGGAGGAGGCTCCGAATCTCAATGTGGCGCTGAGGCATCTAACTCGAATAGCGCATCCGGCCGGTAAATATGTAACCTTCCCTCAGCTAGAAGCGATTGATCGTATACATCTAAAATCTATCAATCTTCCTACAGAGACTTCTCAGCTTCTCTCTCTTGTGCATAAAGTCTTCGAAAGAAGGAATGAAACTTTTGATCCCGATCAAATATATAAACAGTACGTATTAACTCATTGGCGTATAGTTTTCGATTCAAAACTCCCGTGGCCACAGTGCAATATCCACACCAGACATCCATAAAACACAAAATGTCTTGTAAGCTACGAATTGCACAACTAAACGCCAGGAGAAGAAAGTTGGTTTTGCAGGAGGTGAGGAAGCTGTCAGAGGAACATAAATGGGATGTCATATGCCTTCAGGAGACACATTCATGCTTCAGGAAGATTCCTTACATGCCGGTATCGTCACAGATAATCTCAACAGGTAGAAACCCTATGACAGCAATAGTAGTGCTATCCAGACAAGTTACTGTAACTAAGATAGTGCAGTTCTGTGATGAACATACGACATGTGTGGAACTCATTGCTGACTGGGGTAGTGTAATTCTCGTCAACATGTATTTTCAATATAGTGATCCCATTGAACCATTCATTGGGAAGATAAGAGAAGTGTGCACTGCCCTAGACAACAGACCAATAGTGATAATGGCTGACGCCAATGC
Organism: Vandiemenella viatica; assembly: GCA_031002005.1. NCBI lineage: Eukaryota > Metazoa > Arthropoda > Insecta > Orthoptera > Morabidae > Vandiemenella > Vandiemenella viatica. The sequence goes on from CM061919.1 coordinate 196,412,455, forward strand.
TAGATCCGAACTCTGGCATAGCGGGGAGACAAATATGAGAGGCGAGCTTTTAGTGGAAGCTATTAGTGAACTGATTCTAGAAGTAAGAAATCTACCACATCAACCCTACACATATAGCAATTGAGCAGGAGCTAGGTCAAACATTGATGTAACATTGACCAATCTGCGAGGTGGGAACTTATTGAGGAATTGGAACGTTTTAGAGTTTTTAACTACCAGTGATCACAATGTTATTACTTTTGAGTTGGTCAGAGGGAGGAACGATTTTGACACATCGGAGGCGCAGACTTCCAAGGTGCATTACAACATCCGACAGGCAGACTGGAACAGGCTGAGGGAAAGTTTTACGCAACAAGAAATCCTATTAGATGACAATGATGTAGATCGAGCCGCAAAGGATCTTACTCGGGCACTCCAGATATCAATGAGGAGATTTACTCCTCTTAAGAGAACCATTGGCACAGTCGACAGACCTTGGACTGATAGACTGCAAAGACTACGACAAAGGATGCACAAAGCAAGAAAAGATTACCAACGTTGCTTCATCTACAACGTTAGAGGACAGCTCCTGGAAAGATATAGACAAATTAAGAGTGAATTCCGAGAACTGTTAATACTAAGTAAACAAAAAAGCTGGGAAACATTTGTGAAAACAAACCTGCGTACAGACCCCTGGGGTATCCCATACAAAATTGCAGCAGGGAAGGTAAAACCCCCAACTACACTGTCTACTGTACAGAAACAAGATAGAACCATGACTACGAGCTGGAAATCTACTTCAGAGGTGTTACTCCAGGAACTCCTTCCAGATGATAAAATGGAAGATGATGAGATGGAGCACAGAGCGCTCCGTCTGGAAATTGACCGACATAGGCAAAGTACCACCGACACTCCTGATATTAGCATCTTGGAGGTAGTACAAGCAATAAATGCCTTGTCCAGGAATAAAGCTCCGGGTACGGATGGTATTCCAGCTGAAGTAGTACAAGAACTGGTAGTGCCAGTAGCCCCCACTCTGTGTAAGCTCTATAATGCATGCCTGCATCAGGGAAGAGTACCAAACATCTGGAAGCAGAGGGAGATATTAATCATCAAGAAGGGAGATGACAAGGATCCAAAATTACCTAAATCATATCGACCCATCTGCTTGCTAAACGTGCTGGGAAAAATACAAGAAAAGGTGCTGTGCAAGAGGTTACAAGAACATTGGGAGAAGGAAGGGATGAATCCAAACCAATTTGGATTCAGAGCGGGGAGATCTACAGAAGATGCAATCAACCGGACAATGAATCTGATACAGAACTCAAATCAGAATTACGTGATAGGGGTCCTTGTCGATATATCTGGGGCATTTGATAATCTATGGTGGCCTGCACTTTTGCACGGCTTAATGAACTTAATTGTCCAAAGAACTTGTATAACACCTTTAAAGATTACTGTAAGAACAGATATGTTAAACTTAGGTGTCCTGGAGTATACATTGATAAAAAACTAACAAAGGGTTGCCCACAGGGATCCATTTTTGGTCCGATATTTTGGAACATTGGGTTTGAACCGGGAATGGCAAGGCTGCAAAGAATGCCGGAACTCCTGGGACTTGTTGCATTTGCAGATGACCTATTCTTAATTATAGAGGGTAAAACCAGAGCCGAAATTGAGGCTAAAAGCGCAAAGGTTCTGCGTGAACTCAGTCGATGGCGCAGACAAGTCAAACTAAGATTAGCACCTCAAAAAACCTGTTATATGTTACTGAAAGGCAGATTACAGAGCAATTCAACCATTAAAATAGACGGAGTTACAATAAGAAGAAGTCCCTTCAGTCGATACCTTGGTGTGAAATTAGACGAAAGTCTAAATTTTATGGCCCATATGGAGGAAGCATGTGGGAGAGCCACCTCAGTCATGAATAAAGTAATCAGTATGGGACAAAGGCGTTTCCAACTTTCACCGCTTGTTATTCGAATATACCACAATACAATATTAACTTCAATTGTAGGGTATGCAGCCAGCGTCTGGGCGAAACACCTCAGAAAAGTAAAACCCAGCAAACTTTTGAGGAGGACACAGCGAAGTATTCTAATCAGGCTGAGTGGTGCTTACAAAACAACAGCAACTGATGCCCTTACCGTGGCACTGGGGGTGTGGCCTCTAGACATGGATGTTCGCAAGCAGGGAGCATTATACTGGCTCAGGAAAGGGAATTCCCGAACAGGTAGAGAAAATCACGGGAGCACCAGCAACAACAGCTGCAGAAGTAAACAAATTGTTATTGGAAGAATGGCAGCAAAGGTGGAATGATAGCACAACAGGAAGAAGGACATATGATATGTTTCCAAGTGTCTGTGAAAGGCTCAAAATGTCGCATCTTCTCCCATCGCCTGGGCTGGTACATTATATAACAGGTCATGGCCCTTACAACAGTGAATTGCAAAGAAGAGGAGTAGTGGACAATGGTAGCTGTGACTGCGGAAGCGAGGGCACTCCGGAACATGTTGTATGGGAGTGTATTTCAACAGCGGAACAAAGAACCCCATATCAGCAAATATTACAGGGCAGGCGAATTTTTGACATATTGCGTGACCAGGAATTGTGGTACTATCTTGATGAAGCTTGCAATCTGGCCTCACAAGCAGCCAAAGAAAGGTTCTTGGCACTTAGAAACCGTTTCAACCGACAGCGACCAGCGACCGATCAGTGATAATTCCCGAATAAAGAAACTCCCGATGGGTCGAAGGAAGACGCCTCTACTTCCAGAAGTCATCTCCTGAGGGAGGTAAGTTCCTCCGAAGTGGCTGTGCCGGGAGTAAATGTGTAAAAGTGTTGTAAATATACAAAGTGAGAAACAGTGGAACAACAGTGAAATAAGTGATTTGTGTATGTGAAAGTTTCTTTGTTTAATTATATATAGTAGTATTGTGTGTGAATGTATGTTATTCAAATTACTAATTTACAGTATATATCAAAAAACACTAACGCATCCGTCCACTTTGATATGTGGTGGGTTAATTTCCCTTTCTTTTCTTATTTAACACATATCATATACATTCTTACACATTGTTAATTTAATTATGTAACAAATTTTTGTGAAATTTGATAAGTTTATGCGTTACTAACTTGTTTTACATCCTGAACAATATTTAGCTATTAGCTGCAAACTATAATTTTATCTTATGTACCTCTTGTAATATATTGGAAATATGGGCCCAGAGTGGAAACTAGGTGCTGGGCTATTATGTACCAGGATATAAAATTAAAAAAAAAATCCTAATTAAAAAAAAAAAAAAAAAAAAATTATTGGTTCTATATTTCCGTCGTGATTAATTCAGTATAAGTTACTACTGTATTGCTATGTGAACAGCAAATCAAATATGTAGAACATTACCATATCAAGGCCACTAGCAATATGTAATAACAATTCCGTATAATTAAACAACTGAAAAAAATTACTGCCAGAATATGGCATTCAAACCGTCATTTTAGACGGGCTCGAAATTAGTGGTGTATAAAGGAATAATGGTCTAATACAAAGGCCAGCAAATGTTGATACTGCATAGTCTTAAGTGGCCCATTTGAAAATAAAAAGAAAGAGGTAAGTAAAATCTTAATTTTAACTTTAGATTTATGGCACTGATAGATTTTCGGGAAGTAAGTAACTGAGCTAGGCAACAGAAATCATTACAGAGTACATGACTGTGTCAGACAGATCTGCTTCTATACTCATTTATTACTTGACACTTTCTCATAACAAATAATTCACATTCAGGTGAGTCTGTATAACTTCCATTCTAACACACAACTAAGAACCCATTTGTAATGGGAAAATTAGATTGCACCATACCAGTAGCTCTAAAAATTGAGGGTTCAGTCAGTTTTAAAGTAAGTGTCAGCTTTTTATTTCACACAAGTCTTACATTAACAACATATGTTTACATTTTTTACCAGAGTGTTATTCAAAAGGACTTTGGTTTGGTCAATGCCGTATTGTTAGAAATATGATCAATAATGTAAGGAATGAGATACAAAATGTTGGATTAATCAAAAAATTAAAATTAGAATAATATTTTAAACTACAGGCAGTATGAGGAAATGATTTAATATTAAGGAAGAAAGCAGTAATGTCTTACTAATTAATTTTTTGAATTCTTTAAGAGTAGAGCGATATAAATTGATTTTAGGGAAATGGTTGAACCAAAGAAATGAAATATAGGGGTGGATATAGGTAGACCACATGCTCGTGGGATGGTACATCTGCCAGAAATATTAATATAAGTAACAAATACACTAGCCTTTGGGCCAAAATCAGGATTCTTACACAGTCATTATGTTGAAATAGTACTGACTTTGTTTCCATGAGTGCTTAATGGAACTAATTTTTCATAGTAAGAACTTCAGGTATGTTGCATTCTGGAAACAAACATGTGATTTCAAGAAATAATTGTCAAATGTGGATGCTATATTCTATTTTCACAAGAACTTGTAACCATGGGTAACGAAGCTGCATGTTTCTGAGTCATGTGTGAAATTGGAAAAAAAACTTTCAGAGGAACTTATTAAAAGCTGGATCTATTGTGAACTTAAAAATATTTTTGGTTTCATTAAAAAACCTTTGCATCTTGCCATCAAGTGGCAACAATGCTCCTGATCAGGGAGTGTCTGCTGTGTTTTATTTATGCAACCACTAATACTAATGTTATACTAAACACTGCATAATTAGTTGGGTATGGTTTTTAATGCAATTATTTCAAAGAAAAAACCCTGCCAACCTTAATTGTGACACATTGTTTGACATCTAAATGGTTCAAGTAGTAGAACTGTTCCCTTGTTATATGTGACAAGTGGCCTTGCAACTGAAAGATACATCAGATACTTGACAAAAAAATTTAAACTTGTTGAAAGAAAAATATATGAGGTAAGTTGGCAGTTCAGAGATCATGATCCATTGTTTTAACTTTCAAAATTATTGCACTCTTCAGCATTTACATAGGATGCTAAAATATACCTACCTGAGTTGTCAACATGTGATACACTGTTTTCACTATTAATGTTTGACAGCATACTGGATGGAATGCTCCGATAATCTGTAAGACGATAGTTATTTAGTAAGACAAACTAAAATTATGCAGAATTTTTACAATAGAAAATTACTTAAGTCTCTTGAAATTATTTGAAAAGAAACAGCTCCTATTAATATAAATTAACAGGGATAATGAATTTCTTTGGAAAATTGATACATTATTTTTATTAAACACAATTTAATAATGATCACACCAAAAAAACTCAACTTAACAATTATGCCACTTAACATTAGGCCACCTTTCTGGAAGAGGTTATTCTAGTAGCAAAATCAGCAACTCATCTACATCAGACCAGTTAAACTACAGCAGTACCCCCACTTTGATAGCTGCTATCCATTTCATATGAGATGATCCCTTCTTTATAGCCTGAGAATATGCAGCAGCCATAAATGCTCTGAACAACAACATATCACAAAATATTACACCGTCTTCCAAGCCTTGACAAGCCTTGCAATTATTCATCAAAATTACAACACAAACAATTTTCCCATCCTACACCAAACCTTCCAACACCAACCACAGTGCAATTGTAGTCACAAATTCTTCTCTGGTTTACAATCCTTCAGTTACATCCAATGGCAGGGATATGATCTCCCTTAAGCCTGCCATGAAAATGGAAACCCTTCTTTCCAAAATCCTCCCTGCAACTGCTAAAACATGCTCACTCCAATCTCTGCTAATGCATTGTCCTCCAATACCAATCATCTTGTGTCACAAGACATTCCCATGGTTGCCCCCCATGTGACAGATGATGGTATAAGATATATGAGATTCACCTTGTTTTGACTAGCAACCTATAAAGACAATCACAGCTAGGTTCCCTTTCGAATGTTCGTCTGAGGCCTAGAATAGTGATATAATGCTATGATTTTTTTTAGTCATGTCATTAAATAAGTTCTTGTCACTGCCCTTAAATTGAGCCTGTTCCACAAATACCAATCCCCTCATCCATAAAACTAAACCCATAACTCTGCCCCTCATAAGACTTCAGCATAAGATATGAAATTTTTACTCTTCTTCTCCATCTAATTAAGCCTTTCATTGCAGAGTTCTCCATTCATGAGATGCATAGTGAGTGAAAATTACCATATTTTGTATCTATTAAGTAAAAAATACTTGCTGTTCCCTGCGTTTGTCTGAGTGTATTGCAATTATCCATCCATATATAAGGTAACAGACAATTAGCATTGATGAAAAACTCCATTACTGATTATGACGGAACACACAACATCAATACTAGGGGATTGCAATCCAGCAAAGCGGGATTCCGCATTATTAGACAGTCTGGCAGATCCCGCACAAAATTAAGCGGATCCGCAATCCGTAAAATCCGGTGGAAACGTGTGTCAGTCTGCGTGATTCGCTGCCCCACTCGGTCTCTATCGGATGTTTTGCACTGTTTGCCTGTACCCTTGCAGTTGGCATTTGACGCGTGTGAAGAAACGTTTGTTTTTGTAATCCTTCGTCATTCGTAAGTAAATTGATACCCTTTTACGTATTCATTTTCGAGTACACATTTCTGTAATTTGAATCATTTTGCATATTTAGTAAGGTTTTCTAACTATATAATTATTTTTTATGTGTCGCAAACGTTATCTCAACTACACAGTTACAGCTTTTTATTCACGGTTTCATTATTCCCATTTTCTGTATTTGCAGACAAAGTTATTGTGACAATTTCCTTATTTGCGGCTGAAAATCTGATTATTCGTTGATAGGAAACTAATGTTATCGTATTTTTAAAGATCGCATACCTATTTATTTAGCAACTATAAGAAGGCAATTGTATATCCTTTGACTTATTGTTGTTTTGGTCGCTGTCTCAATGCGTTTCTTTGATGAAAGTCGCCTGCTTACAAGTGCCACTCAGGCTATAAATTAATATCTCTTATTATTTCGACTAAAGGCAAAAAAGTTATAATGAAGTATTCACGGGTGTATCGACGAATTGTGTTGTAGGAACACCATACTTCGACAGCTGCCACCCACACGTGTGAAATTTCGTGTTTTTACAATGAAATATGGAGATACAACCTATGTAAACTTCACTGCAATCATTCGCTGAGAAAGTCTCCTTACTAAAAAATAATAATTTCCACTCTAAAAACGTCGTTACACCACATAAATAAAACTGAAATACATGATAGTTTAAGTGTTGGTGAGCAGTTACTTTTAACAACATTGAATCAACTGTACGATCAATCAAGGAATCAGGAGATATAACAAGGAATCCAAAAAAAAAATTTTTTTGTAAAAAAAAGGCCAAGTCTCGTGCTTGTGCAGTGACAAAAAGTTATGAGATCTTGTTCTGAGCCAAGTCTACACTTTACAGAGTATATTCACTTCACTTTGTGAAATGGAATGCTTTCTCTCGGTGTTATGGAACGTTTATTTAGAATTAAAAAAAAAAAAAAAACTCTGGTAATTTGGCTATTAAGCAAACCATGTTTTTAAACTTATGTGATGTATTGTAAGGCACATAATGTCCTAACACTGAATATTTTTCATTTTTATTATTTATTTAAAAATTGGCTTAGATTAAAAAACAAAAATGTAAAACCTCGAAATGTACTTAAGACAGGCTAAAAAGTTTTAATGTCATTTTGCCAATTAAAATATTGTTAACTGTTAACTTTTATCATTTAATATTAAATTTTATTTATTAATTTAATTATTATTTAATTTATTAACGTTTTAAGTAACTTTGTTTTAAATGTATGCATTAAAAAACTGTTTGCTCCAATCCCGCGGGATTGGCGCAAATCCTGCACGGATCCCACGGGATTGAAAACACTGTGGGATTGCAATTCTTAATCAATACATTTTGTTTCTATGTAATTTTTTTCTGAACCTTGGGAATGAAAGATCAGTGTGTATTAGGCATCAGGTGCTCACCTTAATTTGAGATGGCTCTTCTCCCTAACGTACCCCCTCCTCCACATGATAAACTTCTTACACTGTTATCCTACCAGTCTTCTGGTCACCACAACTATAGATTATGATTTCATACTGATTTTATTTTCTAATTTATAATGCAGGTCTATTCGTCTTTTATTTTTTAAGTCACTTATCATTCCTTTCTCTTTCATAATTGTTTCTTGTTTAAATTCCATCTCCCCAATATATACCCATACAACCTTAAAGAAATAATGAGTTGTTAGATACCTTCTGACTTCTGATCAAAATAAATCATAGTCTACTGATAATGATGAGTTAGAAAATACCATCAATACTATGAGGTTTTCATTTTGTGAATTATCCACACCATCCTTCCCTCAAGCATGGAAAAAAATTATTTTCCCTGTCCTTAATCACACACAACACCCTCTCTGGATTAGCATTTATTCTCTCACAGTTGATCATCTTTACCAAAGTGAACTCCCACTAAGGATTGAGTAGTTACACATTCCACAAATGAAGAATGATCTAAATTTGAAACTGGTTTTGAGTGTCTGTGATTACCTGCAGTCATCTGCAATATATGAATATTCATTTCTCTTTTGTTATTTATTTACTTCTTTCAGCATTATTATTTTCTTTCACTGAACCAACTGGGAGCAACAGTCATTGTATTTCCTAATATCGTAACACTTGACTTTTAATATTGGTTGTAGAATTCCATTCCGAGTCTGATTCTTCTTCCAATTTTTCTCCAAAGTTGATCCCTTCTTTCACTCACTCCGTAACCATTCCACAATGTGGTTTGTTTCTGTAAGAATTACAGATGTGTACTTTTGTTGATAAAAGGATTAAATCTGAAAATACTGTTTTTATTTGTGTATTTGCATCATCCTGACTTCACTTATTTCAGCAGTAGTGGCACAAAGACACATTTTTTATGTAATTAATCTAACATGCTTCAAGAATTTTAAAGCTGACCCTACAAAAAACTCCTTTCTTTCAAGATTTTGTATGAAAGATTTAATCTAAATTGCAACAGGGCTAATAAAATTATAACAATGCAAATAAACTTTTGTTAATGTATGTTACCATCACTGCTGTCATCTGATTCATCATAGTCATGATGTAGGTAGATTAGCTCAAAATCTGGTAATGGGAAAGGACACTGAAAAAGAAAATAATAAAAAGTCTGTTAATGTATGGTTTCATATTTCACTGTAATTAATATTAATTAAATATTCAATTTAGTTTACCTTATGTTCTGCCCTGGTCTCAAGGGGGTCTAATTCTACGAAGAATAATAATTATACAACAAAACCCTCTTTGTTCCATATGGTTTTATGTGTCTTTGAAGTGAAGGTTATCACAGGCAGGAAAGGACTAGGGGCAAGGAACAAGAAGGAATTGTGTTTTGAAGGAATCATCTCAGCATTCACTGAGAGTAATTTCAGGAAACCATAGAAAACTGAAATGTGGATGGCCTGATGGGGAATTGAACCTAAGTCCTGTATGCGAGGCCAGAGCATAATCTCTCATCCAGCACACTCAATAGTCCCTAATAATGCTTGTGTGATCTCTCAGCAACAAAACCCATCCTGTGTCCACACCCAGCGCAGACCTGGAACTGTTCTCTACAATAGGAATGTTGCTGATGGAAGAAGGTCAAGGAAAACCCTGTGGCAATTTCAGCATGAGATTGTCTCAAGCATTAGTCAGCAACTCTACAAAAGTTTCTTATGTCCTCCTAGGTAGAAGATTGTATTTTAGGATGGTACCTAGAACATGCAAATGTTCATAATTACCAATGTCGCAGCCATTTTAGTAATAACCATGCTGTCACACGGCTCAGAATGGATGAATGTGAGGTGGGGCCGAAGGGGTTGTGTATTTTGTTGCCTCAGTTTTGAACAGCTTACATCACAATGTGATGAGCAGTCTGTCTTCTTTCATGACATTTCTATGATATTTGATTCATTAGAAATATAACTTAGTGAAGTGGCATCCAACATTTATCCACAAATCATGTAAATTTTTCACTAACGTATTTGTATTGTTCTGTTTATCAAATGTGTGAGTTTGAGGGGAAAATATTCAATTGCTGGACACAGATATTTATGTATGAAAACATTGTTTTACTTGTACACTGCTGTCAAAATTTGAAACTACAAGAACCTTTGTAAACATGATCTTGTCCCCAACTAATCAGCTTCTTTTGTAAGTTATTTAAATTGTGTTCCTACACACTTTCAGAAAACTGAAGAAATAAAGAATGAATAATCAAAGTTATGTAAAAGTATAGGTAAATCAGAAAAAAAAACAATAGGAAGAGCAAACAGTCAACAAAAATATTGACAGAATCTAAAGGGCAAAATCAAAAATCTATTATGCCAAAAAAGAGAAAATATTTAATGTGATCAATTTTTGTAAAACATTGAATAATAACAAATCAGAATGTGTGCAGAAAAAATTTTTTTTGTTCAGGAATCAAACTTGAAACCTTTAATACAGAAATGACACATTACAAAAAGCATAACAATTTAACTGATGTAATTTGTTTTATATAAATAAATAATGCAATCTTCTATTCAGAGAGGAGAAGAATTGATATAATCCACTTCCTGCTGAAAGGCATATTATTATTTGAAATCTAAAACCACTGTTTAGCACACAACCCAGAGAACATAAAATTTTACCAATGTAATGAAATGTCAAGATTTTAAATCTGTGTCCAAAAGCTCCAGATTCTACAAAGCAAGTATTAAGAAGAATTATAATTCACTGACAAGGCAGAAAAATAAATCATACCTGCCTAGCTTCACACACCAGCATGGATACTTGTAAACTTGTATGAGAAAATTTTAGTTTTGATTGTATGCCTCTTGAAAGACATATTGGGCACTGCCTACTCACTAGCTGAAAAAAAAAAAAAAAGATTAAACAATTAAAATGTGGAAAAATTACAAAAGTTTTAATTTGTCTTTTATCAATATTACAGATAAGATTAACTTATTAATCTGCTATTTAAGAAGGTGATGTTGACAATGAAGACACAGGAGATCCTGTTTTAAGTATGCTACAATTTTCTGATGACATTGTCCTATTAGTACAACAGGCTGAGGATATCAAGAAGTTACTGAATGGTATGAACAAGATACTGAAGGAAAATTTTGAACTAAATATAAACTAAAGCAAGACAAAAGTAATGAAATGTAGTAAAATGATAGTAGATTAAGGATCAAAACAGGAATGGATGCGGTAGGAGAAGTAAATTAATTCTGCTACTTCGGAAGTACCAACTGAAGGAGGACAAAGAGGCTGGAACTGGAAATATATCACAGACCAAGAAACTTTTCTGGATAGGAGACAGTGGAAAATGATCATATACAACAACCGAGGCTCGTAAACCACACCCGGGAAACTGGAGATGGGCCCCAATGATAATGATGATGACTTGGGAAGTGGACAAAGCAAAATTAATATTGAATGCAGAATAGCTTATTGAAAAGAGCTCTCATGAAAAAGAGAAATATTTTAGGCCCCAGAAAGAACTTTTTAAAGTTTCATGTGTGGAGTACGGCACTTTATGGTAGCAAAGCATGTACTTTGTGAATACCAGAAATAAGGAAAATTGAAACATTTGAAATGTGGTGCTATATAAGGAGGCTGAAAATAAAGTGGAGAGATGAAGTACAAAATGAATGTGTTTTCAAAATGATGCACAATGAAATAAGTTTGTGGAAGTGGCATACAGATTGGACCCTGTAGCTCCATTTTGGCCTCCTGTGTAGCCCCCCCCTCCCCCCAACGTAGCAGGGAGCTTTTCCCCTACTGATTCCACAAGACATTTTGTACGGTTTTTCTCTTGTCAGACTATCATAAATTACATATGGAGATAATTAAATGACGGAAATAAATATTTACATGCTGTTGTATGTTCTGTACCTCATTTTAACTGTGACAAATAATATGAATAGAAAACTACATGGCCTCGCTTGGTACCCCACGTAGCCCAGCGTAGGTAGCTTTCCAGCCAACCCCTCCACCACCGCCTAGACCAAGCCACGTAGTTTATAAACACTCCCTAGGATGGTAAGTCACATTTTAAGGCATGTAGGGTTTGTTAATGGAGGGAACAGTCGAAGGCAGGAACTGTAAAGGTAGACATAAACTGGAATATGTGAGGTAGATATTTGAGGACAAAGGTTGTAAGAACAATATCGGGATGAAGTAGTTAGCGCAAGATAGGAAGGATGGAGGATTGCATCAAACCAGCCAAGATACTAATTACACCAAAAAAAAAAAGAGTGCTGTTTGAAAGTTGTTGTAGCAAAACATTTTATAATATCATTAATAAATATTAATAACAATGACAGTGAAACAGCTGCTAAGCAGAGAAAACAAGGAAGGATAAGGAAAATTAAACCAGTTACTTATCACAGATGAAAGTAGGAGGGCCACTAAACAGCAACACACTTTACAGTATTTTGGTACTACAGGGTGTTACAAAAAGGTACGGCCAAACTTTCAGGAAACATTCCTCACACACAAACAAAGAAAATATGTTATGTGGACATGTGTCCGGAAACGCTTACTTTCCATGTTAGAGCTCATATTGTGGACGGCTGTGATACAATACGCCATTCTCCAGGGCTGCATCAGCGCATCAGGGATTCCATGCGACGGAGGGTGGATGCATGTATCCTCGCTAACGGAGGACATTTTGAACATTTCCTGTAACAAAGTGTTTGAAGTCACGCTGGTATGTTCTGTGGCTGTTTGTTTCCATTCCATGTTTAATGTGATTTGAAGAGAAGTAATAAAATGAGCTCTAACATGGAAAGTAAGCGTTTCCGGACACATGTACACATAACATATTTTCTTTGTTTGTGTGTGAGGAATGTTTCCTGAAAGTTTGGCCGTACCTTTCTGTAACACCCTGTATACCTTAGTCATGTTAGAGGAGAGACAAATGGCAGTGAGATCACACGTGTACTAATTGTGACCTACCTCGCTGTCACTATGAGGCTGTTATTATAGATGCCTTGATTAGGCACACTGCTTATGAACAGTTAAGACCATAAAGTTGAAATAAAGAAAAACAGACAATAACTTAGGAGGGGCAGTACTGGATAAGCCACGTAGCAAGAGTTAGCAAATGCTACAGGACCCGCAGGGTTGGAGGGCCTCGCGCCTGATTTGAATTTAATGAATATAGAAAATTGTTTACTTAGAAATATTGATTTGATTACTGTTATCTCTAAAAATGTCCACATCAAGTTACGATATGTAGTTTTGTAAATGCGCTGTTTTATATTACATTCTAAACTTTAATACCTAAAGCAAAACAAGAGCTTGTTGTTCACATTTTCTAAAGGTCCCGCGCTGTCTTAATCCAACTCTGAGGAAGAGAGAGATTAATATCCAGAGAGATGAATTACAGATTGCTTGTTAAATAATTTGTACAGTATATAACATAATGGTCTACCCTTCCCCACAAAAATATAATAATAAACATAATAATGACATTTGTATTATGAGTTAATAGAACAATTTTCATTACGTTTCATGCAAATTTACTTACCTAGTGATTCATTTTTATATTGAAATTACTATTCCAGGGCCTCAGTCTCAGATAATACTCATCTTCCTTGCACTGGTATTCCCATAATTTCCTTGAATAGTTAATTTATATTTATACATTTTATTTCAAAATTTAGATATTGTTTTGGCTATTGTTGCTGCTTCCCTAGTCTTTACAACTTTGGTGACTGGTGCATTACTTTTCTTTCTGTATGAATATCACTTCGCAGCACTTACACTATTCCAATGTTACAGTTATTATGAAGTGTTTAACTTATGCATGCTATCAATTTAAGTACTTCCCATTAAAATTTATTCATTATTTTTTATTACCAAATTATTAATAAGTAACTTGACAAAATGTTATTATAACCTTTGTTAGCTATCTCATAGTGCATGTTTTGTGGTGATTTTCCAAGTTACCACATAATTTGTAACGTTAAATAGTGAAGCGGTCCATTCCCTTTAAAGGACTGTTCTAACTGGCTATATCTATTGTGGAATTGCGAGGGTTTGGGAGAGATTATATTAATTACTTCCAACCAAATGTGAACATGGTATACCCTGTTTACTAGGAGTAATCTATACTTTTAATTAGGGCCGGCGTTAGGATTCTTGGGTCCCGAGTAAGCATTCTTAACCCCCCCCCCCTCCCCGACAAATTTTTTACTCAATACTTTGTTTTTGTGTGTGGGTAAAGTCATTAAAAATTTAAAGCAAAAAATAATCAAAAAAACCCTTTTTTTAAGAAAGATTTTTAATCGCCCCTAACGCCGGCACTGCTTATAATAACAAGAAAGCCTGTCTATATATATATTTATATATATGTGTGTGTGTGTATTTTATATATATATATAAATCGTCGAAGGTACAAGTAATAAGCTACAGAGAATAAATCAACTGTTTCTTAAATCTGTGTCTGTCTACTTGCGAATTGGGATGAATGGGCTATACGCAAAAAAAAGCTATTGGTCAGATTTTGACGGAGTTTTCTTTAATGTACTACCCATGGTCTCGTTGGTAAAATAGGGCATGCTTCATTTTAATTTGGTGTCGAAAAAATGAATAATTTTTGAAAGACTCTAATGGTCGATTTTTGATGGGGTTTCATTTTAATGTGCAGCCCGTGGTATCACGGGTAAAATAGGTTATGTTTCACTCTGATGTGACGTCGAAAATATCAAAAATAATAATAAGAAATTTGTAGGTTTTCGCTGAACGTAATACCTGCAAACATTACTGGTCGTTCATGGCGTTTCGTTTAATGAACAGCCCTTAGCGGTTAAAGTGTGTTCCATTTTGATGTGACATAGAAAAGCTAACAAATACGTAATAATAAAATTCGCGATTCGCTTAAAATCTTTCGTATTTGGTGGGGTTTCGATTAATTTGCAGCGCGCATTACGAGGATGAAAAGAGTATACTAAATTTTGACGTGACACTGAAAAAATTAAAAATCTGGGTAAGTTTTCGTTGAACGTGGTTCACACAAAGATTACTGGTTGGATTTAATGGGGTTTCGATTAATGCTACATCTCTTGCTGTCCCGGGTAAAGCAGGATATGTTTAAATTTGATGTAACAACGTAAAATGATAAATTTAAGATTATTCAAAACTACTGTTAGATTCTGACGGGATTTCGTTTATGTTGTAGCTCTTGGTCCCACGGGTAAATAATTAAATTTGATGTGACGTCATAAAGTGATAAATTTAAGATAAATCTTCACAAAAAAACACTACTGGTCGTATTTCTATGGGGTTTCGATTAAAATCAAATAATATTTATGAGCAGTAACTTAAGGCAAAAAGTTTTGTAAAAGTGATTATACTTTCATTTGTACCAATAAATTAATTAATGTAAAACTAATAATGCTTTATGTCTATCAAACTACGCTCTAAAAAATTCCCAGGAATCCGAACAGTATGCTTTGAATTCGTTCTTCTGCGCGAAAATAATCCGGTCTTGTATATAGATGACAGCATCAAATATGAGGTAATTTTTCGCCAATGCGATGGCAGTAGCTGACTGGAGGTCAAACTGGGATATAGGCCCTATTCATTCCGATTTGTGGACAAGACAACAGATGTACCCTGGTAGTAATCCGATAATATTTAAGCAAAAAAAACAAAAAACAAAAAAAAAACAAAAAAAAAACAAAAAAACAAAAACAAAGGATAAGCAGGAAAATAATTGAAAATAACCGCCTGTGAGATTATCGTACGAAATCAGTCTAAATATAAATAATACGAACAGATACTACAGTCAAATTGGAAACAACAATTCTTTTTATTTAAAATAAGCTAGTGAACCAGTGAACGGTTCAGAGAACTAGTTCTTTTCATTGAGTGATCAAATAAGCATAACTTTTCCCATCTGTATGGTGATGCGCTATCGAAAAACAGAAATTTTTCAAATTATTATAATTTTGCTTGTACGCGATTCACAAAAAACAAAAAGAAATACTGCTCGGATTTTGATGGAATTTCAATTAATGTTCAGCCCGTCATTGCGTATGTAAAGCAGAGTATGTTTCATTTTGGTGCGAAGTCGAAAAAGTGAGAAATACAGAATAATTTTCCGTTGAACTCAATTCATGTAAAAAATATTGTTCGAATTTGGATGAGGTTCCGATTAATGTATAACCTGTGACAGGGGCGGATCCAGGATTTTGTTTTGGGGGGGCTTGAGCGGACTTTGGTTTGGGGGGGGGGCTTGGCTTGAGTGAATTTAGTTCAGAGGGCTTGCGTTCAGTGGATTTTAGTTTTTTTGGGGGGGGGGGGGCTTGAGTCGGGAAAAAGGTAGTATTTATAGCCTCCTCGGATCTCAAATCCGTAGAGCTAAAAAAAAAAAGGTATCAAAACTACAATGTCAGGGGTGGACCTAGATTCCTTTGGGGGGGCTTGAGCCCCCTAGCCCGCCCCCCTGGATCCGCCCCTGACCTGTGATCTCGAGGGTAAATTAAGGTATGCTTTTTTGATGTGACGTCAGAAAGTGACAAATTAAGGATAGTTTTTATTTGAACGCTAAACAAATTGATTTCAGGCATAGGGGAGTGGGAGGGTTTTCATTTGTATGAGAGTCAGTGAGGGGCTGAAACGAATTGCCTGGGGAGTTAATGAACCAAGTGCCTCTGACTGTGAAGGATTTTAGGTTAATTGCATGTTTGAAGTGTAAGCAGAAGTGTACGTAAATTGCCACCAGGGCATGAGCTTCAATACAAATAATAGTATGGAAGCAGGGGCAGATACAGGAATTTGGTTTGGGAGGGGCTTTAGCGGATTTTGGTTTTGGGGGGGGGGGTGGACCTAGAAACTATTAGGGGGCGACTTGAGCCTCCTAGCTCCCCCCCCCCCTCCCCATGGATTTGTCCCTTTACGGAAGTGGTTTATTATCCCAGCTAGTAGATGTTTCACTGAACTGCAGTTCAAAAAACCAGTAAACAGAAATATGCACAATTATTGTGATATTTCTGTATCGACCACATGACATTAAGCAAGGATCCATTCGCAAAGATACAGTAAATTAGAACCGTAACGTGGAAAATTGGCCATATGTTTTTCTAAATCTCAGATAATTTTTTAAAACTTTTATTGTTAAAAGACTTGTTTGCAATATAATGAGTAGAAATCTATTAAAACACCATTCTTAAAATTACAATAATATTTTCAATTACGAAATTCTGTCGCAGTCTGCCATACATAATGTCCTAATAATACAAGAAAGAAGAAAAATTGAAGCATTTGAAATATGGTGCTATAGAAGGATGCTGATAATTAAGTGGACAGATAAAGTATGAAATGAACGTGTTTTGGAGATGATGGGTGAGGAGAGAAAATTGTGAAGGAGTCTTATAGAAAGAAGGACAGAATGGTGGGTCACATTTTAAGACATGTGGATTTGGTTAATTATTAGCGGAGGGAACAATCGTAACATGTAAGGAAAGAATTGTAGAGGTAGACAAATATTAGAATATGTAAAGCAGATAACTGAATACCTGAAGACGTAGATTATAAGGGATATGTCGAGATGAGAGGTTAGCGCAAGATAAGAAATGATGGAGGATTGCATCAAACCGTAGAGAAAGGAAAAGAGTGAAGGCGACGTATGGTGGAGGAGGGGGGGGGGGGATGTTACCATATTGGATAGCACTGGAAAAACAGGGAATATACACAAACAACTCAAGGGGATTCTACGAGAACCGTGGCGCACACATGGAGGAAGGAAATATCCTTCCTCCATGGGCGCACACAGTTTGATAATGGATTACGTAACTCAACGAGACAAATAAAAAATGAAGAATAAAATGTTTTGACATCCTGCTTAGTTCTCGAGATATACTCTCTCAAAACTGAGGTGGTTAGATTGGGATGAGGCCTTGACCAAAACATAATTTTGTCAAAGCAACTATGAACTACACGGTGAACATGCAGAGTGAGGGTTTTTTTTACTACCCCTTGTGGGAAACGCGACCTGGACCAGAATAAAAAACGTCAACAAAGCCACAAGGAAACGCCTTTAAATAATTGTTTGTATAGTCTGTAGGCCTATCTTGAGAACTAAGGGAGATATCAAAAAATTTTACTCCTGGTTTTCGATCAGTGTCGTCGATTTACATCAGAATCAATCATCAAACTACATCTCTACGGTTCTGATGGTGCTGCCTACACATAAAATTAATTGCTCACTACAAACTTTCAACACTCGTTTACTATAAGGCTAGCCTATTATGTGCAAAGTAGTAAAATATGCTGATTGTCTACACTACAAATATTTGAGAACAACGCTACCCTATTAAGAGCAATGAATAAGTCTATAGTGATGGTCCTACTCTTGCAGATACCTGTTAAACACTTCAAGAACAATAATTACAATATGACTAACATAGGAAACGATCGTTCCAAGTTGTTTCCTATCTGGTCTGTTTGTGCAACCGTATGCAGCACAAGCTGGCATTATAAAATACTTTGAAATATTAGAAAATGCAATATTGGGAGACGCAAACACAGTGCAAACATGTTTTGGGAGATCTGTTATGGCCGTCGCACATGCGAAGTAGGAGCACAGTTTTTACAGGAGGCTTCACTGGTTTAGCAATATTTCACCTCCGCTATTTTCCTTCCTCCATGTATCAAACCAGTCGAGAGACTATGACAGCAGAAAGGGGGGGAGGAAAATTTCGGATATAAGTTGTGGTTTTTAGATGCAACAGCGATATATCGAACTATTGCGCACTTAAATTAGGCTAATTAATGATGACAGTAACACGGCATCAAAGAAAATTAGAATAAGTATTCAAATCCAAACGCTTTATAGTGTCCCTACACTGTTAATTATAATTATGGCCCAATTCGTACAGGTCGTGATGTATGTGGAATTACTTTCAAGATGAAGCTATGATGGCGGACGGCGATATTACGGTATTCACGAAAGCAGTCAAAATTAAGAACAAACATTTCTCGTGGCTTATGCCACAAGGAACGTCAGTTGTCATTCTTCTATAAGCTGCATTTCAAGCTAGCGTACAAACTCCTCTAATATGGCTGCTGTAAAATTACAACTTCAACAAGCACGCGGTTTAATACATCCACTGTATCGTTATGTAAATTTGACCCTGCGTAGGCCCTATCTACTGCGCACAATTCAAAAATTGTTTATTCTTTTAAAAAGCAGAAAGCTCATTATATGTTAAGCTGAAAATGGAAACGTGTTTTTACGGTTAATGTCAGTGTTTGATAAACTGAACATGAAAAGCCAGCAATTGCGTTTGGAGTAGGTACCAAATGCGCTGTTGCCATGTAAATCTTATGATACCAATAAACAGCAGCTTTAATGTACAACAACTGAAAATGGACATATACATCATGGGTTTTACTTAATTCCTAGAAAGCTAATTATTTTAGTTTGATATCGAACAGTTGCCTCCTTATGCAAAATGGTAACTAATAGTAAAACTATAGTCTGCAGTAATGATTACAAAGAAAGGATTTCTGGTACTACCAGTAACCGCACTGTATCCAAAGGCATATTTTTCAGCACGAGAATGAAACCTGAATAATATTAACACTCACCTCTTTCGCAAGATTATCGTGGTGAGGTATTCTACGAGGGTATAAATGGCGTGAAATTCTGGAATATCACTATCCATAGCAAGGCACAGTATCTTCAACTCGACTACTTAAGCTGGATACAAACTATGTTCTATATCCAATTACCTGCCAACGTCAACGACTACAACATCGAGTTCCAGCTGTAACTTTGGCAACAATACACTTTCTTACTAACAACAATTGCACCATATATTGTCTCTGATTGGAAGTGACATCGATAGTGGAGCGTATCGATGATGACGTAGTCACTGATGCTACTGCTTATTTATTTTCAAATAGCATATGGCTAATATAGATACATTACAATTCATACGTCACATTAAAAATACAGAGAAAAAAAGGTATTAATTTCATTGAATCCTTGACAAGGAAATAAAAAAAATAATCCAACTTGGTGCTATACCTTTTCTTATTTCATCTGTCTATTTTTACTATGTCGAACATGAATAAACGATCTTCCAATTATAATACATCGATCTTTCCGACTCTTTTAGCGTTTAACTACTAGGGTTGGTTTAAACAGGTATTTCATTCAATCTGAGATATGCGAATTAATAAAGATAATGAGAAGCAATAGCGATTTATCTCTAGAAAATGGCAGTGATATAAAAATCAAGTTGGGTATGAAATGTTGTACTGAAGGGAATAGAAAAATTCTGGTTTTTCATCGCCGAAAGACTTCTCATTTGAATGAAAAATCATTACTGATGTTCAAGCTCACACCTAATTATTTGTTTTAGTACGGCTTTATATTTTAACATATTTAAAATAAAATGCATTTGAAGTTGTAATTCTCAGATTTCTTTTCCAACGCCAACAGTAAAATTTCTGTCATCCTCAGTATTTCTGATTTCGAATCATTCCATACTTTATTGCCAGAAAGTATATTCAATGGCAAAAGTCTAGGCTAATTATGCCTTAAAATTACACAATTGAAATAAGTTTATTTTTTTTTTTTTTTTTTTTTATTTTAAATAAAAGCTGCAAGGAACCTCAACCCGAGGTACCCAAGGAATTTATTACATATCTAAAGATAAGTTAATATTCTCTTGCGTTGTGTATAAACTGATTGTGAGAGAGTTTCTACTTTTTCTTTTAGTCTGGCAATCAGGTGGTCTAGGTTTGACTTTAAATGGGAGGTTGGATACTTTTCATTATTCTGTTTATATTAAGGACATCCAAATTATTTATATGTAAAATATGTCATATGTACCAGAAATAACAAATAATAACAACAATAATAGTACCTGAGAAGAACAGAACATCTTATTTATGTTATCTTCTGCTGAAAAATCGTGTAGGAATAGAATTCATGGCTCTCGATGTAAAACATTTATTTTTAAATACAGGTTTTTTTCAGTGTACTCAGAAACATCTTGTTTTCAAAAGTATTTAACTTAGGATAGCAAGGAATACTTGTAACGAATTCAACGGGAGGAAAGGGAGATTCTGCTTACGTTGCAATTGATGGTTATTTAATTTAATTGCGATGGAGCGCCCGCTCCAGTGTCAATATTGATATATACCTACTTTTCCGCTTCCTTCTATCCATCTACGTTTACACTCTTCAAATTTCAACTTTTAAATTATTTCAGCGTTTTTGGTAAATTATTAATCATTTTTATTACAATCTTTGACACCTTTATCTACGAAAGAACACTGTCCCACACAATTATACCTGAAATAGAGTATGGTCATAGTCAGCACCTGATTGTGTTTTGCCATCTTTAAGACATCCGTGGTAATGTTATCTACATCAGCTCTTTTATGCTTTCTTTTAGCTTTCTTAGTTTTTTTCGTAATAGCCTCAGGATGAATTTCAATTTTTGTGTGTGTGTGCTCATTTCTGATAGTACAAACAAGCTCGTTCTCTGATTTACACCCTCGCATTCCTGAATGATAGTTCCTAACGATTGAATGAAATCAGTTAACGCTTAAACAGTATATGTATTTCTAATATTGTTTCTAATTTTTCCTGTTGGGGTTCACCGAACTCGTACTCTCCTTTCATGTTCTATAGACGGACGGCAGGAATATTGTCGCCATTGCTTGTAATTTGTTCTGTTTACCAGAGACATAAATTGCAGCACAAAGCCCGTTCTTTGTGTGTTTCCCTAGGGTTTTATCATCTTTAACGTGAGGCTTTCGAAGGTGAATTTACGAAAGAACTAGCTAATACATAGAAAACGCTGGATGTTATTTGTGTCCAGACAGATTCTATAATGATTGGAGCTGAAACACGTTACAGTTAGTTCGAATGTCATGCAGTGTACATTATTGTCATTTCCATTAAGTTTCCAGGCTTGGCCAATTTCTATGATAAAAAAGGTGTACAAATGAATGAATACAAATTTAAAGTGAAAGGTCAGGGCCATATTCTTGGAATTCGAGGAGGCAGAGCTCAGCTTTCACATTTTCGATATACGACTCTACGGAGGAATGATATTGTTAACTCTAATACTCCACCGTTTATTTAAAAAAAAAAAAAAAATGTTGTCTTAGAGCCATCATATGTCTTCCGTCTGCTGTAAATGTTGCCTTCTCCTGCAGTTGACATAACTTGGAAATCCAAAATAAATTTTTGACAATGGTTGCAAATATTCCGAATATTTCTGTTCTCAGTTAACCAATTACTGCAAGGTCCACCATCATTACTAATACTTTGTGTCTATTACAGTGTTAGCTGTTTATCAGTTAATAATGATGCAAGTATAATATTGTAACACTTTAACATTTGTGTAGATCCGAGAGGTGTTTACACTAAAATTACAATTTAACATTTATTCAAACAGTAACACAAAACTATTAATTTACTATTATTTTTCATTGCAATCTCTCATCAAAGCACTTACGCCATCTTTCCGGCAGCCTACAAATTACATGAAAAAAGATATTGACTGAATTTCTTCTGGGACATAAAAATGCAGTAAGTACGTTTGTCACAAGTGGCCAATTATCAATGCAATAGGTATTTGATTGCAGTTGCTCGTGAATTCCTCATCGAATTTTTAACTGTTTTGATTGTTTGTTGTATCTTCTTATAAGAAACTTGCCTCAAAGCCCGTCCAAAATGACGAGTTTGATCATATGAGCTACGCCAGGCCTCTCCGTGATTCGGATTCCACGTTAAACTGTAGGTCCCAGAGGAAAAGAACTGGCCATCCTACCTCTGACACAATGGCTTAGTATGTCTCCTTCGGGAGGACCCAACCTATCTTCGGGTTGTGGACTAAGTTAAGTTTGATTGTTTGTTGTATCTTCTTATAAGAAACCAGCCTCAAAGGTCGTCCAAAATGATGAGTTGAACGAGTTCTGACATGTCTCCTTAATTGCTTAACTAAAAAGAATTACTATTATACTTATAAATCTCAACTCAGTTCTTCGTGACTTGCGCTGTAGTAAAGTGTTTCAGTTGCCATCCTGGTCCAGCTTGTATTTCAATCTAGCCAGAAACTCCGCTAAAATTGCCGATAGAAAATGAATGTTTCAATAATACGTGAATTAATACATTCATAGTGTCGCATGTTAGTGGCAATAATTCATCGCGATGCAAACTTGATCCGAAATATTCACAGGTTCTTACAACTTTCTTCCTTGTCAACCGTGATCCGGACCGATGTTACAAAGTTTGAATGGCTGGCAGTTACATGTGGCTGAAATAATGACCTCAGAGAATGCAAAGGAAAATAAAAACAAATCTTAACAACTCATGTTATGCCACGTAATATTGGTTTTAACTGTAGTCTAGACTGCAAAGATTGCGATCTAATGATTTCAGTGAGAGGACACTCATGTTAACAAGTTAAATTTAAATTATTATTTAAAAAATATGTATATTACTCATGCCCTCTGCTGTATCGTCAAATGCCAGTTGTAACTCTGACCAAGCCTAAATAACAATCTAATCAAAACTGACGCTAATATTGCTAACAGAAAATTAATGCTTTTATCTTGCATATCAATGGGCAAAGTGTTTAGTCAATAATACTATATCGAACGAATAATAAATAAATATAAGTAATTAACAGATAATACGTCGATTTATACGAAATAATTACTTTTCTTTCAATATTCTGACAATTCATTTATTCACGGATGCTTAGCTAAATAGAACTGTTATTATAGGCAGGTCTATAGATTAAAGGCATTAGTTCTGTGTTGGGGGTTGTGCCTGTAAACACCATAGGTAGGTGGGGTTTCACTAGGCATGGCCTACACCTAAATAGAAGGGGGAAGGGAGTACTTTGTGAGTTGTTAGCTAAAGCAGTAAAGGAGCCCATTTCCGGTGATGAGGGGGTCAGGACTAGTGTTGTAAAAAAACAGTTTTTTCTGACGTGAAAAAAAAACATGAAAAAAAACTGTGAAAAAAATGTTTTTTTCTGGGACATGTTTTTTTTTCATAACTACTGAATTTCAAATTTTTAAGGCATTTATCGTTTAATATGACTGTTTTAGAGTTTATACTAAGTACTTATCTTACTTTTAAATCTACTATATCTTTCTGGTTCAGTAGAAAAAAAAATTACAAAAATATTGGTAACATTGACTGAAGTTTTCTTTTACGAAAGGGGACTTCCCGAAAAGGCTAGGATGCGTGAGAAGGAATCCCCGTTCGGCCGTTCCCCATTGTTTGAATTGTTACTCACTATTTGAACTAGTGCTGCCAGGCCCTACAAATTTATCTGTAAACCTACGAATCATTTCAAAAAATTAGGAAATTTAACTATGGTTTTTAGCCTCTTTTTATTACTTGTTGTGCTTTCCTTGTATTCGTATACTTGTTAAACTCGCAGCGTATAGTGATAATACTGAGTCATTGTCAGTAATTATGAATTATTTACTTGCAACCGTTGGCATAAACCAACGATTGAAAACAAATAAAGCTCCTATTTTGTATGATAATAGATTTAAATTCAAACTTAAAAGACCGTAATACAGAACTATCGGCGCAGTCTTCATTCACAGTGTGTACCTTGCTCACAATTTAAAATTGCAATCTCAAAAGCTTTTGCATGCAATACACCCAGTAAAAGAAAATGTAACTATTTCTGAAGTTATGGATCTAGAGGGGACAGAAGAAGAAACAGAAAATTCCAACTCCGGCCCAACTAGTGTTGGTAGTACTGATACTAGTGAATGTGGTACCGACTAGGGATTGCAATCCAGCAAAGCGGGATCCCGCAATCCCGCGGGATCCCGCATCATTAGACAGTCTGGCGGATCCCGCACAAAATTAAGCGGATCCGCAATCCGCAAAATCCGGCGGAAACATGTTTCAGTTTGCGTGACTTGCTGCCCCACTCGGTCTCTATCGGATGATTTGCACTGTTTTCCTGTACCCTTCCAGTTGGCATTTGACTCACGTGAACAAGCGTTTGTTTTTTGTGAACCTTCGTCATTCGTAGGTAAATAAATACACTTTTACGTATTCATCAAAACTTACGTTTGTTTCGAGTACACATTTCTATAATTTGAGTTATGGTGCGTATTTAGTACGATTTTCTAATTATATAATTATTTTTTAAATGTCGCACACGTTATCTGAACTATACGGTTACAACTTTTTATTCACGGTTTCATTATTCCGATGTTCTGTATTTGCAGCTAAAGTAATTGTGACAATTTCCTAATTTGCGACTGAAAATTTGATTATTCGTTGATATGAAACTAATGTTATCGTAATTTTTACGATCGCGTACCTATTTATTTAACAGCTATTAAAAGTAAATTGTATATCCTTTGACTTATTGTTGTTTTGGCCACTGTCTCAATGTGTTTCTTTGACGAAAGCCACCTGTTTACATGTGCCACTCAGGCTTTCGATTAATCCCTCTTCTCCTTGTTATTATTTCGACTATAGGCAAAAAAAGTTATAATGAAATTTTCACGAGTGTATCGCCGAATTGTGTTGTAGGAACACAATACTTCGACGGCTGCCTCCGCCGTCTTCCTCACGTGTGTAATTTCGTGTGTTTGCAAATGAAATCCGGACATACAACCTATGAGGACTTCACTGCAATCATTCGCCGAGAAAGTCTCCTTTCTTACTAAAAAATAATAATTTCCACTCTAAAATCGTCGTTTCGCCACATAAGTAAATCTGAAATACTTGACAGTTTACGTGTTGGTGAGTAGTTTCTTTTAATAACATTGAATCAACTGTAATATCAATCAAGGAATCAGGAGATATAATAATGAATCACGCAGAAAAAGGCCAAGTCTCGTGCTTGTGCAGTGACAAAAAGTTATGAGATCTGGTTCTGACCCAAATCTACACTTTACAGAGTATATTCACTTCACTTTGTGAAATGGAATGCTTTTCTCGGTGTTATGGAACGTTAATTTAGAATTAAAAAAATAAGAAAATAAAGAAAATAAAACACTCTGGTAACTTGGCCATTAAGCAAACCATATTTTTAAACTTATGTGATGTATTTTAAGGCACATAATATGACCTAAGACTCAATATTTTCCATTTTTTATTGTTTATTTAAAAATTGGTTTTGATTAAAAAACAAAAATGTAAAACCTCGAAATACACTTAAGACACGCTAAAAAGTTTTAATGTCATTTTGCAAATCAAAATATTTTTAACTGTTAATTTTTATCATTTAACATTATAAATTATTTATTAATTTAATTATTATTTAATTTATTAACGTTTGAAGTAACTATGTTTTAAACATATGCGTTGAAAAACTGTTTGTAACAATCCCGCACGGATCCCGCGGGATCCCGCGGGATTGGCGCAAATCCCGCGCGGATCCCGCGGGACTGAAAACACTGCGGGATTGCAATCCTTAGTACCGACATAGAAGATGAATAAAAAAATTATGTTACCTATATAGATACATTTATGAATCATTATGTAAGATATTATATGATTTAGTAAGGTTTAAAACACACATGTAAAATGTAAGTTCCATAAATAAAACTATAATTTATCAAATATATTGTTTTCTGAAAAAAAACCAAATTTAGAAAAAAAAACGAGGGTGCTAGGTTTTTTTTCGTGTTTTTTTTTCACAAATCTGAAAAAAAACATTTTGGTTTTTTTCAGTTTGCAACACTAGTCAGGACTGTGTCTTTTTTAGATTAGGGGCTGCTGGTGAAGGGATGGAAATAGATGATCAAAGTGATACTGATTGTAGATCCACGACGAGAATGATCATAGATGTTAAAGAAATAAATGAAGTTGCTGAAACAATAACTGGCTGGGGTAAATCTGGGAAAGAGGAGATAAATGCTGAAAATATAAAGCCGGTAATAAGGGTGTTAATGGAAAACTGTAGAAGTATAATGAACAAAGTAATCGAATTTGCAAACTTAATAGAGATACACGAACCACAAGTAATAATTGGGGGTAGAGAGTTGGTTAAAAGAAGACGTACTAGACAGTGAGGTTTTTCCTGATGGTTACAGAGTGTACCGCAGAGATAGAGGAGCAATTGGTGGAGGAGTCTTCATACTAGTTAGCAAAAACTACCACAGTTCAGTGGCACTCATAGATCAAGACCATGAGTTACTAGGGGTAGATATTTGGGGTAGTAAAAAAAAATTAGGGTGTTGGCTGCTTACCGCAGTGGAAGAATGACAGATGAAGATGAGGCTCTTGTGGAGAAATTAAATTCGAACTCAGATTTCAGAGGTGAGAATAGAATGGTCATTATTGGTGGGGATTTATATTTACCAGGTGTAAACTGGGAAGGAAATAAGGTTAATAACACACGGGAACAAAGATCTGCAAATACCTTAATAAGGGAAGGAGGATTTACACAAGTGGTAGAGCAAAACACTAGGGGGCAAAATATTTTGGATATATTCCTAATAAAGCCCGATGATAACCTCGTGGGGTGTCAAGTAACGGAAGGAATAAGTGATCATGACGCTGTTCTGATGGATATTAGAGGATTCAGTGAACCAGCAGCCAAAACTCTTTTTTTTTTTTTGTAACAGTTTAACGTCCCTTTTTAACAACGTGGTCTTTAGAGACGGGAAAGGATGGGGGCAAGGAATTGGAAGGAATTCGGCCATGGCCTTTTGAAGGAAGCATCCCGGCATTCACCTGGAGTGATTTGGGGAAACCATGGAAAACCCAAATCTGAATGCCCGGACGGGGATTCGAACCGCCGTCCTCCCGAATGCGAGGCCAGAACGCTATCCGTTACACCACCAAGCTCGGTCAGCCAAAACTGAAGGGGGAAATAGGTACAATTATAAAAAGGCACAGATTTCAGATTTGAAGAGATATTTCAGAGAACGTTTCAGCAAATGGAAGGAAGGCACAAGTACAGTAGAGTCAAGGTGGGAAGAGTTCAAGGAGATAATAAGAAAGGGGGAAGAAAAATTCATTCCAAAACAGAATATAAAGGGAACTAGAGAACCTGTGTACTATAATAGGGAAGTGAGAAGGTTAAAGAGGTTGGTACGAAGAGAACATAACACAGTTAAGAGACAGCAGGGTAGTAGGGAATATTTGAAACCACTAAACAAGGACTTAATAACAGCAAAGAAAATGGCTAAAGATGGGTTTATGAAGAGTATTGTCAGTGCAGGAGGAACACTGACTGATACATCTAGAAATTTCTATGGCTATATCAGGAAACCGAGGGGAAGAGACGGTGTAGAGATGCTCATAGATAAGGATAGAGAAGTAGTTACTGAGGATTTGAAAAAGGCAGAGATTTTAAGTAACTGGTGTAGTGAGAGCATTAGGGACAATGAATCAGAAACGGGAAGGTCTAATTCGGAGAACGAGCCTAACAATACGATTAGAAATGAAAATACTAAAAAATTTGAAATTCATCCTGAAGAAATCATGAGGGAAATAAGCAAGCTGAAAAAACATAAGGGGCTGGTGCAGATAATATTACTACAAATATCTTAAAGATAGTCGGATGTGACATTGTACCTTATCTTGAAATATTATTTAAATTGAGTCTGCATACTTGCTGCTTACCACAAGACTGGAAAAGTGCGATAGTAGTACCGGTACATAAAGGAGGGGTGAGAAATAGGTCGAAAATTACAAGCCAATCAGTTTGACTTCAGTGGTAGGTAAATTAATGGAAAGATTTATATGCAATCACATCAGAAATGTATGTGAGGAACGTAAGTGGTTTTCAAGTAGGCAACATGGGTTCAGGCAAGGATATTCATGCGAATCTCAGTTGGTGGGATATTTGCAAGATATTTCAGATGAAATGGACAAGGGAGGCCAAATTGATAGTGTAGCACTAGATCTGTCTAAGGCGTTTGACAGAATAAGCCATAAAATGGTAGTAAATTAAAGCTAAAAACTACTGGAGTGGATGAGAAAGTGATTTGCTGGGTAGAAGAATTTTGAAAGGTAGAAAACAGAAAGTTAGGGTGGGAAATGCGGTATCAAAGGAAGTGGAAGTAAAAATGGGAGTGCCGCAGGGTAGCGTATTGGGACCATTGCTATTCATTATTATAATGAATAATTGTGTTGATTGTTTACTATCTGAAATTAGATTGTTTGCAGATGACATAATGCTGTATAAAAGGATCAAAACGATAGAGGACTGTAAACAGTTACAGGGTGATCTGGACAGGTTATCTAGTTGGGTTGGTAAACATGGGAAGGAAGATAAATGCAAAAGAAGAGTCAGCTAATTAGATAAACAAATAAAAAACAAATGGTTAATTATGAATATAAGGTGGGGAAAGAATTGCTTGCTGAAGACTTGAAATGTAAATATCTTGGCATTACATTTGATAACAAGCTTAACTGGGCAGGACACATTCGACAGGTGGTAGGAAAAGGTTTCAAAATTCTGCACTTGTTGGAGAGAGTGATGAAGGGATGCACGAGAGAAGTAAAGGAATTGGGTTACAAAACTTTGGTCAGACTATTGCTCGAATATGGTAGTGTAGTATGGGACCCACATTTTGAGTATCAAATACAGGAGTTGGAGAAGGTGCAAAGAAGGGCTGCTAGTTTTGTTTCTGGAAATTATCGCAGAATGCAATCAGTGACAGATATGATAAAGGAGCTGGAATGGGATTCATTGCAAGACAGGAGTAGGAAGAGGAGGGTGATGAGAGTGTACAGGGCGTATACTGGCGATGAGGCATGGAAAGATATTGCAGTAGGTATGAAATGTAGTTCATGGAAGGGAAAAGATGACCATGACCACAAGCTGGCACTCGATTTCAGGCACAAGGGTGTGGGAAGATTTTCTTTTTTAGGTAAGGGTGTCAGGGATTGGAATGAGTTACCAAGGGGAATGATGAATAACCAACCGAAAACGTTAAAAGAATTTAAAGTTAAAATTTGTAGAGGGCAAATTTAGGTGAGTGTAGGATAGGGGGAAGTTGGGTGTGTAGGGAAATTGCCACCGGAGCGTGTGCTCCATTGCAATTAAATTAAATGTTAGTGCAACATTTGCTTTTTTGGAGCGTTTATTTCAAATTATAACTTAAAGTTGATCAAACCTTGTAGAAAACTAATTCTGCATTAAAAACGAAACATCAACGAAAGTTATCTGTAACTGGTTGAATGACGCTTTAGATAACAGATTTCCATTGTGTGGAGGTGGAAAATACTTGGCATAATTAGTGATGTTCCGATACCATCAAAGTATTGATACCTACTTAAATGAGTAGTCCTCGAATTATCTTACGATACTTACTCATATGAGTACTGCGAATGTATCGATACTTACTCATATCATACATTTTTAATTAATATCGAAATATAAAAATATACGTAACATGTTGCTAAATTATTTATTTTATTTGCCTAGTGCAGTGTTTCCCAACGTGAGGCCCACGCCCCACAGGGGGGCAATTTGGTTTTTGTAGGGGGGCAATTTAGAAATTGACTTGATATGACTTTATCGCTTTCTCTTCGTGTTATTTAATTGCAACGCTAGATATAGGTACAAAATATGGCAAAAAAGCAAATTCTTAAAACAGTGCTGTAAATAAATATTATGTATATTTTCATTTGATGTTAGCAAAATATATCATCTGGATGATTTGAGTCGTCAACTTGACCTTTTTGGGATTCGCCGCGTAATGTGGCGCCTGTAGTGCTGTAGTAAGGTATATTAATTTAATCAAATCTAGTGCCAAATGCGAGCGCCTCTTTAAGTTATTTTGTGAAGAACAAAATGAACACTATTTGAGACTTTTACTTCATGCTGAAGTAAGATGGCTGTCCAAAGGAAACTGTTTAAAAAGATTTATGGAACTGTTTGATAGTCTCAGTAATTTTTTAAGAGACAAACCCGAAATGAAGTATCTGTTTATAATCGATGGTAAAGCTTTTGTGAGTTATTTAGCAGATATCTTTGAAAAGTTGAATACATTAAATAAGCAACTACAAGGAAATAATAAAACACTTGTCGTACAAAGATATTTGGTTTCATTACCAATATAGAGTTATATCGAAAAAACCTTAACAACAAAAACTTTGAACAGTTCTTTTGGCTCAAAAAATGTGAAGTTACTGACAAAGCCTTACTTATTATTGTCAATCATTTGAACATTCTATCCAATGATTTAAAAGAAAGATTTTATGATTTAAAACAAATTTATTTCCCAATATGGATGATTAGTGGATTTGTCAGATATATCAGATGTTCAGTATCAAGAAGAACTTGCAGAATTGCAAAATGACGAGTCAGTTAAAACTTTATTTAATATAAAAGGTGCAATGGCATGGCTTTGTGAAGAAACTAAAATTAAATACCCAAATGCAACAGAATGTGCAAGAAAACTTCTATTACCTTTTCCATCTTCATATTTAGCCGAATCTGGATTTAGTGCAGTAAATTATTTACTGATAAAAAAAAAGAAATCGACTGGATATAACATAACGTGGAGACTTGAAATTAAAGCATACTGAATTGGGGCCTAATATAAAATCTCTACCTATCAAGCCTCAAGCGCAAGGATCACACTAAATTGCCATAATAAATCTTTATTAAAAATAATTTGAATTTTAGTATTTCATCATATGTTTTTTAATTTTACTTACTGTGTTTTATGACAATATTAAAGTGTTTTCTTTCAAAAATCATCCTATATGAGTGTCTTTAATAACAAATATTTTTTATTAAAATTATGTATGGGGGGCAAAAAAAAAAAATGTTAAAAGTGGGACATGATCCAAAAAAGGTTGGGAAACACTGGCCTAGTGTAATAAAATCAAACAACACTCAGTAAACATTTGAATTTATCTATTAAAATTATAATAAAGCACACATTGTAAGCAAACTTTGAAGGTTTTGTCATATCTTTAAATATTCATTTATTATATTTTTAATACTTTTAAATAAAAAAAGTCCGCTTTTGGAAGGTTTCCCAAAAAAGCAATTGTTCCAAATATTTTGGGGACAGCTTGTTTCTTTTGTTTGTCATTGTTTCATCCGAAAAACAAACATTCACTCAATATTGACATTGCTACAACAATAAGATACTGTTTTGCGTATTTATACAAACAAGGAAATATCAGTTTCATTTCTTCCCATTCTGTAAATGTATTGATTTTTAGAGACATTACAGTGTTTAACAAGTAGAGAGAGACTTTGTCACTACCGTGCGTTTTCTTTTTCTTTGTGATGTTTCCAGAAGTGATATTCCACTGAAACGCTGGCTGAAGCAGCTTGTTACGATTCACATGGGCTGCTTAGTTACTCATGAACCATATCTTTTAGTTTTTGTGTGCGGCTACGCGGGAGCGACCATTGGCCAGGTATACGCGAAACGCGCGCCAAGTACAACTTTATTACAATGAAATAAGGACCTAAAAAAAAACTCTTTGAGATTAGGTTGCCTATTCTAAGATTGATTTTGTTTGATTGTCAATGCTACCAACTTGACGTCAGTGGGAAATTAATTTCGCAGGCGCGACTGAGTGGCGCAGCAGGGATGATGCATTTAGAATTTAACACCGGGTGTGTTTCGATTTGATACAAGTACTTTTCTTCCGATACCGAGTAAGTATCGAATGAATTAATTCGAATAGGAAAAGCACTCGGTATCGAAACAAAGTATCGAGTAGTTACTCCTATTTACTTTTATCGGATCATCACTAGGCACAATTCTTCACACAGATTTCCAACTGCTTACAGAAAGTTAAATAGTTGTCAGCAATGAAGTGAAAAAATCAGTCCTTTTAAATGAAATTTCATTCCCACACGTTTTGAAAAGATTACTGATTATTATAGACAAATTAATAACCGTCTGTGTATCTTCAAAACTTAAAGATATGTGAGATTCTTGACTCTGGATACCAGTAACTGTGTTGTGAGTCTACACGACTTTTATAAACGTGTTGTATCGTCGAAAAAGAGAGGAAAGAGATAACCAGGCAGGGAAAAAAGTATTGTTTTTTATTTCAAGTTTCCTTTTGTAGTACATCATTTGTCTCACCAATGACTAAAAGGGGGTACCATAGATAACGTTTACATGCAATACATTAATATGAAAAATAAACCTCGATCGATAACTAAGTGAACTTTGAATCACGAACGCCGCATGTCTGTTGTGAGGGAAACTCTGCCGTCGTGGGTTACGTGGAGGTAGTGTCTATTCTATTTGTCCTGAAAATAAGAACTTATTTCGCTGAGATGTCAGCACAATTGCTCCTTATTTTGAAGGCGTACTTAGAGAACAGCTCTGTTCACGGCCTTCGTTACCTGAGCCAACAAAGCAGACACTTTACGGAAAGGTAAATACTGTTTAACAACTGGAAAAAAAATTATACGGATTTTATGAATACCTATATACAATTACGTACACAATTTCAACGGAAACTGAATGTTAGAATATTAATTGCTTATTGCACTCACATAAATAATGGTCATTTGCATCGCCGTTTCACGCAGGTGCTCTAAGCTCCTGAAGAGTCGTGTATATTGGCTTCTGCCTTTTACAATAATTTATTTTTCTTTCAAATGTTTCTTAATGTTGATTCATATGTTCCGGATTATAGCTTATAATGCTTTTATCGGTTGAAGGAGTAAGTACTTTGCATTTGTTATTTAATATTCACAGAATAAAAAGATGGTGACATCGGAAATGACCTGGACGCAGAATTGCTTAGTATGCAAAATGGCACATAAATTGTAGTGTATTGAGAACTATTACATACGAGCAGCAAATAAATTTTGTTTTTGAAAACTCACATTCAGGAGCGCCACGATCTCGAGCGCGTTTAAGGATCAGTTGCGTTTGTGAATCAAGCGCTATTGTCGTCATTTTGATACTTTATTAAATCTATACTCAAAGTAGACGTGGCAGATGCATCTCACACAGAGTTCACGTGTTCTCGCACCTCAGTTTATGTTTTCGTAATTATTAAATTTATTTTGTCCGCGAACTCCTCAGGATAGATCCGCTGACCTCAGGTTGGACAACTGTGGTTTATTGAACTGCCCATCTGTCTGTCCGTCCACCAGTAGTCAACCGAATGTTTTTCTTCACTTCAGATTCTTTAGCGATGTGCCTTGGGCTCGAAGAAAAAAGCTTTTGACCGATCTCGGAGCTCGCTAGGAAAGATCTCTTGTCGATTGGCCCCTTAAAATACATTAAAAATCCAGATGTGTTAACTCTTCAAGGAACAGTTCTCCACCTGACATTTCAACAGCAGAACTGTATAGCTTAAATTCTCTAGGTAATGCCCATATTAACACCCAGCTCAAAATAGCTATGAGAACAGTGAGGGGTGTAATTACTCCTATCCTAGTATCTTGGCTGCCAGTGATTACAAGCATTACTCCACCAGACGTGCGGAGAAAATCAATACTGCTTTGAGGTATAATCCCTCTTGCTATGAATTAAATTAATTTTTGTTTGCATAAATTATCATTAAAATATTATTAATGATTGAAATTGCTGATATGAGGAATCAGAGTGTTGCTTTGCACATTAATAACAACATTGTACCTACGTTTGACATTAATTTGCGTTTATTACAAAATTATTCTTCAAATGTTACTAACAATAGTATGGCACAATTAATAAAACATTTTTAAATCTAATGATGTATTCATTTTACATCAGTTCACAAGGTTTACTATATGTTCATTGATTTAGCTCTGCGGAACTATGAAATTTTCTTTAGGGCGACATTGGGTTGATCAATACGATAATGATTTGCGGTGATCAACATATCGGCGGGGTTACCATTTAGCAGAATGCGTCGAGTCTGCTGCCCGCAGTCGTATGAGGTGATGATTCCATTTTTTGCTTGCCGTCAGAGACCCAGGTCCACTCGGATAACGGCATGGAACACAAGAGCAACCACACACCGCACCGGCGTTAGTTGCCGCA
The DNA here is from genome assembly GCA_031002005.1 of Vandiemenella viatica. Classification (NCBI taxonomy): domain Eukaryota; kingdom Metazoa; phylum Arthropoda; class Insecta; order Orthoptera; family Morabidae; genus Vandiemenella; species Vandiemenella viatica. Next base: position 196,447,425 of record CM061919.1, read on the forward strand.
TATCTCTTTCTGCCGGCTGGCCACGCACCCATCACACACCTCGCAATCCACTGTACTATCTACACAGCGTCGCCCTAGCGGCACGCTTTGATACTTCACCTACCCAAGGTCACATTTCGGAACGCAGCCGGGCAGTTACCGTTACTCCATTGTTCGCATTCTGCTCGTATGTGCGAGCTACAGGTCCAGCTTCTCACAAATATATTTCGATGTAGTGTGTAAATACATTATAGCTTCTAGAACTGAAAAGCAGTGGAGGAAAACACCACGACTCCTCGCCATTGCGATCTCCAGGATTAAGGAGACCAGCCTGTATAGAAGCAGCCAAGCTGAAGAAAAAACTTTGGCCTGTCAATGTTGTGGAGGAAGGAGCGGGAAGCCATCAGCCCACACAGGTGTGATCTTATAAAAGAACTGATCACTTGCATTTCAGAGTTCGACAAGCGTAGGTGACTTTGTTCCCAGAATAACAGGACACAGAGTAATATAATGTTCAAGGGGTTCTCCACGGGATTGTGTTAAAGAACGACGAAATTTCGGTGGCGTGCTCTGCTGCCATCTCCAAATGAAGATTTGAAGATGGCAGCAGAGCACGCCGCCGAAAGCTCCTCTTTCTTAAACATCATCCGGTGGAGAACCCGTGAAGATTATATTTCAGCGACACGCCGGGAAAGCCTTGTTGACACAGGACACGGGCTACGAGATGCAACAGAACACAAGTTGGGGTTTTGTGTAATGCAATACCCAAACACAAGTCTAACCAGAGGCCAAAAGGGGGTCCATTAATTATGTGAGAAGGTTTTTTGTAAATCTGGACCCCC